>CM062293.1:199750343-200349584 GCA_031216915.1 Pictodentalium vernedei
CCCCCCCCCCCCCATTCCCCATCCCCAAAACAAGGCAATTGGACTCCAGACTCCCATAAAACAAACCCCCACGCACAAATAGGCCTATATCCATCGATTGCTTGCCCATCTGCACCACCACCACCCCCCCCCCCCCCCCACCAATCTTGGCCAGTTTTTCCTTGTTAGTGCATGCAGGTGCTTCAATATATGATTCCGAAGCGTGTTGGGCTGAAACGTCCCAGGGCCACCACAAGCATTCCTTTTTCGTTAATGTAGTTTATTGATGTTAATTCCACTCTCAACATGTACATTTTAACATTCCACTCTGGACTTAATATTTAATCTTAAATCGGATGCCCTTCCTATCCAACCCACAATTTATTCAAAATTCGAGTACCGGTAACATGATTCTTCTTCCGTCAATAGCTACAGTTAGGTAAAAGACCGTCGGGGGATTGTCCAGATATTGTGCTGGTCAAGTTATAATTTTTTCAACTCACATCCACGATTTCAGTTCGGTATAATATTTATTTTTTCGTAATTCCTCGAGTTCTGAATCGATTTTGATGAACAACATTCGGAATCGCAATAGCTTTTAATAACTTTTTCAAATATTGAACTATCTTTTTAATATTTTCAAGAAAAAGTAAAGGTAATTTTTCACTGACTGTGAAAAAAATTGATCTAATTAAGAGCCGGTGACTGAGAGATCAAAAGACAAACCGACGTCGTCCAAACATCCCATCACACAGTTTGACATATTCATGCGAGATTAAAAACACGAATCAAACTCCATATTTTGATCGTTTTTTCTGCCATATTAATGCGTTTTATTATCAAAAAACATGTATGGAGTATACGTATTCAGTTTATACTTAAGTGCAATACCTAACAATGACTAAACAACAATGAACTGAAACTATTTTTGGTGGAAGAATAAACCTGATTACCGCACTTGCAAAAAAACACAAGTTAATTATAGACAACTGAAGTCACGGTGGTGGGGTTTTAAGACCCCACTCGTAGTGTAATTAGTGGGGTCTCAATTTCTGTGTTCATATGGGGCAGCATACACGACATGTAAGCATCATTGAACTTTTTATGCCCTCCCCCCCCCCCCCCCCCCCCCCCCCCCGACTTAAGGCGGGTGGCATATAGTGATTGAAGTCCGCGTGTGTCCATCCGTGTGTGTGTGTCTGTGTGTCCGAGACAATAACTCGAAAACTGTTAAGGCCACAGTCATCAAACTTAACACAATTATAAAGGACCATGGGCATGGGAGGATGTGTCACACACCGTAGCCGGGTTCGTACCTTCAAGGTCAAGGTCACATTTCAAGGTCACACTAAAAATCGGTCAATATTCGTGTCTCAGCCGTAACTCAGAAACGAATCATAGCACAATTGTTAAACTTTTTACAAATGTTAAGGACAGTCAGAAGGTGTGTCCGTGTATAATAGTTTCTGCCGCATCTGCTAGTTGAGGGTCACAATTTACCTTTGTATGTTCAGGGTCACAAATCGTGTCTCAAGCATAACTCCAAAACTATTAGGGCTACAATCATCTAACTTTGCTCAGTTATAAGGGATAACGGGTGGTTGTGTCACACACCACAGCCAGGTCTGTAAGGTCAAGGTCACATTTCAAGGTCACACTGAAAATCATCAATATTCGTGTCTCAGCCATAACTCAGAAACAAACCAAGTACAAATATTAAACTTTTTACAAATTTTTTTGTTGTGATGGCGGTCAGGGTCACAGATCAAGGTCATTGCCACGTAGGGGGGGGGGGGGGGGGGGGGGGGGGGCATAGTCACTTCCAAGTGAATCTCTTGTTTAATTTTGTTCCCAATTCTGATATTTTGAAAACTTTAAAACAATAATTGTATTTTTGATATGATGATGTAAATTGTATGTTGATATAGGAACGGGCCAAGTCGCCACCAGAAGGTAATAGTGTGACATGCAGTGATCAAGGTGATAATTACTTACACCACACTAATACAGAGAATATCCCTAATCTCTGATTTAAATAATTCTTAAATTTATTTTTTAGGTTATTAGAGATTTTAATTTAATTGTATTGACTTATATATTCGTTTTTAGTAGAAAACTTGAACTTCCGACTGAGCGATAGTCAGTTTTGTGTGAAATCACCAGTGCTGGACGATACGTCTGTTCACTGTGAAGGCAGATGTGCGAATGATACTGATGATGGTAACCTGGCGATATATAATGTCCATGGGCGGCATAACAAAGAATGAAGTCAACCAAAGTAGCAAAGTATAAAATATTAAACACCCGATACGTTCTCATTGAAAAGACATCAGTCAGTAAAAACATTGCCTTGTTTCATGTATTGTGTTTAGTATTACAAAAACAACGGAGTGCTTTGACCACCTTGTTTTGTGTTCTAATTGTTTATACAGGAGACAGTATACAGTACAGTTAAAACTAGAAGTCATGTCATGAAATACGCACAAATAGCACGTCGACCTGTGCATTAATCTACACGTTATGACCATAGTAAGACTATCAAATTCTGTACATATGGCCTGTGCACAAAGCAATGTTTTAGCCAATGGACCTCCGGGTAACCCGGAGGTCCATTGGCAGAATCATTGCCTGTGTTTGCTATGAGTAACCAGGAGAACCTGCCATGCTTTGGGTGCCATTCGATATGGCAATTGCGTGTAATTCCTTCTCGCAATTAAGCTAAGATAAGCGCACATTTCGTGACAGGACTTCTAGATTTAACTGTACAAACACACAGTACAAACACCCTTCAAAGACATTCACTCTAAAATTCTAGTAACGACAAATGGAAAAATATAATTTTTGTCTGTGATCAGGTAGTGATGAGACGTATACATGTAGAGTTTTTGTGTAAAGCTATTCGAAATCGTATTTGAGGATTTTGAACGGATTCTTCATTCTTTAGATGTTTTTTTCGGATTATTTATAAAAAAAAAACCTGTGAGTACTAAATCTATAATAGTGGTCACCAAAGTGGGCTAAGTCGTCACCAGAAATCGGACCAACTCGCCACTGGTGGCGAGTTGGCCCGTGGCAGCTGGACCCGTACCCTGTTGATATGATGACCAAAGAGTGAAAAATGTTTCCTGTCGACCCGGCCAGTGCGACCCATACTTGTATCACCCCGACACAGTTGCACTTTACCTTCCCAAAAGCATTTTATTCTTTTCTGTAAAATAGATGAGTCGGTGAACAGTATTCAGTATATACAGGGACAGTTATCTGCAGACTCTTTGCTCCAAAAATGTGATAAACTTTACTCTCAAAATGTGTAATTTTATTGAATAGAATTAGAATTATTTTATTGTTAATTTTCGATAAAAAAAACTATTTCTGTAACGCATACATTTTTAGATAGATTGGGAGGGGGGGGGGGGGGCAATAAACTCTATCAAAATGATTAACGGGCTATACAAATATCTCTTATCGAAAATCAGCCGAGTTTCATTATCCGTATTAATCATAAATCTCAATTTGAAAGGCAACTGAGCTTTTAAAGCTTAGTGTAAAGTTTTTTTTTCGTATCTCTAGTATAAATGTACAAAAATGTTATAAAAATGATCTATTTTTTTTTTTTTATGTCTGCTCATCTAGTGTTTTAATAAAGTTAGTGTATTTATACACCAATCCTTTCATTAATTTCTCCAAAACTTATTATGTTTAAGTTTATGAAATAATATCCATCAGCAAAACATACCTTGTTGGGTACAAAACATCCAATGGTAGGTACAAAACATCCAACAGTTTGGGTACAAAACTTCCAGCGATTTGGGTACAAAACATCCAACTGGGTACAAAACGTCCTGGGTACAAAACAACCAGAAACTGAGTTACGTCAATTGTAAAATGAATGTACTACAGGTGACAACAAAGTAATGGAAGGACAAACAGTCCTTTTCGAGAAAAAAATAGGAGAAGAGCAATAATTTACTCCCATAAATTGAAGTACGAGAGCAATTCACTCTTGTAAAAGTAAATAGGCCTTAAATTCACGGCCTGCAAAGGGGGTATGAGAATGGATGTCTTTCCATTATGTCCACTCACACTCTCACATGCCAGCAAATGAATGGAAATGGGAGAGAGTCACGGTAAACATTCAAATAATTGATATTCAAAGCCACCATAAGCCAGTGGGACGAGAGCAAATTTTTGCTCTCTCAAACTGAAAATTGCGAGAGTGTACAGGTGCAAGAGCAATTGCTCCCGTCTCCCAGAAAGGATTGGGCAAAGACATAGAAGAGCATTCTATTTACTTCTCAAGGTGCTACTTGTATATACGTAAGAGAAATTTATTCACTTCGAAATCCCCACCTCAGATATTCCTTGAATTGATTTAAATATACACAAGTAAAAAACCAAAATGAAGGTTGTGATGTATAGAACATGAAAAATACATGCATTCAACTAACAGAGTTAACAGCAGGAATCTGTGGTTTCTGGAAGTCTGTTACCGTATTCGTAACAAAACTGATAATAAAATAATATTTCAGGCAACCAACCCATGGCCAAATGTGCTTCAGATATCCAAGAACAAAGCTAGGACATCAATATTCTTCAAAAGCTGGGTAGGGGTAAATTCCAAAACTGTCGGCTTAGTTTACATTTTAGGTTCATTTCGATTTCCAGTCAAGGTCATGACTCATGAGACTGAAAAAAACATCTGATATACAATGCCATCTAAAATCAAATAATGAGAAAGATCACCTTAATACAACATACAATTATTATATAGAGACTGCACAGCTGCCATATTATATGCAAGGTATTGTGACTCCTGGTGAAATTTCCTTGAATTATGATTTTGTTTTTCGATGGAAATTCGTAGTATTGAGTGATTTGCACATTACCGTCGAACATGGAATCCATTTTCAATAAAAAATACAGACAGTGTTGTCCTTTTCCCAAATGCAGTCCTGTCGCTGCATCCTAAAGTGTTTTGAAAGACTCGCTTTGTTATTGGATATCTGAAGTACATTTGGCCGTAAGTTGTTCACCAGAAATATTATTCTGTTATCAGTTCTGGAACGAATACGGTAGCAGACTTTCAGGAAACAGTAATGTCTGCTCTCAACTCTATGAATCGATTACATATATTTTTCGTGTTCTGTACCTCCAAACCTTCATTTTGATGTATATTTTATGCATATTTAATTTGAATTTATGGAATATCAGAGGTGGAAATTACAAAAGTGAACAAATTTTCCTTAAAAAGAATTTCTGCAGAGATGAATGGCAACAACTAACGTGAGATCGCGCATTAGTTTTTATGTTTATTTTATCGGCAGCAGTCCTATTAAGACGTAAAAAAAGCATGAATGGCATAGTAAAAGAACAGAGAAGCATCACAATGCCCTTTTACCACTACCCAGTACCTTGCTATATAGGGTAACCTGTCAACAAGTTATGATATAAGTTCTTTATTTCCAGGCCTGCCTCCCCTACCATCGGTTCGACGATTTACCCCATAAAACCCCACAAGACCCCATAGATACCCCATAGAAACCCCATAAAACATCACAGATACCCCACAGAACATTTCACAGTAAATTATCTGACTCTCCCTGACCATACCGTGGGCTGCATCTTATTATATTAGAATGAGACAGCAAGTAGAAAATGAGACCGCAGCGAAGTATTGGTGCTCAAGGCCCAAAATGAATGCTATCTGGTGCTAGAATCTCGAAGTGAATGCTATCTGGTGGTAGTGGTAGAACTCAAAAAAGATCTGAAGTTTAATACTGATATTTGAATTTGACCCCCTCCCCCCAAATTTCACTTCTAACGTATAGCATGGTTTTCGACTTGCAGATGGTTGTTGTCTCACTTTTTTGCAACTAGGGACAAAGAGACCGTAAGTAAACTACTGACTCGAAAGCTTTAGCTATAATATATATGAAATTGTTTGTGGTTGCTAGCACTAAGCAGCCTACATAAAATTTCTGTACATATTTTCTATTCTTTCTTCTGTTAAAACATTGTTGAGGAATTAGATTTTTGATTCAGCATATTGTTCTAAACTTAGAGATTCTGGATATACCAGCATTGTTTTGATATGTGTCACTACAAATTCAAAAACCTTGTATTTTGGTGGATTTTCCTACAACATTTGACAGACTGTGAGTGGAATTAATTAGGAAAGTTAATCAAACAACCATCTGGCTTCTCAGTGAATGGTGTTCACAAACAGTGGGTTATTGATTTCTCTTCCCTAGCCACTGTAGGTGTGATATTCTCACCTTACACTACGGTTAAAACTAGAAGTCCTGTCATGAAATGCGTGCAAATAGCGCGTCGATCTGCGCATTAATGTGTGTTATAACCATAGTAAGGCTATCATATGGCCTGCGCTCAAGCAATTTTTCAGCCAACCCGGAGGTCCATTGGCAGAAACATTGCTTGTGTTTGCTTTGCGCAACCACAAGAATCTGCCATGCTTTGGATGCCATTCGATATGGAATTTGCATGCAATTCCTATGTGCAATTAAGCCTAAATAAGCGCACAGTTTGTGACAGGACTTCTAGTTTTAACTGTAGTTTCTCCTACAGTGCAATTTCGCCTACAAAATAGTTTTTAGCTTAGCTTGACAAAGTCAAGATAAGCTATTGCCATCACGCGTGCGGAAGTCTGTTCACATTTTCCTTTAGCACAGGCTACACCCCGTAGCTCTTGTCTGATCATCACAAAATTTCATATGGAGGTTTGGGGTCATGTCTAGATGAGAACGTCCCCTTTTGGACTTGATCGGTCAACCGGTATGGCTGCCTGAGCCCAAAACCTGAAAACCATTAGCACAGTCTACAGGTCGTATTTATGAAGGGATTTCATTGTAACTTGGTAGGATGCCTCTGTATGATGTCTAGATGAGAACGTCCCCCTTTGGTCATGATCTGTCAACCGTGACGGCTGCCCAAGTCCGAAACCCAAAAACTTTTAGCACAGTCTGCAGGTCATACTTAATATGGAGGGATTTCATTGTAACTTGGTAGGATGACTCCGTATGATGTCTAGATGAGAACTTCCCCATTTGGTCGCGATCTGTCAACCGCGACGACTGCCCGAGCCCAAAACCTGAAAACCTTTAGCACAGTCTACAGGTCATATTTATGGAGGGATTTCTTTGTAACTTGGTAGGTTGACTTCATAGAATGTTTAGATGAGATTAGTCTTAGTACGTCCCCTTTTGGATGTGATTGGGCAACTGTGACGGCTACAGGGGCCCGAAGCCCAAAAACCTTTAGCACAGTCTACAGGTCATATTTATGAAGGGATTTCATTGTAACTTGGTAGGATGACTCCAAATAATGTCTAGATGAGAACGGCCCCTTTTGGTCGCAATCATTCAGCCTTGATGGCTGCCCAAGCCCAAAAACTTTAGTATAGTCTATAGGTCGTATTTATGAAAGGATTTCATTGTAACTTGTTAGGTTGACTCCATATAATGCCTAGATGATGACATCCCCTTTTGGTCGTAGTTGGTCAACTGTGATGGCTACAGGGGTCCGAAGTCCGAAAACCTTGAGCACAGTCTACAGGTCATATTTATGAAGGGATTTCATTGTAACTTCGTAGGAATACTCCAGATAACGCCCAGATGAGAACGCCCTCTTTTGGTCGCGATCATTCAACCATGATGGCTGCCCAAGCCCAAAACCTGAAAAACTTTAGTACAGATTACAGGTCATTTTTGTGGAGGGATTTCATTGTAACTTGATAGAATGACTTAGTATAATGTCGAGATGAGGTCGTCCCCTTTTAGTTGCAATCGGTCAATCATGATGGCTACTCAGGCCTGAAGCCCGAAAAACTTTAGCACAGTCTACAGGCCATATTTATGAATAGATTTCAATGTAACTTGATAGGATGACTCGTTTTGGAATAATTTCCCAGTAACTTTCATTGACATACGTTAACTGTGAGGACCACATACATTAACTGTGAGGTCCACATTAACCCACCCCTCAGTTCTTTAGTACAGTCTACAGTCTACACCTCATGTTATTTTTATTAAAAACATAGCATAGAGGGAACAGAAATTAACATATTCCCAATTATCACAATTCTTGTCTCATTTCATAATCCTTTATAAACATTGAACATTATCCTTTTCATCAAACACAACACACAGACAAGTTAAGCTACAGTGTCATTGACACTTTCATTGTAAAATTGTAGGCAAATTTGAACTAAATTGGCTTGGGGGATTAGCAGTAATTACCTGTTGTACCTACAGAAAATGGATTTATCCACTAATATTTTTTGTTCAACACTTCTTGGGGATGAAATTTGATTAATATCGGAACTGCATAGGCATAATATACATCATATAATAGTTTTAACTAAAAAATATTAGTATTACTTGGATATAGCCTTAATAATATAAGAATAATAATAATAATTTCACTAACCAAGTTTCACTAAATGTGCTGCTGAATCAAGAAACTCAAAAGAAGTTTTTTGACCGACAGCTAACTGATCCTTAAGTCCTTGAAGTCTCCGGTCAAGTTCACAATACACTCTCTTCTGGGGAGGGGGGCGCGCCCCATATCTTTACTGACTAAGTATGTTTCTCTGCGCCTTTTCCAGCTTTTGGAGAACACACACAAATGAAAATATGTTAGGATGAGCATGCCGAACAGTCTTGTTTAAGTGGCAATGCCATCCCTCGAGATGGTTGTTAGTTCTTGGTCCCATATTGTTGTGATCTTTCCACAAGGCTGGAGGAAATTGTGCATCATAATCAACCCAGTTCTGCACAATATAGTCATTAAAAGCAGTTGCTTGTAGAATTCTGGCATTTCATTCATTACTTCTATCCATACATCCTGCACTTGTTCAATTGGTAACAATGGAAGTGCAGCAGCATGAACTTCTTCATTGTCTTTGTATGGATTCACCATTTCAAGTTTTTGCACTTTCTTCCATACAGATTGAGTGTAATGGAAGAAACACCCACGAGTGTCACAATTAGGAAAGATCTCTTCAATTGCCCTGATTGCTGCTAGTTCAAAGTCAGTTTGGATAACCTCAGACTGCAATTCACGGTCCATCACTTGTAACACCACACCCTTAAGTTTTGTAAATAAATGTCTCACGTTGCCTGTTAGGGAGCAAACAGAATGCTAATTGGGACATTTTAGCCCTGACAAGTCCATGAGCAATGTACACTTAAGCCCAAAAAGGAGGGCAAGAATAGAAAGTTCCATCCATATATAGTTCAGATAATTGTTACATCATTTCAAGACAGTAATTTGTCGCAAAGCACAAAATTTTGTTGCCACCACTGTCGTTTATACACAAAAACTGTTCTCCATCCAGTGTTGTTGACCATCTATGTTGCAGGTCAACTTCTGACAGTTTACTTGGTAGTGCAGGTGTAGTTTTCCTTTGATAATATAGGCCACTCTTTAAACTATGAAACGACTGAATGTCAATAGCCAATTCTATTCGAACACTCTAAATTTCCTCATTAAAAATTGCTTGAACTGAAGCCGTCTCAGACTCCACACTTTGCCGTAAGTTTAACAGGAATTTATCGGCATCCTGATTTTCTCGTGGGTGGTTATGTGCAGATGTTACATTTTTGACATCTTCTACAGTTGTGCATTTGGCATTGCACTCTGGATCAACACACTTCCAGTGTACACATGTTTTTCTACGAACATTTAGTCTGTATCTGTAACCGTCATAGCTTCCACCTCTCTGGGACGTTACATATTCAACACGTTGCACAGTAGCCATTTCTAAGAAGAATGATTTTACACTGTTTTGGGGGATCTATATATGACCTTTCCTCACTAACAGTTTACATAAATAGAGGGGTTGTTGACTTTATTACTTTTAAAGAAAAGACAAACACTTTCTCTTTGATTTATTAACTAATACTTTGGTTATTATTCATTGTTTTCTTAACATTCTCTTTAATTTATCAATTAATACTTTGGTTATTATTTAAATAAACAAATGCTGGTTATCACTCAAACATTAAAAATAATTTATTTTGGACCAGAGAGTATTTTTTGTACAATTTTTAAATAAAAATATTGTGAGTGAGTGATGTAAAAACAGGACAACTCCATTTTCTGTCGGTACATCAGGTAATTACTGCTAATCCCCCTAGCTAATTTAGTTCCCTTTCACCTACACTTTTACAAAAACTATTTTGGAGGTGAAATTGCACTGTAGGCGAAACTAGACCTAACCCTCTGCAATGTAAGACCAGTTAACTCAAATACAGCTGCGTTAAAAAAAGACACAACCAACTTCAAATCACATTGTGTAAACATCCCATCAACTACTTGATTTGAACCCTGGAGTGCATGCCAAATTACCCAGTAGTATTTGGCTCAATATGCGATCACTAGGCATAAATAGGTAGAAGGCGTGTAGGAGAGGTAAAAGAGGAGGGAATCAACATACAGCCAATCCTCTTAAAACTATTAATGATTTTTTGAATGTAAGGAATAAGGTCAACAAAGCTAACTGTAACCTGGGTCTTTTAAACACACAGTCCTGCTGTAACAAGACTGACATTCTCCATGACGCTATCATTGAACGCGACCTGGATATTTTCTTCTTAACTGAGACATGGATGAAAGATGGCTACAGAGCAGTATTGTCCAGCTTAGTTCTTGTGAATTTCAGTATCCAGCATAAGACCAGCAAGAGTTAAGAGTTGGGAAAAGAGGAGGTGGACTTGCTGTCATCCGTAAACAGTCAGTGGGGCTAAAAAAATTGGATTTTGGTCCATTTGTATCCTTTGAAGTACTTTGTGTTACACTTTATATTAATGGCCGGCTGAGACAGCTCATCTGTTTATACCAGCCGCCTCCATCTTGTAACAAATTCTCATTTGATGGTTTTATGTCGGAGTTCAACACATTTTTAAGCACATTGGTTTTACTTGCAGGTCATCTTATAATACTCGGCGATGTTAATATTCACATTGATGATCCCAATGATAAGAATGCTAACCTAATTTAGACCAAAAAAATTAATGGTTTGGTTCTGGCTGCATAGCAGAAAAAAATAGGGTCGGTAGCTTGGGATATTTTTTTTTTTTTCTATTTTTTTTTCCCTTGAATTTGTGCTTGAGTTAATTTTTAGGGCCAAATTCTTCCAATAGTTGTGACTGAAATATATTGCTTTGATATTCTGTTGAGTCTGAATTTCAAAATTAAATCCAAAACAGCAGTTTATTAGCAGACGATTTATTTGTGATTGCAGCAGACATTTCGGGTGTAATTCCGCAACTTCGAAACAAAACGGATTCAGAGGTGTCTTGATGACATTATTGTTACCTGTCCTCAGATTCTGAAGTAAAGTGTGTGTTTGCACGTCTCACTGTATCATGAAAAGTGTTAAAATAAATTGACACTTCAAGTGATTGTGGCAATGGGCTGGTTAAGTATCATCGTCGTTATCTTGGCAGAAGAAGCACAAATGACTTGCTTATGTTTATTTGAAAACAGTAATGTATCTTGCATCAGTCTTGTATCAAACACTTGCATGCACTCTATTTTGAAGGCAAGCTGCTATCATGACATCACTGTGTGCAAACAGCCAATCACATTGAAGTACAAGTGTAAAACTACAGGGAATCCCTTGTTGTTTTGCAAGAAAAGTTTCATGGTTTTAAATACCAGGAATGTGATTTGTTGAACACACATGGTTTCGGCTTTTCACCTCAACTTGTTTTTGGCAAATTCGATGTAAACAATGTTCTTTCATTTTCATAATAATGGTGACTTGTCGAGACAAACCACTTGAACAGTTTGGAATGAAAAGTAATAAAGAAAGATCCCATGGTCTGCGAGGGTAGACAGGGTAGTAAAAAAAAAAAGACCCAATTTTAAACCAACAATAATCTATAAAGAAAGATCCCATGGTCTGCGAGGGTAGACAGGGTAGTAAAAAAAAAAGACCCAAATTTAAACCAACAATAATCTGCAGCAGTGAATTTGCATACCTACTGGTGTTAAAACAACTTTGGAATACTATAACCAATTATGATTTAAGTTGCCGGTGATGGTTTTGAACATGGTACAGATATGTATAAATCAGTATACAAAAAACACCCAGTACTATTCGTGTCATTGTAAAAGTTAGCTTTTGGGATTTTTTTTATCTATTTCTTTTTCAATTTCAGTAAAAAAATCATTAGGGTCGGGGCGCAAAATTAGGGTCAGTCGGGTAACTGGAACCAAATCATTATTTTTTTTGGACCTACATCAGCTCATTCGTGACCCAACTCATAGATCTGGGCAAACACTTGACCTGATTGTATCCAGAGAAAATGATAACATAATATCTGTTAGCAGCATAGTTGACAAGCACATTTCTGATCACTCCTAAATTTTATGCAGTGTCTGGATTGCTAAGCTGAATGCGGTCCAGAAAACTGTCAAAGCTAGAAAACCTTGCAATATTGACATTGAAAACTTCCTAAAGAATCTCTCAATAAACGAACTAACAAAATTCATCGAAAATTAAGCTAACATTTGCTAAAATATGGATATACTTTTTAAGACCCTGACCAAGGTATTGGACATTCATGCTCCAATTCAAACCAAAACTGTTATCATTCGCCCAAACATTGGATGGTACAACGATGAGATTAAAATAAAACAAAAAAGCAGAGCGTTGCTCTGTAAAGTCTGGCCTTCATGTCCATAAGGAAATGTATGAAGCAATTTAAAACAAGTTAAATTCGTGTATTAAGTCAGCTAAAATAGACTGGGTAAAGAATAGCATTGCCTCATGTTGAAATAATTCTAAACATATCTTCAAAATCATCAGTAATCTTCTTAATGTAAGTGGTAAGGGGGAGCTTCCCGAACACACTCATCTTTCCGCAGTTGCATGTAGATTTTCTGGGATTTTTTAAAGACAAAATTTTGAAAATGGAAAATCCAGGCATAAACACAGTGACCAGTGATGAAGGACTTAGGTAAATCACCAGATTCTGAAATCACCCTAAATAACTTCCAACCACTGATGGTGGAAGCGGTTTAGTCAATTATTTTAAAAGGCCCCACCAACATCATGTACTCTCGACCCACTACCAACATGGTTATTGAGAAACAGCACTGTTTTAGACCAGCTCCTTCCCATCATTACTAGTATTTTCAGCTCATATCTAGCTCTCAGCGTTGTACCAACTAAGTTTAAGCATGCTCATGTTATTCCACTCCTAAAGAAACCTAGTCTGGATGTTAACACTTGAAAAAACTATAGACCTCTCATCTTCCTTTTTTGTCCAAATGCCTCGAAAAGGTTTTCTCCTCCAGAATCATTCAGCATATTTCAGGCTAATAAAAAACTTGAAACATTCCAATCAGCAAAAAGACCCAGGCATAGTACTGAAGCAGCTCTAATTCGTGTTAGCATTGACATTCTGAATTCAATGGATGATCGCAAGTTAACATAAATTGTGCTGCTTGATGCGTCTGCAGCATTTGATAGGCTCGACCACCAAATTCTTTTGTCACGTTTAGAAAACCGACTCCTCATACGCGGTTCTGCTCTCAGTTGGATAAGGTCTTATTTAAGCGATCGTATGCAATCTGTGAAATTTTGCAATACCTTCTCTGAGCCCATTGAGCTAAAATATGGTGTTCCCCATGGCTCAGTCCTCGGACCCCTACTGTTCACAGTCTATAGCTTACCACTCGGTGATATCATAAGGAAGCACTCTGTAAATTTTGATCTGCATGCTGATGATACCCATTACCCAGTCCACCTCTCTAAAATAAACGACTCGTTAACAACACTGGAGGCATGCTTCAAGGATATTTGACAATGGATGGGGAGAAATTTTCTCAAATTAAATGATGACAAGACAGAATTTTTACAATTGGGTGCCAAACATCACTGTTTGAAAATAGGCGATGCCATTGTTAACCCAAGCGAAAATGCTCTGAACTTTTGTTTTACTTTTAATTCGATCTGAGTAACCAAATCAATAAAGTGAGCAAAAGCTGCTTCCTCCAGATAAGAAACATCAACGAAATTAGAAAACTACTTGATCAAGATACACTAATAACTGTTATACAGTCTATGATCCTGTCTCGACTGGACTATTGCAACTCTCTTTATTTTGGAATTCTGCTGAAATCTATTAACCTGCTTCAGCGCATTCAAAATACAGCAGCCATGGTGGTTACTGGCGCCAAAACATTTGACCATGCAACACCAATCCTCAAATACTTGCCTTGGCTTCCAGTTGAGTCTCGCATCAAATATAAAGTATTAATGATGACACACAACATCATCCACAGAGATAATGCCCCTACCTCTTTAAAATAGATTGTCACTTTACACAAACCAGTACAGAATCTTAGATCATCTACAGAGAATCTTCTTGTCGTACCTTGAATAAGATCCACTACAGGAAAACGATCATTCACTTTTGCAGCTCCCTCACTATGGAATGCACTCCCTCAGAATTTAAGGAAAACCCCAATACTGAAAATTTCAAAAAAGGTTTAAAGACCCATCTCTTTCGGATAGAATTTGACTGCTGACTTCTTTCTTTTGAATGTCAGTTTATTTTGTGAGCACTTTTGAGCAGTGTTTTGCTGGTAAAAGCTCTATATAAGTAAATTATTATTATTATATAAAACATGTTAAAATGTTTGTAATATCTTGTTTTTAACCCATATTATTTTATGTTCAAAATTAAAAGTTGGCTTTTGAAGTATTGCACGACTTAAGACCTGCCTTCTCAATTTTCGCAAACAGATACAAAGAGACCTCAAGTAAATTACTGACCCTAAAACACCAAATAAACAATATCTGGTCAGTTGGGGTATATTCAATACATGTCCAAAGTTTGATACTGATAGTTTAATTTTGACTTATAAAATTTAGCTTTTAACAAACAGCACAATTTCTGACTTGCTGTCTCTATTTTCACAAGCAGGTACAACAAAGAGGCCACAAGTAAAAGACTGATCCTAAAAACACCAAATAAATGCGAAAGTATATGCTATATAATATATAAAACATATTCCCAAGATGGTTGTAATATCTTGGTTTTACCCCATTTTATTTTATGTTTAATGGCTGGTAGAAAAATCACATTTGGAGTCTCACTAGGGAAATAGCCTCTGCAGCTAATTACTGTTGATAATAACTAGTCTATATATCGCACCTAACCATCTCTACTTTGAGCATCAAATAGAGGCTGCTAAAAAAGATGTGTCCAATCTTAGCAAGTATGATTATTGATGTTACTTTTATGTTTGATCAGTGATCAGAACTACCATTACATTTGTGATTATTACAATGTCTTGGTATTTGGTAAATTTTATGAGTTAAAATTAAAATATCGGTTTCAAACATTGCATGTGTATTGAATATACCCCAACACACCAGATAGCGTTTTTTTGGTGTTTTTAGGACCAGTAGTTTACTTGCGTTTTTTTTCTCCGTAGTTGCGAAAATTGAGACTGCAAGCTGGAAGTCATGCTGTACATTAAAAGCTAAATTTTCTGAGTTCTAATTAAAATATTGGTATCAAACATTGCATACCAATATTTTTGTTGAGCCTTACCTGGTGACCCCAGTGCATAATTTATTATACCCCCACTTTCGAAGAAAATGGGGGTATACTGGGTTACATGCGTCCATCCATCCGTCCATCTGTGCATCCGTCTGTGAGTCCATCCGAGAATATTCATAACTTAATTAAATTATTATTTTTTATAATATTTGTTGGTCATAGGTATGCCCACACTAGTTATTTTTTTTATTATTATTTTTTTTTTTTATTACTTGTTCACTTAGAAATTGTGTCCATCCGAGCCAAATTTTGTCTGTTCAGCCTGTATATCGGGTATCAAATGTTCTATTGCAATGAAATTTGCCATGAACACTGCTTATAGTATAGGCTTTAAAAAAAGGATTCAACAATATTTCTCACATTCTCCTTTTTAGAGTTATCCCCCTTTTTTGACTTAGAAATTGTAGGAAATAGACATTATTTGTCTGTTCAGCCTGTATCTCAGGTATGGGTTATCAGATTTCACTGAAATATGGCATGCAGTTTGCCTATGACAAAGGCTTCAGCCTCATTGCATAAAACTTCCAAACACCTAACAATTTACCATACCTTTTGACTTAGAAATTGTTGGAAATTCTTGAAAACTTTCGAAGAAAATGGAAGGGGGGGGGGGGAGATATACTGGATTGTGTCCGTCCATCTGTGCATCCGTCCATCAGTCGGTATGAGAATACTCATAAATAATACTTGTTGGTCATAGGTATGTCCACACTAAGCAGTACACCACATGGGGGTATGCTCCAGACAAAAGTCCAGCTCTTGTTTTACTTTCCATTATTTGAACACTCTTTCATGTACATGCTAATATGCCCTAATCTGCCCTGGTTGTACATGTCTAAAGCTATATTTTTATACTGTACCAATGACAACTCTTAAATTCTAGGGCCAAACACAAATTTTGCACCCCCAGTCCCCAAAATTTGCATCAAAATCCCAAAAATAGATGTCCTATGTGGTCCTCCATACTTTTGTCCACTGCGCATGCGCAGTGTCCAGGAAGTACCGAAATTGGAGCCAAATCCTCATTCTTTGTTTGGCCCTTCAATCAGCAACATCACACTGATATCTGTGCTTAAAATCTCAGTTTAAATGATGCCAGACACATAATCATGAGAGAAATGGTGGATCTAAGGATGAAATAAAAGGATGAGAGGAAGGAACAGTGGAAGGATGTGTTCAGGGCTGTAACTTATAATTTTTATGCAAAATTATTTCATGTTCCCTAATTTAGGGTCATGGGCCCGATATTTTCATTCTTGCTATGAAATTTCCATTGTTTGTTCAGTGTTTCCTCTCTCCCTTTCCTTAATACCGCTCTTGCTATTCTCCCATGCTTTTGGCATAATTTTTGTAATTATTTTTACTGAAATTTCTTGGGAGTTTTGGCTTTGTAACAGAATGTTTATTCTGTTTTTCCCCATGGTTACGTCCTCACCCTAGGGTGGTTAGGCGTTTCTGTCATGCATCTACCATCCGATGTACTGCAGTTTCTTCTCAGGAAGCCTCTGTTTTACATCGGATAGAGTTAAAATTGGTTACTGATTTCGGGCCATATTTTCAGTGCCTGGAGTCTTGTTTCCAGTTTTTATTCACTTTTGTTTATGTTGACAACGGTTACTTCTGACAGTGATTCCTTGTCTTCTATTTAGTTCTGCTCATAGCCAGATACATTGTATTGTCTGTAAGTGTAACATTAATTTTTAGACATGTTTTAAAATTTTTGTCCACACTTAGGCTTTTTTTGGATCCATTTGGGCTCATCGTTCCCATTGGGAACTTGGGCTTATCTTGAAATTTTTTCGAAAAACTTTTTTCTTTTGAATTATTTTTCGAAATGTTTGTAATGGATTATATTATTATCATGTATCTTGTTAGCTCACCTGACTGAAAGTCAGGGTGAGCTATTCTGATCACTTTTTGTCCGTCTTCCGGCGTCCGTCGTGAAGGTGGTGTTTGGGCTTTTTCTCCCAAACCACTGCCCGCATATTAATGAAATTTCATGTGAGTAGGGGTTATATAAGTGGATTTTGATTTTTTATCAAATTAGGTTTCGGCTAACATTGAGCAGAGGGATGGGGCAAAAATGCTCCAATTCCTAAAAAATCTTCTTCTCAAGAACCAGCAATAGCAGAGACTTGATATTTGGTATGCAGCTTCCTTTTGAGGTGAAGACTCAAGTTTGTTCAAGAGAAGTTGGAGGGGCTATATTTGACGATGTTAAAGGAGGGGCAAAAATTTTTGCCCCCCCCCCCAAATTTCTATTTTCCAAACCGCGAGGCCGATTTGAACCAAATTTTACATGAGTGCTTATTGGGTCATAAGTACCTAATTTATGCTGAATTTTTTTTCCCCATAGCCCCGTGGGAACCATAGGAGCTAAAAATAAAAAAAAATGAAAACGCCCATATCTCCAAAACTACACGGCACTGAGAATTCTTATTTGTTGTGAAGCTTCCTTAGGACCAACAGAATGGAATGATAAAAAAAAATTGCCATCGGTTTTATCATGGGGTACTTTTTGGGGACTTTTGAAAAAGCGCCGAGTCAGCAATTTTTAACACTGTGGGTAATGGGAAAAACATAGGACTACTTTTCTCTGAAACCACTGCTCCAAAAGCTTTAAAATTTCACATGTAACATCTTTGGAAGATTGTTTCACATGTTTATTGAAATCAATTGCCTGGATCGATATTTGGGCTCTCTATGGGAGCCCAAATGTTTAAATTAGTGCAGTATGAGGAGTATTTTTGAAAAATCTTCTTCTTCAGATCTAGCAATAAGAATGTTTTGATATTTGGTATGCAGCATCCTTAGGGGGGGTGAGATTCAAGTTTGTTGAAGCCAAATCCCTGGGTTCATATTTAGACTGAAAATTTGGGGTCCCGTTGCGAACTTCGAAATTTTGTACCAAAATCCGAAAAAAATTTTTTTTGTTTTTTCTGCGTTTCGGTCAATTTTAAGACAAAAAAAAAAATGTTTTTTTTTCCCCTGAAAAAAAAAAAAATAAAAAATTTTTTCCCCTGAAAATTTGGGGTGCGGGTGGGACCAAAATCCGAAAAAAAACTTTTTTTGTTTTTTTTTGCGTTTTGGTCAATTTTAAGAGAAAAAAAATTTTTTTTTTTTGGAGCAAAACGGAAATTTTTTTTTTTTTTTTCTGCGTTTCGGTCAATTTTAAGACAAAAAAAAAAAAAAATTTTTTTTCCCCTGAAAATTTGGGGTGCGGGTGGGACTTAGAAAATTTTGGAGCAAAATCGGAAAATTTTTTTTTTGTTTTTTATGCATTTCTGTCAATTTTAAGACAAAAAAAAAAAAAAAAAATTTCCCCTGAAAATTTGGGGTCTGGGTGGGACTTTGGACCAAAATCCGGAAATTTTTTGGGGTTTTTTTTATGCGTTTCTGTCAATTTTAAGACCAAAAAAAAAAAAAAATTTTCCCCTGAAAATTTGGGGTCCGGGTGGGACCAAAATCCGAAAAAAAACTTTTTTTGTTTTTTTTTTGCGTTTTGGTCAATTTTAAGAGAAAAAAAATTTTTTTTTTTACCCTGAAAATTTGGGGGCCGGGTGGGACTTAATATTTTGGACCAAAATCCAGAATTTTTTTTTTTTGTTTCTTATGCATTTCTGTCAATTTTAAGACCAAAAAAAAAAAATTTTTTTTCCCCTGAAAATTTTGGGTCCGGGTGGGACTTAGAAAATTTTTGACCAAAATCCCCCCCAAAAATTTTTTTGTTTTTTCTGCGTTTTGGTCAATTTTAAGACAAAAAAAAATTTTTTTTTTTACCCTGAAAATTTTGGGTCCGGGTGGGACTTCGAAAATTTTGGATCAAAATCCGAAAAAATTTTTGTTTTGTTTTTTCTGCATTTTGGTCAATTTTAAGACAAAAAAAAAAAAAAAATTTTTTAACCTGAAAATTTGGGGTCCGGGTGGGACTTCGAAAATTTTGGACCAAAATCTGAAAAAAAGATTTTTTTGTTTTTTATGCATTTCTTCAATTTTAAGACAAAAAAATTTTTTTTTTTTTCCCCCTGAAAATTTGGGGTCCGGGTGGGACTTCGAAAATTTTGGACCAAAATCCATAATTTTTTTGTTTTTTGTTTTTTATGCGTTTCTGTCAATTTTAAGACAAAAAAAACATTTTTTTTTTACACCAAAAATTTGGGGTCCGGGTGGGACTTAGAAAATTTTGGACCAAAATCCATAATTTTTTTGTTTTTTGTTTTTTATGCGTTTCTGTCAATTTTAAGACAAAAAAAACATTTTTTTTTTACACCAAAAATTTGGGGTCCGGGTGGGACTTAGAAAATTTTGGATCAAAATCCGGAAATTAGTTTTAGCGTTTTTTATGCGTTTTAAGAAGAAGAAAAAAATTTAGGCTGAAAGTATTTTGTTTGGGAAAAAAATCTGTTTTTTATGTGTTTATCTCAATTTTGGGACGTTAAAGTGCAGGAACTGAAAATAGAAGGAAAATCCTGTGTATTGTGTGGGCACAATCGCTTCATCTAGTTGGTAATATGCTTTTCTTAGGAGGGGCGTATGCAGCTTATTCAAGTCAAGTCCCTGGTTTGATATTTAGACTACCATGTCAGGTGAGCGCCCTCAGGCCCCCTGGGGCCTCTTGTTTTCAAGGGTTAGTGCGAGTACGATGACTGTTAAAATTTTTTCAAAATGAAAGAATTTTGTTCAAATTGTAATTCGAGGAAGTCTTCCTCTATTCTCATGCTCAGTGTATTTCTTGTAGTCAGTGTACTCACACTAATTCTTTCTCTGTGTGTGCCAATTGGAATGACAAATATTGGAGACGTGTGTCACGGTATATTGTTAGTGGTGAGAGGTCCATTCCGGTCCTCTTGCCACAGGGTCACTCTAGTTTTTCAGTCTCTTTTTCAGAGGAACAAGAACAGGGTGACGTTTCTGTGATGTCTTCAGGAAGTGTGCCTCCGTCATCGCAGACAAATGAAGAGCTAGCGGCTAAAGTGCTCAGTGAAATTCAACAAATGCCTAAGAGGTCCCTAGTATGATCGACGGCATTGTCACTCGCTAGCTCGCCCGGTGAATCAATCATTCACGAAATGGTTGTGACGCCGGGTTCGTCCGTTGTGGTCCAGGAAAGGAGATCGGGTGTTGCGAGCACTATAAACATGGATCATGCACACCTGGCGACGATGGATCCAAGGATGGAACGGAGGAAGCCAGTTAGTCGGGTACCTAGCTCGCCCAGGTCTGCCCAGACTGCGAATGAGAGAGGCCCCTCTCTCTTACAGCAACATCTGGGACCAGATGTTGTTGTACGTAACGTTCATCAGTCGGAGCATACGTCCACCCCTCGGGACGCTCCATCGAAAAGACAGTCCGGCGCGGCTAGTCTATTGGCTTCCTCATCCTCACGGCAGCACACAAGACCGCAACTTGGCTACGTGACCACTGATATCCAGTCTGCTTCACCGACCAGGGATTCCACGTCGATCAGGTCACGCCATCCGGTAGCCAAGGACACGAGGCCTTACCAGTCGGGACGTTTGCATAAAAGAAGTATGCAGGAATTAACGACCCAGGAGTTTCCAGCGGCTAAATCACGTAAGACTGCCGCTCCACAGGCCTCCGCGACGGACTTGCTATCACAGATAGCTCAACTCAGTGCTGCATACCAGCAGCCATCAGAAACTTTTTCAGAACAGGAACTGTCTGAGGAAGCTGGGTCGGTTCCCTCCCCTGCAGAGTCAGAAAGGGATGACCGAGAATCTCATGTGGTCCAGTCGGATGGTGAAAGAGAATCAGCGGAGCTGGAATTTTCCCTTTCGGAACAACATAAGGTGGCCGTAGATTTCATCTGGCAGCACCTTCCAGAAGTTGTTCCTCCGGACCAAAATGCTGCATTACCGGATAAGAGACTGATAGCGCCACTGGACACAGACTTTTTCGGCCGGAATAGGGACATTGCGCCTGAGTTTCCGACCCAGTCCAGTAATGTCACACGGACATTTGAACTTTTGAATGACGCTGTATTCAAGCTAGCCTCTAAGACTGGCAAGTCCGGTTTCTTATCGCTTCACGCTATACAGCTGCCTTTCATCAATATTAGAAATAAATTTGAAACGGCAGGTCAGGGCATGCCAAGAGTTCCTCTGCGTTTGGACGACCAGGCAGAAGACTTGGAGTTGTCATTGCCAGCATCCATGTCTTTTAACTCCAGTACGCTGGAGACGTCAATCTCGTCTAATAGAATTAATTTAGACGCATTATCTTACGCAGATCACCTTACCAGAACGTTATCATTACGTCTCAAACGGAAAGAATTCCAGGATGTTCAAACTTCCTTGAGAGTTCTTGCGAGGGCTATAGCATATTATACTTATAACTCCTCCCTTTCAGTGGCAAATCTGGAGTTAGTCAGACGTGATGCTGTCCTGGCTGCATCCACAAGAGTGGATAGTAAGGTGAAAAACTCCCTTCGAGTCGCTCGGGTCTCCGGAGAGCTTCTCCTCGACGGAAAGCTTTCTATAATCTATGATCAGATTACTAAGAAAGCTTCGGATTCTCTGCTTTTTAAATCCGCTTAAAAAAAGTCGGAGTCAGCAGAGAGGAGTAAGGCAGGCACTTCGGGGGCGAATACGTCCAAGGGAAGTTCCTATAGAGGATCTAAGAAAGCCTCTATGTCTTACTCCAGAGACCGTCAGAGTAGCGACTCAGGTAGGGGCTGTTATGCTGGCCGAGATAACCGGTCAGATGCCGCTAGGTCGACTGGGCGAGGTGCGGGTCGTAGAGGACATGGTTTCTCCTCCGGCAAGCCTCGCAGGGCCAGGAGGTGATGGTCTAAACCTCTATTGCATTCCAGTCGGCGGAAGGCTGTCGAGATTCTTAACCAATTGGTTGTCAATTACGCCCAAGGGTGCAAGGGTGATTTCCGAAGGTCTAAAACTGTCCTTCAGGGAAAAACCTCCGTTAACTTGAAGTCCACGTTGCACTCAGCTTCCATCAAACTTTCAGAAGAGAGAATCGCTTTTATCAGAAGTTCAATCTCTTCTGGACAAGAACGCTATAGAGGTCGTTGAAAACCAGGAATCTCCAGGTTTCTACAGTCACCTGTTTCTGGTTACAAAACCAGACCGCTCGTTTTGTCCAGTTATAGATCTGAGCTGGATAAACAAGCTGATCGTGGCTCCGAAATTTTATATGGAGACCATCCGATCTGTCAGAGTGAGCATTCGAGTGAATGATTATGCTGTGAGCATAGATCTCAAGGATGCGTACTTTCACGTCATGGTACATCCGGCGATCAGAAAGTATCTTCGCTTCACTGTCCTAGGAGTCGTATATCAGTTCCGAGCAATGTGCTTTGGTCTGAATCTAGCGCCTGGGGCATTCACTCGAATAATGAACTCGGTAATGACTCATTTCCGAGCTCATTCGTCTGTGGTAACGTCGACCTACTTGGACGACATTCTTCAAAGGTACGGCAACAAGTTAACGCTTCAGAACGATGTTCATAGTCTGCTTCTATTGCTCCGATGTCTCGGTTTCATAGTAAACGAAAAGAAGTCGGATCTAGTGTCGTCCAAGTCATTCACCCACCTGGGAATGAGCTTCGAGACGCACAACAATCTCGTTTGTCTGCCATTAACCAGAGCGAAATTAGTCAGTTGTTACGCTCGCTTTTGTCTTCACTCAGATGTAGTAACAGCAAGAGAATTCATGTGACTGACAGGTTTGTGCGGAGCCGCTGCGGATCTTATTCCAATGGGGCGACTACGCACTCGTCCACTCCAGATATTTTTTACTCAGAACTGGAGTGTGAAGACTCATTCGCTCGAAATGAACATCGTCAAGTGAAACAAGAGATTCAGACTTGGGCAGATATTCAGTGGTTAACTCAGGGAGTACCAATGCAACTGCCGGATCCGATTTTTACGATAATGACGGATGTGAGTCAAACAGGTTGGGGCGCAACTTTGAGCCCAACAGATTCGAGGTGCCAGGGTCTTTGGGATCCACAGTTCCTAAACAAGCACATAAACATCAAAGAGATGATGTCAATTTGGCTTCGCTACGTCAGTGGATGAACATTCAGAATTCACATGTTCAAATTCTGTCCAACAATTCGACAGTAGTAGTGTATATTCGGAACCAGGGAGGCACTCATTCCATTCCGTTGTTCAGTCTAACAGAAAGAATCCTTCTGTTTGTCCTAAAGCATCAAGTTCTTCTGTCGGTCCGTCATTTTCCGGGTCAACTGAACGTTCTAGCGGACTCCCTTTCTCGGAAAGGTCGTATGTTGCCATCAGAGTGGACTCTCAACAAACGAGTATTCAATCGGATTTGCTACCAACGGGATTGTCCTATGATAGACTTATTTGCGACACATCTCAACAATCACTTGCAGACGTATGTGTCGCCATGCCCAGATCCTTGAGCGTTTGCAGTAGACGCCCTCTCGATCTCTTGGGACGGAATGATAGGATACGCGTATCCTCCAGCTCCGTTGATTCAACAGATATTGCTAAAAATCAAGCAATCTCACTGCAAGATTCTGTTGGTAGCATCTCTGTCACCCCAGAGACCATGGAAAAATCTACTCAGGTGTCTGTTGTGGGACATTCCGCGGAAGCTTCCTCCACGGGAGGACCTTCTTTCGCAGGGGAAATCGCGCCCACTGCATCACAGCCCACAAGTTCTCAACCTTCACGTATTTCCGTTGTGCGGTCCTTCTTGCATGGCAAGCATTTTACAGGATGAGCAGTGGATGCAATTTCTAACTGTAGGAGGACCTCCTCTTCGCTAAATTATGCTGCTAAGTGGAAAGTTTTCTCTCGTTGGTGTAGGGCTCATTCTATTGATATCTATGATCCCTCCATTCCAGACATTGCTAATTTTTAGCTCAACTTTGGCGAAGCCAAATTTGAGCTTTTGTCATGGCCCGTCGACCGTCGTCCATCTGTCCGTCTGTCCGTACGTCAACAATTGGATACGGCTCGGGCTAGAGGCCGTATTTATGAACCGATCTTTACGAAACTTCTTGGGTACCTTTGTTATGACAGTGGGACGAGAACGAGTGTTTTTGGGTGCGGTCCAAAATTCAAGATGGCTGCCAGCCACCATTTTGTACCGACGATGCAGAAATCTGTTTTTTGTGTATGAATGTTTAGTACCATGGGATACATCACATATAATACAGGTTTTTTTCTCGTGCGTAAATTGGGCAAATTAGACTAATTTTGATGTTTTTTGGTGTTATTTTCAGCACTGTAAGTGCAAATGCCAATACGTCTCGGGCTAGAGGCCGTATTTATGAACCGATCTTTACGAAACTTCTTGGGTACCTTTGGTATCACCGTGGGACGAGAACGAGTGTTTTGGGGTCCGGTCCAAAATTCAAGATGGCCGATGGCAGCCATTTTGTACAAAATTAGGTGCAATCAGATTTTTGTGAAGAACTTCCATATGAAAGCGCTGATTTTAATAATTTTTTGTGTGAATGTTTAGTACCATGGGATACATCACATATAATACAGGTTTTTTTCTCGTGCAGAAATTATGCAAATTAGATGAACTTTCATTTTTTCAGTGCGACTTACACACAGTAAGTACACAAGTCAATACGGCTCAGACTAGAGTCTGTGTTTATGAACTGATCTTCGCGGAATGTCTTGGGTACCTTTGTTATCACCTTGGGACGAGAACGAGTTTTTCTGGGTGCGGTCTAAAATTCAAGATGGCTGCCAGTGGCCATTTTGTACCGAAATTAGGTCTAATCAGTTTTTTGTACACAACTTCTATACAGCTCAGACTAGAGGCCATATTTATGAACCAATCTTTACGACACTTCTTGGGTACCTTTGTTATCACCGTGGGATGAGAGCGAGTGTTTTTGGGTGTGGTCCAAAATTCAAGATGTACCAAAATTAGTGCAATCAGTCTTTTGTACAGAACTTCTGTATGAAAGTTCTGATTTGAATAAATTTTTGTATGAATGTTTAGTAACATGGAATACATCACATATTGTAAGGGGGTTTTTTTCGTGCAGAAATTATGCAAGTTAGATGAACTTTGATTTATTCAGTGCTACTTGCACAATGTAAGCACACATGTCAATACGGCTCAGGGTAGAGGCTGTATTTATGAACCGATCTTCACAAAACTTCTTGGGTACCTTTGTTATCACCTTGGGACGAGAATGAGTGTTTCTGGGTACGGTCCAAAATTCAACATGGCTGCCAGTGGCTATTTTGTACCGAAATTAGGTCCAATCAGTTTTTTGTCACAAGTTCTATACAGCTCGTATTTATGAACTGATCTTCACAAAACTTCTTGGGTACCTTTGTTTTCACCTTGGGACAGGAACGAGTGTGTTTTGGGGTGCCTTTGTTATCACTGTGCTATGAGAACAAATATATTGGGGTTCAGTCAGACCCACTCTGGGACTCAAAGATTTCTTTTCTAGTTTAGTATCTGACTGTCACCCACCTTTACAATACTTTACCTACACATTTGTTACAGGCAAGGGTCAGTATTTATGTACAGACCGTTACAATACTTTATATGTACCTTTGTTATCAGGTCATTACCTAGATGTTTGTCATTGCTGTGTCACATACTATACATGTACATGTCTTTGTCTTGACAAGTTGATCTACAATGTCATTGACACTTTCATTTGGTCTTCTTGTTTGACGAGTTCAAACTGCAGCCAATAACTATTAAGGGCTATAGGTCTATGCTATCAGATACCTATGCACATCACGATAGCTTACAGATTGGATCTAATGTCTCTTTATCTAAGTTAGTGAAAAACTTTTCGATAAATAGACCTAGAACCCTTAGGTTAATTCCTAAGTGGAATTTAGCTTGTTTTCTTCTGAAGCTAAAAGAAGTGCCATTTGAACCTCTTGATACAGTGGATTTCAAATACTTATAAGACAGCTTTTCTCTTAGCCTTCTCTTCTGCTAGAAGAGTTAGTGAGCTTCATGCACTATCTGTTGATGATTCTCACTATCGTAGTGTTGGTAATACTATTACTTTGACTACAAATGTTGGATTTTTGGCTAAGAATCAGGCTCCTAATAAGTACCCTGAACCTATTGTTATTAAGGCACTTCTGTCTTCAGACAGTCATAGGCCTTTGCTTTGTCCAGTCAGAGCTATGCGTCTTTATAAACGTAGATCTGAGTTTATCAGAAAGGGACGTAAGCGTTTCTTTCTGTCTTTGATGCCTAATAGAAAGGACATTACGGTCCATTCTAGTGCAAGGTGGATTCAATTAACTATCCGTACTACTTATGATAAATTATCTTCATCTCAGCAGTCTGTGCTTAAGATTTTGGCGTATGAAGTAAGAGCGCTGTCTACATCTTGGGCTTATGGTAATAGTGTTGCTATTACTGATTTGATTAAGGCTGCATATTGGTCTCAGCCTTCCACGTTCATGAAATTTTATCTTAGAAATATTGAGTCCATTTCTGGCGATCTGCATTGTTTAGGTCCGTTATCTGTTGCTCAGAATGTCGTCCACTAAACAGTTGCAACTATAGTTATGCAGGCTTTCTGTTCTGGCAGTGTCTCTGTCCTGCTGCCCTCTTCGTTCTGGGGTATTTGACCCAGAGCAAGGGGAAGTGGGGGGGGGGGGGGGGATGGTGTTCCCTTATATCACCTGCTTTATAGTGAAAAGCAAGGGAATACCTCCTCTGGAGTCAGTAATTCCGAGTCGGTGCCGGGATGGTTTTAAAGTGTAAAGCTAATGTCTATCTCATTTATGTAATATTTTTAAAGTGTAGCTCGGTGTAAAGCATTTGTACATGTCATGTGTCATACGAGCGTTAATATACAATCCTCGGACACTTTTGAATGAGTATAAAGAGTTTCATTCTCTGGACTATCTTTATTTATGGGCTTTCCTTTAATAAATTAGTATAATGGGTTATACTGGATGTTAATAGAGATCATTGATGTTATTGTGGTCAATTACGGAATGGTATTGTGTCTTTCTTTTTTAGTATAAACAAGAAAGATACATGTAAAACCTATTCTCCTCTTCTCCTTGAGGGGATAATTCTGTTTACATGTAATTGAGTCTATTGGATTTTCCTTTATGTCCTAGGCCCTCCAGACATTTTTCTATTCAGCTAAGTCTGGGTCATTGGTACAGAATAAAAATGTTAAAAAATTTGTAGTAATTTATATATTTTTTATACTTACCAATGACCCAGATGGGGATGGCCCTCCCATGAGTTGGGAACTCATACCTCGCCGCTGATTACATAACACTTACCAGGCACTGATTGTAAGAATGAGGATTTGGCTCCAATATCGGCACTTCCTGGACACTGCGCATGCTCAGTGGCCAAAAGTATGGAGGACCACATAGGACATCTATTTTTTAGCTCAACTTTGACGAAGTCAAATTTGAGCTATTGTCATGGCCCGTCGTCCGTCGTCCGTCTGTCCGTCTGGCCGTCTGTCTGTCTGTCCGTCTGTCCGTACATCAACAGTTGGCTATGGCTCGGGCTAGAGGTCGTATTTATGAACCGATCTTTACGAAACTTCTTGTGTACCTTTGTTATGACCCTGGGACGGGAACGAGTGTTTTTAGGTGTGGTCCGAAATTCAAGATGGCTGCCAGTGGCCATTTTGTACCGATGATGCAAAAATCAGTTTTTTGTACAGAACTTCTGTATGAAAGTTCTGATTTGAATAAAGTTTTGTATAAATGTTTAGTACCATGGGATACATCACATATAATAAGGGTTTTTTTCTCGTGCGTAAATTATGCAAATTAGACTGACTTTGATTTATTTAGTGTTACTTTCAGAGCTGTAAGTTCCAAGATGCTATGGCTCGGGCTAGAGGCCGTATTTATGAACCGATCTTTACGAAACTTCTTGGGTACCTTTGTTATGACCGTGGGACGAGAACGAGTGTTTTTGGGTGCGGTACGAAATTCAAGATGGCTGCCAGCTGCCATTTTGTACCTACGATGCAGAAATCTGTTTTTTGTACAGAACTTCCATATGAAAGCTCTGATTTGAATAATTTTTTGTATGAATGTTTAGTACCATGGGATACATCACATATAATACGGGTTTTTTTCTCGTACGTAAATTGTGCAAATTAGACTAATTTTGATGTTTTTTGGGGTTACTTTCAGCACTGTAAGTGCAAATGCCAATACGGCTCAGACTAGAGGCCGTATTTATGAACCGATCTTTACGAAACTTCTTGGGTACCTTTGGTATCACCGTGGGACGAGAACGAGTGTTTTTGGGTCCGGTCCGAAATTCAAGATGGCCGATGGCAGCCATTTTGTACAAAATTAGGTGCAATCAGATTTTTGCACAGAACTTCCATATGAAAGCCCTGATTTGAATAATTTTTTTGTGTGAATGTTTAGTACCATGGGATGCATCACATATAATACGGGTTTTTTTCTCGTGCAGAAATTATGCAAATTAGATGAACTTTGATTTTTTCAGTGCGACTTACACACAGTAAGTACACATGTCAATACGGCTCTGACTAGAGTCTGTATTTATGAACTGATCTTCACGAAATGTCTTGGGTACCTTTGTTATCACCTTGGGACGAGAACGAGTGTTTCTGGGTGCGGTCTAAAATTCAAGATGGCTGCCAGTGGCCATTTTGTACCGAAATTAGGTCTAATCAGTTTTTTGTACACAACTTCTATACAGCTCAAACTAGAGGCCATATTTATGAACCAATCTTTACAAAACTTCTTGGGTACCTTTGTTATCACCGTGGGATGAGAGCGAGTGTTTTTGGGTGTGGTCCGAAATTCAAGATGGCCACCAGCAGCCATTTTGTACCAAAATTAGTGCAATCAGTCTTTTGTATAGAACTTCTGTATGAAAGTTCTGATTTTAATAAATTGTTGTATGAATGTTTAGTAACATGGAATACATCACATATTGTAAGGGGTTTTTTTTCATGCAGAAATTATGCAAATTAGATGAACTTTGATTTATTCAGTGCAACTTACACAATGTAAGCACACATGTCAATACGGCTCAGGGTGGAGGCTGTATTTATGAACCGATCTTCACAAAACTTCTTGGGTACCTTTGTTATCTCCTTGGGATGAGAATGAGTGTTTCTGGGTACGGTCCAAAATTCAAGATGGCTGCCAGTGGCCATTTTGTACCGAAATTAGGTCCAATCAGTTTTTTGTCACAAGTTCTATACAGCTCGTATTTATGAACTGATCTTCACAAAACTTCTTGAGTACTTTTGTTTTCACCTTGGGACAGGAACGAGTGTGTTTTGGGGTGCCTTTGTTATCACTGTGCTATGAGAACAAATATTTTGGGGTTCAGTCAGACCCACTCTGGGACTCAAAGATTTTTTCTAGTTCAGCATCTGACTGTCACCCACCTTTACAATACTTTACCTATACATTTGTTACAGGCAACGGTCAGTATTTATGTACAGACCGTTACAATACTTTATATGTACCTTTGTTATCAGGTCATTACCTAGATGTTTGTCATTGCTGTGTCACATACTATACATGCACATGTCTTTGTCTTGACAAGTTGAGCTACAGTGTCATTGACACTTTCATTGTACAGAACTTCTGTATGAAAGTTCTGATTTGAATAAATTTTTGTCTGAATGTTTAGTAACATGGAATACATCACATATAATACAGGTTTTTTTCTCGTGCAGAAATTCTGCAAATTAGATGAACTTTTTTGCTACTTACACACAGTAAGTACACATGTCAATACGGCTCGGGCTAGGGGCTGTATTTATGAACCGATCTACACGAAACTTCTTGGGTACTTTTGTTATCACCTTGGGATGAGAACAAGTGTTTTTGGATGCGGTTCAAAATTCAAGATGGCTGCCAGCATCCATTTTGTACCGAAATTAGGTGCAATTAGTTTTTTGTACACAACTTCTATATGGCTCAGGCTAGAGGCCGTATTTATGAATCAATCTTTACGAAACTTCTTGGGTACCTTTGTTATCACCTTGGGACAAGAACGAGTGTTTTTGGATGCGGTCCAAATTTCAACTTGGCTGCCAGTGGCCATTTTGTACCGAAATTAGATACAATCAGTTTTTTGTAGGTTCTGATTTGAATAAATTTTTGAATGAATGTTTAGTAACATGGAATACATCACATATAATACAGGTTTTTTTCTCGTGCAGAAATTATGCAAATTAGATGAACTTTGATTTATTCAGTGCTTCTTTTACACAGTAAGTGCACATGTCTATACAGCTCAGGCAAGAGGCTCTATTTATGAACCGATCTTCACGAAACTTCTTGGGTACCTTTGTTATCATCTTGGGATGAGAACAAGTGTTTTTGGGTGCGGTATGAAATTCAAGATGGCTGCTGACGGCCATTTTATACCAAAATTAGGCGCAATCAGTTTTTTGTACAGAACTTCTAGGACTATGTTTGTTATCATCACGGGATGGTAAAGAGTGCTTTTGGGCTCGGCTGTGTTAATATTTGGTGTTGTTTGGGGAGGGTAAACATTATTAGCACAACCCAATTTTCTGTTTCCAATGAGAAAAATAAAACCTCCTTAGGGAACCCTATGAGCTAAAGATGAAAAATTCAAATACCTATATTTTAAGAAGGACTGGACAAATATTTATTAATTAGTAGGAATCAACCATAGAAGGGTTTGAATCGAACAGGCCAAAACAATTGCTAACATTTGGCTTATGATGCACCATACAAGGATCCCCATTGTAACATTAACCCCATGGAGATTTTTTTTCTAGTTTAGCATCTAACTGTCACCCACCTTTACAATACTTTACCTGTACATTTGTTACAGGCTACGGTCAGTATTTATGTACAAACGTTTACAATACTTTACATGTACCTTTGTTATCATGTCATTACCTAGATGTGTGTCATTGCTGTGTCACATACTATACATGTACATGTCTTACACAAGTTGAGCTACAGTGTCATTGACACTTTCATTTGTATTTTGATGCAAATTTTGGGAATTGGGGGGGGCAAAATTTGTGTTTGGCCCTAGAATTTAAGAGTTAGCACTAGCTAAATCTGGGTCATTGGTAAGTATAAAAAATATATAAATTACTATACATTTTTTAACTTTACCCATGTTTAACTCATAGATACTTCCCAGTATCTCACAGGTACCTAAAAGAAGTACTGGGCCTTATCTGGTTAAGACTAACCCATTTTCAACACACCTGGTGTCAGAATTTAACAGGAATTTGTTACTGTCAGTTATGATGATTTCAACAACAATCACCATGATCATCATGATGATATGATGCTGATGACGGTTGTATGATTTATAGCCCATTTATACTCCCTGTAGTATATCACAAGTAACCCATTGCACCCAACACCAACAGAAGACCGTTGAGCCTTACCCGCTCACGATTCACTCACTTTTAACACACTCTGCATGTAAGTCCAAATTGAGTCAGAATTATGTCACTGTTGATGGTGAGATTGTTGATAACTACAACAATCAGGATCATGATGATGGTAGGATGCTGATGGCAGTTTTCTGCTACCATGTTGACCTATGGGTAAGAAGACTGTCAAAATGCATATTGTTCAATTTACAGCCTATGATAAATGATGCAAGACTTAAATTGCTTCCAGTCAGTGTGAAACCTTAACAGTTTACTAAAAACTTAATGAGTAATGAGGGAGTTCTGTGGCTCAGTTGTTATGGCATTGGAATTCAAACCAAAAAGGTCCACAGTTGATCCCTGACAGGGATAACTACCTTGTGTCCTTGGGCAAGGCACTTAATCCCAATTGCCCACATACTAATCCTGCTTGCCCAAAGTTAGTATGTAATAGTTTGCATGTACTGCAGAACAAGAAACCCCCCAAAATAGTTGATAAATCACACTAAGTATTAAACTGGCATGCTTGCAGGCCTCAATTTGTTTTCCGAAAACTGATTAGCAACTTTTCTGTAGCCCGGGTTGAGGGTCAGTGGAACCTCTGGACCAACCATTATTTGATCCGGAGTGAGAAAATTTAAAAAACTTGACCTGAAAGACATAATTTCCTGGCATCTGAGATTGTAATCCAAACCTGGTCTTGAAGGTCATACTTTATTTCTTTACGTTGGTACGTCCTTCAAGGACATACCAACCTAAAAAATGAAATTACACCCTTCAAGTCCTAAGTTAGTTTGGACTACTGGGATTGTAACTTAATCTTACTTTGAAACTCAATTTTCCAGGTGAAATTAATTTATTTTGTTACTCACTAGTATTCAAGTCCTCCAGAAGACCAGATAAAAAATCTAGTGCTATGATGTAGGTTGTTCCCATCTTTAATATATCTACAAATTCATCTAATTATATCCTACATTATCGTTGTGTGTGTTCTCTAGAACACATGAAAAGTGACATATTGTACTCTCAGTTTCATGAGACTTGTGTTTATACGTCCCAGTAATATGTAAATGTGTGTCCCAAGACATTCCGGTTCGACAAAATTGGGATTCCCTCAGCCACCAATCAGAAGCTATATGCACTCTACAAGCTACATATGGTAGCTGATAAAAACAAATATTACACACTTTATGCCCTTATACATCATACCATCCAATTCAGTGATTGTGAAAATACTTTGTGTTCTAAAATTTTATCCTGAAGTAAAAAAAAAACTGCTAACCAATTCTAGCTACTGCATCGCAGCTCACAATTTTTGTTTTGCATTTTGTGATGCAAAACCCAACAAATTGAGGCCTGGCTTGTATTAGTTTTGTTAAACATTAGTCTAGGATTTTTTTCGACTATTGTCTCCCGTTTTCTTATTGCCTTCTCTCAGTCAGTGTCTGATTGGTGAAAACCTGCACAGAGAGTATCCAATATATACTGTAGAAATTGGCGAAGTCCATATGATAATAAGTGAATAAACAATGTTTCACGCATGTCTACTTCTTCAATTGCCACACAACACAATTTATTCACTATAAATGTGATGCCTGTTTTGCAGCTGAATTAAAATGTGCAACGGTGCCTTCATTGGTATCAATGAAAAAGTGGTCAGTGACAGTGCAACGGTGCATTCATTCATTGTTATCAATAAAAAAGTGGGGTTTTTTTTAAACAATATTTTTATTTCCTCAATGAAATGGGGTTTGGCGAACAGGCAATGCCTATATTAATGCCATACCGTACAGAAAAAATACAATACAATGGTGCACGTGCAACTGTACATAAAACAGAAACTGATCCAATGAATTGGAAAGAAAGAGAAAGTACCATACTATATCCCATCATCTCCTTTATTAGCTCACCTGACTGAAAGTCAGGGTGAGCTTTTCTGATCACTTTTCGTCCGTCGTCCGGCGTCCGTCGTCCGGCGTGAAGGTGGTGTTTGGGTCTTTTTCTTCCAAACCACTGGCCGCATGTTAATGAAATTTCATGTGAGTAGGGGTTATATAGCGGCATTTTGATTTTTGGGCAAATTAGGTTTCGGCTCATATTGAGCAGAGGGGTGGGGCAAAAATGCTCCAATTCTTAAAAAATCTTCTTCTCAAGAACCAGCAATAGCAGAGACTTGATATTTGGTATGCAGCTTCCTTTTGAGGTGTAGACTCAAGTTTGTTCAAGAGAAGTTTGTAGGTCTATACTTGGCGATGTTATGGGAGGAGCAAAAATTTTGGCCCCACCCCAAATTTCTATTTTTTAAACCGAGAGGCCAATTTGAACCAAATTTTATGTGAGGGCTTATTGGGTCATAAGTACCTAATTTATGCAGAAATTTTTTTTCCTGTAGCCCCGTGGGAACCACAGGAGCTAAAAATAGAAAAAAATTAAAACGCCTATATCTCAAAAACTGCACGGCAGTGAGAATTTTTATTTGGTGTGAAGCTTTCTTGGGACCAACAGAAAGGATTGGTAAAAAAAAATTGCTATCGGTTTTATCATAGGGTACTTTTTCGGGACTCTGAAAAAGTGCTGAGTCAGTATTTTTTAACACAGTAGGCAATGGGAAAAAAATAAAGAATTGTTTTCTTCCAAACCACTGCTCTAAAAGCTTTCATATTTTACATATAACATCTTTGGAACATTGATTCACATATTTGTAGAAATCAAATTCCTCGGTCCATATTTGGGTTCCCTATGGGAACCCAAATGTTCAAATTAGTGCAATATGAGGGATATATTTTAAAAATCTTCTTCTTCGGATCCACAAATCAGAATCTTTTGATATTTGCTATGCATCATCCTTAGGGGGGTGAGATTGATGTTTGTTCAAGCCAAGTCCCTGAGTTCATATTTGGACTCCCTTTGGGAACCCAAATTGTAACTTAGTGCAATACGAGGTATATTCTTTTAAAATCTTCTTCTTCGCATCCACCGGTCAGAATCTTTTGATATTTGGTATACAGTATGCTTAGGGAGGTGAGATTCAAGTTTGTTCAAGTCAAGTCCTTCGGCTCATATTTGGTCTCCCTGTGGGAGCCCAAATTATAACTTAGTTCAATATGAGGAATATTCTTTAAAAAAAATTTTTTTTTCAGATCCACCAGTCAAAATGTTTTGATATTTGATGTACAGCATTCTTAGGGGCTGAGAGTGAAGTTTGGTAAAGCCAAGTACCTGGGTTCATATTTGGGCTCACTGTGGGAGCCCAAATTATACCAAAATTTTTATTTTCCAAACCAAAAAGTCGATTTGAACCAAATTTGATATGAGGGCTTATTGGGTCATAAGTACCTAATTTATGCCGAAAATTGTTTTCCTGTCCCCCACGGGAACTGCAGGAGCTAAAAAATTTTTTTCTTTTTAAATGCCCATATCTCCAGAACTACATGGCACTGAGAATTTTTATATGGTGTGAAGCTTCCTTAGGACCGGAAGAAAAAAATGGTAAAAATTTTATCATAAGGTTCTTTTCTAGGACTAAAAGTGCCGAGTCATCATTTTTTAACAGTGTAGCTAATGGGAATAACGTTGAAGAATCTTCTTCTCCCAAAACACTGCTTCAGAAGCTTTTATTTTTGGGCTCCCTATGGGAGCCCATGTATAACTTAGTTCAGTATGAGAAATATTCTTAAAAAATCTTTTTTTTCTGTTACTCCTGTCAGAATCTTTTGATATTTGATTTTTAGTTTTCTTAGAAGCGGCAAATTGAAATTTGTTCAAGTTCTGGTTTATTGATAAAATTGGGCCCAGTAACCAATTCCTGCGTTGAAAGCCCTGTAAAGTGGGCAGTAATAGGCATAAACGATTGACCAAACCTGATATTATAATTATGCCTCTGTAATGATGTAGCCTTAGAAAGTGACCTTAAATTCCAATAAATAAATAGATAAATTATTGAGTACCCAATATGGGGATCTAACATATGAACACTCTGGGTTACTAAGTAGAGAAAACACTTTTATGTTGAAAAACTGATAATAACCACAAGGCAGAATCCCTTGCTATTTTGGTGATATGACTCGGCCAGTATCAGGTGAGCGCCCTCAGGCCCCGTGGGGCCTCTTGTATCTTTTACCTATCTATTGCGTGTGGAGGCAATCTGCTTTCATTTATATGATAGGCCCACTAAAATCTCTCTCACCAATACAGCAAAGGTCTTGTCAGGATTCATTTCCACTGGATAATAAACCATTCACTGGAATCTCGTTGTTTCCCTAATATATTCTTGAACTGCACTAAATATACTGGCGTTTTCCAAGGCAGTTTTCTCCTTATCCCCATATAGCATAAGAGTGATCTTAGTGGTGTGGCCCAATTTTGTTAGAAGCGAAAAAAGTGTTTAGTGACGGAACTTCCAGTAACTGTGATTTAGCCCATGGAGAGTCTGATAATTTACGGCAAAATTTTATATGGGGTACCTGTGATGTTCTATGGGGCTTCTGTGTGGTAAATCGTTGAACCTCCTACCAGAACAAACACTTCCATATAGATTTCTGGTCATCTCCTCCACCCAAAATTCATATGACACTTTCATCCTAAACAGGACACTTCACTTCACATAAAGGTTTTTGGACCTTCCCCTCTCATACACAATCAAACACAAAGATAATGCCATTCCGGCCATGCCAGGCTTCTCACTGGTGACACTGAAGAGCTTTCTGATATTGACAGGCATTTGAATTTGAGGTGTGCAGAAGCGTGTGTGCTTCCCAGACCTGACATTCTAGAAAATGCATGGATGCGAAAATTATTTCCCCCTCAGATTGTATAGGAGTGTAATTGCCTTCCCAAATCTCTGTCTCCAATGAGAACAGAAAATAGGTGACACATGATACCAGGCACCACCTAGATAATTCTGGTTTCCAAATACCTTTTCTTCCTCCAAATTAATAACTTATTCACCACATCCAGAGGTTTCCTCACCATGGAAGAAAAACGAATGTAAGTACGTGTAGGCAGTCAACATGTATTTATTACACTCCACAGACTTCAAATATTTCATACACTGAATTCTTCAGGAGTGAACCTATTTCGAGGATTTTCATAAAAAGTTGGCCATGTAAAGTATCTGCAGGGTATCTTTTGTTCAGATTTGCATCGCCATTTGCTAACCAGTACTTGTATCTATGAAAGGTGAAACAGTTCCTGAAAATAGAATTGTGTAGTGCAAATCTTATATCTTTTTGAGATTTCCGTCCACATGTCTCTTGTGTAATGCCAAAATTAAGCGTTTCTGGTTCATCGGCCATGGTGCATTAAAAAAAAATATGCTCAGTCGCAAAGTGAAGTAAAATTATGGAAACCATAATTATAATACTGCCTTTGGTAAGGTTTTGTTTCAGATATACATGTTTGGGTTAACCTCCTCTGTAAAAAATTTGAAAACATAACCACAAGCAGAACAGAAAATTCCCAGTACTGGTATTTAAAATACATACTGACCAATGCATAATGTCACATGTTTGTAATGGTTGGGCAAAAAATTAGCACATGTTCGGAGATCTTTCACAATCTTCAAATGGTTACAAGTCAGTCACCTACATTAGAAAACTGGTTTATTTGACCTAAAAAGGAAATTGAAGAAACAAATCTTTTGTTTCAACTTTCAATCATTTTACATTTAATATGAGGCTAAAGGGATGAATAATTTTTGTATCCAGGGATTTCCCACAAGTAAAACACAAGCACATGACTTATTTACATATGTGTACAATATAGACAGTATGTGGAAAATGTATTATCACTAAATCACCCATAGAGTGGAGCTTCCACCTAAGCAATAATTTCAAATTTATTTCAAAACAAAACAAGCACAAGCAAAGTTCCATCCAGTGGACCTCCCTGTTAAACCTGGAGGTCCATTGGCTGAAACATTGCTTGTGTTTTTAGTCCATATGTATAGAATTTGAAAGTGACACTTTGGGTGCTAACTCAATTTCACAGGTTTTAGTTACAACAATCCACTCGCCACATACTGTACACATGTAATGTCGCATGTGACTTATTTTCAACATGCAAACAGTTGATTCTGTTTTTCAAAGTTTATTTAGAAGTAAATATTAATTACAGATTGAAACCGACCCAGCAGCGGTACATGTTTGTTGTATTTTATAATTAAGGTATAAAAGCCTATTTTTTGAATGTTTTCAGATGGAATGTTTCAAGAAATAATATAGGAAAGGTGTTACCTTTCAGTATTAGTTTAAAAATTTTTTTTTAGTCTGGTATGGACATTTTTATTCATTTTTCATGGAATTCAGAGGAGTGGGGGAGGGGGGCATACATGTTGACATGCTAAGTTTGAAAAAATTAGAATAGTGAGATTTTTATGTGGCAAAGCTTGTTTTTATGTACAAGACAAAAACTGAATTGCTTGTCTCCCACACCATGTATCAGTTATGAAATTAATGCTAAAAATGTAAATTATATAAATGTTGGTAATTTGGTTGGTATACATCCACAGTTTCAACCTATTGACTGATAAAAATGATGCCGGAAAAATGTACATAAAATAAATTCCAAACAACTACACACACTCACCCCTCCCTCCCTCCTCCTCCCTCCCCCACCTCCACAAACGCTCCAAAAAATTCAAGTTAGAAAAATGAGGGGAAAAACCTGGAACATGAGCACAGTTTTGCTAATGGAACACTGATAAGATAAAGTCCACTAGAAAAAAATTGTATAATAAAGTTTGCACAAAAATACCCCCCTCCCCCACAATCATATACTACTCAGAGTTTGCTAAGCACCAAATATTTGACACATCATTGTAAAATTTGCTTGTGACATATTTGCGATAATTTTGGTGGATATGATTGAGGAATGTATTGAGATGGTCCCCAGTGTTTACATTAGCTCTCCTGACAGGCAAACTTTTCGTGACAGTCATGGAAAGCATGTACCCCTAGATTTTCATCATGTTTCGTGTACTGTCTACATGTACATGACATGTGTAGGGTATTCAATCTTCATTTCAACACAAACCCTTGTGATTTAATGATTGAATATGGCAAATGCAAATGTAAGAAAACATTTGTCTGAAACAGAAATGTGGTGGGCTGTAGGGATGGTGGAGCAAGGGGCTACCCATCATCAGGTTGGTGAAGTCCTTGGTGTGCACCATATGGTGATCACCAGAGCCTAGGCAAGATTTCAGCAGTATGGCACACCAGTAAGACACCATGGTGGTGGCTGAGATGGGGCAACATCTGCAGCTGAAGACTTGTTTTTGATCATTCAGGCCCATAGGAACCACTTTGCCACAGCAACCCAGCTTGGCAGTGACCTTCAGAATGCATCCGGGATAAATGTTTCGACGCAGACTATCCATGCAAGGTTGCACGAAGGTGGTCTCCAATCGAGAAGACCATGTATTCGCATTCCACTGACCCAGAACCACCGCCAGGCACGATATGAATGGGCCATGGATCACTTTTGATGGACCAGAGAAGATTGGCGACCTGTCCTTTTTACAGATGAGTCAAGGTATTGCCAAGACCACACAGATAGGCATTCTAGGGTATGGAGACGACATTGCTGACCATGACCGCTATGGTGGAGGGTCAATCATGGTCTGGGGCGGCATCAGCAGCGATGGACATACAGAGCTCTGTGTCCTTGAACGTGGTACATTGACTGCACAGCAGTATATTGATGAGATCCTGGATGTCCACGTCAGATTGTATGCAGGTGCAGTGGGTGATATAGATTCATTCTGATGGATGATAATACCTGTCCTCATCTTGCCCATGCTGTTGGGGAGTACCGACAGAGGGAGGGGATTAGCGTATGGACTGGCCAGCAAGATCCCCTGACCTCAATCCAATTGAACATGTCTGGAATCAGTTGCAGCTTGCAATTTCAGCCCGTCTATTCCAACCAAGAAGTGTACAGGAGCTTGGTGCCATGCTGGTCCAAGAATGGAACAACACCCCACAAAGGACCACCAGGAACCTGATGGGGAACATGAGAAGGCGTTGTCAAGCTGTAATTAACAGTAATGGGTCTCATACCCGATAATGAAGCCATACCAGTTCGCTCCGTCAACTTTTTGGCATATTGAAAAATTTCCTCTTTTATCAATAACATCCATTTTCCATGATTATCCTATTCAAAAGCTAAAAATAATGTCAAACACAAATAAAATCTTAATTTCTGTACTTAAATCATTAAAGATATAATTAAATAAAAAATATATACACTTTTCATTACAATATTTCAACCAAAATGTAAAACAGGTTGATCAATGTACTTGGTGCTTAGCAAATTTTGAGTAGTATATTTAAGCTAGAACTTATTATTTTTGGAGGCTAAATAACTCATTAGCTCAACTTTGGCAAAGCCAAATTTGAGCTTTTGTCATGGCCCGTCGTCCATCTTCCATCTGTCCGTCTGGCTGTACGTCAACAATTGGATACGGCTCGGGCTAGAGGCCGTATTTATGAATCAATCTTTACGAAACTTCTTGGATACCTTTGTTATGACTGTGGGACGAGAACGAGTGTTTTTGGGTGCGGTCCGAAATTCAAGATGGCAGCCAGCCGCCATTTTGTACCAACGATGCAGAAATCTGTTTTTTGTACAGAACTTCCATATGAAAGCTCTGATTTGAATAATTTTTTGTATGAATGTTTAGTACCATGGGATACATCACATATAATATGGGTTTTTTTCTCGTGCGTAAATTTTGCAAATTAGACTAACTTTGATGTTTTTTGGTGTTACTTTCAGCACTATAAGTGCAAATGCCCATACGGCTCGGGCTAGAGGCCGTATTTATGAACCGATCTTTATGAAACTTCTTGGGTACCTTTGGTATCACCGTGGGAGGAGAACGAGAGTTTTTGGATCTGGTCCGAAATTCAAGATGGCCAATGGCAGCCATTTTGTACAAAATTAGGTGCAATCAGATTTTTTCGCAGAACTTCCATATGAAAGCGCTGATTTGAATAATTTTTGTGTGTGAATGTTTAGTACCATGGGATACATCACATATAATACGGGGTTTTTTCTCGTGCAGAAATTATACAAATTAGATGAACTTTGATTTTTTCATTGCTACTTACACACAGTAAGTACACATGTCAATACGGCTCAGGCTAGAGTCTGTATTTATGAACCGATCTTCACGAAACATCTTGCGTACCTTTGTTATCACCTTGGGACAAGAACGAGTGTTTCTGGGTGCGGTCTAAAATTCAAGATGGCTGCCAGTGGCCATTTTGTTCCAAAATTAGGTCTAATCAGTTTTTTGTACACAACTTCTATACGGCTCAGACTAGAGGCCGTATTTATGAACCGATCTTTACGAAACTTCTTGGGTACCTTTGTTATCACCGTGGGATGAGAACGAGTGTTTTTGGGTGTGGTCCGAAATTCAAGATGGCCACCAGCAGCCATTTTGTTCCAAAATTAGTGCAATCAGTCTTTTGTACAGAACTTCTGTATGAAAGTTCTGATTTGAATAAATTTTTGTATGAATGTTTAGTAACATGGAATACATCACATATAGTACGAGTTTTTTTCTCGTGCAGAAATTATGCAAATTAGATGAACTTTGATTTATTCAGTGCTACTTATACACTGTAAGTGCACATGTCAATACGCCTCGGGCTAGAGGCTGTATTTATGAACCGATCTTCACAAAACTTCTTGGGTACCTTTGTTATCACCTTGGGACGAGAACGAGTGTTTCTGGATGCGGTCCAAAATTCAAGATGGCTGCCAGTGGCCATTTTGTACCGAAATTAGGTCCAGTCAGTTTTTTGTCACAACTTCTATACAGCTCTTATTTATGAACTGATCTTCACGAAACTTCTTGGGTCCCTTTGTTTTCACCTTGGGACAGGAACAAGTGTGTTTTGGGGTGCCTTTGTTATCACTGTGCTATGAGAACAAATATTTTGGGGTTCAGTCAGACCCACTCTGGGACTCAAAGATTTCTTTTCTAGTTTAGCATCTGACTGTCACCCACCTTTACAATACTTTACCTATACATTTGTTACAGGCTACGGTCAGTATTTATGTACAGACCGCTACAATACTTTATATGTACCTTTGTTATCAGGTCATTGCCTAGATGTTTGTCATTGCTGTGTCACATACTATACATGTACATGTCTTAACAAGTTGAGCTACAGAGTCATTGACACTTTCATTTTAATTGTTGTAACAGGATTTTATTGTACAACATGCACAAATTAGTTACTCTTTCACACATCTGAATTATATTCATGCAAATATAACACAAATGTAACACAATTTATTTGAAATACTTTTCTGTCTTCCAAGTTTCAATCAGATTATTTAGAGTACAGTAAATTGTAAACTGGGGAATCAAATTTGCAAAAGGGGTCTCAGAATTATTGGAATGTGTCCCCAGATCATGATTTCAGGAGATGGCATCAAAAATCGGGAGCCTCCCACCAAAATCATGAGACTTAACATTTTAACTTTTCTTTTGGGAGGTTTGGATGCTGTAATGAGTATACACAGAATAATTGCAATCTGTACGATAGGGTTTATTGAAGTACATGTAGTTGTGAGAATGAATAACCAAATAGACAGTACTTTGTGTTTTATTATATACCTATCAATGATGCACCATGTTTTTCACCTATTGAATTCTGATCGCCGGATCACACTGCAAGATTTTCTGATTCCATATCAGAGGGTTGGTCTCAGAACAAGGATGGCACTGGAGAACATAATCAAGCCTGTCCAGGTTACTAACTGTTTCTAGGCATGCTTCATTTGTGTAAATAAACATTATCAAATAACATGAATTTCTAATATTGATTACATGTATATTGATTTCTCATGTGAAAGGTGAATTTCCATAATGACCTGTAATAAACAGATCATTATGACAGTAATGTGATCTGGTTTGTTGCATTCCATCTCATTAATGAGGTCAGATTGCAGGATCACACTCACTGCCTTCAATGGCTCATGTGATTCGGTAATCTGACCTTGACCTTGTGAACTTGATGGAATACGACAAACCAGATCACCATACTGCCATAATCATCTCTTTTTGGCTCACCAACGGGAGCTTAACTTATCACTTTCCGTCCATCGTCCTCTGCCGTGAACTTTACATTATCGACTTCTCCCCACAAACTTCTGGACCAAATTGAACTTAATATGATGTGCATGTTTCTTATCATATGTCAATTCAAGTCTGTTCAAATAAACTTGCCATGCCCACAGAGGGCACCACAAGGGGCATAACTGATAGCACCCATAAATTCAAAAAATCATCTTCAGATCCACCAGTCAGAATCTTTTCATATTTGTTATACAACATCTCTAGGGGGGGTCAGATTCAAGTTTGTTCAAATTGAGTCTCTGGGTTAAGATTTGGGCTGTCTATTGGAGCCCGAATTTTAACTTAGTGCAATATGTGGAATATTCTTTAATAATCTTCTTCTTCAGATCCACAAGTTGCAATCCAACTTCGTGCAATTTGAGGAAATTTCTTTAAAAATATTCTTCTTCAGATCCACCAGTCAGATCCTTTCATGTTTGGTATACAACATCTGTAAGGGGGTCAGATGCAAGTTTCTTCAAATCGAGTCCCTGAGTTAATAATTGGGCTCCCTGTTGGAGCTCAAATTTTAACTTAGTAAAATATGAGGAAATTTCTTTAAAAATCTTCTCCAGATCCACCAGTCAGAATGCTTTCATATTTGGTATACAACATCTCTAGGGGGGTCAGATTCAAGTTTGTTCAAATTGGGTTGCTGGGTTAATATTTGGGCTCCCTATGGGAGCCCAAATTTTAACTTAGTGCTTTACATGGAATATTCTTTAAAAATCTTCTTCAGATTCACCAGTCAGAATCCTCTCATATTTGGTATACATCATCTCTAGGGGGCCCCAGATTCAAGTTTCTTCAAATCGAGTTCCTCATTTAATATTTGGGCTCCTTATGGGAGCCCTAATTTTAACTTAGTGCTATATGAGGAAATATCTTGAAAAATCTTTTTCTGCAGATCCACCAGTCAGAATCATCTCATATTTGGGATACATAATTTCCAGGGGGCCAGATTCAGGTTTGTTCAAATAGAGTTCCTCGGTTAAGATTTGGGCTCGCTATGATAAACCAAATTTTAACTCAGTGCAATATGAGGAAATTTCTTTAAAAATCTTATTCTTCAGATCCACCCGTCAGAAGCCTTTAACATTTGGTACACATCTTCTCTTGGGGGTCAGATTCAAGCTTGTTCAAATCAGGCCCCTAGGTTGAAAATTTTGGGTCTGGTTCGGACAAAAAAAAATTGTATTTTTCATGTATTTTGTTCAATTTTGAGACGAAAGAAAAAAAAATTTTAGCCAGAAAATTTTGGGTCTGGGCCCGACTTGTAAATTTTGGACCAAAAATCCGGAAATTTTTTTTCTTGGTTTTCATGTGTTTTTGTTAAATTTTGAGGTGAACAAAATTTTTTATAACCTGAAAATTTTGGGTCTGGCTCCGACTTGGAAACTTTGTTTTTTCGATTCTTTTCAAAATCGAGTTCTTGGATGAATTAGAGTGGTTTTATGCAAAAATGTTTTTACCCTATGTCCTCCCTCCATTTCTTGTGGAGGTGGGGGGGGGGGGGGGGGTGGCAGGGAGGGAGGGCATTTAAATGTAGCAAAATCTTTGGCCACAAAATATATTTTGAAAGATTTTGGAGTGATTCTCTGCACCCCCCCCCCCCAAAAAAAAAAATACCCCAATGCCCACCCACCTCACTCCCCACCCCTGGGGGTCAAACCAGGGGAGGAAAAAAATCCAAAGAAAGGAATTTCTTTAAAAATCTTCTTCTCTAGAACCATCAGTGAGAATCTTTTGATATTTGGTATACACTATCTCTGTGGTGGGGGGGGGGGGGGGGGAGGGTTTGCATAAAATCTCTCTCAAATCTTTCAAAATATATTTTACAGTCAAAGATTTTGTTACATCTAACTGGTGGGTCAGATTCAAGTTTGTTCGAATTGCGTCCCTGGGTTAATATTTGGGCCTGAATTTTAACTTAGTGCAATATGATGAAATTTCATTGAAAATCTTCAGATCCACCATCCGAATGCTTTCATATTTGGTATACAGCATCTCAGGGGTGGGGGGTTAGGGTATTTGTGTAAGATTTAAGTCCCTGGGTTAATATTTATGCTCTATTCGATCGGGGAGGGGGGGGGGAGTGACATAACAACCCTTGGAAGTTTGGCAGTGCTAGTCTACAGCTGATAGAATTGGAAGCAGCCAGGAAGACCCAAGATAATAATCCTCTGACATGGATACTAGAGTTATGAATAATTTCATGACTTCATTCCTCTGTAGTGTTGATGAACCACAACTAACTGAATGTGTACCAAAAGAATGCTTTGAACCACTTTGTCAGGTGAGTGATTAAGGCCCCTTGGGGGCCTCTTGTTATTACATGTAGCTGATCTTCTGTGTTCTGGTTTTCCTGAAAATATGCCTGCTTCCTTTTAAATGTGTTTTCTTTGCTCTAAACCCCCACCCCAAAACTGCCAATGAATTTGAAGGTCCTGCTAACCAGTTGCACTGGAATGAAAGAAAACCCTGTTAATCAAAAATAAATTTGAAAACAAAAAACAATCTAATGTAGAAAATGGATTATCTCTGATTAGGCCATGGTTAGTTAATTTCCAGTTTAGTGTTATTCCAGGTTATCAGAACAATATGCCAAATGAGGATATAATTAATTATAACCTCGTGGGGAAGTGGCATAATATATCCCTTCCCTCAAGATGCATATTTTATCATTTTGCACTTACACACTGCTTCCTCGCATGTGTGGGTTGTCTCAGATAGTAGAACTTTCAATTACTGGAGTTATACACAGAACAGTCCACATGTATAACAAAATGTAGCATTTGTCAACATTTTAGCTTTAATAACACCAGACTATTGCCTCATTATGGCCAGATAGCTATAGAAATCTGGCAGTAATGATGCAATAATCCGACATTTCAGTGGGTCAGGAGAAACATGAAATTGGGTATTCTCCTGTCCCTTTAAAGGATCTGACCTTTTGCAGAGCCAGTAATAAAGAAAATTTGTTACTATTTTAGGTACAAAACAAAACAACTCAAATAATGCTAAACCAAAAATTAAATACCCATGGCGTTAACATTTAAACATCTCCAGAGTGATGCTTCACCCAGACAATAACTGTTATGCAATGTAGAAATTGGATTACGATCATTCATTCATCATCATTCGCACCTCTGACTTCAGAGTGTGAACACCATAATTAGCTATCATGGAAACACTGGAACTACCAGCAAGACTTAAGAAGACCAGTACAGCTCTGGGCGTCTCTTGTCCCATCATTTGGACTGCCCAGGAGAAAGGCAAGAGTGTCCACCTGACCTTGGAGTTTAAAATTGAAGACACCATAACACCACCACCCATAGGGAGAGGTAGTACCTTTGGTGAGAGGACCTCCTCTCACACTGGTCCCCACCCAAGGGAATCTGGAGGACCTGAAAAGAGAAGGAAGAAAAGAAGGAAGAGCCTGTCGACCAAGCGGAGGAATGCCCAATGCCTGGAGGCTTTCTTGGAGGAGAAGAGAGAGAAAGGTGAGGAAAGGAAACCTCCCCCCCCCCACACACACACACACAGACAAACCCAACTAATTGCCAGCTTCCAAGCCAGAATTGTTGGGTGTGGAATGTCTTGTAGCGAGACTGAGGTGGAATTGGAAGTTAGCCTCTCACCAATTCCCGTTCCTCATTCACCTCTCCCTTCGATACCCGAAAGCCAGGACCAGGAAACTAGAATCCAAATCTCCACCACCAACTCAAGAATCCATGAAAATGGCCCCAATCTTGGAAGAAATAAAATGCAAAGAAGAAGCCTCTCAAAAGCAAGTGGAAGAAGTATATCAGCGAGTACACTCTCCAGGATTTCAAAAGAAAATTGGCACAACAACTTATATCAGTCCTCAGAAAACAACAGCAGCCCTACTACACCATCTGCTACAACGATATCGCCATCACAGACCTCCTGCTGAGAAGAAAAGCAGATGACACAGGCACTGCTGAGTACCTCAACCCTCTCCTCCTTTGTCACGCTCAAACATAGAGGAAAAACTAATGTACTGTTATTGAGGGTCGAAAGGGGCTTGTAGCACACCGTCCCTGCACGCTGAAGGCACGCAAAAACCATTTGATTTGAAGTGGATTACCTCTGATTAACATTTAAATACCTCCACAGCCATGCTTCCATCCAGACAATAACTGTTAATTCAAGTAATAGCACATGACAAGAAAAAGCAGAGTTTTTGTCAATAGACAACCCGGTTCAACCTGAAGGTCCATTGTTTCAAACAGACAAAAGAGTTTTTGTCCAGGTGGAAATCAAACTGCACGAGTGTTTTAATGGTGATCCACATACTATACTTTTTTGGGAGTATCTATGAATGTGGCCATCTATGAATGTGGCCATTAAACTTGAACAGCTTGAAAAAAATTCTACTGGTACAAAAATTGAAAAAAAATAATAACACTACACAGTACTTCAGAATTTAACCCTTTACCCAATGCACATGATATCCAAATTTGTATCGTTTAATTAATTTGTTTTAAATTTTAAAAAAATTCAACAAACACCATATTATGTGACCCTCATTGGAATTACGCAGTTTTGTTGAAGGCTTTGAAAAATAATTTTGTTCAACTGTTCAGTTCAAAATTACATGGGTAGATGGAGCTGATTAGTTTGGTGATGGGTGAAGAACAAATGTTCACATCAAGTAAACTGGTTCTGTGGAGACATATCACATTAATTTTGTTGTGCTTCTCAGTGAGCCCTGTCAAACAAGATATAACAGAATGAATGCTCTGATTAATACTAGAAGACAGGAAAATGACCCAATTCCTATTAATTGTATACTCCTGTTAGTTGAATATTTTTCACTAGCAGAGTGTTATTTAATTAACACTCTGCACTCTGATGTCAAAATGGAAAAGTTTTCAGCAGCAAATATTTCCCATAATGCAGTTTGAAATTTAACCAAATATACCTTGTTTGACAGAGCTTACTTAAATTCAATGTTAAACAAGAGAAAAATAGGATGATTGGAGGCTCTTCTGTTTCACTACCAGAGTTTTGGGGGTTAATAGTGTTTCACTGTATCTCCCAAGTTGCCCAGACTGAAGCTTCATTTATTACACTTGTCAAGTATTTTTTTACTTCAAACTTTTTTTTCAGTTGGATGGGGAACAGATCAGAGAGGCTTTGGTGAAGAACCAGGAATGAAGACACAAGTATTAAATTTAATAAGATCGATACGAACAGTGATGAGAAGTAAATACATTTTTTAAGTAAAATTCTTGTTGGAGGAAAGGGTCTTCAGAGCAGCAGGCCTGTACAACTTAACGAACGATATGTCATTCACCTCAAAAGATGTAGGGTGATCAATGTTTTGGTGTGCTGACGTCACTCTTGTGATCCAGATAATAGTATGGGATGGAGTAATAGTACAGGGTGGAAAGTTTGGTGAATTGAAATAAATGTATTGGATGGAATATAACCCAATACTGAGGTTTCAAATAGGGTTTGATTTAACTGGATTCACTTAGCATTTCACTTGTCAATCTCCAATTTTGCTGTTCAATAAATATCAATCCAAAGTTAATTTTCCTCAATAGCTAATCAGTTTTTCCACAGGAATAGCGAATTGCTATTCAAAATTTTCAGATTAAATCGAGCCCTGGTTTCAAACTGACTTTAAAACATTTCAGTGCCCCACATAAAATACAACATGGATAAATTATCTTCGAAATTCTCAAATAACACCAACTTGGTATATGGAAAAAGTTTAAGAACTTAGTCCAAAAAGGTGCATCCCAATTATGGACTGACTGTCTAACCTGGTGAAAATGAATAAACATATCGGCTCAAATAATTATATGGGTGAAAAAAATCCAAAGAGTTAATAATAGTATGGGTTTGATTTTTTGGATCACAAATGTCTTGTACTATTCGCAAAAATAACCTTTCAAATTTTATTATTTATTTTCAGTTTTTGTACATAAAACATGGATTATATATCCTCCTTGGAATGAGCTATTCAGGTTTTGAAAATGGGTTAACCCTTTACCTAGTGAATCAGCCGCACCTGTCCATATAATTTACAGATTGAGCACTGGAAAAAAATGGCGGGTCACATGATATGGCTTTGTGGATTTTTTTTTTTCAAATTGTTTTAAAAAAAATAATTAAAATAAATTTTGACATTGTGTGCATTGTCTAAAGGGTTAAGAAAATGTACTCAAACTGCACTTTATGTTCATTTCTTCTCTTTTCAGTGTTAAGTTTGTAACATTTCACAAATTCACATTGCAGTTTTCGACACCTAATTGGTTGTTTGCAGGCGCGTAGCCAGGATATCAAACTTGGGGGGGGGGGGGGGGGGCAAGAGTAATATTTAGTGGGGCTAGGCAGCGATCTGAACATAGCGCATAGCGGCTACCCCTCTACATAGTGTAGCCATTATGTTCAGTCCGCTGAACTACTAGAGGGCGAGGGGGCATAGAGAATAGGATGTGCAGCATCATCTGAGCCATGTAGCACAAGAGTGGGGTACACCCTCGCTGGGGGACCTCCCCCCAGGGAATATTTTGAAATTGGAGACAAACGCAGTTTTCTTAACTCGGAGTCTGTTTGTGTCCAAAATTTATAAGTTGTGAAAGGCATCAGGCATCAATAATTAGGCCACACCACCTGGGGGGGGGGGGGGGGGGGGGGGGGGGGCTTGACTAAAATGGGGAGGGGCATGTGCCCCCTCCTCCTGGCTACACCACTGATTTGTTTGAGAACCAATATAGAAGCCAATTGTGATGTGATAATCAACCTATCAATGACAAGTATTCACCCAATACTATTTTGCATGTCCTTTAACCCTTTACCTAACAAATCGGCCACATACGCAGAAGCAGAGTAAAAGTGCATGATTCAGTTCAGTAGCAGTTCAGCTGATATTAACAATTGCCTGTGTCATACAAGCAGATTAAAAGAAATACGGGGATGTTAGTATGATCAGAGGCCCTTCATCATCCCTGTAGTGCAACTTTATGATACGTTGTGAACTCCTGGTCTTAACTCATACCCAGAATCGAGTGCTCTTTTTTATGCTCCTACCCCCCCCCCCCCCCCCCCACCCCACTCTCTTGGCCTCAGATGCTTTTTTTTTGTAAATATATGTTTAAGAGTTTAGTTTTTGTTTTCTCATTTAATTTTATTACAAAAATAACGGCAGTGAAATATCTTCTTTTTGATGTCCTCTGATATTGCTTGGATAAAGTGGCAAAGGCTGGTCTCATCCATTCAAGTCAAGAAAAAGGTCATACATTGGTCACAAGCAGTAATATGTATGTAATATATACATCTGGCCATTTAAATACCCGATTTTGTTGGTCAGTAAGGGGGGTTATTTAGTTCTTATTTTATCATTCTAGCCATTCTATTTTTTTTTTAGAAAAAATTTGCAAAATGCAGCAAAAACATATTTTTTTCCAGCCCGACACCATCCACCAGAATTTTCTTTTTGAAAAGTTACGATCAAAATTCTCTTTCACTTCCTGAATACAGCCCTGCAAACTCTCTCCTGCTGAAAAAAAGACAACATTTAATCTCAGGTGTTATTTTCATTGTTTTTTCCTGATTTTGTCTTGATAACATTTTATTTATTTATTATCATTATTATTTGTTATGGTTTAACAACACAATAACAGCCAAGGTCATATTGTGTCGGTGACAGTTTTACGGGTGGAGGAAGCCAGAGTACCTGGAGAGAACCACTGAGCAATGACGAGCAGCTGTCAGCTCCCCAACATCATAACTCCGCACTGCAGCACAGGCAGAGTTGGATTGGTTGAAGACATTCACACCATCGATGTGCAGTATGCAGGGCTCACCTTAAGTAAAATGGTCGGGGCCTAAAAAAAGTGCCCCACATATTGAGGTCAGGGCCTTTTTGGGGCTGATTTTCCATTTTGTCCATTATTGTTAGTGCTTTTTTGTGGAAAATGTCGGGGCTGGAAAAAAAGCCCCCAGCAAGTGCTCCTCGGGGCTGATCTCGGGGCCTGGGCTGATCAGCCCACGACTCAAGGCAAGCCCTGCAGTATGCCTTAGTACACAGCGTCATTGGGCCCCCATGTGGACAATCGGGGTTTAGTGCCTTGCCCATGGACACAAAGTGGGAATCCAAATCGATCACTCAGACGGTCACCCTAATATTTTTTTAAGAAAAAGACTTAAACTTCAGCGAGAATACAGAATCAGATTCTCGTGAAGATTCTCCCAAACTGTTGGGCATCCCCAAAGTTCTTCCCATGTTACTGAGTGATGGCTGGGTTTGTCAAGTACTTTTTATTTCCAACCACCACTCTGACAAAAATGCACTTTTAACCGTCTCTTAATCTTACAAATGTCATTTTCAGCCAAAGCAGAGGGAGCATGGTGGCAGAGTGGTTATGGCATTGGATTTTCAAACCAAAAGGTCCATAGATTGATCTGTGCTGGTTAACCACACTGTGTCCTTGGGTTAGTACATTGGGGAGTCTGACAGTTACCTTCCATTCCTCGGTGGTTATCTCTGTGTACTATGACTTCCTCCACCCGTAAAACTGTCTGGCACAAGATGATCCCAGCTGTCAAGAGTGTCATTAAACCCCAATAAATATATTAATAGCCAAATCATAGAGGAGACATTTGACTTACTATTCTCAACCACTCTGGAAATTTCCTGGCAGAACCCTGATCCCACAGTGATGTATAGCAGATTCTCATTTGTATCAAAATGGAATTTAGGCCCTGTTTTAATTAGTGTTAATGTTTCACAACTGTATCATAATCTGGCTGAGAAAAAGATGCTTTTGTGATGATCACAGTATTGTATTTGTGTTTAGTAACATCTTAAGTAAACTTATTTTGTCCACTTGATCAAGATCAAACTGTTAAAAGATCATGCTATTAAATAAATAAACTTATTGAGTGTTGGAACTGTCAGCCTTTCCTTTGGTTACGTTTGGAGGATTTTATTGCATGATTTGAAAATTACATTGCTATCTTTTCAGAACACCACTTATAGATATACATCTCTCCCCAGAGCTGATTATCACTAAAACACCCACTGAGTGGAATGTTCACTCAAGCAAAAAAAACTCACACTCTGTGAAAAAGCACTGAGGGGTCAAGCAAAGGTCCATCCAATAGACCTGCAGGTTGAAGTCTGAAGGTGTGTTGGCTTAACCCTTGGGGCCTGGACAGTTGTCCTGAATTCACACCAGACCACAGCCTGCACACAAGTAGTGGGTTAACAGTGATTTCTAGTCAAGTTTTGGCTGTCTTAACAGGCAGCCAATACTTGAGTGGAAACCACTGCCTAGATAAATTGTCTTTTGTCAGGAGTGCCTCCTCATGATTGCATGTTAAGGGCACCTGTTTTGGGGTCAATAAAGTCGGAAATAGCTCTTTAAGGGTTAGACATTGCCCGTTATTTAATTGTATTTTATACAGGGTTTGTCTTTGAGTGTTTTTGTCTGGATAGAAACTCCACTCTGATGAGGTTTTAAACCTTCACCTAATGTACATCATAACCAAACAGCACCATTCATTTCTTATCAACCTACTCACAATTGTTTACTTCAGGCTTGCACTACAGTGGAAGTCCCTAACTCGGATAAAATACTCTCTATTTTTGTCTTTCCCAAGCAATTTGGGAAAGAAAAGTGGTGCAAAAGCACCAAGAAAAAATAAGCCAAAACTGGGTCGAGTGCAACTGGCGCAGACCCAGTACGGGACGCTCTCTCCCAAGTACAACTCCACGACTTCCGTTGCCAGTGCGCATATACCGTCTTTAAAGACTCATTCTTTTTATCATCCGCTTCGTGTCGAGATGTTTTTGCACGCTTATCAGTGTTTATCCAGCTCATTGTTTGATGATTCCTGATTCATAGTGCATCATTGTATCCTTTGTATTCTCAGGAACAGTGTTTTTTATATTCTCTTTAATATTATATATCCATAATGTATATTTAATTGTTCTCTCTCGAGTCGCGCGCGAATTTCGTGTGCCATGCGGTTCGGACTTATTATTTTTCACAATTATTGTTAATGCTTTATTTGCTAAATTTTCTAATTGTGTTAGAGTTAGGTGTCAGCGGGGTACCACTCCTACAATTTTTCTTCTTTCTTTTGAGAGTAGTCGTCCTGTTGTGTGGTTCCCAGTCGACCGTCTGGGGTCTTTGTTTCTGTCACCTTTCTCTCTTCTTTGGGGGTGTTCTTCTGTTTTCTGATTTCACCTTCTCTGCTCCTCTCACCTCTATCATGCCCAGGACAATTCCTTGTGGGCAATGTCTGCTGCCAAAGCATGTGGACGATTTACATTCGTCTTGTTCCTCCTGTAATGGGTGTTCGGCCGAGCGGCCATGTGGTGTCTGTGGATCATGGTCATCCACTTTCTGGGCGTCAATTAACCGTGTCGTTCGTTCTCGTGGCCGTGCCTCCCGCTCCCGCGGGAAAGGAGAACGTGGTCGTTCGGGGGCTCCCGAGCCGACCTTGTCTGGTGAGAGTTATTTCTCCTCCGTGGGGGATGTGCAGTCTTTTCCTGTAGTGGATACTGCAGGAGCCATTGAGTGTTCTGGTGAAGAGGTGCCTGGTTCCGGGACTACGGTTCCCCTCCAGTCGACATCTGAGGCTGTCACTAGGGTTGTGACTCCTCCTTCGGAGCCGAGCAGGTGTGCTCTCTCCACTAGTTCACCAGCCTCAATGACTCCCGACGTATCTACTACTACTGCTGGTCCGTCTGCTTCGATGTCAGTTTCAGCCGGCCTCAGCTTTTCGCTGCAGGGGACTGCAGGAATGTCCGGTACTGTAGACGTGGGATATCGGCCTCAGCCTTCCCTGACTTCAGCTCGGCGAAGTCGGAAGGGGCTGCCGGCCGAACCCATCTCTATGGTTTCTTCGCCGTCGAGCACCACAGTTGTGTCTTTGGATTCGGATGTTCTTAGTGGAGACACTATGAACTCCGTGGTGTTTCCGTCCATTCATTCTGGCCTCACGACCAGTTTTGGGGGACCAACGCCTTTTGTGCAGCCTGGACCTTCTGCCCCGCAGAGGTCCGCTGTGACTCTCATGAGTTCTCGCCATATTGATCCTCGGGGTGCCTCGTACCCCTATACACGTCTGCCTTCAGATGTTTCAGCTGCCGCCCGCCGTCCCACGTCAGGTGTTTTGGAGGATCGTGATAGAGCAGTCTATCATTGCTCCCAAGTTCAGCATGGAGACTTTCAGGTCGGTCCGCCAATCAATTCACCAGGGAGATTTCGCTGCCAGCATCGACCTGCGAGACGCTTACTTCCACGTTCCGATACATCGGGCGTCACGGAAGTATCGCTGGTTAAGAGGGTCAGAGGTGAAGCCACTTTGCCGGTTCGCTCCCCTGTCGAACCAGCCAGTACGGGCAGTGAGCTTAGGGAGGCCCTCTCCTTACTCACTCAGGTTCTATCTAAGAGCCTTCCTGTTGCTTCCAGCGAGGCAATGAGTGGTTTCCAGGCGCCTCCTATGGCGCCGCCTCCCGGGATTGGAAACAGGCCGGTTTCTGATTCCCCTGGTGTCCCGACACCATGGGAGGCGTCGGCTGGTTTGCCCACGATGGGCTATGTGTCTTCCGACTCTGGGGAGGAGTCCGACATGCTTGATGTCGAGGGCCAGCAGTCTTCGGACTTGGGGGCAGCTCTTGACTTTGTGTTTCTGCCTGATCTCAAACCTACTAACCAGCCGACAGTGTCAGCCTGGCCGCGATCATCGGTCGCGCACCTACAGCCTATGGAGCAACCTGCTTCTGGGCACCTTCAACCGTGCCCGTCGGTACAGGTGGTTGAAGCTTTTTCAGCATTGGACTCCAAGCTGAATTCCAAGGCTCTGAAGACTTCGTTTTTCACCAGGGTTGACAACTTTTTTGCCTCCTGTGCATTATCGTTCCTACGATTCCGCCAATCCGTCGGTCTGCCAGACTTTGACGGTTCTGGATCAGGACTCCACTTCCCTCGGGCTTTCCAAGCCCAAGTCTGCCGTCATTCCAGTGACGACTCTGGAGTCCACGTTGGGCTTATCTAGAGAGATGCTTGGCATGCTTTCTCTCTCAGATCACGTCGTCTCAGCTTTGGCTGCTTATCTGCCTCCAGATAAGTTTGACGAGGTACAGGCACCTTTGCGTGTGCTGTCCAAGGCGCTTATGCATCTAACTCACACGCATGCCTGTAACACGGCTAATCTGGAATTAGTTGGAAGGGACGCTGTGCTGGACACAGGACGATCCCTTCCCGAGGAGCAGCGTGCTGCTCTTCGATCTGCTTCTTTGGCAGGTCCGCAACTTTTCCATGGTTCCGTGTCGATGGTCCGGGATGACGTCCTACGTCATTCCAAAGATCAGCTGCTGTTTCGTCAGCTTGATCAGCCTTCTAGGGGAGGCAAGGGCCGTTCCAAGCCTAACAAGTACCCTTCTGCTTCCAAAAGGCTGGTCCTTCTTCTGCTGCCTCTACTTCTTACTCAAGGGGTAAGGGTAAAGGTCGGCAGAATCGAGGGAAGTCTCAGGATTCTTCATTTAGTAGAGGAGGTGGTTTCTCCTTTCGCGGGCCTCGTCGGGGCTCGAAATGAAGGTCCTCACCTCGACTCGTCCCAGGTTGGAGGAAGGATAGCAGAGTTCGCAGACCATTGGGCCACCATCACATCTGATCCGTGGGTGTTAGATGTTGTTCGGTCTGGGCTGCGAATATCCTTCCGACAGCACCCCACTCTTCCAACCACAGTTCCTTCAGACGTTTTACGTCGGGAACTTTTGTCCACGGAGATTGGCAATCTCCTGGCAAAGGGGGCGATCGAGGTCGTCAAGAACATTCAGTCAGTGGGTTTCTATTCCTGCCTGTTCTTGGTGCCGAAGAAGGACGGCCGACTCCGACCGGTTATCGATCTGAGTATCCTGAACCAGTCTATCATTGCTCCCAAGTTCAGCATGGAGACTTTCAGGTCGGTCCGCCAATCAATTCACCAGGGAGATTTCGCTGCCAGCATCGACCTGCGAGACGCTTACTTCCACGTTCCGATACATCGGGCGTCACGGAAGTATCTCAGGTTCGCTTTTCTGGGGTGAGTTTACCAGTTCAAGGCCATGCCTTTCGGCCTCAACCTGGCTCCTTGGGCCTTCACCAGACTGATGTCGCATGTGATAGCGTTCCATCGCACACAGTCCAGGGTGACTACTTCGGCATATCTGGACGATATCCTCCAGAGGCATTCCAATGCTGCCTTACTGGAGTCGGATGTCGCCACTCTGTTGAGCTTGCTCACGTCGCTAGGATTCAGAGTCAACGAGGAGAAGTCGGACCTGTTCCCTTCTCAGTCGTTTTGTCATCTGGGGATGTCTTTCCAAACCCAATTCAATTTGGTAGCGGTTCCCCAGGCCAAGGCTGTGATTCTCTCAGCTTTTGCTCTGACTCTGTCCCAGTCCACGTCCGCGACCGCTCGGAGTTTTCTCCGGCTGATCGGTCTCTGCGGTTCGGTGACGGATCTCATTCCTCTAGGTCGGCTGCGTGTCAGACCTCTCCAACACTTTCTGCTCAGTCGTTGGAGGCCGAATGTAGATTCTCTGGATCAGGTGCTTCTGTTTCCGGAATCTCTGTATCCTCACCTTCTTTCCTGGACAGATGTTCTGTGGATTATGCAGGGTGTTCCATTGGACTTACCCACGTCCGATCGCGTTCTGACGGCAGATGCCAGCGATCTCGGATGGGGTGCGATGTTGGATCCTCTCGGTCTTTCCCTACACGGGATGTGGGACCAGGATCAAGCAGCTCTACACATCAACCAGAAGGAGCTTCTTGCTCTTCTTCTGAGTTTCAGGCAGTGGATCCCTCACCTGTTGAATCGGCAGGTCCTTCTGCTATCTGACAATTCGACAATGGTTGCTTACATTTGGAACCAGGGCGGCACGCACTCGGTTCCGATGTACGAATTAGCTCGGGATCTTCTACTGCTCGCTCAGGATGTTCACGCCGGAGTGGTTGTTCGTCACATTCCCAGTCGTCTGAATGTCCTAGCCGACTCCCTGTCCCAACAGGGCAGGGTTATTTCCACCGAGTGGATGCTCCACAGGGCAGTGTTCCAGTCGCTTTGCGATCTCTGGGGACGTCCCCACATCGACCTCTTTGCGACTCGTTGGAACCATCAGGTGGACACTTTCGTGTCCCCGTGTCCAGATCCTCTGGCTTTTGCCGTGGACGCTCTGTCACTCGATTGGAACGGTCTAGTCGGCTACGCCTTCCTGCCGGTTCCGATTCTTCCTCAGGTTCTAGCCAAAATTCAAACCTGCAGTTGTCGAATCATTCTGATCGCTCCCCTGTCGCCTCAGCGGGTGTGGATCAATCAGCTCCGCTAGCTGATGGCGGCAGTTCCGGCACGTCTCCCGCTACATCGCGCCTTTCTTTGTCAAGGTCGCCCAAGGAGGTTTCACGTCGACCCGACTTCATTGTGCCTTCACGCATATCTTTTGTCAGGTCCTGTCTCCTCCATAGAGGTTTTTCGAGACGAGCAGTGGAGTGCATTTCTTCTTCAAGGAGGCACTCCACTGGTTTAGCTTATGCAGCTGAATGGAAGGTCTTCTGTCAATGGTGTGCTGATCACTCTGTTGATTATGCCAATCCTTCGATTTCACAGATTGTGGAGTTTCTGGTATATCTGTTTGATTCTCGGGGTCTCCAGCCTGTTACCATACAGGTCCATGCTCTCAGAGACTTTTTCTCATGTGGGGAAGCGTCGTATCGGCACTAATCCTTACCTCTCCATGCTTGTTCGGCATATAAGACGGCTTTTCTGATGGCATTTGCTTCGGCCAGACGGGTTAGTGACCTTCACGCCCTCTCGGTTGACCCGGCCTTTTTTAGGAGCTCTCCCAACAGTGTTACTCTTTTTTGGCCAAGAATCAGTTACCAGATACTACCCCTCCTCCTATCTGTATCAGGGCTCTTTCTGTTAAGGGTAATCGCCCTTTGCTCTGTCTGGTCCGTGCTATTCGCATTTATCTCGATCGGACACGTTTCATACGGAAAGGCAGGAAACGTTTTTTTCTGTCTCTTATTCCGGGTCGACAGAAGATCTCTCAGTCCATTTCTCGATGGATTTGTCTTGCTATTCGTACGGCTTATGGTCGTTTAGCAGCTGGCGATTGTATTACCAATCGTATTTCTGCCCACGAGGTGCGGGCACTATCCACCTCTTGGGCTTATTCTTACTCCGTCAAGTTGTCGGATGTTATGCAGGCAGCCTACTGGAGAAATGCTTCTACTTTCTCCACCTTTTATCTGCGCCAGTTGCAGGAGCAGTCGGAGGACCTTTTTGCCCTGGGTCCTCTTTCTTCTGCTTAGGCTGTTGTCTGCCATAGCCATTAGGCTTCTTGAAGGTCAGTTTCAGTCTTGTGCTGTTACTGCCCTTTTTCTGTCTGTGTGTCACACAGGCCCATATGTCTCATTTCATTGTCCTTTACCAATGATTGCGACGTTATGGTTGATAAGCCTCAGGACCTCTTCCTTCTGCTTCACGGTTCCGGTGCACTGGGGTTATGTGTGGGTTGGTTATGCGATTCCCTCCAGCCTATTGTCTATTCAGCCTGAAGTAAACAATTGTGAGTAGGTTGATAAGAAATCTAAATTTTATAGTAAATTTCCTTTCTTATTATACCTACCACAATTGTTTACATGGAGGCCATCCCGCCTTCTTTACGGGTAAAGAATCTTTCCTCCCCACTGATCACATAACTCTAACGTTGACGGATTCAAAAAGAATGAGTCTTTAGAGACGGTATATGCGCACTGGCAACGGAAGTCGTGGAGTTGTACTTGGGAGAGAGCGTCCCGTACTGGGTCTGCGCCGGTTGCACTCGACCCAGTTTTGGCTTATTTTTTCTTGGTGCTTTTGCACCACTTTTCTTTCCCAAATTGCTTGGGAAAGACAAAAATAGAGAGTATTTTATCCGAGTTAGGGACTTCCACTGTAGTGCAAGCCTGAAGTAAACAATTGTGGTAGGTATAATAAGAAAGGAAATTTACGATAAAATTTAGATTTTTAGCTCAACTTTGGCAAAGCCAAATTTGAACTTATGCCATGGCCAGTCGTCCGTCTGTCCGTCAACAATTCAATACGGCTCGGGCTCGAGGCCGTATTTATGAACCGATCTTTACGAAACTTCTTGGATACCTTTGTTATGACTGTGGGATGAGAACAAGTGTTTTTGGGTGCGGTCCGAAATTCAAGATGGCTGCCAGCCACCATTTTTTACTGACGATGCAGAAATCTGTTTTTTGTACAGAACTTCCATGTGAAAGCACTGATTTGAATAATTTTTTGTATGAATGCTTAGTACCATGGGATACATCACATATAATACGGGGTTTTTTTTCTCGCAAATTAGACTAACTTTGATGTATTTAGTGTTACTTTCAGCACTTTTAGTGCAAATGCCAATATGGCTTGGGCTAGAGGCCATATTTTATAAACCGATCTTTACGAAACTTCTTGGGTACCTTTGGTATCACCGTGGGACGAGAACGAGTGTTTTTGGGTGCGGTCCGAATTTCAAGATGGCCGATGGCAGCCATTTTGTACAAAATTAGGTGCAATCAGATTTTTGCACAGAACTTCCATATGAAAGCGCTGATTTGAATAATTTTTTTGTGTGAATGTTTAGTACCATGGGATACATCACATATAATACGGGTTTTTTTCTTGTGCAGAAATTATGCAAATTAGATGAACTTTGATTTTTTCAGTGCTACTTACACACAGTAAGTACACATGTCAATACGGCTTGGGCTAGAGGCTGTATTTATCAACCGATCGTCGCGAAACTTCTTGGGTACCTCTGTTATCACCTTGGGACGAGAACGAGTGTTTCTGAGTGCGGTCCAAAATTCAAGATGGCTGCCAGGGCCATTTTGTACCGAAATTAGGTCTAATCAGTTTTTTGTACACAACTTCTATACGGCTCAGGCTAGAGGCCGTATTTATGAACCGATCTTTACGAAACTTCTTGGGTACCTTTGTTATCACCGTGGGATGAGAACGAGTGTTTTTGGGTGTGGTCCAAAATTTAAGATGACCATCAGCAGCCATTTTGTACCAAAATTAGTGCAACCAGTCTTTTGTACAGAACTTCTGTATGAAAGTTCTGACTTGAATAATTTTTTGTATGAATGTTTAGTAACATGGAATACATCACATATAGTACAGGTTTTTTTCAGGTGCAGAAATTATGCAAATTAGATGAATTTTGATTTATTTAGTGCTACTTATACACTGTAAGTGCACATGTCAATACGGCTTGGACTAGAGGCTGTATTTATCAACTGATCTTCACGAAACTTCTTGGGCACCTTTGTTATCACCTTGGGATGAGAACGAGTGTTTCTGAGTGCGGTCCAAAATTCAAGATGGCTGCCAGTGGCCATTTTGTACCGAAATTAAGTCCAATCAGTTTTTTGTCACAACTTCTCTCCAGTTCGTATTTATGAACTGATCTTCACAAAACTTCTTGGGTACCTTTGTTTTCACCTTGGGACAGGAATGAGTGTGTTTTGGGATGCCTTTGTTATCACTGTGCTATGAGAACAAATATTTTGGGGTTCAGTGAGACCCATTCTGGGACTCAAAGATTTCTTTCCTAGTTTAGCATCTGACTGTCACCCACCTTTACAATACTTTACCTATACATTTGTTACAGGCTACGGCCAGTATTTATGTACAGACCGTTACAATACTTTATATGTACCTTTGTTATCAGGTCATTACCTAGAAGTTTGTCATTGCTGTGTCACATACTATACATGTACATGTCTTGACAAGTTGATTAAAAATTTTGTCCCCAGGTTCATAGCTTTTGAGCTTTCATTGGAACGAGCTCATTGCTGGGGTGATGTTTCAGTTGTTCATGATTCCTGTATAGGTAAAGTGTTAATAGTAATCCATTTTAAGTGTGAGCATGGTGGCTCATTGGTTAGAGCATTGGACTTCAGATCAAAAGGTCATAGGTTTGAGTCTGTCCTGCATCATCTGTGTTGCATCCTTGGGAAAGACAATCACAATTGCCCAAGTGGGCACTCAAAGGCAGTGTGTTGAAGTATATTGCATGTCGGTGGTACATGTACACATGCCTTCAATTGATGTTAACCCTGCTTGTGCAGGAGCATTATTTTGGAGAGTCTGACAGGTTGTGCCATTGCCGAGTAGTTCTTTCTGTGTACTCTGGCTTCCTCCACCCATAAAACTGTCTGACATGACCTGACCCTGGCTGTTGAAAGTGTTGGTAAAACACCAATAAATAAATAAATCCATTTATCCTGCAATGCTAGTTGAATTTCACACGAACAATTTATAACCGCATCGTACATGTAAATAGATCTCTAATGCACTCATTTCTTTTCTTTTCAGTTCCTTTGATTGGTATAAATGTAGCAGTTATACTGTTTAAGCTGGTACTTGGATAGCATATGTCGTGATGTAATGAAAGAAGACTTGAAAGGCATAAATCCTAATCTTCATTAGTTTCTGTGGTGCTTGTGTTTGAAAATACAAAAAATATTTTTTAAGATATCTGAGAATGTTGAATCATGAAAAGACATCATAATTCATCATCTGACATGTACAGTCATGAACATAATTCAGTGCTCTCATTACAAAAACAGGCAGAGAATTTTGACTGGATCCTGGTCGGGTCGGGTCAAAAATCGCTGTCTCCTTTCTGTCTAGAACACTGTACAGTGCCAATTGTCGGGAAAAAAAAATGCAAAAGCATTGGGTATCAGATGCTAAAGTGCTGTGATCACTGAAGCAGACACATACTTCCGACTGGATCACCACCCAGTCGCGATCCAGTGGCAATTTATCTGTCTGCTTTCCTTCCCATAGCCCTATAGAATCTTACCTGTCGAAAAAAAATAGGCGAGAACATTGAGAATAATATACTTTTTTCATTTCTTTTTCATCATTCAGTCTTCATTTTCCATTATTTTTTATGAATTAATCACACTAGTACAAATTATGTCACAACCAGATCGCAATCCGATCAAGAAAGAGACTACTTTTGTGATCACTTTCTGTATTTATGTTTGTTTTTCTTGATTCGGTCTTGATTTTTCAATATTTTATTTATGAACTCTCAATTCACTGGTGTACATGTGTCATGACCAGATACCGATCCTTTCACAACTCAGTCGTGTAAAAGACCACTTTTGCTATCAAGGATTTTCTGTGTGGTCTATTTATGATAGCCATTCCACATGCAGTTCAGACTTTTTGTTCCAATTACCAGTTACTATTTCCGAATTGACCAATTTGTAAATGACATTAACCCCATAACATTGCGCAGTTTTCTTGATTGCCAAAATTTGTTCATATGTCTTTGCAAGCAACAAATTTTTCCCATAATGTAACAAGAAATTTAACCATTTCAGTCTTGTTTGACAAGGCTTGGTGAAAAAAAGGCTTGTTGTCAATACATTGTGCCTTTTATACCCAAATCAGATGTGGAGCACTGGTGAATGTTTATGAAGCATTTTAACACTAAACTCGTGAATGCATAAGTTAATTTGTCAGTTATAATAGAGGTAAAGCTGAAGACGAGGGAACTCTGCAATTTATTAGCTCACCTGACTGAAAGTCAGGGTGAGCTACACTGATCACTTTTTGTCCGTTGTCTGTCGTCCGTCGTACATCGTGAAGGTGGTGTTTGGGCCATTTTCTCTCAAGCTACTGGCTGGAGTTCAATGAAAATTCACATGAGTAGTGGTTATATAGGGGCATTTGGGTTTTTCTTCAAATTAGGTTTCTGCTCATAATGTGGAGGGGGGTGGGGCCAAAATGCACAAAATTTTAAAAAATCTTCTTCACATGAACCAGCCATAGCAGAGACTTGATATTTGGTATGCAGCTTCCATTTGAGGTGTACAATCAAGTTTGTTCAAGAGAAGTTTGACGGGCAATATTTGCCTTTGTTCTGAGAGAGGCAAGAATTTTTGCCCCGCCCAGAATTTCTATTTTCTGAACCGAGGCGCCATTTTGAACCAAATTTAATATGAGGTATTATTGGGTTATAAGTACTTGATTTATGCCCCAAAAAATTTTTCCTGCAGCCCTTGGGAACCTCAGGAGCCAAAAATATAAAAAACGAAAACGTCCATATCTCCAAAACTGCACGGCACTGAGAATTATGTCTCTCCTTCCCAGAAGGGAGACATATTGTTTTAGTGCATATTCTTCTTCTTCTTCTAATCTTCTTCTTCCTCTTCTTCTCATACAAACTTTGTCCGGGCCATAACTTTTTTGTCTTTTGACCTACACCTTAGATACTTGGCATGTGGATGTATCACCATGAGCCGGTGTGCAGTGTACCTTAGTGACCTTCATGTGACCTTGACCTTTGACCTGAAGGTCATCTTTATGTGTTTTTTAAGGGAAACATCACACAAACTTTGTCCGGGCCATAACCTTTTTGTCTTTTGACCTACACCTTAGATACTTGGCATGTGGATGTATCACCCTGAACCGGTGTGCAGTGTACCATAGTGACCTTCATGTGACCTTGACCTTTGACCTGAAGGTCAGATTTATGCGCTTTTTTAAGGTAAACTGTCTGGACCAGAACTTTTTTGTATTTCGAGTCAGGCTTTAGATATTTGGCATGTGGATGTATCACCATGAGCCGGTGTGTAGCATGCCATTGTGACCTTCATGTGACCTTGACCTTTGATCTGAAGGTCAGATTTGTGCTTTTTTCAAGGAAACTTTGTCCCGACCAAAACTTGTTTGTCTTTTGAGCCAGGCCTTAGATATTTGGCACGTGGATGTATCACCATGAGCCGGTGTGTCGCATACCATTGTCACCTTCATGTGACCTTGACCTCAAGGTCAAATTTATGTACTTCAAATAGGGAGTAATTGTCCAGACCAGAATTTTTTGGTTTTTTGACCTAGGACTTGGTTATTTGACATGTGGATGTGTCACCATGAGACCGCATGTTGTGACCTTCATGTGACCTTGACCTCAAGGTCAAATTTATGTACTTCAAATAGGGAATAATTGTCCAGACCAGAATTTTTTTTTTTTGACCTAGGACTTGGTTATTTGACATGTGGATGTGTCACCATGAGACCGCATGTCGTGACCTTCTTGTGACCTTGACCTCAAGGTCAAATTTATGTACTTCAAATAGGGAGTAATTGTCCAGACCAGAATTTTTTTGTTTTTTGACCTAGGACTTGGTTATTTGACATGTGGATGTGTCACCATGAGACTGCATGTCGTGACCTTCATGTGACCTTGACCTCAAGGTCAAATTTATGTACTTCAAATAGGGAGTAATTGTCCAGACCAGACTTTTTTTGTTTTTTGACCTAGGACTTGGTTATTTGACATGTGGATGTGTCACCATGAGACTGCATGTCATGACCTTCATGTGACCTTGACCTCAAGGTCAAATTTATGTACTTCAAATAGGGAATAATTATCCAGACCAGAACTTTTTTGTTTTTTGACCTTGGACTTCGATATTTGACATGTGGATGTATCGCAATTAGACCGCATGTCACATGTAATCATGACCTTCATGTGACCTTGACCTCAAGGACAAATTTATGTACTTTAAATAGGGAGTAATTGTCCAGACCAGATTTTTTTTTTTGGACATGTGGATGTGTCACCATGAAACCACATGTCCGCTACCTTGATGAACTGCATGTGACCTTGACCTCTGACCTCAAGGTCAAATTTATGTACTTCAAATAGGGAATAATTGTCCAGATCAGAACTTTTTTGTTTTTTGACCTAGGACTTAGATGATTTGCATGTGGATGTATCACAATGAGACCACATGTTATCATGACCTTCATGTGACCTTGACCTCAAGGTCAAATTTATGTACTTTAAATAGGGAGTAATTGTCCAGACCAGAATTTTTTTTTTTGACCTGTGGATGTGTCACCATGAAACCGCATGTCCGCTACCTTGATGAACTGCATGTGACCTTGACCTCTGACCTCAAAAGGAAGGGGAGACATATGTTTTAGTGTGCTAAAACACTTTCTAGGTTTTATTTGGTGTGAGGCTTCCTTGGGACCAACAGAAAGGAATGGTAAAAAAAAATGCCATCGGTTTTGTCATAAGGTACTTTTTCAGGACTTTGAAAAAATGCTGTGTCTTCATTTTTTAACACTGTGGGCAATGGGAAAAAATTCAAGAATCGTTTGCTTCCAAACCACTGCTCCAAAAGCTTTCAAATTTCACATATAACATCTTTGGAAGATTGTTTCACATGTTTGGTGAAATCAAATCCCTTGGTCCATATTTGGGTTCCCTATGGGAGCCCAAATGTTCAAATTAGTGCAGTATGAGGAATATTCTTAAAAAATCTTCTTCAGATCTACCAATAAGAATCTTTTGATATTTGATATGCAGCATGCTTAGGGGGTGAGATTCAAGTTTGTTCAAGCCAAGTCCCTGGGTTCATATTTAGGCTGAAACTTTGGAGTCTCGGTCCAGACTCAGAAATTTGGGACCAAAATCTGGAAATGAGTTTGTTTTTTTTTTTATGTGTTTCGGTCAATTTTAAGACCAAAACATTTTTTTTTTTACACCAAAAATTTGGGGTCCGGGTGGGACTTAGAAATTTTAGACCAAAATCCGGAAATTAGTTTTTGGGTTTTTTATGCATTTTGGTCAATTTTAAGACAAAAATTTTTTTTTTTACACTGAAAATTTGGGGTCCGGGTGGGACCTAGAAAATTTTGAACCGAAGTCCGGAAATGAGTTTTTTTTTTTGTTTTTATGCATTTTGGTCAATTTTAAGACAAAAAAAATTTTTTTTTTTTTTACACTGAAAATTTGGGGTCCGGTTGAGACTTAGAAATTTTAGACCAAAATCCGGAAATTAGTTTTTGGGTTTTTTATGCGTTTTGGTCAATTTTAAGAAGAAAAAAAAATTTTAGTCTGAAAATATTTTGTTTGGGACTTCAAAAATTTCCGAACAAAAATAATAAAAAATCTGTTTTTTATGTGTTTATCTCAATTTTGGGACGTAAAAGTGCAGGAACTGAAAATAGAAGGAAAATCCTGTGTATTGTGTGGGCACAATCGCTTCATCTAGTTGGTATATGCTTTTCTTAGGAGGGGCGTATGCAGCTTATTCAAGTCAAGTCCCTGGTTTGATATTTAGACTACCATGTCAGGTGAGCACCCTCAGGCCCCCTGGGACCTCTTGTTTAAAAAAAATATCTGGTCTCCTCAATTTTTCTGTGTTTATTTCATATCATTTTCCCAACAAATAACTATTTCAGGTCCAACAATATCATATTTATTAGTTATTTTAACCCCTTTCATCCTGTAAACTTAACATACTGAGAAACAAAATCTCCGTCTTGAAGTGGACTAAAATGGGAGACATCCATTAAGATTTAGTGTCAGTACAGTGAGGGTAATAGTTAGCAGTGATCTGCTATCCCTTACCCTTACTTTTCTGACCCTATTGATTTCTCCAAAGTTTAAACATTTTTTTCTAGCTTCAGGTGGCGCTGTATAACGCAAGCAGAACACAAGACAGGAAAGCATGTACCATTGTCATATAGCCTTGAACTGGGCATGTACAAGGGTTAAGTCCAAATTTTTTCACTAAATGTTTTGAAAATATGATGGAGAGTAATGAAAAATGAAAACCAATTGAGACCAGGTATTTTTAAAATAAACTGCGGAGTCCCCTTTTTTTTCAGCTTCACCATTATAGAGACTGGCAGAAAACTAAACAGATGTTGAACTACAGTTGCCTGGTTGAGTGCAAAGCTTTCATGGCTCCATTGAAAAGTACCAAAAGCCACTTTAGTGGCTTTACACAGAATGCATTATCTTGATGTTTGTTCAGCAGTGAAAGAAAAATATTTTATATAAAATTGTTTCGTTGCAATATATTGGAGAGTGCCTACTGGCACTCTGCAATAAATTGTAACAAAATAATTATTTTTGAACAAAATCTTGCTAAACTAAGGCTACTCTTGCTTGTCGTGTGGTATCTTTGAAAAAATACTCATGTTTCAAATCACCTTTGAAAAATAATTTAGCACTCAACCAGTTAAGAGGGTGTACTTTGTGTACGAATATCTTCTGAATGAATGTTTTGTTTGTGCGATGTTTTTTTCCCATAAACATTGTATAAATGTATATATTATTGCTATTTAAGTTTGAATAAAAATTAAAATCAAATTGTGTGCATTTTCATTGTCTAAACACATGTATGGAAGTTTATCTGACATGAACATGAAGGTGATGTCCCCTGTGGGAACCCCAGGAAGTGAAGCAGTGCTTGTTTATAAATAAATAAATAAATAAATAGAAGGTGGTGTGACAACAATAAATAGAAGGTGGTGTGACAACAATAAGGTATATCTTATAACTTTAAGGAGCAGTTGTAGAGTGCAAAATTTGATACCATTTTCAATTTAAAACCAAGAGTTCTCGGTTCATTGTTAACTCTTGACTTAACACAAAAGGCAGATGACACGTACAGGCAATTTCTCAAATAAGTAAAAAATTTAATTTTTTGGTATCAAAAACATTGCTTTTTACCCCTCATTTAAACAACCTCACTGAGCTTGTTGCGATGAGGAGTCATAAGCTATTTTTTGAAGCAGAAATTAAAAGGAAAAAATAATGAAATTTGAATGGAGATTTTTGTGAATAGCACTGTCATGTCATTGTCACTTCTTTAGATGAATTTTATGGAATGGCTGAATCTGCTCCAAAATGACCATTAAATTTTGTAATTATAAAAATAGTTTTACAAGTGTCATTTGACTTTTTTGGTTCATTATAAAGTTATTGGGTTACCATCCTGTATTATTTGGTGGCTTCTTTAGTATGGTGTGAGTGCAAGCAGTAGGTTGGGCCAAATAGAAAAATACATTTGGTTCTCAAGCAAATTAATTTTCCAAATCAGTGAAGACAGGAGGGTTTTATTTTTATTTTTTGTTTGTTAACTGGTTTAGTACTGGAAGCCCATATTTTGTCTCTCTTCTTAACTGTTTGAGGGCTAGATTATTTTTGGTGGTCTGAATTTGTTTATAGCAAATTATTGGTGAATGCCCACAAGTACTCTCCAGTAATTTGTAATGGAACAAATTTATATAAGCAGAACAGTATTTGTGTTTGACTGAATATGAAATGAGCAAGGAAAACATTGGCTTTTGCTCTGGTACCCACATTTTTTTAAAGCCTTGATAGTGGCTTCTAGCACTCAACCAGTTAAATACAGGTACCACAACTTAAAAGGTTTCATATTTTGTGGATGTCGTATATTTCAAGTGAATTTATTTCATCTGTATAATTTTGTCTTATTACAGTTTATATAGAGTATTGTAAGCACTCTCCCATAAATTGTAACAAGGCAAAGACATGTGAACAAATTTCAGCAGCCAAGAAAAATTAAGCTGTCTACCAATAATAATAAAGAAATATCAAATACATTTGTGTTCAGTTATGTTTATGCAGCTTTTTCGAAATATAAAAACTGTCCACATAATATTTGTGTTATTTTTGGCAGATAATAGTAACCTGGATGTTTACAAAACAATTATAAATAGACACTAAATTTTAATCATGTTTTGTTGCAAACATGTGCAAATAAATATACATCAGTCAAAAAAGGTAAAATATTAAAGTCTTATGATTTCATACTCATGTTGGAAGACACCACAAGCCAATAGAAAAGTTCAACGAGGGAGTTCACTGGGTGAGTGGCTATCAGGGCTTTCAGAAAATTGATGAAAGCCACTATAGTGGCTTTACTCTGCTTATACTAGTCTGTTGTTGGCTCAACAGAAGAACAAAAATATTTATATAAAATGGTTTTGTTCCAATTTATTGGAAAGTGCCAACTGGCACTTTCCAATATATTGCAACAAAACAATTATTTAGGAGCAATATCTTACTGAACTGAGGCTCCTTTTGCTGGTGGTGTGATATGTTTGAAAAAATAGTCATGTTACAAATGACCATTGAAAAGTAATTTAGCACTCGACCAGTTAAATATCAATGAGTGCAAAGAACCAAATCCTTTTTTTCAGGCTTTGATCTACTCAGTGGATAAGAACCATTTCTGAGAAAAAGTTGCATAATTCATAAAAAAATATTAAAATGCAGTCTGAACTTATTTACTCCATGTTAGATATCTCGAATAACCCGGATGACTCAGTCAGTCCTGACCAAATACCTGTATAATTAATATTAAAAAATTTGTAAGTCGAACACAGATAGCTCGAGTACCTAGGATAAGCTGAAGTAATTGCCTCATCTCAGTTATGTAAAACTAGAAATTAAACTGGGATAACTCGAAATCAATAAAGTAAAAAAATTATTGTGTTACAGGGTGGTCATTTCATAATTGGTTCTGCTTTCTTTTGTTGTATCAGCGACTTGTTAATTGGAACAGAAACAAAAGCCTGTACCATATTACTGATGTTTTTGTGTATGGGTTTATGAAAATTAATTACTTCCTTGGTTATTTATTAGCTCAACTTTGGCGAAGCCAAATTTGAGCTTTTGTCATGGCCCGTTGTCCGTTGGTCCGTCTGTCCGTATGTCAATAATTGGATACAGCTCGGGCTAGAGGCCGTATTTAATTATGAACCGATGTTTACGAAACTTCTTGGGTACCTTTGTTATGACTCTAGGACGAGAACGAGTGTTTTTGGGTGCGGTCCGAAATTCAAGATGGCTGCCAGCCGCCATTTTGTACCGACGATGAAGAAATCTGTTTTTTTGTACAGAACTTCCATATGAAAGCTCTGATTTGAATAATTTTTTGTATGAATGTTTAGTACCATGAGATACATCACATATCATACAGGTTTTTTTTCTTGTGCTTAAATTATGCAAATTAGATTAACTTTGATTTATTCAGTGTTACTTTCAGCACTGTCAGTGCAAATGCAAATACAGCTCGGGCTAGAGGCCGCATTTATGAACCGATCCTTATGAAACTTCTTGGGTACCTTTGTTATCACCGTGGGACGAGAACGAGTGTTTTTGGGTCCGTTCCGAAATTCAAGATGGCTGCTGGCAACCATTTTGTTCAAAATTAGGGGCAATCAAATTTTTGCGCAGTACGTCCACATGAAAGCTCGGATTTCAGTAATTTTTTGTGTGAATGTTTAGTACCATGGGATACATCACATATAACACAGGTTTTTTTCTCGTGCAGAAATTATGCAAATTAGATGAACTTTGATTTTTTCAGTGCTACTTTCACACAGTAAGTGCACATGTCAATACGGCTCGGGCTAGAGGCTGTATTTATCAACCGATCTTCACAAAACATCTTGGGTACCTCTGTTATCACCTTGGGACAAGAACGAGTGTTTCTGAGTGCGGTCCGAAATTCAAGATGGCTGCCAGTGCCCATATTGTACCAAAATTAGGTCTAATCAGTTTTTTGTACACAACTTCTATACGGCTCAGGCTAGAGGCCGTTTTTATGAACCGATCTTTACGAAACTTCTTGGGTGAGAACGAGTGTTTTGGGGTGTGGTCCGAAATTCAAGATGGCCACCAGCAGCCAGTTTGTACCAAAATTAGTGCAATTAGTCTTTTGTACAGAACTTCTGTATGAAAGTTCTGATTTGAATAAATTTTTGTATGAATGTTTAGTAACATAAAACACATCAATATAGTACGGGTTTTTTTCTCGTGCAGAAATTATGCAAATTAGATGAATTTTGATTTATTTAGTGCTACTTATACCCTGTAAGTGCACATGTCAATACAGCTCGGGCTAGAGGCTGTATTTATCAACTGATCTTCACGAAACTTCTTGGGTACCTTTGTTATCACCTTGGGACGAGAACGAGTGTTTCTGAGTGCAGTCCAAAATTCAAGATGGCTGCCAGTGCCCATTTTGTACCAAAATTAGGTCCAATCAGTTTTTTGTCACAACTTCTATACAGCTCGTATTTATGAACTGATCTTCACGGAACTTCTTGGGTACCTTTGTTTTCATCTTGGGACTGGAATGAATGTGTTTTGGGGGGCTTTTGTTATTACTGTGCTATGAGAACAAATATTTTGGGGTTCAGTCAGACCCACTCTGGGACTCAAAGATTTCTTTTCTAGTTTAGCATCTGACTGTCACCCACCTTTACAATACTTTACCTATACATTTGTTACAGGCTACGGCCAGTATTTATGTACAGACCATTACAATACTTTATATGTACCTTTGTTATCAGGTCATTACCTAGATGTTTGTCATTGCTGTGTTACATACTATACATGTACATGTCTTGACAAGTTGAGCTACAGTGTCATTGACACTTTCATTTTATTGAAGTAAGACAGTTTTTTTAGCTCCACCTGACAAGTGTCACCAGAGCTTTTCTGGTAATGATTTGTCCGGCATCCATCTGTCGTCAACATTTTGTTAGCACAACTTTGACGTAAGTTAAATTTGAGCTTATGCCATGGCCAGTCGTCCGTCTGTCCGTCAACAGTTCAATACGGCTTGGGCTCGCGGCTGCATTTATGAACTGATCTTTACGAAACTTCGTGGGTACCTTTGTTATCACCGTGGGGCGAGAAGGAGTGTTTTGGGGTCCGGTCCGAAATTCAAGTTGGCTCCTGGCAGCCATTTTGTACAAAATTAAGTGCAATCAGATTTTTGCGCAGAACTTCCATATGAAAGCTCTGATTTGAATAATTTTTAGCTTAACTTGACATAGTCAAGATAAGCTATTGCCATCACGCGTGCGGAAGTCTGTTAGTCTGTTAGTCTGTTCACATTTTCCTTTAGCATGGTCTACACCCCGCAGTTCTTGTCTGATCGTCACGAAATTTCATATGCAGGTTTGGGGTCATGTCTAGATGAGAACGTCCCCTTTTGGTCGCGATCGGGCAACCGGTATGGCTACCCGAGCCAAAAACCCGAAAACCATTAGCACAGTCTACAGGTCGTATTTATGAAGGGATTTCATTGTAACTTGGTAGGATGCCTCTGTATAATGCCTAGATGAGAACATCCCCTTTTGGGCATGATCTATCAACTGTGATGGCTGCCCAAGCCCGAAACCAAAAAAACTTTTAGCACAGTCTGTAGGTCATGTTTAATGTGGAGGGATTTCATTGTATGATGACTCCTTATGATGTCTAGATGAGAATTTCCAGATTTGGGCATGATCTGCCAACCGTGACGACTGCCCGAGCCCAAAACCCGAAAACCTTTAGCACAGTCTACAGGTCATATTTATTGAGGAATTTCATTGTAACTTGGTGGGTTGACTTCATACAATGTCTAGATGAGAAAGTCCCCTTTTGGACGTGATTGGGCAACTGTGACGGCTACAGGGGCCCGAAGCCCGAAAACCTTTAGCACAGTCTAGAGGTCATATTTATGAAGGGATTTCATTGTAACTTGGTAGGATGACTCCAAATAATGTCTAGATGAGAACCTCCCATTTTGATCGCGATCATTCAGCCTAGCCCGAGCCCAAAAACCTTTAGCATAGGTAAAAGGTCATATTTATGGAAGGATTTCATTGTAACCTATTAGGTTGACTCCATATAATGCCTAGATGATGACATCCCCTTTTGGTTCGTGATTGGTCAGCTGTGAAGGCTACAAGTGCCTGAAGCCCAAAAACATTGAGCACAGTCTACAGGTCATATTTATGAAAGGATTTCATTGTAACTTCGTAGGATCACTCCAGATGATGCCCAGATGAGATTGTCCCCTTTGGTTGCGATCATTCAGCCATGATGGCTGCCCGAGCCCGAAGCCCAAAAACCTTAAGCACAGTCTACAGGTCATATTTATGAAGGGATTTCATTGTAACTTCATAGGATCACTCCAGATGATGTCCAGATGAGAATGTCCCCTTTTGGTTGCGATCATTCAACCATGGTGGCTGCCCAAGCCTAAAGCCCAAAAACCTTTAGCACAGTCTTCAGATCATATTTATGAAGGGATTTCATTGTAACTTGGTAGGTTGACTTCATGTAATGTCTAGATGAGAACAGCCCCTTTTGGACACCATTAGGCAACTGTGTTGGCTACAGGGGCCCAAAGCCCAAAAATCTTTAGCACAGTCTACAGGTGATATTTATGAAGGGATTTCATTGTACCTTGGTAGGATGACTCTAAATACTGTCTAGATGAGAATGTCCCCTTTTGGTCACGATCATTCAGCCTTGATGGCTGCACGAACCCAAAACCCCAAAACCTTTAGCATAGTCTATTGGTCATATTTATGGAAGGACTTCATTGTAACCCGTAAGTTTGACTCCATATAATGCCGAGATGATGACATCCCCTTTTGGTCATGATTGGTCAACTGTGACGGCTTCAGGGGCCCGAAGCCCAAAAACCTTGAGCACAGTCTACAGGTCATATTTATGAAGGGATTTCATTGTAACTTCGTAGGATCACTCCAGATGATGCCCAGATGAGAATGTTCCCTTTTGGTTGCGATCATTCAACCATGATGGCTGCCAGGGCCCAAAGCCCAAAAACCTTTAGCACAGTCTACAGGTCATATTTATTAAGGGATTTCATTGTAACTTTGTATGTTGACTTCATATAATGTCTAGATGAGAATGTTCCCTTTGGACGCAATTGGGAAACTGATGGCTACAGGGGCCCGAAGCCCGAAAACCCTTAGCACAGTCTACAGGCCATATTTATGAAGGGATTTTAATGTAACTTGATAGGATGACTCGTTTTGGAATAATTTCACTGTAACTTGGTAACTTTTGTTGATATACGTTAACTGTGAGGGCCACATACATTAACTGTGAGGTCATATTAACCCACCCCTCAGCTCTTTAGTATAGTGTACACCTCATATTATTTTTATCATAAACATAGCATACAGGGAACAGAAATGAACACATTCCCAATTATCACAATTCTTGTCTTATTTCATAATCCTTTCATAAACTTTCAAAACCTTTTCATCAAACACAACACACAAGTTAAGCTACAGTGTCATTGACACTTTCATTTGTATGAATGTTTAGTACCATGCGATACATCACATATAATATAGGTTTTTTTCTTGGGCGTAAATTATGCACATTAGACTAAATTTGATGTATTTAGTGTCACTTTCAGCACTGTGAGTGCAAATGCCAATACGGCTCAGACTAAAGGCCATATTTATGAACCGATCTTTACGAAACTTCTTGGGTACCTTTGTTATCACCGTGGGACGAGAATGAGTGTTTTGGGGGTCCGGTCTGAAATTCAAGATGGCCACTGGCAGCCATTTTGTACAAAATTAGGTGCAATCAGATTTTTGCACAGAACTTCCACATGAAAGCTCTGATTTGAATAATTGTTTGTGTGAATGTTTAGTACCATGGGATACATCACATAGAATACAGGTTTTTTTCTCGTACATAAATTATGCCAATTCGACTAACATTGATCCATTTAGTGTTACTTTCAGCACTGTAACTGCAAATGCCAATACGGCTCGGGCTAGAGGCCGTATTTATGAACCGGTCTTTATGAAACTTCTTGAGTACCTTTGTTATCACCTTGGGACTAGAACGAGTGGTTTTGGGTGCGGTCCGAAATTCAAGATGGCCACCAGCAGCCATTTTGTACTTTAGTTAGTTCAATCAGTTTTTTGTACAGAACTTCTGTATGAATGTTCTGATTTGAATAATTTTTTGTATGAATGTTTAGTAACATGGAAAACATCACATAATTTTTTCTTGTGCAGAAATTATGCAAATTAGATGAACTTTGATTTCTTCAGTGCTACTTATACACAGTAAGTGCACATGTCAATACAGCTCCGGCTAGAGTCTGTATTTATGAACCGATCTTCACGAAACTTCTTGGGTACCTTTGTTAGTACCTTGGGATGAGAATGAGTGTTTCTGGGTGCAGTCCAAAATTCAAGATGGCTTCCAGTGGCCATTTGTGTACTGAAATTAGGTCTAATCAGTTTTTTATACACAACTTCTATATGGCTCAGGCAAGAGGCTGTATTTATGAACCGATCTTTACAATACTTTACATGTACCTTTGTTATCAGGTCATTACCTAGATGTTTGTCATTGCTGTGTCATATACTATACATGTACATGTCTTAAACAAGTTGAGCTACAGTGTCATTGACACTTTCATTTGTCCGTGACATAACTTCTTAAACATTGAATGTGTTTTGGCAAAACTTTATAACAATATGTATTATCAAAAGACAGTGTGTAGCAAATTATAATATGCATTGGCCACTCACACTGTGTAACGAATTATAATATGGCATGTGCCCCACAAAGTCCCTATGTTAAACTTTGACATTTCACTGTCACTACTGTCTGGTCCATATATCTTGGTATGATTGACAGATCTTATTCATACTAGGTTCAGTTACTGCACATGACTCGAAGGTATGTTGTGACATTGAGCCAAGGCCATATCTTCAAGGTCAAGGTCACAAACAGCAAAACTTTGAAATTGTTATACAGTATACACCCCTTATCTGGTCTGGTCTGTATAATTGAATCTTGTCTGAGTCATAACTTAGTAACCACTGAATATTTTTTGACAAAACTTTATAACAATATCTATTTTCAAAACGCAGTGTGTTCCGATTTATAACATGGTATGTGCCCATCAAGGTCAAGGTCCTATGGAAAGTTGACAGTTCCAAAAGCGTTTACACTTCACTGTGACTTTTGGTCGGTCAGTATAACTTAGTATGATTGACAGATCTTATTCATACTTGGTACAATTATTGCTTATGTCGCAAAGGTGTGTCACACCTATAAGCAAAGGTCATATCGTCAAGGGGAAGGTCACAGACCTCAAAACTTTGATATTGTTGTACAGCCTTTGTCTGGTCTGTATAATTGAATCTTCTCGGGGGGCCATAACTCCTTAACCACTGAATATTTTTTTGCAAAACTTTATAACAATATGTATTAATAAAAGCCAGTGTGTCGTGAATTATAATATGGTATGTGCCCCTCGAGGTCAAGGTCACAGGCCCTATGTTAAGGTGACAGAAAAACTTTGACCATTCACTGTCACCTTTGTCCAGTCCATATAACTTGATATGATTGACAGATCTTATTAATACTTGGTACAATTATTGCTCATGACCCAAAGGTGTGTTGTGACTTTGATCCAAGGTCGTATTATCAAGGTCAAGGTCACAGACAGCAAAACTTTGATATTATTATACAGCCCATGTCCACACCTGTTATCCAACTTCGTTGTGCACGGAGGATTTATAGTGCATGGAGGAGAAAATATGCATTGAGATGAACAGGTGAGTCATAATTCTGCATATTGAAGTAACTTTTCACCAACGAATAAATAAATAGGCCTACGCGACCACAGCATTTGCTTTGGATGCGTTCACGTGCAACGTTTGTCCTTCCAAATCACCCATTTATCAATATAACTGCCAGTATGCAGCCAAAAGATTCTGTTTTTAAACAGCTTTCTTTCTGCCACTTCAGTGGCCATTTGAGTTCAACTGTCAGGGCAAAGCCAGTCTAAAAGGGAGGAGGCCCCTCCCCCTACTTTCATGTTCAAATATATGTTTTTTAGCTCACCTGACTTTCAGTCAGGAGAGCTATAGTGATCACTCCGTCGTCTGTGAACATGGTGTTTGCGTCTTCTCCTCCCAAACCGCTGAACCAATTTAATTGATATTTGAGATAATAGTTTGTTATGACATCGCAATTTGATTTTGTTCAAATCAAGTTGCCTCGCCCGTGGGTAGGGCCACACCCAAAAAGTGTGCTGAAATCTTAAAAAATCTTCTTCTCATGAACCAGCAGTAGCAGAGACTTGATATGTGGTGTGCAGCTTCCTTTTGAGGTGTAGACTCAGATTTGTTCAAGAGAAGTTTGTGGGGCTATACTTGGCGTCGTTATGGGAGGGGCAAAATTTTTGGCCCCGCCCAAAATTTCTATTTTCCAAACCGAGAGGCTGATTTGAACCAAATTTTATGTGAGGGCTTATTGGGTCATAAGTACCTAATTTATGCTGATTTTTTTTTTCCCTTAGCCCCATGGGAACCGCAGGAGCTAAAAATAGAAAAAAATTAAAATGCCCATATCTCCAAAACTGCACGGCAGAATTTTTATTTGGTGTGAAGCTTCCTTAGGACCAACAGAAAGAATTGGTAAAAAAAAAATTGCCATCGGTTTTATCATAGGGTACAGTTTCGGGACTTTGAAAAAGTGCTGAGTCAGCACTTTTTAACACTGTAGGCAATGGGAAAAACATTAAAACATCTTCTTCTCCAGATCCAGTAGGCAGAATCTTTTGATATTTGGTATGCAACATTGTGGGGTGGATCTGATTCTATTTTGTCCAAATCGGCTCCCTAGATTCATATTTGGGCTCACTATAGAAGCTCGAATTCGAACTTTGTGCATTTCAGGCAAATTTCTTCAAAAATCTTCTTCTCCAGATCCTGCAGGCAGAATCTTTTGATATTTGGTATGCAACATTGTGGGGTGGATCTGATTCCAGTTTGTTCAAATCGGCCACCTGGATTCATATTTGTGCTCACTATAGAAGCCCAAATTCGAACTTAGTGCATTTCAGGCAAATTTCTTTGAAAATCTTCTTCTCAAGATCCAGCAGGCAGAATCTTGTGATATTTGGTATGCAGCATCCTTAGGGGGGTGAGACTCAAGTTTGTTCAAGCCATGTCCCTAGGTCCATATTTGGGCTCACTGTGGGAGCTTGAATTGTAACTTTGTTCGAAATGAGGAATTTTCTTAAAAAATCTTCTTCTTCAGATCCAGCAGTCGGAATGGTTTGATATGTGGTGAGTAGCATCCTTGGGGGGAGGGGGGATTCAAGTGTGTTAAAGCCAAGTCCATGGGTCCATATTTGGGCTCCTTGTGGGAGCCCAAATTATAACTTAGTCAATATGAGGAATTTTTCTTTAAAAATCTTCTTCTTCAGATTCAGCAGTTGGAATGTTTTGATATTTGGCATGGAGCAACCTTAGGGGGCTGAGATTCAAGTTTGTTCAAACCAAGTCCCTTGGTTCATATTTGGGCTCACTATGGGAGCCTGAATGACAACTTAGTTCAAAATGAGGAATTTTCTTTAAAAATCTTCAGATCCAGCAGATGAATGCTTTTGATATTTTTTATGCAGCATCTTTAGGGGGGTAAGATTCAAGTTTGTTCAAGCCATGTCCCTAGGTCCATATTTGGGCTGATTGTGGGAGCTTGAATTGCGACTTGGTTCAAAATGAGGAATTTTCTTTAAAAATCTTCTTCTTCAGATCCAGCAGTCGGAATGTTTTGATATTTGGTGTGCAGAATCCTTAGGGGTGTGAGATTCAGGTTTGTTAAAGCCAAGTCCCTGGGTTCATATATGGGCTCCCTGTGGGAGCCCGAATTATGACTTAGTTCAATATGAGGAATATTCTTTAAAAATCTTTTTTTAGATCCACTGGTCAGAATATTTGGATATTTGGTTTCAGCTTTTCTTAGGAGGAGCAGATGCAACTTGTGGAAATCAATTCTCTGGGTTGATATTTACGCTACCATGTCAGATGAGCGCCCTCAGGCCCCCTGGGGCCTCTTGTTTAATATTTCTTCTCTCTGTGTTGTAATCACTCATGTTTTAATTAGATAATTAGCCTAAGGCGATTCACAGTAGGATACTTCTTTGGCATATCACATGTCGCATAAAATGTTTCCATGCTATCTAAAGTCAATTAATATCGAAGGGACCGACACTTTCAATCGTCTCGGCTATCAAGTATATTATTTCTCGGGATACGCTTGATAGCATATGCATTGGTGCACGATGATATCATTTTCAGAGATGTCGTGTGCCAGGTTTAGGCATATTGACATATTGCTATCTGACCATCACAATATTAGATATAAAGTGTGGGGAACAAGCCATTTCAGGGAGTCTTGGGTTCCGACCGTTTAGGAGAGAGACTTGGTTTCCGACCGTTTAAGAGTGATACGTCAAATTTGGTCTTATGCGAGTGGAATTACAATCCACGAAGCTCCGTTGTACGCCTCTATTGTCAGATTATGTAAAGTAAGAGGGCTACAAGCCCTAATTTGGAGGGAAGATTACGAACCCAAGTAACGGCTAAGTTTAGATGTCATAAGCGAGGATCGACTCGCACCTGTGTCAGAGTGTAGGCTATTGTATTGTGGTATTAACCCTTAGGAACGCAGATGTTGATCGCGTAGTAGCCTGTTTGGTATCAGAGTGCTGTGAATATCGACTCAGGGTCGACAGTGACAATTCGCGCAAGCTCGATGCGCATATTGAAGTTGTGAGTTCTGCATGAACTGTGCGTATTTCAGAGGACAGGAAACATTCGAGGAGAGTGCTATCAAAGGACACATGCATAAGGTATGTGACGTAGACTTGCTAAAATAGTCGACAGTGTGGATAAACTGAATCCAAATCAGAACTGTGTTGCCACGAGGTAACTAACATTGCTAGTCGGGACCCTCCCCCCCCCCCCCCCCCCCGGCAGTCAGAGCTGTAAACGTGCACAGGCGCAAAAGATTAAGACTCTGTGTTTTAAGCTCCTGTTGCGAGCCCGCGACAGTGACATTTTGAGAGTGTACTATAGCGCCAGTACAGGCTATAGATAAACTGAATTTGATGAAAAACTATTAACCTCTGTGATAAATCTTCTACCATGTTGATTAAATTGTTAAATATGTGGAATATGGAAATGAGTTTATTTTGAATGTAAATAAAAGAGTCGTTGTTACTTTAATCATTGTTTCCTTTCCGCAGCCTGAAGTGATTAGGAATCACATCTCACAAAGAACGAACCTATATTTCGAGTTCACTCGGCAGGGAAGAAAATCATAGTGCGGTCCCAACTCAACTCTGTGAGCCGAGTTTGGCCCGTGCCCGGATTCTGACCCTCCTAGTTGGCCCGTCCCTCGATATTTTTAATGGCGAGGCTAAACAACCCCATGTCACCCCTCCCTCGCGGATAGAGGTGTTCTTACATAAACTGGCGAGGCATACCAGGATTTCTTTTTAAGGTAAAAATGGCTGCCAAGAAAATGATTTCGTAATAGCGATTCTTTTAAAATTATATGGCCGCGTGCGATCACCTGATGCTCTTCAAGGTTTAATATCAACAGTACAAATAGCACCCTTGAGAATAGCCCGCGATAACCGCTTTAAGTTTCAAAATATTCGTTGCGTTAATTACATGAAATTATACAGGTAAATTCAGGAGTAATTGCCATTGGTTATGTGTTTTTTCTTTCTTTCTTCATTCTATCTCATAAGTGTTGAAAAATAAAAAAAATTAAAATGGATAGTGTTACCCCACTCGCCCAACTGGTATCTTTGGGTAAAGAAATGGGTCTTGATGGGGCCGAACTACACAAGTTTGTTAAGGAAGAACAGAAGAGGGAACAAAAGGAGTTGTCCTCACGTAGAGAGGCCAAAGACAGAGAGAGGTCCAGTTAGAAAGGGGGGGGGGGGGGCTAAGGAGAGAGAGGTCCAACAAGAAAGAGAGCGCGAGAAAGAGGCAAGGGAGGCTAGAGAGGGAGAGAGGTCCAATTAGAAAGGGAGGTTAAAGAGAGAGAGGTCCAGTTAGAAAGGGAGGCAAGAGAGAGAGGGGCCCAATTAGATTGGGAGGCGAAAGAGAGGGATGTATAATTGGCATGGGAAACAAAAGAGAGAGAGAGGCCAGGTTAGAAAAGAGAGCTCGTGACAGGGAAATAGAAATTGAGCGACAGAGGCATGAGCGAGAGTTGGAATTACGGAGAGCGTGAGCAGATGCAGAGATAAAAAGTCGGCGCTCAGTTAATGGGAGTGCCTGTGAGGCAATGTGTGTACCCCATCCTAAGCTCCCTACCTTTAATGAGCTCACCGACGATCTGGACTCCTACTTGGAGAGATTCGAGCGTTTCGCCTCCAGTCAAAGGTGGCCAGAAGACATGGGCTATGTGCTTGAGCCCTTTGCTGTCGGGTAAAGCCCTCGAGGCTTATGCCAGTATGCCACCTGCCCTTCTTGAAGATTACAATGAGCTGAAGAACGCCATCCTTCGTAGATACCAGCTCACTGAGGAGGAATTCCGGACAAAGTTCCGAGAAAGTTGTCAGGACAAAGCCAGCCTAAATATAGGGGCAAGGGGCCTCATATATAAAGATAGTGTAAGTTCAAAAGATATTCCGCATCAAGGCGAAAACCCTACGTGAATTTCACTTCTCTGAGAAGCTGGACATGGAAAAAACACACGTGGTGTATATCCAGCTTCAGGGCAGGGACCCAGGGGAGAAACGGTATGTTAGATAAGGTCTAATCTCATTTAATTTATACAGTAGTCGCGAGTCTTACGAGACGTAATCGGTTGGTGGCAGGATATCGTCACGGCCAATTGAGAAACGAGATTCTAAAAGATAGAAATGTCTGTCGTGTCGGCACCTGATCATTAGTATGGCTGAGTGGCAGGAACAAATCGGTTCTCTCGACAAGTGAAATCACCGTTAAGTCACGCGCGAGATGACTTGTATTGATTCTGCCTCGATATACGTCATCTCCCACCGTTTTGGCAGATGGACAATTGAGCGTCTGTCCACCTGACAGTTTAGGGTAAAAAGTGTATATACCCTGAAGAGCAGAGCATTAGACACACTTGGGGTCACACACACGTTGGTGAAGTCCAGGGCAGGCAGACACTGTTTCCTGGCATAGGGGTACCTTCGATCACAGGACCCTGAAACGGCTGGAATCGCCAGACAGGGCATTCCACGATTGATTTAGCTTAAGGTGATAGGCGGCTACAGTGCCAAATTCGTTGAGAAGGAAAACCCAAGGTGAAACGTTAAAGTTTAGATTGTCGAGTAGCAGGTATCAGCCTGCAATAGTCAGAAGTGTAGGTTAATTGTATTGTGCGTATTAACCCTTTGAAGCGTCGGACTGATTGCGTTGTGAGTAGTTTGTTTTGCTGTCGAAGCATCGTAATACCGACTGGAGATCGGTGTGAGTGACAATTTCGCCCTAGCACAAAAAGGCGCATTTGTGAATCATGAATTCAACCAGGAACAGTGAATATTTCAATAGGACTTTTACGGAGGACTTTCAAAAGGCACATAAGGTATGAGTAGGCAATATCTGGCCCAAATCAGAAGTACGGTGGCTTTATAGATAACGAACATTGTTGGTCGGAACCCTCCGACAGCCAGAGATACAGTTACGCGCAGACGTTGACATTTGAGCCTAAGCGGGTGAAGCTCATATGGCGAGCTCACGGTAATAACATTTCAGATTTGTGAAGCTCTTATGGCGAACTCTCCGTAACATAATCTCAGATTTGTAAAGCTCTTAAGGCGAGCTCACGGTAGTAACATTTCCAGTGCGTAGACTATAGTGCCAGTACAGGGCTATAGAATGACTATATGATTGTTGAGAATTGTTTAACCCTAGCAACCCATTTTCTGTGAAAAGAATCGAATTGTTGATTGTTGAAATATTGAAACGGCTTTATTTTTATGTGTAAATAAAAGAATAGTTGTTACTTTAAATCATTCTTTCCATTACGCATCCTGAAGTGGTTAGGAATCACACCTAGCGGAAATCGAACCTATCTTAGGCCAATTTGGCAGAGGAGAAATCACAGCGCCGGTCGAACTCAGCTCCCAGCGCCGAGTTCGCGGCACCAGGATTCCGACTCTCCACGGCGGTCTAATTTTTCCGCAATTTCATCAGCGGGACTAAATAACCCACGTCAGCCCAGGCCTTACGGGGCCTCAGGTGTCCTGACAAAAGTAAGCAGGAGAAGGGAGAAACCGTACCTCAGTTTGTTGCCCGTGCTAAGCGGTACTTTGACCTCTGGACAGATCTCGCAGAAGTGAATGGCTCATACGAGGCCCTGCGAGATCTATTCTCTATAGTTTATGACAACCTGCTCCACGGAGCTGGGTCTCTTCATAAAGGAAAGCCGACCCCCAAATTTCGATGAAATGGCGACTCTGGTGGAGCGCTACGTTGAGGCCCATGTTGGGAGCGTGAGCTTACCCAAAACGGCTAGGGGTGGGGCAAGCGGGTTGGCAACGCCACCCGCAAAGCAGATCCACCCCAACCTATCCAAAGCAGAAGGTAGCCAAAATGGGGGCGCTCCCAAAGAGACAGCGTGCTTTATATGCGACAGGCGGGGGCACCTGACCAGGGATTGGCGGTCACGGGGAGACAAAACCGGGGTCCTCCCAAAGTCGGAGGGAGGGACTCGTCCCCGGTTGGTAATAGAAGAGGGGGTAATGCAACACAGCCTGGAGAGAAAAGGCAGACAGCGACATTCTTCCAAACAGTTAGGACGGAGGGGAATCCACTGCGCCAAGCTCTCGAAGCTGGGCAACTGAGGCTGCAAGGAGATGAGGTATTGCCTTTTATTAGTGGACTCCGCGAGGGATACCTCACCCTTGGTAAAAAGGAAGAGATGCCGGTGTACCCAGCGTATGTGGGTGACCGTGCAGTCCGTATGCTACGTGACACCTGGTGCAGTAACGTAGCCGTAAAAAGGGAACTCGTTACCGACGGACAGCTAACGGGGCACGACCACGAGTGCGTGCTAATAGATGGTACGGTTAGGAGGTTCCCCTTGCGAGGGTGAGGGTGGATACATCATTCTAAGCGGGGAAGTAGATGCAATGTGTATTGAGGCACCCATCTATGACCTCGTACTTGGGAACATACCTGGGGTATGTTCAGAACCCGATAAGACATGGTTGGAGAGGAAAGCACCCAAAGGGGAATCGGTGGTGGTCACCCGAGCCCATGCCACGAAGATAAATCGGCCAATGAAATCAATGGACGGGCCCGTGGAGTCAAGTAAGGAGGCACATGTGGAGTGTACAAATGACGCCCCTAAGGTTAACCCTTCTACAAGGAAAGTCGGGGGACTCGCTGAAAGAATGCAACCAAGGAATGTTGAAGGGTAGGGGCTTCATGAGTATCGGTGTGGGAGTAAACCAATGGGTTAGGAACTTTCGGGTCGGTCAAAAGGTGACCGTGCTCCGGCCGACGAAATCCGGTAGACCACGGTTACAGTGGGAGGGGCCGTACGCCGTGACGAGAATAGTGGGCAACGGTTATTACCGAGTGAGCATAGATGGAGGAGGGGTTTACCACGCAAGGTTTTTGAGGAGATGCCAAAATATAAAGGACACTATACCCACGCTATTGGCTGGGGGGGGGGGGGGGGGGGGCACATTGGGGCAGGAGAGGCCGCGAGAGGTGGCCGGGGTAGTCACAAAGGGGCATCATAACGGGGGAGTTAGAAGGGGCCCTGGGAATTGGAGTGGGGCACCCAATGAAGGATTAGCAGGAGTCAATCAACAGAGCGTTGCATCTGGGACAGCGCACTCCAGTACGGCAGGCATCACCCTGGGTGTTGGGTGAGAAGATGAGTGGGGTCCTTGGTGGAACACGCGTTCAAGAAATAGTTCCAGGTGGAGGAGGCTAAGGGGCTCTCCAGGAGGTAATAAGGGTCCCATCACACATGGGAGTATTTAAAGGTAGTGCCTAATAGGGCACTTGACCCGCCGGGCGGGTGTCCTAGTCACCAGATGGAGGGATAAAAGTACAAAGTGGGGAAGGTTTTTACAATAGACGTGCAATTGGCCCGGCTAAAACAGTGGGAAAAAATCTCTGCAAATATTCATGGGATATACAAATCGACGCATGTGCGCGGCTGTAAGCCCTAGAATTATTTCGCAGATTCTATTAACTTAAACATTGATGAGCTAGAGAGAGAGAGAGAGAGTGTGTGTGTGTTTCGGGAATGAAAGGAGAGCTATAGCCGTGTGGGGACTCATCTGTTGGCGTGTGTCGAGACAGGCCCACGTGGTCAAGTAAGTGAGTTGTGCACAGAGTGAGCCAATTGTAAGTATGTGTGTGTGGTGGCTGAGCGTGGCATTGCCCTCTTCGTGTTTTTAGAGAAACGTCGGGCGTTTCTTTTGAAGGGGGAGCTGCCAGGGCAAAGCCAGTCTAAAAGGGAGGAGGCCCCCTCCCCCTACATTCAAGTTCAAATATATGTATATATATTTCTTCCCTCTGTGTTGTAAGCACGCATGTTTTAATTAGATAATTAGCCTAAGGCGATTCACAGTGGGATACTTCTCTGGCATATCACAAGTCGAATAAAATGTTTCCATGCTATCTGAAGTCAATTAATATCGAAGTGACAGACACTTTCAATCGTCACGGCTATCAAGTATATTATTTCTAGGCATACGCTTGATAGCATATGCATTGGTGCGAGATGATTTCAATTTCAGAGATGTCTTGTGCCAGGTTTAGGCATCTTGACATATTGCTATCTGACCATCACAAGACGAGATATAAAGTGTGGGGAACAAGCCATTTCAGGGAGTCTTGGGTTCCGACCGTTTAGGAGAGAGACTTGGTTTCCGACCGTTTAAGAGTGAGACGTCAAATTTGGTCTCGTGCGAGTGGAATTGCTGGGCAATCCACGAAGCTCCGTTGTACGCCTCTATTGTCAGATTATGTGAAAGTAAGAGGGCTACACAAGCCCTAATTTGGAGGGTAGATTACGAACCCAAGTAACGGCTAAGTTTAGATGTCATTAGCGAGGATCGACTCGCACCTGTCTCAAGGTGTAGTCTATTGTATTGTGGTATTAACCCTTAGGAACACAGATGTTGATCGCGTAGTAGCCTGTTTAGTATCGGAGTGCTGTGAATATCGACTCAGGGTCGACAGTGACGATTCGCGCAAGCTCGAAGCGCATATTGAAGTTGTGAGTCCTGCATGAATTGTGTGTATTTCAAAGGACAGGAAACATTCAAGGAGAGTGCTATCAAAGGACACGTGTATAAGGTATGTGACGTATACTTGCTAAAATAGCCGACAGAGTGGATAAACTGAATCCAAATCAGAACTGTGTTGCCACAAGGTAACTAACATTCCTAGTCGGGATCCCCCGGCAATCAGAGCTACGAACGCGCACAGGCGCAAAAGATTAAGACTCGGTGTTTTAAGCTCCTGTTGCGAGCCCGCGTCAGAGACATTTTGAGAATGTACCGTGGAGCCAGTACAGGGCTATAAATAAACTGAATTTGATGAAAAACTATTAACCCCTGTAATAAATCATCTACCATGTTGATTAAATTGTTAAATATGTGGAATTTGGAAATGAGTTTATTTTGAATGTAAATAAAAGAATCGTTGTTACTTTAATCAGTGTTTCCTTTTCGCAGCCTGAAGAAATTAGGAATCACATCTAACAAAGAACGAACCTATATTTCGAGTTCACTCGGCAGGGAAGAAAATCATAGTGCGGTCCCAACTCAACTCTGTGAGCCGAGTTTGGCCCGTGCCTGGATTCCGACCCTCCTAGTTAGCTCGTCCCCCAATATTTTTAATGGCGAGGCTAAACAACCCCATGTCACCCCTCCCTCGTGGATAGAGGTGTTCCGACACCAACAAAATAGCTTGCCGAGATTTTTCAAGCAAGTATTTGAAGAATATTATGTTTTGCATCATTTGCGTCTACCCAAGTTGTTGATTTCTCAATGGTGATTCCAAAGAACTCCCCGTGGGAACCCCGGGAAGTAAGCAGCACTTGTTTATTGTGGTAAACCAGTTCCGCTTTACTAGTAAAATAGGACCCAGTCACCAATGCTTGGGGTGAAAGTCCTCTAAAATGGGCAACATGTTGATTAATGATTGCCTAAGCTTGACTTCATCTCCATGTTGTGTCACGATTAGCCATGGTGCATAAATATGTGACGTTAACCACCAACAAACAAACAAACAAACAAACATTCCAAAGAACTACAATTTGGTAGGTCACATGCGGTTCAAGATGGATCACATGTCGACATGGAATGATAATGTTGTGTTCAAAATTTAAAACGTAGATAATATGTGCAGACATGGTTCTCGTCTATTCCTCACTTTAAGCTAGTGATAGCTAGTGATTTTGGCTTCATCTGGCCCCGTTGCAAAACAGATGTTGTGATCTCTATTGAATAGTCTCTACTAACTTCCTACCTTGCGTAATTTACCCTGTCTATGTTATAGAATTCCATATATTATGGAGCATCGATTTACACCTTTGGCTGTCACGGACACATACAAAATAATTAAGGTGACAGAGTTTAATTAAGTTTATACTGTCATTGGTCCTCATCCACACAAACTCTAACCTGATTTCTTCCAGTGCTGTGGCATTACTTGGTCCTGTTATCCATCAGCCTGCCTGTATTTTTCTGCAGAATTTTCAAAGTCTTTAAATCCATTTGGTTTAGATGTATCACTTCCGTTTCAAGGGTTATACTTGTTATACCTACTTTTTTCTAAATGGTTTTCCCACAAAATCCTTATTGAAGTTGTTGTTTCCTAACAGTTCTTGTTGATTAGAAATTTGTTTCCCTCATAATTAATTTATTTGTGTAGTTTTGGTAGATGCCTCTTCCAGTGTCGTTTATGTTGACTCCAAATACTCATGGGGAAGACACTAAACAATTTTTGGCAATTTCCGGTATAGAGAACTCGCACACTCTTTACCTTCGGGTAGCCTCCATTTTATGACCCACGGGTATAACCTTGATTTGCTCTTCATTCAGTTCGAGTTTTCATTTTTTCCCAATTTCCCCCAACAATTGTAAGAATTTTATCCGGTCTCCCTTCGCTTTTTGACGCAAGTACTATACCATCCGTGGAAACAGTCTTGTGGTTTTCGGGTCTCCTGCTACCCCCTCATTGTTATGCACGAGTTCCTCTTCTGAATCTTTGATGTACTACACAAAAAGAATCGGTGAAAGGATATACCTCCACTTGAAACCAATCTCCTTGGTCACCCGTTTTCATTCTTACATTACCTAGAGTGAGTTCACTTTGAACATTTTTATAAAGTGCTTACAAAATTTCAACAAACTCACCTCCACAGCCAGAGTCTCGAGCTTTTCCACATTCCTTCCATTTACTCTACCATTTGTCTTTTTAACATAAACATAACATAAACATCTTTGGCTTTCGTTGATTCTGACATTTGGGATAACGTGAAAAGATGTCTCATGATTTTGGTTTCCCTTCTGGGCAGAAAATCAAAATTTGATGCTAAATCCATTTCCTTCACGTTTGCTTCTGTTGTATTGTTCAATTTCTACATTTCTACTTATTTATTTATTGGTGTTTAATGTCACATACTTATGCACAATGGCCAATCCTGACACTTTTACGGATGGAGGAAGCCGGAATACCCGCAGAGAATGTCAGCTCCTCAATATTCTAACTCGGTTCAGACTCTGCTCAAGCAGGGTTACAGCGGTTGAAGACATGTGCACCCTCGACATGCAGTACGCCTTAGTACACGGCATCACCATGCCCACATGTAGGCAACCGGGATAAAGTGCCTTGCCCAAGGACACAACGCGGATCGTCCTGGATGGGGATCGAACTCGGACCTCTAGCACAGAAGTCCAACAGTCTATCACTGAGTCACCATGCTCCCATATTTATACTTAAGAAATAATACAGTTTAAAATTTAAAAAAAAATTTCTCTCGAACTGGATACAGCAAACAAGTATAGTGTTTAATATCAGCCTGTATTAAAATAGTTGAATTCACTTTGTACAACGAAAATCCAAACGTATTATTATTGCTACAATTTTCTGAACAACTTAATTTGTTTTTCAAAACTGTGGAAAGCCGAATTAACAATAAAACCATTTCATAAAACCCAGCACTAAAATGAAAGTGTCAATGAGATAAATCAAGAATTGTGATAATTGCGAATATGTTAAGTTCTGTACCCTACATGATATGTTTTCAACAAGAATAATATGAGGTGTAGACTGTACTAAGAATTGAGGCCTGGGTTGATAATAATAATAACACTTTGGCCGGCCGCTGATTTGTCTCGGTTCTCTGATGAGAAGGCCTTGGTTACCCCTGTACTCCCAACTGCCTCCCTATTCCCATGCTTCTTCTCTCCTCCCATCACTCGGAGACGAACTGCTTGATGACATCCCTTGTCCCATTCTTCCTAATCTCTCCGATTAGCATATTAACCCTCTCGTTTAAGTCTCCCACTAACCACATGCCCTTCATTCTCCCATCCCATTTCCCCATTATACTCCCAGTGAACCTTATTCTGCAAGACTGGTATTTTGGACATTCTAGAAGAAAGTGTTCCAGGGTCTCCACCACGCCCAAATTACACATCTGGCACTCCTTTTCATTGTTTGATGTGGCCCTTACAGTTATCTAGTCGCATGCTCGTGCGGCCATTGCGGTTAACTTGATCACGACCAAAATTGGACGTTCTCGTCTCGACATTATGCCGAGTCATCCTACCAATTTACAATGAAATCGTTTCATAAATACGACCTGTTGACTGTGCTAAAGGAATGTAGGTCATGTGCCCTTGCGGCCATCACAGTTGCTCAAACCTGACCAAAATAGGACATGCTCATCCAGACATTATATAGAGTCATCCTACCAAGTTGCAATGAAATCCCTTCACAAAAACGACCACAGACTGTGCGAAAGGTTTTTGGGTTTCGACCCGTGCAGCCGTCGCGGTTGACTGATCGCAACCAACTACGGGGTGTAGCCTGTGTTAAAGAAAATTTGAACAGACTTGCAGTCTCGAGACTTCCGCGCACGTGATGGCAATGGCTTATATTGACTTTGTTAAGCTAATTAATAATGTCTTTGAATTACAGAAATTTTGCATATGATGTCCTTTCATATATAGGAAATGGTCTTTTATGTATAAAAAACACCCTTTTATCTTAAGTGCTCCCATCACCTACCATTTGCTCCGACGCCCTTGAACGTGAAGTGTTTTACTTAACGAAGTGAACCAGAAAAATTATATTCTCTCCTCCAGAAGGGAGGTGTGAATAATCCTCTCCATCAAAGAGCAGAGGATTATAGTTTGTTCTAAAGTTGTAGAGCTAATGTTTGGGGAATGTCACAGTTTGCCGGCGGGGTGAATAAGTAATAACAAGAGCAAAAATAAAATTTTATACACGGTGAACTTGTAATTCTGTATGCCATTCAATAATTATTATAAGAACATGAGTAATATATATAAAAAAGAAAAAAAAAGAAAGAAAAACAAACAGAAACAAACGCAATATTTGGGAGAATACTCCCTTCGATTCGGCGTTTGTGTTTGACTGTACTCCATGGAGTATATATAGCTGAAGCTTTCGGTGCCACCCCTCTACGTGGTTCGTAGTTCGTGGCCCGTCCGTTGCTGTCGCGTGTTCACCCTCAACCCAGTTTGTAGTAACGTAATCGGTGAACCGGGTTAAACGAGGGTCAATTGGTCTGTCTGTTGATTGCAGAACATCCTTCCACTCAGTACCATAAAACCAAGTGTCTCTTATTTGATCCACCAGAACCAAAGGCAGACCTATAGCCCTTCAGATGAGCAGCCGAATATTTTCATCCTGTTGGTAATCGGTTTTTAAGCCACAACTGCATACTTCCACACACTTAGCGTATAATGGAAAAAAAACAACCTTTCATGAAGACAGAAGGAAAAACTGCTCTTATGACATTCTGTGCTGCGCTTTCAAAATCGGTAAAAACGTAAGACGGTGTCAGCGAAAAACCTATTTCTTGAGTCTTTTCACATTACAAGTCTGAAAAATCTGGTGTACATTGCCTGTGTTTTTTTTGGACGAAATCCATAAACAAGTGGAACCATTTTATTTTCAACAAAAGCATGTACGGTGTAAAGTTGAAAAAAACACTTTAGGACACTTGTCAAAGGTGCCATCACAGAACAATTTCTCCGCCGCGGCCAGAAATCCGAGATTACTCTCTGTTGCAAATATTAAAAGGTTTTCGTTTTCTCCGTCGTCTGCCAGAAGAAATTTATCACCGGCTGTAGTCATTTGATGACTATCTGGTAGATCTATGCCTGACCGTGTCTTTGGAAGAGGTGGTCTGGTCTTAGAAGGAGAACGGTACAAAGACGACCTAACACATAAAAAGTTGGCACTTTTTCTATTACACTACATTCACTTTCTTCGTTTCTTAGTGACGGTATACAAGTTCTTGGTATATTGAAGAGACAGTTTTAGACTCGTAAACCACAGTTTGTTTCATTGTTGCCAACAACTTATCAACTTTAATTTGGTTGAAATCTGGTGGATGGAATCATATCATTCTTCTTTGTTGCAGCATATCCAGTTCGGTGAACTCGGCCCTTCGAGATTTTATTCCATACTTGTAATCATTTAACACTAAGATGCCCTCCACCTCTATCTATTTATTTATTTATTTATTGGTGTTTACGGTCACATACTTATGCACAATGGCTAATCGTGACCGTGACAGTTTTACGGGTGGAAGAAGCCGGAGTACCCGGAGAGAACCACCGAGCAACGACGAGCAGCTGTCAGCTCCCCAACATCGTAACTCTGAACTCTGCACCGCAGCACAGGCAGGGTTAGATTGGTTGAAGACATGCGCACCATCGACGTGCAGTACGCTTCAGTACACAGCGTCATCGTGCCCCCATATAGGCATTCGGGGTGAAGTGTCTTGTCCAAGGACACAACGCGGTTGCCGCAGGTGGGATTCGAACCGAGGACCTCTCGGCTTGCAGCCTGCACCTCTACCAACTGAGCCACCGCGCCTCCTCCACCTCTATCTATCTATCTATCTATTGGGGATACAAGTTGCACTTACTTGAACGTTAGCCATTTTGATGTGTGGAAGAAGTGAGGTGGGGGATATATATATATACCCATGCAGTGAATTAACTAAAATTCAACTACAAACATATTGCGAGCTTAAATTTTCCCCCCAAATGCTGCATTTAGTTTGGATGGACATATTTTAGAGAAAGGTTCTCACTTAAAAAAAACAACACAAACTAGGCATTCACGGTTACCTGTAAATTAATTGAAGGCTATCGGCAAGAAATTCAAGCAAATCACCAAACTGATTACCAGTCAGATAGTTAATAGAAACAAACCACAACAACATTACCTAATGCTGGTCACTGATAATTAAAAGAAGGCTGTCGGCAAAGTGAGACAAACCTGATTCTGACTAGCCAGCAAATGGCGACACAGGGACGAATGTGTACATACATTCAGTTTTCTTTTGAACACTAAAACAAGCTGAAATGGAATATTTTCTCTGAAAACAGTGTACAAATGTTATTTTGAGGTTGTTTCTGGGGAATTCTGTGCGGTTGGGGGAGGTGGGGGTGGTCTGGTATTTAGGACAAAAACACTAAATACCACCCCCCACACCCCCCCCCCCCCCCACACACACACACCCAGACGAGGATAACTTTAAGTTGGAATTCAATTCTATTCTGATTGCAGAACTTAACCATACCAGAAATAAAGAAATATGTATTTCCTCCCAAAACACTGCGCAAGTGTAATTTAGAGGGGGTTCTGGTATTTAGGAGAGCACTGGTGAAAGGTTCCTGGCTAAAAGCTGATCCGCGCTATTCGAGCAGATAAGTATGTGACAATGAAGTAGTCATACAAAAATTAAGAACGCATCGACTAAAGGCGATGCAAAAATTGTCGGAAAGATAACTACAAGGGTCATAACCCATAAGCTTTGTTTTTAATTCTTAACCCGCTGATTATTTCCAGGATATTTTTGATCAAATCTGTGAAGCAGCCATGACTAGATTTGAAAAAAAAAAATCATCATTGGTGAAAAAATCCATTCAATTTAGAGGGGGGATGGGGGGGGGGGGACTTTTGATTGAATGTACCCAAATTATACTTATTTCAGGAGCAAGAAAAAACCCTATCCAGGGCAGGAAAATCCACCAGCAACACGAAAGGAGTTAAGGCAGAAAATCGGAACGTTTTTTTTAATTGGGTTGGGGAAACGGTTAAAATGTTCCAACGTACAATTGTTGCTGTAAAAGCTTGGTTAAAAAGGATCTGAAATGCACTTACTGGAGAAAACAAAAACAAAAAACACAAAACACAATATTTTATGCAGGCTTCGCCAATCCAAGGCCCATATAAATTATTATATACGCTTTGAGCTCAGTGACTAATGTGAAGAACATATTAAAACAAGGGAGAAAATAAAAACAAAGAAACAAAAAATCTGCCGTTCCAAAGCCCGATTAAAGATGATGAAATTTTGTTATCTATTGAATTGTCGGTAATAAACAAGACAATACACCAATACTCATCCCATATATGTATCAACGGCGACACCAAGAAGTCTATTAATAATCCTCTTAAATTGCACACATTGAAAAAGTCCGACAATGATTAACTCTTTGATCCCTGGTGGTATCTTCCATGTCAGTTCCATGGTAGTAATTGGGTTTAAACTGATTAAGAATTCGCTCACCTTTCAAAAGTATACACTCTAAAATCAGTTGGGTTAAAATCTAACCCACATCAACTCGGTTGAGTCAATATGAACCCATTTGAGTTCATATTCACCCAATCTAGTTGATTTGGGTTGATTTTTAACCCAATTGATATTAGAGTGTAGTTTATTGGTGTGGTTTCGTCAGATGCCTCTTCCCATGACATCTATATTGATCAAAAGTACTCATACTCACCTATCTCTCCCACACTGAGTAATTTGCTCTGATCTTCCAGAAAAAAGACTTTTCCCGAGTAGGCTCCACCCAACAGACCACGGGTATTACCGTGTTTTTAATCTTACTCATTTTGAGCTTCCATTTGTGTCAATATCTCCCAGCGATTGCCAAAATTTTCTCCTGCCCCTTTACGCTTTCTGACACTAGTACCATAACACATGCGAAAGATAACCCTGGGATCTTCAGGTCCACAACTGGTACCCCTCGTCTTTACGTAGGATATCATCTACTAAATCTTTAATGTACAGTGCAAAACGAATAGGTGAAAGGACTCGCCCCTCTTTCAGGTCTCTTTCCATAGGCACCCGCTTTGTTGTTACGTTACCCAACCTGACTTGACAACGCACATATATATAAAGTACTCTCAATATCTTAACAAATTCACCCCAAGTATAAAGTCTCCAGCTTGCGCCACATTCCCTTCCTTCATACCCCTATGATATGCCATTTTAACAGAAACATCCTAAACATTCTTTTTTTCTTTTTGACTTCCGTTGGATCTATTAATTGAGAGAGCAAGAAAAGATTGTCCGTAAAACACAAAACACTGTTCCCGCTGGTCGGGATCGAATCCTGGATCTTTCGGTTAGAAGTCAAATGCCCTGACCACTGTGTCACCGCGCTCCATGCAGCACTTTATAAAAAAACGTTTCCAATATTGCTACTGACCGAGATTCCCTGTTAATTACCCAAGTACTTCCTTCTCCCCCTTTCTACATGTATGTGTAAATGTTACTTTCCTTTCTTTCTGATCTTCCTGAACCTTCTAGTTTTCTATGGCCAAGTTGAATAATGCTGTGCGGCGTTTGTATAATGAGTAAAAAATCGTAGAGAGATGGAGATCTACCTTCTCGTAAATGGCTCAGCCTGTCGTCTCGACCGTGGTTCGAACATAAATGTCAACACCCCATCAACACCCTCTCTGCTTGGGACTTTTCGTCTCTTTTGGACTGGTCAATGACCAGAAATATTTATAGATGATGGACAATAATTTACTGAAAGGATAATTTATTTACATGTAGAAAATGAATGTATGGTAAATTTATTTTGCAAATAATTCAGCAGTCTCGGGGCGGTTGGGGAAGGGGTAAAAAAATGCAGGAAGCAATGCCGAAAATTGACGTCCATCCACCTCCCTTTTATGCAAAAAAAACCCCAAATTGCTCTCAATTGTTGGACACCCACACCCTTAGGATTCTATAACATGTCTTCCCGAGAAATTAATGTTTCAAATGCCCCTGAGTGATGAGTAGGCCTATTATTGTGGTATTTTTCATAATCAATATAGGCTACATCATAAAAGGGTTTAGTTTTACATTTCAGCTCATGTTTCCAAACTATCACCTTTTCCACCTATTGATTACGAAAAATGGACGAGTTGCCAACATTACACCTGCCTAAATACAAGCAGAATGATTGAAATGTCTCGTTCAAGCATCAGCAAAGGATTATGTTGGGCTCTTTTCTAATTAGTATTGATAACATTACCAGTCTCTTACAGCATTCAATTCTCTTTGGAGCAATACCCCAAACAATATAAACTGAAGTACGTGATTGGTTCAGAAGGTTTATTTTTTGAGTAAGTTTTATAATAATTACCCTCCTACTGGCCCTCCCACTACATTTTCTACTGATATCGTGTTTATTGTGACTTATTATCAGTTAGGAAGGAAATGTCAATTTTACAATGGCTATTTTTCATTAAAACGTTTGAGATATTCAAAGTTTTTATAATTCACTTCCAAATATAGCTTTACCTCTCCTAAACTGTACTGGTAATTTGTTCTTATAGAATAAGTCTAGTTAATGCGATAAGAGTGAGTCAGTTCCCAATATGTTGTCGATCAATGTTGATGTCTTGTGCATTCAAGTTGGCCCTTTTCAAATGTCATCCTTCTCCTTCACTCGTCCTCTCGTTCTACTTTCTTCATTTTTCCGTGTTTGAACAATATCCAACCAACCCATCCGTTCTATCTGTCTAACTGAAATTGTGTAATCTTACAGACTTGGGAGACGATTCACATAAGAGTTCAGCTTTCTTCCGAATCCCCTACTACAACAAGTTAGTTTGATATGTTATGTGTTAATTGTATTCACTGAAATTTATGTACAAAACATTCAATCCGTTTACACTTGTTTGCATGTGTACAGTTAACTGTCTTTTTTCAATAAATATTGTTTAAACTAATGCGATAAGAGACCATATAAGACTAAATTCCGATTATTTACCCTCATCAGACGGGAGCTATGAATAATAAGAGGTAATAAAATAGTTAGTTACTGTCTATTAACGGCCTTATTGACCTATAATATGCTTTAATCAACATAAAATGCTGAAGTTTGTCTTTAAAAGTGAATTTTAGGGTAAATGTAAAAAAAAGAATTCTTACCACTTTACCTCTACTTTTATTTCGCTGCATACGACGATCCATAAATTTGCAATCGCCTCTTTTCTGGCACTCGGGTGGTTTATCACAGTCCCGTGATTTGTCATTTACGTTTTCCCAGGGCTTTCCTAATTTTAAGGCGATTTGGTCTTCAGTGTCTGTATTCAGAGCCTCTACTTGAATACTCTGTGAATTGCTTCTTTTGTTTCTTTTATTCGCTCATTTTCAAAATTCAATTGAATTAACCTACCCAACCCACAGCCCAACCCCAAACCCAACTTTTCTTATTATCCTAATGAGATAGCAATTCTGCTCCTTCCCTTTATCACATATAATCTTATTTACTTCATTTTGTGCATCTCGATATTTTTCTTTTGTTACCCGGGCGCCTTTACTTTTCCATTCCCTTGAGTTTTCTGATCCTCCCGTGCGCAGCTCATTTAACATTCCTGTCCTTTATATCTTTTTTGCAATGCGTCATTCACTCTAAACCGAAGTTCCCGTGTTAGCGCACTAACTTTTGCTATATTTGTTTATTTCCCTGCCACTGTCAGAATAGAACTTTACTTTGAGCTACTGACTTGAGGCCACTACAGAGTTTGAAATATGAGAGGTGTGAATCAGTTCAAAGTTTTAGTTTTTTCAAATCATTTCTGCATTTGGCATAACAACTCTTCAGATACAATAATCATTAACTTTATTTCTGATTTCCTCAATCCTCAATAGCCATTTCTTATTCCTAACTTTATAGAACTCTTTAAATTCGATGCACAAAAGTTATTTCTGACCTCTTTAAATTTAATGTATTCCTGGGGGAATATCTTTAAATTCTGTACACAAAAATCCCATTCTGATTTCTTAAATATACATTACCCCCAGAATCCTCCATCAATTCAAACAGTTGTCTTTCCGCGGAGTTCAGTTCTTGTTCGTTGACATTTCACACAGACTTGAATTTACTGATTACAGTAAATTATGCTTCTCTCTTTCAGGGAGATTGATTCTGTATCTGTATTATACCACGGAGTATAGAATCAACCGGAGAATCTACTCGAGTCAAAACCTGAAATTAGCACAGTTTCTGTCCCCCTGGCGGTTGGCGTCAGTTTGAAGCAAAATGTCGTCTTGCAAATGCGCTGCTAACAACTGCGATAATACTTAAAAAATACTGTGGGTGGGGGTGTCATTTTATTGCATTCCGAAAGATAATTAAAAGTTAGTTGACAGAATAATTACAGACCCAATTTAATACAGTAGCACACCGTGTTTGCCAGACTATCAAGTTTTATGCATAAAAATGCCGACTGGAGCAGGCTAGAGAGAAGAGTGAAAATCTTGAATGAAATGGTTCGTTTGACCTTCAAGTTCAAATTATTTGCAGTACAACTCGAAAATAACACGACATGTGCGGTGTATATGTATGTATATGTTTGTTGCTTTGTTTGTGGTCTACTATGAATGTGTGAATTTCAGACTCCATTGTTTTTCTCCCTTGCACGTTTCGGCCTAATAATTTTCGTGTACTATTCGGCCTCCCATTGGAGGTATATTTTTAGTATTTAAAAAGGAGGGAGTGAAAATGTCTGCTCCCACTCCTACCGAAGGCAGCATCTAATATATGAAGTATATAATTAAATATCACAAATTATCCCATTTATTTATCTAATTATTCATTTGGGTTTTATTACACTTTCCACATCCAGGGAAGTTTTACATCTGGAAGAAACTGGTGTACCACTACCAGTAGCAGAGAGCCATGGAAATCATTGAGTAAAGTTCTACCAGACTCAAAAGTTCTAGATGTTTTGTGAAAACAGCATTTTCAGTTTCTTCCCCTGTAAATTGGTTCCCTCTTGAAAACTTATGACAGCAATTCAGCCCTAATAAGTTATTTATCAGTTGTTACTTTCTGTAGGTAAGGCTATTTCACAACCATAATAAATGTATAAAGTTATCAGTGAAGTTCAATAACCATAATTTATAGAATAATACAGAGTGCTACATACAGTAGCATGTGATCTCTTCCCAATATTACAGGTGCAAAATTGTAAATTAACAAATTTGATTGGAAGTCCATCTGAAAAATTACAGAATCTGCTCAGAACATTTTGAGAACATAATGTTCTGTTCATGAATCCTAATGATTGGAAAAAAAAACCTGGTTGGGAATGCAGTCCCAATTCTGTTTTATGTTCCCAATCCATCTACTAAACTCTTGACTGAAAAAGAAAATTATCAAAGAGAAAGACCGAAGGTCTCCAGCTCAAAACACAATGTATTGAAGGTAACAATACACTCCAAGAAGGAAACAGATGAGAGCTCTTATACAATATCAAAGAGTAAATATCAGGGGATCGGGAAGATTCGTCCCCGAGAATATTCGTCCCCGAGAATATTCGTCCCCGGGAATATTCGTCCCCGCTTAGTGGGAATATTCGTCCCCGAGAATATTCGTCCCCGGGAATATTCGTCCCCAGTATATGAAAAGTATTAAAAGGTGAGTGCAAAAGATAAGTAACTAATGGCTCAAGAGAAATATTTGATTTTTTAATAGTCACAAATTTATATATAAAAGAATAACAAACATTTAATGATTTTAACATAAATGAGAGTGGTAACATATAATTTTTTTATGTTTTAACATTCATTTCACAGGTGCAGAATTGGATTTTAAAATAAATGAGAGAGGTGACATAATATAATTTTTTTATGTTTTAACCTTCATTTCACAGGTACAGAAGTTGATTTCAACATAAATACGAGAGGTAACAGAATGTGATTAATTTTATGATTTACAATACAGAATTCAATACTTATTTCTTTGTCTGCCCCAATTTATACACATTGTTGATTTCAAGAAGAAATTCTGTGGTTCTGATGTCATTATTCCTGTATTTCGTCCATAGTTGGTAATTTCTTTATCAATTTTTGTATATTTTCTTCTAATTTCTGTCTCCAGATCTCTTGCTTCCACTGATAGCTGGACGTGTTCTGCTTCCTGTTTCAAAACGAGAACCAATTTATAAAAAGAAAGTCTTGTGCCTTTCGAATTCATTCTACGGTGCCAAGCTGAAATTAAAAAATAACAAAATTATTAGCTATCACATTAGCGGGGCAAGATGTTTATTAATATCAATTATTTTTTTCATTAATAAATTAAAAAAAATTACCTTTGAATAAACTGTTTTTTTACTTGTAGAGATGGGTCTGCTGGATGATTGTGCTCCGTGTCATTTCTAGTGAAAGATTCTCCAATTTGTACAACTCATGCCAAGCATTGATTATTCTTTGGTCTACAAGTGCATCTCCATCGTGTCATGCCGTCTTTCTGGGTCTGTAAAGAAAAATATGTAGCATTAAAGATACTGTTACATTTTATTGAGTTTGTTTTATTTAATTTAAAGTTAGCTTCGAGTGAACTGTCATTATGGAATTTCTTGAATGAAGATATGATTAGGGATTATCGTTTTCTTTGTTTGATTTAATCTCTAAATGAAGCCCAATTGTAAAACGTAAGTCACACCAACCTTAATGCCATAGTTGTATCCATCATTAGTTACGAGTAGAGGTTTGCCACGTTTGCTGCCATTTGGTAACACTGTGAATGTCGTTGGTATATCAGATATATCATCGTCTGGTAGATTGTCAGTCAGTGGTGTTTCTGCTGATTCTGTATGAGTGTTGATTTGGCGTTGTGAAATGTTGAAAGACACGGACAGACTATCATTAACATTTGAAGCGGCTCCAACAGGCCTGGCATCACTAAAATATAAAATACAAAGGTTTTTTTATATTATGCAATAAAACAAACAGTAAAGTTTGAAAAAAAATTTTTACACCAAACTGCACCCACCCACCCCACCCCCCCCCCCCCCACGGCACCCCCCCCCTCCCATCCGACACACCTAACTTTAATTTGTCAGAAATAATTACCTTTCATCAGTTGTTTGGAGTGGTGTTTCATTTTCACCGTCGTCATCAGGTGCTTGAACTGGTGTTTCGTTGCTAGTGATGGGCGCAGTTTCATTGTTTTCATCAGGTGCTTGAACTGGTGTTTCTTCAGTGGTGAGCGGCGTTTCAGCCGTATCCATAGGAATGTCAGGACGAGTTTCTCTGTAACGAGAGAAAACATTGTTTTAATAAAAATATTTAGAAGTAAAGAAAAAAAAAAAAAACATGAAATTAAAAAAAAATCCGACCCTTCACCCCCCCCCCCCCCCCCCAAAAAAAAAAAAATTCTACCCCCCCCCCCCCCCCCCAAGTTCAACGGCCGAAAGTATAAGCAACAAAAATGTATATCTAGTATATCTACCTTTCATCTTGGATGAAATCAGCTGCGGTGTGACCAGTTGGCTCATCATAAATGTAAACTGCTGAACAGACTCCTGACTCATTGCAATTTTTGCAATTAAAAAATATTGTACATTCAGACCTTCTCGCTTCATTGTAGATTCCTGCAACACAAAATATGTGTAAAGAAACAATGCGGCGAATTTATCCACTGAAACAACATAGTAGTATCTCACTCACTCTAGTTAAATTATAAAAACAGCGGCACTGATATATATTCTAATTTGTTGAAAAAACATCTTAAGATCTCCCAGTTAATATTTATATCAAAGTATAATCAAACGAATATTAAAAAAATCTAACAACTCACTCACTGAATCAATCGGTTATAATCACTGATATAAATTTTTAAAATTCCTTGGGTGGGAATATTCGTCCCCGTCAGGTGGGAATATTCGTCCCCTGCCGGGGACGAATATTCCCGGGGACGAATATTCTCAAAAACCCGGGGACGAATATTCCCGGGGACGAATCTTCCCTGACCCACTTAACTTAGGGATCGGGAAGATTCGTCCCCGAGAATATTCGCCCCGAGAATATTCGTCCCCGGGAATATTCGTCCCCGCTTAGTGGGAATATTCGTCCCCGAGAATATTCGTCCCCGGGAATATTCGTCCCCAGTATATGAAAAGTATTAAAAGGTGAGTGCAAAAGATAAGTAACTAATGGCTCAAGAGAAATATTTGATTTTTTAATAGTCACAAATTTATATATAAAAGAATAACAAACATTTAATGATTTTAACATAAATGAGAGTGGTAACATATAATTTTTTTATGTTTTAACATTCATTTCACAGGTGCAGAATTGGATTTTAAAATAAATGAGAGAGGTGACATAATATAATTTTTTTATGTTTTAACCTTCATTTCACAGGTACAGAAGTTGATTTCAACATAAATACGAGAGGTAACAGAATGTGATTAATTTTATGATTTACAATACAGAATTCAATACTTATTTCTTTGTCTGCCCCAATTTATACACATTGTTGATTTCAAGAAGAAATTCTGTGGTTCTGATGTCATTATTCCTGTATTTCGTCCATAGTTGGTAATTTCTTTATCAATTTTTGTATATTTTCTTCTAATTTCTGTCTCCAGATCTCTTGCTTCCACTGATAGCTGGACGTGTTCTGCTTCCTGTTTCAAAACGAGAACCAATTTATAAAAAGAAAGTCTTGTGCCTTTCGAATTCATTCTACGGTGCCAAGCTGAAATTAAAAAATAACAAAATTATTAGCTATCACATTAGCGGGGCAAGATGTTTATTAATATCAATTATTTTTTTCATTAATAAATTAAAAAAAATTACCTTTGAATAAACTGTTTTTTTACTTGTAGAGATGGGTCTGCTGGATGATTGTGCTCCGTGTCATTTCTAGTGAAAGATTCTCCAATTTGTACAACTCATGCCAAGCATTGATTATTCTTTGGTCTACAAGTGCATCTCCATCGTGTCATGCCGTCTTTCTGGGTCTGTAAAGAAAAATATGTAGCATTAAAGATACTGTTACATTTTATTAAGTTTGTTTTATTTAATTTAAAGTTAGCTTCGAGTGAACTGTCATTATGGAATTTCTTGAATGAAGATATGATTAGGGATTATCGTTTTCTTTGTTTGATTTAATCTCTAAATGAAGCCCAATTGTAAAACGTAAGTCACACCAACCTTAATGCCATAGTTGTATCCATCATTAGTTACGAGTAGAGGTTTGCCACGTTTGCTGCCATTTGGTAACACTGTGAATGTCGTTGGTATATCAGATATATCATCGTCTGGTAGATTGTCAGTCAGTGGTGTTTCTGCTGATTCTGTATGAGTGTTGATTTGGCGTTGTGAAATGTTGAAAGACACGGACAGACTATCATTAACATTTGAAGCGGCTCCAACAGGCCTGGCATCACTAAAATATAAAATACAAAGGTTTTTTATATTATGCAATAAAACAAACAGTAAAGTTTGAAAAAAAAATTTTACACCAAACTGCACCCACCCACCCCACCCCCCCCCCCACGGCACCCCCCCTCCCATCCGACACACCTAACTTTAATTTGTCAGAAATAATTACCTTTCATCAGTTGTTTGGAGTGGTGTTTCATTTTCACCGTTGTCATCAGGTGCTTGAACTGGTGTTTCGTTGCTAGTGATGGGCGCAGTTTCATTGTTTTCATCAGGTGCTTGAACTGGTGTTTCTTCAGTGGTGAGCGGCGTTTCAGCCGTATCCATAGGAATGTCAGGACGAGTTTCTCTGTAACGAGAGAAAACATTGTTTTAATAAAAATATTTAGAAGTAAAGAAAAAAAAAAAAACATGAAATTAAAAAAAAATCCGACCCTTCACCCCCCCCCAAAAAAAAAAAATTCTACCCCCCCCCCCCAAGTTCAACGGCCGAAAGTATAAGCAACAAAAATGTATATCTAGTATATCTACCTTTCATCTCGGATGAAATCAGCTGCGGTGTGACCAGTTGGCTCATCATAAATGTAAACTGCTGAACAGACTCCTGACTCATTGCAATTTTTGCAATTAAAAAATATTGTACATTCAGACCTTCTCGCTTCATTGTAGATTCCTGCAACACAAAATATGTGTAAAGAAACAATGCGGCGAATTTATCCACTGAAACAACATAGTAGTATCTCACTCACTCTAGTTAAATTATAAAAACAGCGGCACTGATATATATTCTAATTTGTTGAAAAAACATCTTAAGATCTCCCAGTTAATATTTATATCAAAGTATAATCAAACGAATATTAAAAAAATCTAACAACTCACTCACTGAATCAATCGGTTATAATCACTGATATAAATTTTTAAAATTCCTTGGGTGGGAATATTCGTCCCCGTCAGGTGGGAATATTCGTCCCCTGCCGGGGACGAATATTCCCGGGGACGAATATTCTCAAAAACCCGGGGACGAATATTCCCGGGGACGAATCTTCCCTGACCCAATATCAGTAGGGTTAAAAAAGTGACTGAAAACTCCCTGATTATACGTTGCGACGATCCACTTCTGGCGTGTTTCTTTTTAAATACAACGGACTTTGTCGTTCTCTCTTCGTCGACCTACGTCGGACGTCTTTTTTGTATGGCCAAAAACAGGAAGCACTCCTTGCCAATACTGACCCAAATCCAATAGTGATTCACCGATGTGTGTTTATTTGTGATGTATCTCCGATGTTTTGTTTTCGAGGTGTTTTGCATTGCGATGAATTTTTATAAGAAACAGATGGATACTGAAATGATTAGAAAATGTATGCACTGAGAAAAATCGTCCAAAACGGCTCTGACGATCATCTTGGAACAAGAATAATACGTAACGATCTTGATTTAAAAAAAATTTGTCACCTAAATTCGAGCTATAATTATTAAGGTGCTATATGTATGTAAGGGAAATTTCTTACTTTGAAACTCACACCCTTAATATATGTACCCCTTAAATTCAAATTAAGCGGCTATATAAGTAAGGGAAATTTCTTGACTTTTAAATTCCCACCTCTGATATTCCATAATTTAATTTCAAATTAAATATACCGGTAGTAGGCGATACACAAATTATAGTTTATACTCTATATTATAGAGTAATATTATTAATATAACTATAATTTATACATCAGAATGAAGGATGTGAAGTATTAGAACACAAAAATATATGCAAATTAATCCACAGAGTTGACGGCGAACGAAGACCAAGAGCTCATTCACTTCAGTTTTCATGTGACCTATCAGTATCACTATCAGTAAACCCGAGGTACAAAAAAACAGACCCAAGAAAAACAACTGTTACAAATTGAAATTATTCTCGGAAGATTCAACCTGCATTTGCTGACCAATCAGAACTTCTCTTCTGAATGAAGGCTGTTGCAGACGAATACTTCTGGAACTATGCACATCGAAGTTGGATTTTGTTTGGAAAAAAGTACCGTTTCAACAAGTTTATGACTTAATACTCGATATAAATGCTAGGAAAATGAATACATAGAAAAATTAGGGCAAGGTAGGTGTGAAATTTTAAAATATCTTCTGAAGAATCGACTGAAAGACAAAGTTTTCAAAAGTTGAGGCGACTGCTTTTCGAATATCCGGACTTCCGAGTTTCATACCTTCTCTATATTTATGTAAAGCAGTGGGGAAAATATTATAATTCTTCTTCATAAATCCCAAAGCAGGTGCCTGTGGTTTATCCTTGCTAAACTGGCACATTGCAATATGGGCAATATGTTCCTGCTACTCACACTACTGACAACATTCTGCTATCACATTGCAACAGGAGAACAGTGGACAGCACAGCAACTAAGACACTGCTAAACCCACTCTTATCCTGGACAAGTAGAAGACCAATCAGCCTACCGATAACCAAGCACACAGAATGAACAGCACTTCCGCTGCTTTTACTGCTACTGGCAGATGATATAGAGCTCAACCCTGAAGCAAAGACCAAACAATCCAGTGTCCATCCCTGCAGACTTTGCGACCACCTGGTAAATTGGAACTGTGAGGGAGAGGCCTGCGACAACTGCAATATCTGGCACCACATTGACCACAAGTCCTGCATAGAACTCTGCTCTACTGATTATGAACTATTGAATCGATCAGATGTACAGTGGTTATGCTGTAAATGTGACAATATAAATTATACCAGCTTCACATTCTACGGCTATGAAATAAACTCATCTAACGTGAGTAACGTTTACGCATCACTCACAGACAAGAACACCACCATGGAATCCATCAACTTTAGCATGGTGTTCAGTCCACTGAAAACCAGCAGCCCAGGGGACACAAGGACAAACCTGCCCTCACTCAAAAGATACATCACCTAAACACCAAACAGATAGCTCCTCAGTTTACAATCTACCAACCAAAAAGAACCTGAAAATTCTTACAGTAAATGGCCGCAGTGTGCTTGATAAAAGGGCTGAACTAGAGACAGCCATACACTACATAAAACCAAATATAATATGTGCAACTGAGTCATGATTGAAAGGATTTAAACCTGGCAGGAACCCCACTCAAGACCTCATCAAGTCGAGAGCAAAGTCTTCCCCGGAAATTATACAGCCTACAGAAATGACAGGGGTACACTTGGCAGAGGCGTATTTATTTATACTTGTAAACCAAGACGTAGTATCCGTCGAACGAGCTAAACTTGTAACAGACTGCGAACTGGAATGGGTAAAGATCAAGCTTCAGAACAATAAAGATATTCTGATAGGAGCCTTCTACATGCCATTGCCTAAAGGGAACACCAAAGACCTTGATGAACTCAGTAAATCACTAAACATGATAAACACTGGACCAGCTGCAAAGCATGTTATCCTTACAGGCGACTTTAACTGCCCACATATAAACTGGGAAGACACGACCTTAAATCCAAAAGCTACAGAAAGGGCAGTACAACAAGCACTGATAGACACCACCGCAGACGTGCAATTGATCCAAATCCACAACTCACAAACCCGAGAAGAAAATATTATTGACTGGTGTTCACAACAAATCCAAGCCTCATCAAAATATCAACCTCAGTGTAGAGCTGGTCGCTTTTGAAATTTTCCCTCAGTTCGGTTTCGGTTCAGTTTTGGATGAAAAAACGCGGTTTTCGGTTTTGGTTTTTGGAACACAATGCACATTTTCCATTTCTTATGTATTAAACTGGGACAGGATAAAACATAATATAATAAACAAGTAAACTTGAAATGAAGTAAAACTGTATTGTGATTGTTTCCTGTAAATTAAATGAACACACAAATTATATCTGCAATCTGCATACGCCTTCATAAAAAGTCATTGAAGACCAATGCATAGATACAGGAGTGTGTGTTGAGGGGGAGGTGGGGGGGGGGGGGGGTGCTCAAACATTTAGTCACAAAGATGCCGTTTGAGATGGAGACTTTATGATTCCACCATCCTGTCTGAATCATTTTTCATTTCCATTCACAGCATTGACGTGTTGCCTGACATGAAAGTAAGTGAAATGGGTCACAATTTGAGAAAGCAACAGCCCAATTTCAAGGAGAAGTTGTGAACTTTAGAATACGCCATTTACTTTCAGTAAAACAGATACCCATTTCACAATATAACTAACCTGACAAGTTGACATTTGTACCCGAAGGGAGCAAACTCTAAATCCCAGAATCATTCATTTACAAAGCACTGAAAAGGTTATGCAGATTACCGATAAGATCATCACCTGACCTGATTTTCATGTCCATTCTTCCTTTCAGTTTGCATTGAATTATCATTGTCAGAGAGTCACAGAATTCTGAGAATTCCCATTACTTCAAAAAACAACCCAGCCACGTGCATTTTGCACATATTTATATGTGTATTTTGGATTTTTACTTTCATTCTATTCAAATTTCCTATTGACACTTTGTATGACAGTAATGTGCAGCTGATGTTTTATTAATATAACCCCTTTCCTGCAAAAAGGGGTTCCCCAACATTAACCGAGCTTTGAGAGAATTGATACTTTGCAGGTGTCACAGTCCATTCTTTTCAGTAACAGTGTAGTACCCTTCGGCATGATGATTCTGTATGTGACGACATAAGTCGGAGGTATTTACGCACTGGGCAACGACTTACTTATTGCATAATTGGTATTTGGCATTTCTATCAACATTTCTTATTCATATGCTACCATGCGTTTTAGCTGACATTTTTTTGATTATTCAAAATCTATGGCATGCTAAATGTGTATATTCAAAAGTCAAGCAAAACCGAAAATATACGGTGTTTAATCTCTTTTTCGGTTCGGTTTCCATTAAAAAAATGAGTTTCGGTTTCCGTTTGGTTAAACCGATCAGCTCTACCTCAGTGTCTGGAATATCGGACCATGATATGGCAGTCACAGATATAGACACAAAACCGTCTTACACCAAATAACAGCCAAAGAAAACATACCAGTACTCCAGAGCAAACTGGGACCTACTACAAGAAAGACTAGATTCCTTATCTAATGACCCAATCGAGATGCAAAAACAAGGATCAGAGGTAAATCCTACATGTATGTGGAATACATTCAAAACAAACGTCCTAAAAGATATAGAAGACTTAATACCATCAAAACTGCAGAAATAAAAAAAGAACACTACCTTGGATCAACAAGCCAATCAGACGAATGCTTCGGCGGAAACAAAAACTAAAAACACAAGCATCCAAAACCAAGAATTGGAAGAATAACAGAATTTTCCAAAAAGAACGCAAAAAGACCATTCAATGAGCAGAATGGGAATATGTCAACAACATCATCCAGGATGGCCTTAACAGAAACACCACAAAACCATTCTGGAAGATATCAAGTAAAAAAAAACACAGTTTGGGTGTCTCACCATTAAAGCACCAAGGACAACTAGTAAACGACAGTAAAAGGAAGCTCAACTACTAATAATTTAATTTAGATCAGTCTTCACCAGAGAAAACACCAGTACAATGCCAACAGTCAACAAGCAGGTTACACATACATGTAACATAACATCAGACCATAGGAATTAACAGTAGCAGGTGTTGAAAAATTATTAGAAAAAAAAAATTCATCGAAAGCTAGTGGACCAGATAACATCCCAAGTACGATCCTACACAAATGCGCAACCAGCATTGCACCAGGTCTCTGCAGCATATTCCTGACATCTGTTATTTATTCAGGAGTACTCCCCACTGACAGGCTAGCAGCAAATAGATCATGTGCCCAGATGTGCCTATAAAAAAGGAGACAGACACCTAGATTAGAATTACAGACCAATACCTTTAACCTCAGTGCCATACAAATTACTGGATCATATAATATGTTGTCACATACTACACCATCTTGACGCAAACAACATCCTTACAAATCTGAACCATGGTTACGGCTTGGGCTACTCATGCGAAGCCCGGCTCTTAATAACAACAAACGACTTCCTCGAAGCACTTGACAACAACAAACAGGTCGACATAGCTATCCTTGACTTTTCAAAGGCATTTGACATCGTGCCACACTAAAAATTGCTGCACAAGATCGATAAATATGACATAAAAGGCCCAATTCACACCTGGCTGACTAACTTCCTAACCAGACGCACCACGAAGGTGGTCCTAGAAGGGGAGGCTTCAGAAGATGTAAGGTTGAGTCGGGCATACCCCAAGCAACAGTCCTTGGGCCATTATTATTCTATGCCACATAACCAGAATGTGTGTCATCACAAGTACGCCTCTTCACCGATGACTGATGACTTCCTGTTATATAGACAAATTAATTCCAACAACAGACCAATTCACAGTCCAAGAGGATCTCAAACTCCTAGAAACATGGGCATTGACTTGGGGTATGAGGTTCAACGCCAAAAAAGTGTTACATTCTTAGCACAAAGAATAAGATAAGCCACTTCTATAACCTAAATGACATAATTATTCAACAAGTTACCAGCAACCCGTACCTAGGCATCCAACTATCTGAAGACATGAAGTGGACCACGCACATCAGCAACATCACTAAAAAAATGTCCTCAGGTAAGCAAACGCATCGCATATCTATCTCTCGTCAGAAGCACTATCGAATATGGGGCAGTAATCTGGGACCCATATCAAAAGAAAGATATGGACAAACTTGAGCATATTCAAAATTGTGCTGCTCGTTTCATCACAAAAGATTACAAACCAAGAGATAGTGGCTGTGTCACCAAAATGCTGCATAATCTTGAAATGCCATCATTAAAATCCAGACGACAGCAAATCCGACTACAGTACATGTACAAAGTGGCTGAGGGGCTGATAATAGCCTTACCTCCAGACCAATTCCTGGAAGCAAAGAAACAAGGCAGGTGTATAACAAGGAACCTACCAAGCTATTATAGTGATAATATAATTGAACGTTCAGTATTAAACAACAACAGGGGCTTCACTGTAGTACTGTACAAACAGCAAAAAGTGAACAATACAAAAATACATTTTTTTTTAAAAAGTGGTGGAGTGGAACCATCTGGATAACACAGTTGTCTGCGCAAAAACACCTGAAGAGTTCAAGGAGAAACTTGGCAGCAACCTGACAACACCGTAAAGTGTCCTACCCATTACAATACACTAGAAGTGGATTGCCGCAACATATAATACAGATACAGATTAGAACACAAAAATATATGCAATTAATCCACAGGGTTGACAGCAGGCACCAATGGTTCCAGAAAGTCTGCTACCACATTTGCACCTGAAGTGAGGCTGAACTGATAATAAAATAATATTTCAGGAGAACAATTCGTGGCCAAGTATGGTATAATTTATATTTAACTAATAATAATACCTTCAACAACTATTAGCTGCGTGGCTAAGTAAGTCTTTCTCTTTGGATGTTTCGTGTGTTGACAGTTCAGTCGTTCGTAAAAGGCAACTCTTCCGGTCTTCGTCGGCTCTTTAGGCAATCTGACAGGGGGCATTTGATTGCTTATTCGGATTTTGGGGAGAGTTATACAACTTTCCCCCCAGTTTTCAAAACACACCCTTCATGGTATTCCCTTATAGATAAGATAATGCAAGATGATGCCCTGGCCCGAGTCAAACAGATTTCAGACCGGAATTAGCCGGACGTAGTCAAGATTATTTTTAAACCATCCCCCAAAATGCATTCCCAAATAAATGGGAGCCTCCCTTAGGGAAAGGTAATTAACCACCCCGCTATGAACTTAATGAAACTAACCCCTGACAGGATCCCCAAATACAGGCCTGGCATTCTGAAAAATGCAGGAGGGCAAAAAATCGCTCTCCTCAGTCAGCTTAGGAGAGCAATTAGCTTTACACAGCATTTTAAGTATTCAGTTGAACGAACTCATTGAAACTGAAACCAACAGACTGCATCAGTGATTTTATTAACTTTACTAAGGTAAAGCGAAATCTCTTAGACATCTAGATGTCTCACTCAACAACCGAACACACACTTGACAAGACCTGTGTGTGTACCCAGACCTGTTGTCCAAGAAAGTCATATGCCTACCACTACCACCTTCAACCCCCAAGGGGGGTTGAAGGTGGTAGTGGTAGGCGTATGACTTTCTTGGACAACAGGTCTGCTTGAATCTACAGTAACATCCTGGTGCACGTGCTTCAAGTGACAGGATAGTAGTAATGGTAGTATATTATAGTGTCAATATTCCTTAAATAATTACCCCCTCAAACTGTGATGTCAGTTGTTGAACTTGAAACTGACAGAAAAAAAAATATTGCTGTGATCCATTTTGCTTCAAATGATTGCAACTGTGTTTGGGTATGGTTGCAGCCATTACCTTTTACCACTAAACCACTTTCAAAATGAAATTACGTGATGTTATGTGACTTCAAAGTTAAATTACATTTTTGCTTTGCAACAAAAATTTAATGTGAGCATAATACATGTAATCTCAATCATCCCAGACCAAAATATTTAGGAGGGCAATTTTTCGCTCTCCTTAATTCTTTCAGGAGGGCAGTAAGGAGAGCTAAAAAATCTCTCTCCTGAAATTTCCAAGTCTGCAAATAAATGGGAACCCCTTATGGGAAATGGTGATAAGCCACCCAGGGATTTCAGTAAATTAAGCACACCCATGATTCCCAGAACTTACTACCGACTTAGGCCAAAAAGAATTAATGGTTTGAATATCATACATGTATATCCTTGAACTTGTGCTTGAGTTAATTTTTAGGACCAAATTCTTCCAACAGCTGTGACTGAAATATACTGCTTTGATATCAACAGGCGCTATATATGCGATTGCAGCAGATCTTTCGGGTGTGATTCTGCAACTTCAAAATGAAACGGGCTCGGAGGTGTCTTGATAATATAATCGTCAGCTGTCTTCAGATTCTGAAGTGAAGTGTGCATTTGCATTCCTCACTTTATCACGGGAAGTGTTAAATTAGCGCACCTCAGCACATTAAATAAATTGACATTTTAAGTGATTGTGGTAATGGGCTGGTTAGGTATCATCATATTTATCTTGGCTGAGTAAGCACAAATGACTTACTTTTGTTTATTTGAAAACAATAATGTACCTTGCGTCGGTCTTCTATCAGACACTTGAATGCACACTGTTTTGAAGGCAAGATGCTATCATGACGTCACCGTGTGCAAACAGCCAATCACTTTGAAGTGTTAGTTTAAAACTACAGGGAATCCCTTGGCGTTTTTCCAAGAAAAAATTCCTTGTTTTAAATAGCAGGAATACGATTGGTCGAATGTTCAATATGACTGTCTACGCATGATTTTTGTGTAGTGCAATACACATGGTTGTGGTTTTTCACTGCAACTTGCTTCTGACAAATTTGAGGTAAACAATGTTCTATCGTTTTCGTAATAATGGTGACTGCCGAGACAAACCATCGGAACAGTTTGGAATGAAAAGTAATAAAGTAAGGTTCCATGGTCTGTGAGGGTAGACAGGGTGGTAACCGGGAAAAACCCAAATTTAAACCAACAGTAATCTGCACAAGTGAAGTAAATTCACTTCTTGTTGACTGTTCTAAGCAAGTTATAAATTTGCATTCCAGAGTTAAAACGACTTTGGTATACTATTACCAATTATGATTTAATTTGCCGGTGACAGTTTTGAACATAATACAGATTACATATATAAATCGGTATACCAAAAAAACACCCTGCATTATTTGTGTCATTGTAAAAGTTGGCATTTGTGCATTTTTTTTTTTTGTTTCTTTTTCAGTTTCAATAAAAAAGAAATCGTTAGGGTCGTCGGGTAACCAGAACCAAACCATTATTTGTTTTTGGCCTGATGTAAAGGGCAAACCTTGTACATGTTTATTCCGAATGATAGGAGCAACTTACATGTATTTGGGTATTAGGCTATCAAGACTGGGCTAGGTGGGCTAAATTGTCATATTCGAGTACACAACGATGGATGAAGGATAATAAACTTAATCTCTGAGACAGAGACCTCCTCATCTCAGTACCATATTATAATTTTCCTTCAAAATTAACAGAAGAAATCCTTCTAAAAATTAAACATAACCTGAGGAAGCATCCTCACTATCCCCAGAACTGGAAATTATAACTGAGGAACCAGATGAGGAAGAAAGTCCTTTTTCTATTCTGGCCCCTCCTTACAAACTCTCAAAAGTAAGGTTACCCTAAATATATAACTACATGTATTCCAATGTCTCAAAATAGCAAAGCCCAGAACAACAGCTCCGGGTACCAATTGGCTAATCAGCTCTATCTTGTTCAGCCGGGTGATCGCCCGAGGCCACAGTCACCCACCTATAGTCAAAATTCTGCGGTTGGTAAATGTCTGCCTAACCTTGATTTTTGTGGATCATTAATTTAATTGAAGGCACCTCAAAATAGGCCATCGCAAATGACCATCTTCATGAATAGAAGGAGGCAACAAAGCACAATTCCCCCTGGACTGGAAGTAATTCATTAGTGTGAAAGAATAACTGAAAAAAAACTGAAAAAAGAAATAATTCTGAAAAAACGAACCTCTTTAGTCGAAATTAGGAGAGATATTGGTGAAAACATTGGAGTGAGTAATCAACAAAAGTGATTCATATATCACGACTTACTTCAATAAAAGTTAACATAATCACAAGAAATGTGATTTGTGTTGTCTTCTATTTCACTGGCATTTGAAGCGGGAACTATAAAGACATTTTTGGAGGGATGTCTAGTAACCAAAATAAACACAAGTGACAACTATTATCCCACAAAACCATCGTAAGACCCTAGTGACGCCTCAAAAAATAAATGTTGATTTTTGTTAAAATAAAGCTTTTCTTATTAAATTTTGCATCTTGACAAAGCCCCAAATGTGACAGAACAAGGCAGCTCACACCAGTGGTGGAGCCATGCTCTGAAATCCCTGGGGGGAGGATGGGTGAGGTCCTAGTGAAGAGTGGGGAGAGGGAGTGGGATGCAGTACTTGTGTTAAGGAAGGAAAATAAAAAAAATATTTTCAAATTTGGTGGTGGGAGGAGCCAACCGGTAGAGTTGGGTGGTGGGTGGTGGGGTGAGGTAGGGTGCTGGGCCTCTCACTTGATTTTCAAAGTTTGACAGGTCAAAAGACACATTTTTGTCCAGTGCATATTTCCTTATCACTGGTCCATTAACTGAAATTGTGTTCATGCTCCAGTTCTTTCCCCTCATTTTTCTGACTTGAACTTATTGGGGGGGGGGGGGGATGTTTGGAATTTTGTTTGAATATCACTCTTGTAATTATGTCTCTCAGACAACCATTGTGTCTAGTGATGAACCGATAATCGGCAATCGGAACCAGCCAGTTATGAGGCATCGACCGATTTTGACAACCGGCAGTTTCTAACCGGCAGATTCCGGTTATTCTATATTTAACACTGACTCTTAAAATCTCTTTGATATCTGTCCATTTCAATGAAGTTTCTCCTCTAAAAACATGTGTAGTGCATATCAGAATGTTTAGGGTTTTGTAGAGCAGAGATATTGCGGAATTTACCATCTTCAGTCTGTACGAGATCTCCACTATCCCAGGCTGATCGTAGTCACTGATCTTCAGTCATGGTGCTGTAGTACAACATTGCATTGGGTACATGTATAAATATAATGTGTTCAGCCGGTAGTCTGTAATACTTCATGATGCAAGCATCACAATACAATAAGAAATTAAAATTGGCAAAAAACTAAAAAACACTCTTTTTTTGATGGTAGATGTTTGTTACGCAACATGTAAGTCGAATGACTGTCACAAACACGTTTTCAGTTTGTCAAGTTCTTTTTTTAATTCATTTATCTCCCTTGATATATTCTGATGTCGCGTATGTTTCTGTAAACAATGCGCCATACAACTTCACAACACACATTAACATCAAAGTTATTATTTAATTAAGACAAAGTATGTGTGCTCAGTATCTTCCTGGTTAATACAGAACAGTATACATGTATTGTATTCTTACACAAAACTGCATTAACACTACTTACCAAAATAAAACAATCATCACAAGAGAACAATATCGTGTGATTGTATCGTTTATAGCCATCTTCCCCCACCCCAACTCCCAAAAATGCAAATATTATTTTGGCTAATATTGCCCAGTACGATACATGCATACTTTGAGAATTTATGTGGTATTAAGCTTTTGTAATTGGTGATTTATCAATGAAATTCTGCAGTATAAAAGGCACTTAACAGATTTTCTTCTGGGCCCTACATGTATTTCAGCTGTCGGAATCGGCGTCAAAATCGGCATAATTGGCAGATAAATAATTGGTAATCGGTTCATAGCAAGTTTTGATAATTGGTTCATCACTACTTGTGTCACACACACACATGCTTTCACTCATGCCCCCATAAACCAAAAATGGCCCTCGTAAACCAAAAGTGGCCCACCTGGGGTCATTTGAGGCGAACCAAAAATGGCCATCTTGGAGTCATTTAAGGAGAACCATAATGGCCCTCCTAAAATTTGAAAATGACAGGCCTGGTTAATAGAATCATCTTTTAGTAATTTTGTTAAACCCAATTTTTCAGAAGATCCGGTTAAAGGAAAAATAATAAAACAATGAATGACTCTGGTAAAATTTTAGTTATCCATTTACTTTAAGTAACTGGATCAATAGTGTAAGTTCCATCAAACAAGGTATGAACAATTTAAGTACTATTTGTCATTCAAGGACCATAAAAAATGCTGTAGCAGTTGGGTCAAAGATAATCCAAAGAAGGTTATTATGAGACACCAAATAAAAAGGGGAAACCTTATTTTAAATCAATCTGCTTTCAAGGTTGAGGAAACCCATAAAACTGCTCTGTATTTGCTATCAGTATACGGAAGAGGCGATCCATGGGAATGCCCAACCTATAAGAAAGGAGACTAATCACTTCTCCGAGATACAGTGGAGTGCTTGTCTGAAGTTTCAGCTTCAGCTCCCACAAAAAATACGGGCGGCAGACTCCACCATCAGTCTTTTTAAGGGGATCTGTCTGATCCCTTCCCACTCTACCTCTGAAAATGATGGGGGCTAATACTGAAGTGGGTGTTTGGGAACTGGTCCAGCCACCCTTTAACCATTTCCCCTGCCCCACCAAAGCAATTCAATTGTATTGCTTGCCCCCGGCTCACATTTTGACCCAACAGATACAGGGCCCGACAATGAACATCCTTGCCCATTGGATCAGTTGAGGGCCCTCTGAGGTGTAAAACTAGGGGCTTACGTGGAGGGTGGATTACTACCAAAACACCCATCACCACAGGAGTGACTAGGAGGATTAAAACCCACGGCGGACTCGCTCGTCCACGTGTACAATCACTGCAATTAGTGATGGTACAGAAAAAGGAACAATGAAATTCAATGGTCGAGCGGTGTCACTGCGACAACGAGTGGCCGAGATTATCTAGAAAAATCATCTGATGTGAATATAATGCATAATGCATTGTATATATGCACAAGTTGAAAATATTTTTTCAGTGTTATTGTCAGTCGCAAGTTTTTAAGTAGGCCCACCAATGGCAAAGGAAGCCTTCAAAATTTCAATTCTGCTGCATAGATCTGATGTTAAAGATGTTTTGACAGATCACAACAAACTACAAATTCAAAAACACATTGTTGAACTTTATTTCATATTGAAAAAAATGCCAATACGTCATTTATGAAGAAAAAATACGCCCTAAGTTAGTTTGGTTTCCCCAGTCATCATATAAGCAAGAAAAATAATGAACTCCTGAATGGAACCGGCCTGAAACTAAAAGACCGTATTTTAATTTTTGCTTTGGTGTGTACCAAACCATAAAATTACAACACAGTCTTTTAGGCAATGTTTGGACTACCCCCCCCCCACCCCCCCCCCCCCCCCCCACCCCCCTCTGCCCAGGTTCTGACTTCTGTGTCAACAGTAAAGAATGGGGCTGTATTGTCAATCCAAGGGACGTTTACAAAAAGGGCAAGACGAGGGACTGAGGACCAGTGCTCGCCTGTCCAGGAGTGGATGACCATGACCATGGAGATGGAGTGAAGGATGATCAGAATCCATAATGGTTATGAAATGTTCATAGCGGTTATAAATTGAATAGTTGAATTTAGGGTCTCAGCAGTTTGGACGACAGAGATTTCTTTCTCTGTTTCTGTTCCGCTGACTTTTGTGGTTTCAGTGGTGGTGGTGATTGGTGCCTTCTTTCCCTTCCTCTGGTGTGGACCAGTGTGGGCGGGCCCGCAAAAGGTTGGGTTCATCCAATACTTGATGGTGAGCTGAACGCAGCTACTCTCAACATGGACATCCCTGTTGAGAAGTGAACTGGCATCCAACACATCAGGGCATCCTTAATTTTCTTCGGCAGGAAATCCCTGGCTAATTAGTTAAAGAATCTAAAATGCACCCACAAGTTTAAATACTCAGTTTCAAAACAAAGCACACAAAATGGCAGAATGAAATGAATTAAATAATGGTGCCGTTTTTGTCATCCGAACTGGTGCCGTTTTTGCCAACCTATGGTGCCATTTTTGCCAGTGCAGTTGGTGCCATTTTTGCCACCATTGGTGCCATTTTCACTCACGTGGTGCCGTTTTCGCCAGGTGCTGTTTTTGCAGGGTGCCATTTTCGCTATAACCCTCTCAAGACAGGTGATCTCTCATTAGAGATTTGAGGTTTTCACCAGTCAGTGAATGACCAACCAGAGAATATTTGTTGCAGAAATGGAGAAGAATTGATTTTTCAACTTTTTTTTTATTTTTATTTTATTTTAATTCAGTTTTAATATGAGTACAGAGGCATTGTTTGAGAAATTACAGTTAAAAGTACATAAATTGAAAAACTTTTTGAGATTGTGATGTGAAGGGGCTGGTCCATCCAAAATTTTAATTTCTTACTTTATATAAACAAAGTCTTCTCTTTCTATCAATATTTTCAAATGAGTAATTTTTATAATAATTTACAGTTATACCTTGAAAAGTCTGTTTTTGTGTCTGTCAAGTTATGTTTTAATAGAAAATAATTTCAGTCACATTTTTTAGTAAAAATAAGCTTAGGCCTAAAAAAATTAACCAACCAAACCATGCAGTTACGGAAATGCGTGTTGGGGTGGGACAAATGTTTACAGATATATTTTCCCCACACAAACTCACACAGGCACTGTGATGGATAAAAATAATTGCGCATCAGTGTTTTTGATACAACGTTTCTTTATAATCAATGTTTTAACCCTCATTGTTTGAAGATGACATTCGCCACTCACACGACTTGAGAATACTTTTTTTTACCTTTTACTTAAAAAAACGAAGCTAGCGGTGAGGAGGAAGGGTTGCAGTGGTGTCTGAGGAATTGTCTGTTTGCTACCCATGCTTCCCTCTATGTAGGGATACACATGCATGAGGACTTAAGAGTTCTGTAAAGGGAAGGAAGGGTGTGTGTGTTGGGGGGGGGGGAGGGCTTTCTGTTGATCTCATTTTCAAAATTCCCAGTGAATAATTACTTGTGCAGCTTTCACCCAAATGCATAATTAGCTCAACTTTGACGAAGTCAAATTTGAGCTATTGTCATGGCCCGTCGTCCGTCTGTCCGTCCGTCCGTCCGTCCGTCTGTCAACAATTGGCTATGGCTCGGGCTAGAGGTCGTATTTATGAACCGATCTTTACGAAACTTCTTGTGTACCTTTGTTATGACCCTGGGATGGGAACAAGTGTTTTTAGGTGTGGTCCAAAATTCAAGATGGCTGCCATTTTGTACCGATGATGCAAAAATCAGTTTTTTGTACAGAACTTCTGTATGAAAGTTCTGATTTGAATAAAGTTTTGTATAAATGTTTAGTACCATGGGATACATCACATATAATACGGGTTTTTTTCTCGTGCGTAAATTATGCAAATTAGACTGACTTTGATTTATTTAGTGTTACTTTCAGAGCTGTAAGTGCCAAGCTGCTATGGCTCGGGCTAGAGGCCGTATTTATGAACCGATCATTACGAAACTTCTTGGGTACCTTTGTTATGACCGTGGTACGAGAACGAGTGTTTTTGGGTGCGGTCCGAAATTCAAGATGGCTGCCAGCCGCCATTTTGTACCGATGATGCAGAAATCTGTTTTTTGTACAGAACTTCCATATGAAAGCTCTGATTTGAATAATTTTTTGTATGAATGTTTAGTACCATGGGATACATCACATATAATACGGTTTTTTTTCTCGTGTGTAAATTGTGCAAATTAGACTAATTTTGATATTTTTGGTGTTACTTTCAGCACTGTAAGTGCAAATGCCAATACGGCTCGGGCTAGAGGCCGTATTTATGAACCGATCTTTCTTTACGAAACTTCTTGGGTACCTTTGGTATCTCCGTGGGACGAGAACAAGTGTTTTTGGGTCCGGTCCGAAATTCAAGATGGCCGATGGCAGCCATTTTGTACAAAATTAGGTGCAATCAGATTTTTGCACAGAACTTCCATATGAAAGTGCTGATTTGAATAATTTTTTGTGTGAATGTTTAGTACCATGGGATTCATCACATATAATACGGGTTTTTTTCTCGTGCAGAAATTATGCAAATTAGATGAACTTTGATTTTTTCAGTGCGACTAACACACAGTAAGTACACATGTCAATATGGCTCAGACTAGAGTCTGTATTTATGAACTCATCTTCACGAAATGTCTTGGGTACCTTTGTTATCACCTTGGGACGAGAACGAGTGTTTCTGGTTACGGTCTAAAATTCAAGATGGCTGCCAGTGGCCATTTTGTACCGAAATTAGGTCTAATCAGTTTTTTGTACACAACTTCTATACAGCTCAGACTAGAGGCCATATTTATGAACCAATCTTTACGAAACTTCTTGGGTACCTTTGTTATCACTGTGGGATGAGAGCGAGTGTTTTTGGGTGTTGTCCGAAATTCAGGATGGCCACCAGCAGCCATTTTGTACCAAAATTAGTGCAATCAGTCTTTTGTACAGAACTTCTGTATGAAAGTTCTGATTTGAATAAATTTTTGTATGAATGTTTAGTAACATGGAATACATCACATATTGTAAGGGTTTTTTTTTTCATGCAGAAATTATGCAAATTTGATGAACTTTGATTTATTCAGTGCTACTTACACAATGTGAGCACACATGTCAATACGGCTCAGGGTAGAGGCTGTATTTATGAACCGATCTTCACAAAACTTCTTGGGTACCTTTGTTATCACCTTGGGACGAGAATGAGTGTTACTGGGTACTGTCCAAAATTCAAGATGGCTACCAGTGGCCATTTTGTACCAAAATTAGGTCCAATCAGTTTTTTGTCACAAGTTCTATACAGCTCGTATTTATGAATTGATATTCACAAAACTTCTTGGGTACCTTTGTTATCACCTTGGGACGAGAATGAGTGTTACTGGGTACTGTCCAAAATTCAAGATGGCTACCAGTGGCCATTTTGTACCAAAATTAGGTCCAATCACTTTTTTGTCACAAGTTCTATACAGCTCGTATTTATGAATTGATATTCACAAAACTTCTTGGGTACCTTTGTTTTCACCTTGGGACAGGAACAAGTGTGTTTTGGGATGCCTTTGTTATCACTGTGCTATGAGAACAAATATTTTGGGGTTCAGTCAGACCCACTCTGGGACTCAAAGTTTTCTTTTCTAGTTTAGCATCTGACTGTTACCCACCTTTACAATACTTTACCTTTTCCATTTGTTACAGGCAACGGTCAGTATTTATGTACAGACCGTTACAATACTTTATATGTACCTTTGTTATCAGGTCATTACCTAGATGTTTGTCATTGCTGTGTCGCATACTACACGTGCATGTCTTTGTCTTGACAAGTTGAGCTACTTTCATTTTTTTTACAGAACACCATGTCTTTGAATTGAAACTTTCTTTTTAAATAGCGGAGCATTCCAAATTCGTAATTTGCTCGCAACACTTTCGATACACTCTCAGTTCAGTATTCCATGGAGGGCATTCTTTGTTTCCAACCATGCTTGCCTCTCTCATAGTCATTTTATAAGAATGGCTGCAATTGACAGTAGGCTAACAATTCTTGAAATGAAAACGTCATTAATTCTGCTGACTCAATGTTTAGCAGTCTTGAATCAACCTGCATGATTTTCTCGTCAGTCTTTCTCCTTGTATTGTCGCAAAATGAATTGATAAAAGGGGTGAAAACAGATGAATGAACATCATCTCGTCCTCTGAGTATCTGCATTCTAATATTTAATTGCCACCTTATATTAGTATAAGGTGTGACTTAATTACTGTTGTTTGCCTGTTACAAGTACTGAATGACAAGCAGCCGTCCTGTGTTACAATTCTGCACAGCAGAAATCGCGATACACTACCGTACATCAGATGTGATACTATTGTGATTTGCTGCACTATTATTTCAAATTATTCATTTCGCCTGAATGAGAGCATTTCTTTTTTATTAAAGCCAAGATTGTTGGCATTGTTTAGACAAAAATCAGCAATACGACAAATTAAAATCGCGAAATGCACAGGTTTTGCTTCAATGGAAAAACGTCGCCTACTCGGTAAAATCTGTACCAACTTAGCGACATTTTTGGGTGCTAGATAAAGGTCACGATTTTTGAAAGGCCGATAAAATTTCTAGAGTCGCATGATTAAAACAGGGTCAGTCGGGTAGCCCAAACCAAAACATTTTTTTTCTTTGGCCTTAGGGTGTTTCAGTTTGCTTAATCCTCTTTGATTTTGTCACACTTGTGCAAATAATGGCATAAACAAAGATTGTTTTTTAGCTTATCTTAAAAGTCAAGCTGAGCTAATCCCATCGCTCTCCGTCCATTGTGCGTCGTCTGTCCGTTGTCCATCCGTCGTCTATCAGCACCATGTTTTGGTCTTCTCCTCCAAAGCCACTAGGCCAATTCAAGTGAAAGTTTGTGTAAGTGATGGTCCTGAAGGGGCATTGCATTTTTGTTCAACTCAGCATGCCCAGCCCCATAGGGAGGGCGTGGGGAAAAATGCTCTAAAATATTTTTAAAATCTTCTCATGAACCACTGTGTACAATGACTTGATGTTTGCTATGGAGCTTCCTTTTGATGTGTAGAATTAAGTTTGATCAAACGAAATTCGTGAAGCAATATTTGGCTTTGTAATGGGAGGGGTAAGATTTTTTGGCGCCGCCCAAAATTTCTATATTTTTATACTGTACCAATGACCCAGACTTAGCTGGTGCTAACTCTTAAATATCTAGGGCCAAACACAAATTTTGCCCCCCAATCCCAAAATTTGCATCAAAAACCGAAAATTACATGTCCTATATGGTCCTCCATACTTTTACTCCACTGCGCATGCGCTGTGTCAAGGAGGTCTCGAAATTGGCACAATTGTCATTCTTTGTTTGGATCCTAAAATCAGTAACATGTCACTGATATTTGTGCTTGTAAATCTCAGTTTAAATGATGCCAGACACATAATTATGAAAGAAATGGTGGATCTAAGGATGAAATAAGAGGATGAGAGGAAGAAACAGTGACAGAATGTGTTCAGGGCTGTAACTTATAATTCTTTTACGAAATTATTTCATGTTCCCTAATTTCGGGGCATGAGCCTTATGTTGTCATTCTGGCTATGAACTTACCATTGTTTGTTCAGTGTTTCCTCTCTCCCTTTCCTTAATAACCCCCTTGCTATTCTCCCATGCTTTTGGCATAATTTTGGAATTTTTTCTTACTAAAATTTCTTGGGAGTTTTGGCTTGGTAACAGAATGATTATTCTGTTTTTTCCCCATGTTTACGTCCTCACCCTTGGTTGTTTAGGCGATGTTATCTGCATCTACCATCTGATGTACTGCAGTTTCTTCTCTGGAAGCCTCTGTTTTACATCGGATAGTGTTTTAATTGGTTACTGATTTTGGGCCATGGTTTCAGTGCCTGGAGTCATGTTTCCTGTTTCTGTACACTTTTGCTTATGTTGACAACGGTTACTTCTGATAGTGATCACTTGTCTTCTATTAGTTCTACTCATAGCCAGATACATTAATATTGTCCGGAAGTGTTGCATTAATTTTTTAAAATGTTTTAAAAAATTTTGTCCACACTTAGGCTTTTTTGGGATCCATTTGGGCTCATTGTTCCCATTGGGAACTTAGGGTCTTCTGAAAATTTTTCAAAAATTTTTTTTTTTTGAAATTATTTTTTCGAAATGTTATAATGGATTATATTATTTTATGTATCTTTGTTTCAGGGGTTAGTGCGAGTACTATGACTGTTTATATTTTTTCATGATGAAAAAATATTGTTCAATTGTAATGCGAGAAAATCTTCCTCTGATTCTCATGTTCATTGTGTTTCTTGTAGTCAATGTACTCGCACTAATTCTTGCTCAGTGTGTGCTAATTGGAATGACAACGTTGGAGATGTGTGTCACTGTATATTGTTAGCGGTGAGGGGTCCAGTCTGGTCCTCTCTCCGCAAGGTCCCTCTAGTTTATCAGTCTCTTTTTCAGAAGAACAAGAACAGGGTGATGTTTCCGTGATGTCTTCAACAAGTGTGTCTCCGTCGATGCAGTTTTAGGGCTAGCGGCTAAGCGCTCATGGAATACGACAATTGCCGAAGAGGTCCCTAGTAGGATCAAAGGCGTTGATCGTCCTCTAGTCCGCCCGGTGTAGCGACCATTCATCGAATGGCTCAGCAGCCGGGTTCGTCCGTTGCGGTCCAGGAAGCAGTTTGGGTGATGCGAGCACTATAAACATTGAACATGCACACCCAGCGATGACGGATCCAAGGATAGTACGGAGGAAGCCTGTCAGTCCGGTAGCAAGCTTGTCCAGGTCTATCCGGACCACAAGTGAGAGAGGCCCCCTCTCTCTTACTACAACATGTTGCTGTATGTTCGTTCGTTAGTCGAAGCATACGTCCACTCCTCCTGCTCGGGACGCTCCATCGCATAGACAGTCTGACGCAGCTGTTCTATTGGCTTCCTCATCCTCACATCAGCACACACGACCGCACCTTGGCTATGTGACCACAGATTTCCAGGGGACGTTCGCATATTATATAAATGCAGGAATGAATGTCCCTGGAGCTCCTGCTTCGCCGATCAGGGTATCCACGTCAACAAGGTCACTCCATCCGCTAGCCAAGGACACAAGGCCTTTCCAGTTGGGACGTTCGCATATTATATAAATGCTGGAATGAAGTCCCTGGAGCTTCCAGCGGCTAATTACGTAAGACCGCGACTCCACGAGCCTCTGTGACGGACGTGCTATCGCAGATAACACAAATTATCGCAGCATCCCAGCGACCGACAGAAACTCTGTCGGATCAGGAATTATCCGAGGAAGCTGGGTCGGTACGTTCTGCTGCAGGATCAGGCACGGACAACCGAGAATTACAAGTGGTCCGACAGGATGGCGAAAGGGATACAGAGGAGTTGAAATTTTCCCTTTCGGAACAACATATAATTGTCGTAGAGTTCATCTGGCATTATCTTCCTGACGTTGTTCCTCCGGACCAAAATGCTGCGTTGCCGGATAAGAAACTGATAGCGCCACTGGACACAGAATTTTTTAATCGGTTTAGGGACATCGTCCGAGTTTCCGACACAGTGCAGTAATGTCACATGGACATTTGAACTATTGAATGACGCTATATATAAACTTGCTACCAAAACGGGCAGGTCCGGTTTCTTTTCGCCAAATGCTCTACATCTGCCTTTCATCAATTCAAGGAATAAATAGGGCATTCCGAGAGTTCCTCTGCGTCTAGACGACCAGGCCGAAGACCTAGAATTGTCTATTCCATCGTCTATGTCAGTTCCAACCACGACGTTGGAAACGACAATATCGTCTAACAGGACTAGCTTAGACTCATTATCGTACGCAGATCACCTTACAGGGGGTTATCATTACGTCTTGAAGGAAAAGAATTCCAGTATGTACAAACCTCCTTAAGAGTTCTTTCGAGGGCCATAGCATTCTACACATATAACTCCACCCTTTCAGTGGCAAATCTGGAGTTGGTTAGACGTGATGCGGCCCTGGCAACATCCACACGCGTGGATAGTAAGGTGAGAAACTCTCTCAGAGTCGCTCCGGTCTCCGGAGAGCTTCTCTTCGACAGCAAGCTTTCCTCAATCTATGATCAGATTACTAAGAAAGCTTCAGACTATCTGCTATTTAAATCCGCTTCCAAAAAGTCAGATTCAGCAGAGAAGAGTAAGACAGGCACTTCTGGGGCGAATACGTCGAAGGGAAGTTCCTATAGAGGTTCCTATGTGTCCTCTAGGTCTTACTCCAGAGACCGTCAAGGCAGCGACTCAGGTAGGGGCCTTTATACTGGCCGAGACAACCGGTCATACGCCCCTAGGTTGACGGGGCGAGGTGCGGGCCGTGGAGGACATGGTTTCTCCTTCTGCAAGCCTCGCAGGTCCATGAGGTGATGGTATAAACCTCTATCGTGTTCCAGTGGGCGGAAGACTGTTGAGTTTCTCAACCAATTGGGAGTCGATTACGAACGAACCTTGGGTTCGAGGGGTGATTTTGGAAGGGCTAAAACTGTCCCTCAAAGGAAAACCTCCGTTAACTCGAAGTCCAACCTGGACTCAGCTTCCGTCAACTCCGCAGAAGAGAGACTCGCTTCTATCCAGTCTCTTCTGGAGAAGAACGCGATAGAGGTCGTAGAAAACCAGGAATCTCCAGGTTTCTACAGCCATCTTTTTCTGGTTCTGAAACCAGATGGCTCATTCCATCCAGCTGATCGTGGCTCCAAAATTCTATATGAAGACCATCCGGTCGGTCAGAGCGAGCATTCGTGTGAATGACTATGCTACGAGCATAGATCTCAAGGATGCGTACTTTCACGTCATGGTACATCTGGCGTTCAGAAAGTATCTTTGCTTCGCCGTCCTAGGAGTCGTGTATCAGTTCCAAGCAATGTGCTTCGGTCTGAATCTAGCGCCCTGGGCTTTCACTGGAATAATGAACTCGGTAATGACTCATTTCTGAGCCCATTCGTCTGCAGTAACGTCGGCCTACCTAGATGACATTCTTCAGAGGTACGGCAGCGAGTTAATGCTTCAGAACGATGTGCAGAATCTGCTTCTATTGCTCCGACGTCTCGGTTTCATAGTAAACGAGGAGAAGTCGGATCTGGTGCCGTCCAAGTCATTCACCCACCTGGGAATGAGCTTCGAGGCGAACAACAATCTCGTTCGTCTGCCGTTAACCAGAGCGAAATTAATCAGTTGTTACGCTCGCTATTGTCTTCACTCAGACAAAGTTACAGCGAGAGAATTCATGAGACTGATAGGTTTGTGCGGAGCTGCCGCGGATCTTATTCCGATGGGGCGGTTACGCACTCATCCTCTCCAAATCTTTCTGACTCAGAATTGGAGGGTGAAGATTCCTTCGCTCGATACGGACATCCTCTTGTCAAATCAAGTGAAACAAGAGATTCAGACTTGGGCAGATATTCAGTGGTTAACTCAGGGAGTTCCACTGCATTTGCCGGATCCGAGTTTTACGATTATGATGGAGCCCAGTCAAACAGGTTGGGGCGTAACATTAAGCCCAACGGATTCGAAGTGCCAGGGTCTTTGGGATCCGCAGTTCCTAAAAACAAGCACATAAACATCAAAGAAATGATGTCAATTTGGCTTGCGCTACAGCATTGGATGAGTGTTATTCAGAATGCACACGTGCAAATGCTGTCCGGCAATTCGACGGTAATAGCGTATATCAGGCTTGGCAATTTCAGGAGAGCGATTTTTTTAGCTCTCCTTACTGCCCTCCTGAAAGAATTGAGGAGAGCGAAAAATTGTCCTCCTAAATATTTTGATCTGGGATGATTGAGATTACATGTATTATGCTCACATTAAATTTTTGTTGTAAAGCAAAAACGTAATTTAACTTCGAAGTCACATAACATCACGTAATTTCATTTTGAAAGTGGTTTAGTGGTAAAAGGTAATGGCTGCAACTGTGTTTGGGTATGTACTTTGTACATACCCAAACACAGGTGTAATCATTTGAAGCAAAATGGGTCACAGCAATATTCTTTTTTCTGTCAGTTTCAACAACTGACATCACAGTTTAAAGGGTAATTATTCAAGTAATATCGACACTATAATATACTACCATTACTACTATCCTGTCACTTGAAGCATGTGCACCAAGATGTGACTGTAGATTCAAGCAGAACTGTAGTCCAAGAAAGTCATACACCTATCACTACCACGTTCAACCCACCCACCCTCCCGCAACTTGGGCACACACACAGGTCTTGTCAAGTGTGTGTTCGGTTGTTGAGTGAGACATCTAGATGTCTAAGAGATTACGCTTTACCTTAGTATATAAAGTTAATAAAACCACTGATGTAATAGTCTGTTGGTTTCAGTTTCAATGAGTTCGTTCAACTGGATACATAAAATGCTGTGTAAAGCTAATTGCTCTCCTAAGCTGATTGAGGAGAGCGATTTTTTGCCCTCCTGCATTTTTCAGAATGCCAGACCTGGTATATTCAGAACCAGGGAGGCACTCAGTCTCATTCCATTCTGTTATTCAACTTAACGGAAAGAATCCTTCTGTTTGTACTAGAACCTCAAGTTCTCCTTTCGGTCCGTCATATTCCGGGTCATCTGAACGTATTAGCAGACTCACTCTCACGGAGGGGTCGCTTGTTGCCGTCAGAATGGACTCTCAGCAAACGAGTATTCAATCAGATTTGCTACCAATGGGAGCGGCCAGTGATAGACTTATTTGCGATGCATCTCAGCAATCAGTTGCAGACATATGTGTCACCATGTCCAGATCCTCGAGCGTTTGCAGTAGACGCTCTATCGATCTCGTGGGACGGAATGATAGGATATGCGTATCCTCCAGCGCCGTTGAATCAGCAGATATTGCTCAAGATAAAACAATCTCAATGCAAAATTCTGTTGGTAGCATCTCTGTCTCCACAGAGACCGTGGATAAATCAACTCAGGTGTCTGTTGTGGGACATGCCGCGGAAGCTTCCTCCACAGGAGGATCTTCTTTTGCAGGGGAAATCGCGCAGACTGCATCACAACCCGCAAGGTCTCAACCTTCACGTATTTCCGTTGTGCGGTCCTTCTTGCACGGCAAGCATTTTACAGGACAAGCAGTGGATGCGATTTCTAACTGTAGGAGGACCTCCTCTTCGCTAAACTATGCTGCTAAGTGGAAGGTCTTTTGTCGGTGGTGTAGGGATCATTCTGTAGATATTTATGTTCCCTCCATTCCAGACATTGTAAATTTTCTAGTCTACTTGTTTGATGAGATCAAACTGCAGCATGTTACCATTAAGGGTTATAGGTCTATGCTATCTGATACCTATGCACACCATGATAGTTTACTGATTGGATCTAATGTCTCCAGAGCTCGCCTTGAGTAAAATGGTCGGGGCCTAAAAAAAGTGCCCCACATATTGAGGTCGGGGCCTTTTTGGGGCTGATTTTCCATTTTGTCCATTATTGTTAGTGCTTTTTAGCTCATCTTGACAAAGTCAAGCTGAGCTAATCTCATCGCTCTCCGTCCGTCGTCCGTCGTCTCTCGTCCGTCATCCGTCAACACCATGTTTTGGTCTTCTCCTCCAAAGCCACTGGGCCAATTCAAGTGAAAGTTTGTGTGAGTGATGATCCCAAAGGGGCATTTCATTTTTGTTCAACTCAGCATGCCCAGCCCCATAGGGAGGGAGTGGGGGAAAATGCTCCAAAATATTTTAAAAATCTTCTTCTCAAGAACCAGTGTGTACAATGACTTGATATTTGCTATGGAGCTTCCATATGAGGTGTAGAATCAAGTTTGTTCAAACGAAGTTCGTGAAGTAATATTTGGCTTTGTAATAGGAGGGGTAAGATTTTTGGCCCCGCCCAAAATTTCTATTTTCTGAACCGATGGTCCGGTATGAACCAAATTTGGTTTGTGGTAGTATTGGGTCATAAGTACTTGACCCATGCAAAAAAAAAAATTCCCGCATCCCCATGGGAACCCTGGGAGCTAAAAATAGAAATATTTTCAAACGCCCATATTTCCCAAACCCCACGGAACAGAGAGCTTTTATTTGGTATGAAGTATCCTTATGACCAGTAGAATTGAATGGTAAAAAAAAATTGCCATCGGTTATGTTAGGGTGTTCTGTAATGGGCATCGAAAAAATGCTGAGTCAGCATATTTGCAAAAATTTTAAAAAATCTTTTCTCCAGAACCAATCATCAGAATCTTTTGATATTTGGTATACAGCATTCATAGGGGGGTCAGATGAAAGTTTGTTGAAATAAAGCTCATTGGTTCATATTTGGGCTCTCTACAGGAGCCCGAAGTTTTAACATAGGGTAATATGGGGAATATTCTTTAAAAATCTTCTTCTTCAGAACCACCAGTCAGAATCTTCTAATATTTGGTATACATCACTGTTATGAGGGTCAGATTCTAGATTTTTCAAACCAAGTCCCTAGGTTAATATTTGGGCTTCCTACGGAAGCCCATATTTTATCTTTGTTCAATTTGGAGGGTAATTTAAAAAAATCTTCTTCTTCAGATCCATTAGTCAGAATGCTTTGATATTTGGTATGCAACATCTCTAAGGGGGTCAGATTCAAGTTTGTTCAAATCAGATCCCTAGGTATATATTTGGGCTCACTATTGTAGCCCAAATTTTTACTTAGTGCAATATGAGGAAATTTCTTTAAAAATCTTCTTCTTCAGATCGACCAGTCGGAATGCTTTTATATTTGGTATACACCATCTCTAGGGGGGTCATATTCCAGGTTGTTCAATTCGAGTGCCTAGGTTAATATGGGAACATGAAATTTAACTTAGTACAATATGAGGGAATTTCTTCAAAAATCTTCTTCTACAGTTTCACTTGTCAGAATGCTTTCACATTTGGTATACAACATCTCTAGGGGGGTCAGATTCAAGTTTGTTCAAATCGGATCCATATGTTAATATTTGGGCTCGCTATGGTAGCCCAAATTTGAACTTAGTGCAATTCAAAGAAATTTCTTTACAGGCTCTCTATGGGAGCCGGAATTGGCCATTTTGCTGAAGAATTCAAAATTTTGTATTCAGTACCCTCTAGAGGTACTAAGATTAATCCACATAGGTTGTATCAAGGGGCTTCATAGGGGAGCTCTACATTTTACTTATGATCGACTGAAGAAAAGGCATGATGCCCAGATTATTTTTGTCACTCCTGAGGGACTCAAGGATTGACAGTGTAGCCTATGGAGATGGCTTGCTTAATGTAGACTCATTCTTGGACTCTGTTTAAATTGTGTTCTGTACAAGATGAGCGCTTCAGGCCCCGTGGGGCCTCTTGTTTTGTGGAAAATGTAGGGGCTTGAAAAAAAGCCCCCAGCAAGTGCTCCTCGGGTCTGATCTCAGGGCCTGGGCTGATCAGCCCTGACTCAAAGCAAGCCCTGATGTCTCTTTATCTAAGTTAGTAAGAAACTTTTCGATAAGTAGACCTAGAACCCTTAGATTAATTCCTAAGTGGAATTTAGCTTGGGTTCTTTTTAAACTAAAAGACGCGCCATTTGAGCCTCTTGACATGGTGGACTTCAAATTCTTATCTTATAAGACAGCTTTTCTTTTAGCCTTCTCTTCGGCTAGAAGAGTCAGTGAGCTTCATGCACTGTCTGTGGACGATTCTCACTATCGTAGTGTGGGAAATACTATTACCTTCACTACTAATGTTAGATTTTTGGCTAAGAATCAGGCTCCAAATAAGTATCCGGAACCTATTGTTATTATATAGACGTAGATCCGAGTTTTTCAGAAAGGAACGTAAAAGTTTCTTTCTGTCTCTGATGCCTAATAGAAGGGACATTTCGGTCCATTCTATTGCTAGGTGGATTCAATTAACTATCTGTACTGCTTATGATAAATTATCTTCAACTCAGCAGTCTGTGCTTAAGATTTCAGCTCATGAAGTAAGAGCTCTATCTACATCTTGTAGCGGGGGAGGAATTCGCTAGAATTGTGCACTTGGTGATACCTTCCTGAAATTTGGCATGATGTAAGGGTAGGCATCAGAGATTTCAAAATCGATCGGCTACAAGTTGGCACCATCCTCTAGCCACCACTAGCAGCGAAATCCAAAATGGCCGCCAAGCGGATCGAAAAAAAGCTATTTTCGCCGATCGCACAACTGAAGCTCCAAACCTAACACCATACATGTGCTGTAATTGATGTGAATGATGGAGTGAAGCCCTTGGAACAAGTTGGGGGGAAGATTAATGGATAATGGGATCAGAATTTCCGTCGATGTGTGCGTCTGTGTGTCTGACTGTCAGTATGATCGTCCGTCCGTAGATAAATTAGTGTTGAATGTTTCTCGGGAATGCAATGGTCAAATGAACATGGTATGAGAGATTCCTGTCAACACATGAACAAGGGTACTCGATAGTATGCAGCAGTGGGGATACTTGGACATTTGATAATCCAATTAAAGTGACAGTCTATTCTCAACTTCCGGCATTTTCGATAGATTTATTTTCTAAGAAAATAAAACTATCAAATTTCTAGAGGAGTTCTGGTTCAATCTCAACACCATAGCGACACGTCTGCCAGCAAGGGCAGTGCTGGAATGAACTCGGGATGCATTAGTTCCCGTTGTTAATTATACAATGTTATCTTGCCAGTATAGAACATTGGCAAAATGGGACTAGAAGGGGTGAGTGTATGTTTGCAGTCATTCGAGGTACAGGAATATTTTTTGACTACAAGTAGTATTCTTCATTTTCGGCCAGTTAAGATGTGGTGTGTTCCAAGTCAGGATTAATGTTGCCGACACTTAATGCCCATCCCTCATGGTATGCTACTTTACCAGGGATATAGAGATATAGCCACCACTGGGAGCCAAAACATGACCTTTGATGTCGATGAGTGGTCGAAATGTTTTAGCGAATAACTTATCGAAATATGATCCGGTATGGCAATTTGATACCTTACGTTAGATTTATTAGATCAACTCAGGTATGGATTCATTGAGACATGAGTGCGCTACAAGATGAAGGATTTCCAAGTTGATTTGCTATGGAGTAGGAACTGACTAGTCACATGTGGCCTATGGCCAGAGAAAGACAAGGATACCATAGATGAACACACGGGTGAACGAAGGTATCAACTGTTGTACAGAGGCAAAATAGTTGGGGATATTGTATCATGCTATGCATGAATTAACACCGTCTTGTGCAGTAAATAACAGACTATTTTCCGAAATCTAAAACTGTATTCCTATACCCCGGACAATGTAGCAAGCCACATGGGATGAACATTTGTTAGCAAAATCAACTCAACTAGAAACATGACATGTGTTAACTGGCCGAAAATGGAAAAAAAAATACCAGAATAGGAGATGACTGGTCCTAACATGACAGTATACTACTCAATATTGTTACAACAGCCACCTTCACACTTACACAAAGGTGTGCACCTTAATCCAGCTTTCAAGCATTTGCAATTGCCCTTGCAGGCCTTGGCACAACTACAGTGGAGCATCAGTGCACATGCAGCACTTGCGTCTCCTAGGTGAGTCCAAAATGGGACCAGAATATTGAGACGTGGATTCCACTCCCATCCGTACTGTGATGGGTCTGGCACACATAAGTGTTTCTGCAGAGCACGATGCCAAATGAAAGATGACACAAGAATTACCCTTTTTACATGTTGATACAGAGCTGCTTTGGTGGGCGGGATGTTTTCCATAGACTTAAGGCCATGTGTGAACATATGCCGTCTCGCATCATTGACACGTGTACTGACACAACTGTTACTGTACATCTGTATGGTGAGTTTTTCGATATGCTGCATATGAGGGGAATCCTCTGAAAAGACTTGCGGATTCTCAGTCAATTCTATCATCATTTCAGTTGATGCGGGAAAATTCATCCATGCATTCCATCCTGTCTTCTTCCCAATGCCGAGCATGCTGGATGTTACATCACAACCTGTGAAGGCGTGGAAGAAAGTCAGGGCCTTACAGTAATCAGGTCCAAGTTGTGAAGCTATCTCATGAATTGGCATATCTTTATATGCCTTTCCAATTCCAAACCCAATCCACAGCTCACTGAGTCCAAGGTCACGGAATGTTGCGAAATGGTGCAAAGACAGAATGACGACATCAGAATCAACCGTGCGAAGAAAAGCTATTTTGTGACCTTGTGAGACTGCATGGTTGAGATGAAGCATCATGCGCGTGTCTGCTTCCTCGTGGTTCGATGGAGATATGTCACATAAGCTAACATCCTTATTGCATAGTACATATTCTCCTGATGTCGTTAACAACTGGTACTCGGATGTTGATGTTAATTTCAGCAGTTCAGCAGACAGGAACTTGAAAAATTCGTCTTTATTCTCACTAACTTTCAAGAATGCCTGCCAATTCTTCCCTTTAGGTAAAGGGACGTTCTCGGACACCCGTATCAACCTAACTGCTGTCTCACCGAGGCGTTTTGCTCGCGTCTGATTCTTCAAACTGCCTTCGGGGTAACAGTCATAGATCGCATCAACCCTTGTGGTGTTCGTGTTAATCAGAGATTCGATGTATGGCAATAATTGCAATCGAGCATATTCTCCAAACAGATCCGCTTTCTGTGGTTTGATTACATGGACTACAGCAGGCATATCCAAGATGACAACTGAAGCTTGTCTAGCTGCTGAATTCTTCCCTTGTGCAGGAATAGCTGGTAAACAATTGAGAATTTGAGATTTTGTCCCACTCCGTAGCTTACCTCTATCGGATAATGCTGGCGGATCACGTGCATTCTCGTGCATGAAAAACTCATCCATGTTTGAATCAGGCCGGGCTTGCAGTGAAACGAACATCTGGGTAACTATTGCGGCAGTTGCTTTACTTGACATGAGTTTGTCTCGGCCTTTGTCCAGGTTGGCTGGGGGTGGGTTAAGGAAGGTATATATATTTGCCTTGGGAATAACATCATTCAGGGGTACGGTGCATTCCACAAGCCTTTCCTTCAAGAAAGTGGAATATAAATGCTTGCCCCTTTCGGGTAATGACCGTAAACTCTTACTAACTTCGGGGTCCATATATTCACCAGTATCTAATGTCACCAGCTGACCACTAGTTTCATCATAAGGGTTGATAATGAGTCCCTGATTCACCAGATCGAGGAGAGATTTCAATTGATTCAGAAATTTTTTCTGCTCTGATACCGAACTTTCCGGGTGTTCCGTGTTATCTGATGATGTTGTGTGGAAACTTGCATATTCATACTCATCTATAACACGCAGAACTTCTGACCTTGAAAGCTCAATAACGACTTTCTCTTCAGCCTGGCCATAGAGACCTTTTGGACCACTGTCTTCTTTGAGTAGTTGGATACTATGTTCTTGGCTCTGATCTAAACCCATCATACTGAACTTCCTCTCACTACGCTGGACCACAAAATGGCCTTCCATGAATTTGTTGTGGATTGAAGGATGCCGCCTGGGTAGCTGAGACATGTCTCTCAGAAATACGGGGACCCACCGACAATAATTTGTATGTCCTAGGGCAAAAAAGTAACTGCACAACTCATCGATAGAACACAGTGTACCAGGCCAGTTACCGATTCGTTGGTTCCGAACGAATTGACAGCTTGTCAAGAGAAAGTTCCGAACGATTTCACCCCAATAGCGCGCAGTTGGAGATTGTGAAAGAATCCTCTGTTCCCACATTTCAAATGACTCATGGGGCCCAGTCTGCTGACAGTAAATCTCATAAGCATTCTTTCTGAGGATCTCAAGCCAAGCTAGAGTGAGAAGATATGCCTGTCGCGTCCTCTTGACATGTTTCCCACCAAGTAGGGATGATGCTACACCGGGTGTGAATATCTTTGCGAGGTGAAACATTCGCTCCCAACCAGAACCACCCATAAGCTTACCACCAGCTTCTTGGGTGCACATTTCAAGATGCAGGAATCCAATCATACACACCATTCGATCCTCACCTATCTCCTCTGGGAACAGCCATTGACATTTTTTCTGCCTGGCATACAACGGACAGTCACCTTCAATGACAGGTATCTGGCCGGGGTTTACGAAAGCAGTAGCTTCCCTGACCACATACATAGCATGCTTCTGCATACTGAGTGAGTCCGCTTTCTGCTCACTGAAAACAGGGAATACCCCAATAACTGCACGAGGTTTGACATTGTCTTGATCTTCATGTTTTGAAAAGAAGCCTGAAAAGGTCACAGGGACTTCATCAAGCTACCAGCTGCCATCAACCTTCCCTTTATTGCTGATCTGTGACACATGAGACAACCAGTCATTCTCTCCCACGTTCAAATCTGCATATTCATTGGGCCGTACATTACATTCATCTGGAGATTCAAGCCTGATGTCCCCACCAAAGTCTTCAACGAAAGGAACAAATGCATAGTCGTCTGGGAGTTCAATTTGTGTGTCTTCTGGAACATCTAAACTCAGTGGTGGGGGATCAGTACCCACATTGTCCCTGCTCAGTTGACCAGTGAGTGTGATGGACGTACCATGCATATCAGATCTACCAGATACATCAATGTTATCAGTGGTTCCTATCGAGAAAACATTACGTTTGCAGTTAGCTGGGACTACAACACCTTCGTTCTTGAACCGCAGTGAAACAGCTCTCGCGAAACTCCTGCGAACATCCATTACGCGATCATAAGAGACAGAGAGTCCCATTTGATGAAAATCTCTGATAAGATTTTTCATACGATCATGGGCATGCAACTTCAAACCCACATAAAGAGGCATTGGAGTTTCTCTGTCACGTCTCTGGTGAACATTTTGTGCATGTTCGGAGCGTTTCGCTGAATTGCTGATCAACATCTGTGAAATAGTACAAGCCACTCGAGTCTTGGCATTAACAGTCTCATCATCGCCTAAGTTCTGTATACTACATGTGCCCTCAAGTAGAACTCTAAGAAGAGTCAGGAGTGAGTTGGGTACAGGCTCGCTCAAGCAATAAGATGAAAATGATCCCGTGAAAGGAGCTTGAGATATGAGTATGTGTTTACGCAGAAGAAGACCCACATCAACTATCTTTTTTGCCTCTTCCTCAGACACTATACGAGTTAAAGATTCGGACAACAAGGAGCCAACTCGAAACCTACTTGAAATAAACACATCTCTACCCTGTGTGAAGGCGTCCCAGCCATCGCCCAATTTCTGCAACAAATGTTCTTTGAATCGAGTGGAATGTATTTCTTCACTAAGCCAATCAGAACCGACTTGCTTCAACCTCCGACTGTACAGATTCTTGAGATCGACAAGCTTCATCGCGGAATCGTTGTGTTCAACAAATGTTATGAGCTCTGCCATAACGAGAGGGTCATAGGGCAGGCCTGACGCGGAATGTTCGGCGTTCTTCGACTTTTTAGATTTAGCCGCTCGTGCTTCATTGGCAAGCTTACAATAACAGGTTTTGTGATAGTAAAGATCACTAGCAGCGGAATCAAATGCTGCATTGACCCGAGAAAAAACAACCCAGTTCTCGGCTTCCTTTGCCATAATTTTGAGTTTATTGTTATCAGACATTGATCTGCAAATAGGCTCACTGCTGTCACCTTCGCGTTTGTGACAATAAACACACTGGGGCAGTTTCCTGTCACAGCCAGATTCAAAACTTGTCCGTGTTCTTTTAGGACTCAGCGTGGAGCAGGATGCCACTGCCTCATTTCGCTCTCGCTTGTGTAGCACGCGCTGTACGATGTGAGTCCGAATACTGTCACGGCATGTCTTATGATATATTGCCTTATTCGTCAACAGTGACATCGACATACACTCATCACTCTCTCTCATCAAACAATCAATGGTCAAATTATATGGAAGCTCAACGCCATTATCTAGGAAGCGCGTTATGTCTTCCTCAATAGCTTTATAGGCGTCATGAAAACGAGATTCTCTATACGGACGCATCAATTTCTTGGAACTGTCTTGCTGGCAAAAGCAACAACGTTCCCAGTCAGTACTAGTCCGTACACGAAGAGGATTCTCACTCATTCTGTGAATGATTTTTGTGAACAATCGCGTTCTCGAATTAATTTCGACAGACAAATCAGAATTGCTTGCGGAATTACGCCAAACAAGAGATTGTATGGCAAAGAGACTGCTTCATAAAGAGCGTTGTTTCTCCGGGATCAGCGTCATTCAGGTTTGCCTGAATGACGCTGATCCCGGAGAAACAACGCTCTTTTCAAGTTCCAAGAAATTGATGCGTCCGTATAGAGAATCTCGTTTTATTCTACATCATCTCCCACGTCTGTTTCCAACACGTGCGTGGATCAGAGTTCACTTTCGCGCCCTTACAATCGGATGTATAGTCGGTAGACCGTCGAAAAGGAGGTTCCCTTCAGCCGCTGGCGGCCATTTTGGATTGTGCCGCTACTGGTCGCCACCGGTCGGTGTCAACTTGTAGCCGATCGTTTTTGAGAACCTCATAGCCTACACTAACAGTGTGCCAAATTTCAAGAAGGTATCACCAAGTGCACAATTCACCTGTATGTGACGAATTCCTCCCCCGCTATTGGGCTTACACTGATAGTGTTGCTATTACAGATCTAATGAAGGCTGCATATTGGTCTCAGCCTTCCACTTTCACAAATTTCTATCTTAGAAATATTGAGTCCGTTTCTGGAGATCTGCATTGTTTAGGCCCGTTATCTGTTGCTCAGAATGTCGTCCACTAAACAGTTGCAACTATAGTTATGCAGGCTTTCTGTACCGGCAGTGACTCTGTCCTGCTACCCTCTTTGCTCTGGGGTATTTGATCCAGGGCAAGGGGAAGGGGGGGGGGGGGGTGAGTTGTTCCCTTAGGTCACCTGCTTTATAGTGAAAAGCAAGGGAAGACCTCCTCTGGATTCAGTAATTCAGAGTCGGTGCCGGGATGGTTTTAAAGTGTAAAGCTAATATTAACTCATCCGTGTAATATTTTTAAAGTGTAGCTCGGTGTGAAGCAGGGACCAGCCTACAAGGCAAAGTACATGTAGGCGATATCTTCGCCCTTAACACCAAGTCTTCGCCCAATTTCTTTCTCTGGGCAAAGTTGAAGTCGCCTCACTGTTTTGAAAAGTCGCTGAGAAAAGTTATTTCCGGCGATTCCGTTGCTAACTTCGCTTGGAAAAAATAGAAAAAAATAAGTGTGGTGAAAGCAAATAATTGGGCAGGTTAAAGAATTACTAAATATATTGATTTTACTTCCCATAAAACCCCAAAATAATACCAACCACGGCACGATTTCGTCATGACAATTCAAGTTTTCACGAGAGTGAAGTTAGATGACATGACAAAAAATGCTCAAGTTCTTTTTTAATGTTTCATTTCAAAAGTGATTTCCACCATCAAACTTCGCTATACAGAGTATTTATTTAAAAACAACATTTTTGGTAATGATAAAAATGTTTAATTTTTAGTTTGCACTTGTGAGTTTGAAGCATGTGATTTTTAAAAATTATTGTTGGGTGTGTTCCATTTCTGGCGGTCACAATAAGGGTCCCACTAAATTACCAAAAAGTAGTAAGTTACAGAAATAAATGGTGTAAAAAGCAAACTGACAAATTCAGTTATCTTCCTTGATAAGAGAACATTTGCCTGGAAGAAGTGATTCTCTAAACTGAATTGAAATGATATTAGGTTGGCAAAAATAATTCTCTAAACTGAATTTAACCCCCCACTAATAGCTTTTAAACTGAATTGAATCCTCACCTAAACAGCTTTTTGTGAAATAATATTTGGTCAGCAAAAACATTTGCTAAACTGAATGTAACCCTTTACCTAACACAGCTTTTTGAGAAAAATTTGGTTGGCAAATATAATTTGCTAAATTGAATTCAACCCTTTACCTAACACAGTTTTTTGAGAATAATATTTGGTTGACAAAAAAATAATTTGCTAAACGAAATTTAACCCTTTACCTAAAACAGTTTTTTGAGAAATAACATTTCGTTGGCAAAAGTAAATTTGATAAACTGAATTTAACCTTTACCTAACACAGGTTCTTGAGAATATTTGGTTGTCAAAAGTAATTTGATAAACTGAATTTAACCCTTTACTTGACATAGCTTTTTTGAGAAATGATATTTTTTGCTCACTTCTTCCTATTTTCACCTCACTTCTCCTTAAAACCTTGGGAGGGAGAAGTGACTTCTCCCTAAATTTAGCCTCTAGGTGTGAAGCATTTGTATATGTCACGTGTCATACGGGCGTTAATATACAATCCTCGAACACTTTTTAATGAGTATAAAGAGTCTCATTTCTCTGGACTTCCTTTATTTATTGGCTTTCCTTTAAAAATAATTAGTATAACGGTTTATACTGGATGTTAATAGAGATCATTGATGTTATTGGCTCACCAACGTTAGTTGTGTGAGCCTATGGCATAGCCCTCATGTCGGCGTCGGCGTCCGCTCTCAAATATTTTGAACTTTTGTGTACAGGTTTTGATTTTTTGGCTTTTCACATTTTTTTTTAGTTTCAGCATATTGCTATAGTGGTTCACTATAACATTTAACTCTTTTCCAGGGTATTTTGTCGTAATTTTAACCCTTTGAATCAAATTTTAGACTTATTTTGATGTTTGCGTGCAGATTTTGATGTTTTTTTTTTCTTTCTTTCAAGTGGAGATTTACCTTGCAGCATATGTCCATGCATTCTATTGTATGTAAACATGCATCTTAGGGCTATGTTTGTATTATTTAACCCTTTTCCTGCTGAATTACTTCAATTTTGGACTTTTATGTACAGCTTTTGGACTTAGGCTTACAGTTTCTTACTTTTATGTACAGGTTGTGATAAAAAAAAACAATTTCAAGTGAGGTTGACCTCACTGCATATTGCAGTGGTGGTTATTATAACATTGATATCTTTCCAGTACATTTTTAAAAAGTTTTTAACCCCTTCAATAGATTTTTAGACTTATTTTGACGTTTGCGTGCAGGTTTTCATGGGGTTTTTTTTGTCCTTTCTTCCAAGTGTAGAGTTTCTGCATATTGCTATGGTGGTTCACTATAACATTTAACTCTTTTCCAGGGTATTTTGTCTTAATTTTAACCCTTTGAATCAAATTTTAGACTTATTTTGATGTTTGCGTGCAGGTTTTGATGTTTTTTTTTTCTTTCTTTCAAGTGGAGATTTACCTTGCAGCATATGTCCATGCATTCTATTGTATGTAAACATGCATCTTAGGGCTATGTTTGTATTATTTAACCCTTTTCCTGCTGAATTACTTCAATTTTGGACTTTTATGTACAGCTTTTGGACTTAGGTTTACAGCTTCTTACTTTTATGTACAGGTTGTGATAAAAAAAAACAATTTCAAGTGAGGTTGACCTCACTGCATATTGCAGTGGTGGTTATTATAACATTGATATCTTTCCAGTACATTTTTAAAAAGTTTTTAACCCCTTCAATAGATTTTTAGACTTATTTTGACGTTTGCGTGCAGGTTTTCATGGGGTTTTTTTTGTCCTTTCTTCCAAGTGTAGAGTTTCTGCATATTGCTATGGTGGTTCACTATAACATTTAACTCTTTTCCAGGGTATTTTGTCTTAATTTTAACCCTTTGAATCAAATTTTAGACTTATTTTGATGTTTGCGTGCAGGTTTTGATGTTTTTTTTTCCTTTCTTCCAAGTGGAGATTTACCTTGCAGCATATGTCCATGCTTTCTATTGTATGTAAACATGCATCTTAGGGCTATGTTTGTATTATTTAACCCTTTTCCTGCTGAATTACTTCATTTTTGGACTTTTATGTACAGCTTTTGGACTTAGGCTTACAGTTTCTTACTTTTATGTACAGGTTGCGATAAAAAAAACAATTTCAAGTGAGGTTGACCTCACTGCATATTGCAGTGGTGGTTATTATAACATTGATATCTTTCCAGTGCATTTTTAAATTTTTTTTAACCCTTTGAATAGTATTTTAGACTTATTTTGACGTTTGCGTGCAGGTTTTCATGGATTTTTTTTTCCCTTTCTTCCAAGTGTAGATTTACCTTCTAGCATATGTCCATGCTTTCTATTGTATGTAAACATGCATCTTAGGGCTACGTTGTATTCTTTAACCCTTTCCCTGCTTAATTACTTCAATTTTGGACTTCTTTTGTTTACAGGTTTGGATTTTTGTGCTTTTAAAAAATTTTTTTTCTTCTTTGCATATTGCTGCGGGGGTCCACGATAACATTTAACTCTTTTCCAGGGTATTTCGTCTTAATTTTAACCCTTTGAATCAAATTTTGGACTTATTTTGACGTTTGTGTGCAGGTTTTCATGTTTTTGTTTACTTTTATGTGCAGGTTTTGAGGTTTGTCTTTCTTCTCTTCCAAGTGGCAGCTTACCTTGTAGCATATTGCCATGGTTCCTATTTTATGTTAGGATGCTTCTTGGGGTTATTATTATATTATTTAACCCTTTAGCTGCTTATTTACTTTAATTTTGGACTTTTGTGTGCAGGTTTTGTACTTTTGTGTGCAGGTTTTGATATTTTTTTTTAAGTAGAGTTTTACCTCACTGGCATATTACCATGATGGTTACTGTAACATTTTCAGGGTATTTTTCTAAATTTTAACCCTTGGGAACAAATGTGATACTTTTATGAGCAGGTTTTGAGGTTTGTCTTTCTTTTCTTCCAAGTGGATATTTTTCAAGTAGACTTTCACCTTACTGGCATGTTGGCGTTGTGGTTACTGTGACAGGGTATTTTTCTCAATTTTAACCCCTTGAAACAAATGTGATACTTTTTTTTACTTTTATGTGCAGGTTTTGAGGTTTGTCTTTCTTTTCTTCCAAGTGGTGACTTACCTTGTAGCATATTGCCATGGTTCCTATTTTATGTTAGCATGCTTCTTGGGCTATTTTTATATTATTTAACCCTTTAGCTGCTTATTTACTTTAATTTTGGACTTTTCTGTGCAGGTTTTGTACTTTTGTGTGCAGGTTTTGATATTTTTTTTTAAGTGGAGTTCTATCTCACTGGCATATTGCCACGCTGGTTATTGTAATATTTTTAGGGTATTTTTCTAAATTTTAACCCTTTGAAACAAATGTGATACTTTTTTGACTTTTATGTGCAGGTTTTGAGGTTTGTCTTTCTTTTTTTCAAAGTGGAGACTTACCTTGTACCATATTGCCATGGTTCCTATTTTATGTTAGCATGCTTCTTAGGGGTTATTATTATATTATTTAACCCTTTAGCTGCTTATTTTCTTTAATTTTGGACTTTTGTGTGCAAGTTTTGAACTTTTTTTTTTTTACTCTAGCCACCCCTTTACATTGGCCACCTGTTGGTGAGCCACGGGGTACTGATACCCCCCTCTAGTTGTGCTCAATTACAGAATGGTGTTGTGTCTTTCTTTTTTGATGCAAATAAGAAAGATACATGTAAAGCCTATTTCTCCTCGAGGGGATAATTCTGTTATATGCAGTTGAGCCTATTGGTTTTTCCTTTATGTCCTAGACCCTCCAGCCTTTTTTCTATTCAACTAAGTCTGGGTCATTGGTACAGTATAAAAATGTTAAAAAATTTATAGTAATTTATATATTTTTTATACTTACCAATGACCCAGACGGGGATGGCCCTCCCATGACTTGGGAACTCATACCTCCCTGCTGAGTACATAATGCTTACCAGGCACTGGTTGTAAGAATGATAATTTCGCCAATTTCGAGACCTCCTTGACACTGTGCATGCGCAGTGGAGTAAAAGTATGGAGGACCATATAGGACATGTAATTTTTGGTTTTTGATGCAAATTTTGGGGTTTGGGGGGCAAAATTTGTGTTTGGCCCTAGATATTTAAGAGTTAGCACCAGCTAAGTCTGGGTCATTGGTAAGTATAAAAAATATATAAATTACTATAAATTTTTTAACTTTCTGAACCCATGGTCTGGTTTGAACTCAATTTGGTATGTGGTATTATTGGGTCATAAGTACTTGACTCATGCAAAAAAAAAAAATTCCACATCCCCATGGGAACCCTGGGAGCTAAAAATAGAAATATTTTCAAACGCCCGTATTTCCCAAACCACATGGAACAGAGAGCTGTTATTTAGTACGAAGTATCCTTAGGACCAATAGAATTGAATGGTTAAAAAACATTGCCATCGGTTATGTTAGGGTGTTCTGTAATGGGCATCGAAAAAATGCAGAGTTGGCATATTTGCAAAAATTTAAAAAAATCTTTTCTCCAGAACCAATCATCAGAATCTTTTGATATTTGGTATACAACATTCATAGGGAGGTCAGATACAAGTTTGTTAAAATAAAGCCTATTCGTTCATATTTATGGAGACTTGAACTTAATGAAAGCAAGAGCAAAGTTATACCTGTGGGCTGCAAAGTGGACCCACTCGAAGGTGGAGAGTGGGGGAGTTCTGTATTCCGGAAAGTAGCAGCAGTCTTGTTAGTGTAGGAGAGACAGGTGACTACGAGTATTTGGGGGTAAATATGAACATCACAGGAAGAGGTATCTACCAAAACCACACAAATAAATTGATTCTGAAGGGGATGTGAATCCTTAACCAAATGAAACTAATAGGGAGAAACAGTTTCAATAAGGTCTTTGTGTGGGAAAACCATTTGGGAAATGGTGGGTCTGCCAAGTATAACATATGGTAGGGAAGTGGTACCCCTAAATCAGACGGCTGTAAAGAGCTTAGGAATCCTGCAGAATAATGCAGGCCGATGAATAATGGGGTAGAGTAATGCCAAGCACTAGAAGCAATTGGGGGTGAGCTTGGGTGTATGAGGATCAAGGACAGGATAGACTTATTGAAACTCGGTTATCTTAATTATTTTGTAAATCTCCCCGACAGCTGATGGTGTAAAGTAATGTTCCTGAGTATTTTCAACTCAAATATTAAGACATGCTGTATGGTCCAAGTGAGGGAGCTAATAGAGAACTATTCATTGGAGATCTCGGATCTAGACATTAGGGCAAACCAGGGTAAAAAAATTGTCAGAGAAAGGGTCATGGAGGATGGTAACCGTAATTGGCGAGAGGGGGTCAAATCAAAGAAGTCTTTGGCTTGCCTGCATGATAAAGAGAAGCCTGGTTTTGAATAGTACCTTGATGTCACCTTGGGGGGGGGGGGGGGGGGTCACTGCTGTTCAAGCTGAGGTCGCAGTCCCTCGAGCTGAGGGAAAAACAGTGAAAAGGAGTGCCAGATGTGTAATTTGGGCGTGGGGGAGACCCTGGAACACTTTCTTCTAGAATGCCCAAAATACCAGTCTAAAAGAATAAGATTCACTGGGAGTATAATGGTGAAGTGGGATGGGAGAATGAAGGACATGTGGTTAGTGGAAGACTCAAAGGAAAGGGCTGATATGCTAATCGGACAGATTGAGAAGAATGGGGCAAGGGATGTCATCACGCAGTTCGTCTCCAAGTGTTGGGAGGAGAGAAGAAGCGTGGGAATAGGGAGGTAGTTGGGAGTACATGGGTAACCAATGCCTTCTCATCTGAGAACCACGACAAATCAGCGGCCGGCCAAAGTGTTATTATTATTATGTGTATGATTTTAGATATTAAAGTCTCAGGGGACAATTGTTCTGACAATTGTACTGTTGGGCAGATGCCCTGGTTACACTTTTGAACTACAGGTATTGATTTCTTTACACGTTGCATTGATCTTAATTCATTTCAATTCTCTGAAATTGCGAAAATTTATTTTGTGATCTCCCAAAACAGGTGAAAAACTGAGTTTTTGCCACAGTTTTGTGGTCTTTCAAGACATGTGGTCTCTCATGACAAGTCCATTATAGAGTGAAACCAATTGGTGCATGGCCACCATGGTTTCTCAAGACAAGTGGTCTCTCATGACAGGTTTTACTGTAAGTGCTAGAAGCAACTATCAGGACTTTCAAAAAAATGAGGATACCAGAGCAAAAGCCTACATATTCAGTTAAATGCAAGTTGTATTTCATTTATATGAACTTGTTTTATCACAAATTATTGAAGAGTGCCTGTGGGCACTCTTCAATAATTTGTAATAAAACAAATTTTGTTTAATAAATTCAGACCACCAAAAAAATTGTAACCCTCAACGAGTTAAAAAACTCGAGACTTCTTTGAAATTTATTTGGGGATAAGTAAAATAAACATGTAGTACTCGTGATGCTGCTTTTTATTGTCTCAAGAAAAAATTTTTTGGTGGACTATTAAAATAGCCTGTGGCTGTTTGACCGTGTGCTTCTGTCCATCCGTGCACTGTCCCACTTTGTTTTCCTAATGACAACTTTAGTTATAGTTGACCAAATCAAATGAAATTTGGTATGTAGGTGTATCAACATAAAATGCAGGTCAAGTTCGAATTGGGGGTGGTCCTGCCCCCTTTTCAACTTTGAAAACTCTATTTTTATTTTAGTTTCCAACCAATAACTTAAGCTGTAATTGACCGAATCAAATAAAATTTGTTGTGCCGGTGTATCAACATAAAATACAGGTCAAGTTCAAATCGGGGTTTGGTCCGACATTTTTTGATAGAGTTGTGTCCGTTTTTCTACTTCGAAAAATTCAATTTTTTTCAGGGGAAATGTGTGGCCGAGCAGCCTTTTATTTAACATGTACCATATCAGACTCCAAATTGGACATGCTTAGCTCCCTCCCAACAGGTCCAATCAAGTTCTACACACCTCCTTTTGTATGACTGACTGTTTGTGATACAAGTCCAAGTATCTAATCTTGTAAGAAAGTATATTATTACAAGCATGAGCCATTCGATATCTTAGACTTCAATCCAGATGGAAATGTCTTGACTGGAAAAAGTATTGAAAGGAGGGTGGGTCACACCTCCTCTAACCCTTCCTTAGCTATGCCCTGCATGTGGGATTAAATATCCCTGTCAACCGAAAGGCACAGGATTGCTTTGCAAAAGAAAGTTTTAACACATTTTTTGTATTCCAGGTGTTTATTGACTGTAAAGAATGCCACCTGGATTGTGCTGTTCCTCTTGAAATTAAAAACAGAATGAGTAATCTAACTGCAGCTGAGCAAGAAGAAATTCTAAACAATTTTGTAAAGAGATGTGATATCGACAGAGCTATAGCTTATGAGCTGCTATCTTGTGAGTTTTAAAAATTTATATTCCATGTTTGAGTAATATGGAATACATCCCATCTAATTTTATGAAGTGAACAATGTATCATTGATTGTTTGTTGATGAACACCATACAGGTGACAGAAAGTAGAAATGATTAACATTGATTATATAAGGACTAAAATGGTTAAAAATCTGTTTTGTAGACCCTACTGCATGGTAATTTTGGCTTCTTTTTATTGTGCCCCTACCACCTTAGAAGGATCGGTGGGTATATAGTCAAGCTGTCTGTCAGAATGTCTATCTGTACATCCATATGTCTGTCTCCACAAACATTTGGAATTATAACTCTAGCACTTGATGTTGGATTTTCATGTCGTTTGGTATGGCGATAGACCAGCAAATGGGAAAGGATATCCATAAATCGCAGGATATGTCCACACATTCATACCAGAGTTATGGCCCTTGTAGGACTTAGAAAGATAGTAAAATGAATATTTTGCATTATAACTCTGGTAGCGGTAGGGTCCTGCAAATCGGATATTTTAATTTGAGTCGATTCGATTCTAGTTTAAAACTCGTGATTCGAGTCATTTTTCATAGTAACAGTTTTGACAAGTTTTAACCTGTTTTCCAAATTAGGCACGGCATATTGGGTTGTTCATGCAGTCAAAACAAAGAACTCACAATGAAAACTCTGTCGTTTATCGGGACCGAATCGACTTGAGAAAAAGGACATCTGTGAATCAGAGACGAGTCAAGTCGATTTTGTGTTCCGGCTCGAGATTCGACTCAAAATTTGAGTAATCGCAGAGCTCTAGGTACTGGTTATCAGCTTTTGATGTCCTTTGATATGATGATAGACCAGCATGAAGAACATGATATCCACATACCACAGATTTCATCCATACATTCCTACCAAAGTTATGGCCCTTGTTACACTTGGAAACTCTTCTGTATGAACATTTTGAATTATAACTCAGTCATTTGTGTGCAGATTTTGATCTCTTTTGGTATGGTGAGAGACTAGTATGGGGGAGAAGGCATCCACATATTGCAGATTTTGTCTATGCATATGGACCAGAGTTATGGCCCTTGTTACACTTCTGAAATTTTCCATACAAACATTTTGCAATATAACTCCAGCATGGGTTGTTAGATTTGATGTCCTTTGGTGTGGTGATAGAACATTCTGGGAGAGATGATATCTGCATATTGTGGGTTATGCCCATGCTCAGTTACCACAGTTATGCCCCTTTTTAGACTTACAAAAACTGTCCGTACTTTGTATTGCCCATGTTGACATTGCAAGTGGGGGCATATGCAATGCTTTGCATTGCACTAGTTTCTTGTTATCAATGTAAACTGTAAAAAAATAAAAATAAATTGCTTAGTGTCATATATACAGTACAGTCGCAGTGGACTGTTTGTCGTACTCCACGCGTGCGCAGTCATGTCCACATGCATTTACCGGGTAATAAAAATTATCAGCAAAATTTTAAATAATGAAGCACCGGGTTGTACCCGGTGATTCATTAATTAAAGTTTTGATGATTATTCCTGTATTTAGTGTTTGGAATCTAGAATTATTGCGATTATGGAAATATTTCCCACCTGTGGAAAGTGACCAGTCCTCGGCGGTCGTACTGTATTACCCAAGTTAATAAAATAGATAAAATCATCATTTCAGTACAACAAGGCACTATCTGCAAAGCTTCAGCTTTGCAGGTGGTGCCTTGTTCTACTCAGGGGACGAAATACACCACTACCCCTGTTATTCTGTAGATTATGAGACCTACATGTAAAACATATCAAGTATATTAACCTCTGATGGTAAAGAAATAATAATTACAAAAATAAAAAGTAAAATAAAACACCACCCACCCACATGCATTTTTATAGAAAATGGCCTGAGAAACAGAGAAACTTTTGTGTGACCTAACATACATGTATGGTATTAATCTGTAGAGAATTGCTTACAATCAAAATACCCACAGGGTGGAATTTTGGGCAGATAACATTTTCTTTAGCGCAGGCTACACCCTGTAGTTCTTGTCTGATTATGAGAATATTTCATATAGCAGATTCAAGGTCATGTCTTGATGAGAACGTCCCCTTTTGGTTGAGATTGGTCAAAATGATGGCCGTACAAGCCCAATATCTGAAAACATTTAGCACAGTCTACAGGTCGTATTTATGAAGGGATTTCATTGTAACTTGGTAGGATGACATTATATAATGTCTAGATGAGAACGTCCCCTTTTGGTCATGATCAGTCAACCGTGATGGCTATGTGTGATGGCTACATGTGATGGCTACATGAGTCCGAAGCCCAAAAACATTTAGCGCTGTCTACAGGTCGTATTTATGAAGGGATTTTATTGTAACTTCGTGGGATGACTTGAATAATGTCTAGATCAGAACATCCTTTTTTGGTCAGGTTCAGTCAACTGCGACGACCACAGGGGCACATTACCTTGATTCCTTCAGTACAGTCTACAGCTTGCATTTACGAAGGGATTCCATTGCCAATTTGTAGGATAGCTCAGTATAATGTCTTAGATGAGAAGCTCCTGTTTTGGCCGTGATCGGTCAACTGTAATGGCCACACAGGCACGTGACCTAGATTTGTTTAGCACAGCCTACAGTTCATATTTATGGAGAGATTTCATTGTAACTTGGAATGATGGCTAGATGAGACTGTCCTATTTTGGACATGAACAGTGATTTCATTGTAACCTAGCAAAAAAAGACGTATCACAAGTACAATGTATTTTGACGAGTTTGAACCTTTTCTCAACAAATACTGTGCTGAGGTTGGTTGTTTTCTCATGGTCAGTGATCTAAACTTTCACTTTGACGTCCCATCTGACCCTGATACCCGTCACTTTATGGAGATACTGGACTCACTGGATCAGATTCAACATGTTCACAAGCCTGCACATAGACGAGGGCACACTTTGGATCCCATCATATCACAGAGAAACGACAGTCTTGTAGAAGATATCTCTGTCTGGGATCATTCTCTATCAGACCACTTCTTCGTAATTTGTAATCTTCATATAAAAAACCCAAATGTGCTGCGGCAAACAATATCATATCGGAAGCTTAAGAAAATCGATCAGGCAACTTTGATGCCAAAATTAACAGAAGCTTTTAGCAATATTGACACTTCTACTGCCCATAGCATGGCTAACTCGTACAATTCCAACCTTACGAAAATGCTTGATAGCGTTGCCCCCCAAATATCAAAGAGTATTACAATCAAAGCTTCTCGCCCCTAGATGAATGCTGAAATCCGGTCAGCAAAACAGAAACGTAGGCAACTCGAAAGGAAATGGCGGCACTCTAAATTAGCCATACATCATGAAATGTATAAATCACAATGTAAAGTCGTGAAAAATGTGGTTTTATTTTTAAAAAAACAGTTCCTGTCCGACGAAGTCAGGCGCTGTGGGTTAGACCAGAAACAGTTGTTTCGGGTATTGCAGTCTTTAGAAACTAAAGCAACACCTAAATTCTCCGATGAACTCCCAAATGCCAGTATTGCCGAAATGTTTTCGGAGTTTTTTTCTTTCAAAATTGATAAAATTAGACTGTCCCTGGACCAGACTGAAAGCTCCTGTGACCACTCCCAGTTTAAGACCTCTTCAGTTTCAGTTTCAAAAAGAAAATCCAAATTCAACACTGTGTCGTCAAGCATTGTTGAAAGAATCATCATGTCATCTCCGACTAAAAGTTGTGCCTTGGATCCAATACTCACTTCTTTGCTGAAGTCATGCTTGCCCACTCTCATAGGCTGTATCACTAATATTATCAATGAGTCAATAGTACCAACGTGTTTGAAGACGGCTCTTGTAACACCTCTTCTTAAAAAGTCATCATTAGACCCATGTGTACTTAAAAATTATCGTCCAGTATCAAACCTACCATTTATTTTGAAAGTGATTGAAAAGGTTATTGATCAGCAGCTGCGCATTCACTTAGCCAGTAACCAGCTTTTAGACCCCAAACAATCAGCATATCGTTCCGGTCATTCAACAGAATCTGCTACGTTGAGCATTCAGAATGATTTGCTGAAGAGTTTGGATCGTAGAAGGGCTGTGTTGCTTTAGTACTTTTAGATCTTTCAGCTGCATTTGATACCATTGATCATAAGATCCTATTGGATAGACTTTTTAATCTAGGTATAGATGGTGTTGCCCTGAGGTGGTTTCTGTCCTACCTGACAGACAGGACACAGTGTGTCACAATTGATGGTGTTAAGTCAGAACAGGTAGCACTTAATTTCGGAGTACTACAGGGTTCCTTTTTGGGTCCTATTCTCTTTACATGCAGCACCTTGGGGAGATTATTTGCTCACATGGAATCGACTACCATTTCTATGCTGATGATTCTCAGATTTACATCGAATTCGACCCCTCTGATCTGGTAGACACTGAATCAAAATTTCAGATTATGAGTAATTGTATAGCAGATATCAGAACCTTTATGCTGGTGAACCAACTAAAACTGAACGATGATAAAACAGAACTCATTATATTTTCCTCCAGGTACAAACCAGTACCAGATGTTTTGTCTCCTCTTAAGCCCCGTCCGTACAGACGAGCAAATTTAATTAGTCAAAGAAAATGTGGCAAATAATATTTGTCACATTTTTTACTTCTCGTGTGTATGCAACGGCACATTTTATTTGCTGACGGCGCTGCTTTGTACATAAGGTGGCGATAGAAATTATTACTCAAATACCAGCTGTCATGGAAAATATAGGGGGGGGGGGGGGCATAACACATGATGTCCCCATGCCCCAACAGCCCTGTGTCTTCTTGGACCAAGGAATCCCCCCCCCCCCTATCCCCTCCCCCTTACTCTCCGATAGAGATCTGCGCCCATGATGTGAAAGGAGAGATATTTAACTCTATAAAGTTCACTTTTTATATTCCGCAGACTCTCCTTACTTTGCAACTCTTCCAAAAGTAAATATACAGCATTGTCAGACCACCACATTTTTTGAAAATTGCGGTACTTTTCACTAAAGTCTTCTCTACATTTGTATTATTATAGCGTGGTGGATGATGCAATACTTGTTTATGTATTTCTATGCATGCGCAGTTTCTCCGTGCGCAGAAATATGGCACATTTCTTTGTTCAATATCTGGGACGTCCAGATATTGAACATAGAAATGTGTTCAAAGAAAATGTGACAAATTTTCTCGTACACACGACCAAATTTTATTTGCCACATTTTCTTTGACAAATTAAATTTGCTCGTCTGTATGGGGCTTTACAATAGGTGACAAAATTGTCAGCCCATCTACCACGGTCAGAAACTTGGGCATGTATCTTGATACACATTTGACCATGTCTTATCACATATCAAAACTCTGACAGTCTGCAATTTTTCACATTTGGAATTTCGGTCGAGGAAGGAAAATCCTAACAAAATGTGCCACTGAATGTCTCGTGCATGCATACATTTCATCTAGTCTAGACTACTGCAAGGTCCTTCTTTGTGGGCTCCCAAAAAGCAAATCAATAGATTGCAGATAATTCAGAATACTGCTACCGTATAGTGACCAGCACCAAGAAGAACGAACACATTACTCCTCAGTTAATGAATCTTCATTGGCTCCCTATTGCAGCCAGAAAAGACTTCAAAATTATTCTGTTCATCTATAAAACAAGCTAACGTAGTGCCTTCTTATGTTCCTGAGGTGGTCAAAGTGTATGCACCAAAACGCTTGCTTCGCTCCTCATGCCATAACCTACTGGAACAGCCCACATATGACCTTGTATCATATGGGGGGCATTCTTTTAGTTACAATGCTCCGCTCCAAGACTTTTCAATGTTACCTGAATCTGTGAAAATGGCCCAATCTCTTCCAGTTTTCAAATCAAAGCTAAAATCTTTTCTATTTAAAAAATATTACCCTGATGTTGATTAATCCCATATTCTGTGTATTTATGGTTCTTTTTCTTTTGTTCAGCACCTTGGAACATTTCTTAATATTGTGAAATGTGCGCTATATAAAACTTACCTATTACCTATAATTATTAGCCGTTACCGCTGCCTGGTCACGTGACTTAGATTCCTTTAGCACTGTTTACAGGTTGTTTTTATGAAGGGATTTCATTGTAACCTGGTAGGATAACTTGATATGATATCAAGATGAGACTCGTATTGTCGTCATTCGTCATGATCGGTCATATGTGACCAATGAACTCTAGTCTATGAGTTATATTTTATATATTATATCCCCCCCCCACCCCCCAAAAAGAAATCCTTTCCAACCCATCTTGAACTAGAGGTGTAGACATTGAACGAGTGTATTTATTTGCCCCCTCCCCCCCCCCCCCCAAAAAAAAAAGAAAAAAAAGAAGAAATTTCAACCAACTTCAACAACATGTACAAGTTTGCAAATACAACCAGTGATACAGAGCTATGTAGGTATTTGATTCCCCCACTCAAATCCCATCACAGATTCCCAAGTTTGGAAGTTCTGAAAATTTTCAAACACGAAAAGAAAAGATGTAGTCAGAAATTCACACTTCCTCTGGGTGGGTTGTGGGGGTGGGGGGGTGGGGGGGGGGGTTGTGGAAACTGAACTTTTACAAGACCATATAAAATATAAGGGGTAGTGGCTGATAACTAGATTTTTGGTAAATAGTAATTACTGTGAACACTAAATATTGGCCGTGGTGGTGGGGAGTGGGGGGGGGGGGGGGGGGGGGGGGGGGTGGAGTGGAATTTTGTAGGACCAATACAAATATATTTGAAAAGAATGATGATAGAGGTGGTGAGTGTGATCTTCATCCCATATTGTAATTAGGCTTTTCCCTCTGGAAAAGACTATTGTTTTTATACAGATTATTATTTTTTTTTTTTTAGGCTTTTCTTTCTGGATTATTATTTTTTATTTTTTTTCCACACATTTTGTCCGTACGATTCAGAAGCCATTTTCAAACCGATTTGAACACAGTTTAGCACACGTATAGAGGGGCACAAAATCTAAAAATGTACCGAAGTGGAATTTTCGATTTAACCCTTATTTCGATAGAATTGGCAAAAAACTGTCAAAATTAGGGTTTATAGGCACTTTCTCGAAACGTGTCTTGTAGATTTTTTTTAAACGTTCATCATTATTAGACCTGTCTGTGACATGACCATTCATTTACAAGAGATATCAGGCAATGCAAATGTTAACCCTCCACAGGCTGCCAAACATCGAAATTTTGATGAAATAGGCTGTTTTTGGGCTCCTTTTTTTCCATCAAAAATGCTTTTTTACAGTTTTGGTTAAAGTTTGTGGTTAAAAACCCAGCCAAACACTACCACCACCACCACCCCCCCCCCCCCCTCCCCCCCCCCCCCCCCCCCCCCCCCCCCCCAATTAGGCTTTTTTAGCTCACCTGGCCTAAAAGGCCATGTGCGCTTTTCTCATCGCTTGGCGTCCGTCGTCTGGTGTCCGTAAACATTTCACATTTTCATCATCTTCTCTGTAACCGCTGAGCCGGTGTGAATCAAACTTGGCAGAAATGGTCTATGGGAGGTCCTTTACAAACGATCCGCATTTTGCTCCCGTCGGATAAAAAACGCGGCTTCCAAAGGCATTCTTTGATTCTGGTTGGTGGATTTTCAAAAATCTTCTCCTCTGAAACTGCCAGGCCAAATGTTTTGAAACTTCATATAAATGATGACTGGGACCCCCTCTACCAACTATCAACATGGCCACAATTGCGACTTTTAGTTACTAAAGAAACCCTATGGGAAATCACATTTTCATCTTCTTCTCTGGAACTACTGAGCCGACGTGAGCCAAACTTCGCATGAATGGTCTATGAGAGGATGGAAATATGTGTCCAGCAGAGGCTATATTCTAATGCTTAACCCAATGCCTCTCCTGTCTGCACGAAGATCAGTACTGTCAACAAAATACTTGTTTTTTGAGAATCTGGTAAGGGTTGGTTCCAGTTTTTTCTCCACTGAGAACTGGGAAAAAAAAAACCCAAAATATTGTGCATACAGTACATGTCATAATAATATGGCCACCAGAGACATTCTATGATTCTGTTTGATGGATTCAAATGTTTTGAAACTTCACGTGATTGAAGACTGGGACACCTTCTACCAATGATCCTAATGTAATTTTGATGTAATGTTGGAAACATGGCCACATTTGCAGCTCATAGTTACCATGGAAAGCTTATGGGAAATCACATTTTTATATGTATTTCCAGGTGAGCGGTTACAGGCTTTTCTCTTTTCTCCAGTATGCATTTTGAACTATTTACAGTCACTACATGTGGAACCTTTTTTTTAAACTTATGTACTGCCCCTCCCCCCCCCCTCCCCCAATTAGGCACTTTTTTTTTCTTTTGTCAAAAATGCTTTTTTACAGTTTTGGTTAAAGTTTGTGGTTAAAAACCCAGGCAAACACCCCCCCCCCCCCCAATTAGGCATTTTTTTTTTCTTTCCTCCAATATGCATTTTGAACTATTTACAGTCACTACATGCGGAACCTTTTGTTTCTTTTCTTTTCTCCAATGTGCATTTTGATCTATTTACAGTCACTACATGCGGAACCTTTTTTTAAACTTATGTACTCCCCTCCACCACCACCACCCCCCCCCCCCCCCCCACCCCCCAGGGGCCAATTAGGCACTTTATTTTTTCTTTTGTCAAAAATGCTTTTTTACAGTTTTGGTTAAAGTTTGTGGTTAAAAACCCAGACAAACACCACCACTCACCCCCCCACCCCCATGGAGCCAGGTTTTTTTTTGTTTTTTTTTCTGCTCAAAATGCATTCTGAAGGATTTAGACTGACCACATATGGAAAAAAAATGGACTTTCCTAACACACCCCCACTCTCCAACCCCACCCCCACAACATTCATGCAATATTTTTTATTTGGTACAAAATGCATTTTTAGCTTGACTGTTTATAGTCCGGGCTATAGTCATGACTTTCGTCCGTCCATCTGTAGGTCCATCCATCTGCTCGTAAACAATTGGTTTCCGACTGATAACTCCAGTTTGGATTATTTGATTTCAACCAAAATTGATATGTGTATTTTCCAGCTATTAATACAGGCCAGGTTTGAATATAGGGTCCACAACTCCCTAACCCTCCCCCCCCCCCCCCCCCCCCCCCACACGCACACACACACACACTCACCTACACATACACATGCACGCACGCACGCACGCACGTGTGTGCGTGTGTGTCACTTAGGCAATTATTCCCAAAATGCATTTTGATGGATTGGGAGTTATTACATGCAAAAAAGAAAATTCACTCCTATAGCCCAACATTGCTTTATGTACTGCATCTTTAATCCTTTACCTAACACAAGATGAAGCCAACAGTACAAATTATTTTTCTGAAACATCAGATTTTTTTTCATTTTTTATTTCTAACCATGGCTTATTAGTCCTCATTGGAACAAGCTCATCAACAAAAAATAGCTCCGACTATTTTGCGTCTAAGCATTGCCATTGCTGGGACAGTCGGGCTGCATGCGTGACATCACTCCAGTTATAAGTTATAAGGGTATTCAAAAAACCAAGTGTTAACCTGTTTTAGGCTTGTTAAACTGCAATACCCCTCGAAAGCTCAAAAATTCATGTTTTCTGTGGATTTCTTTAAAAGAGTCATGTAGATTTTCAAGAAAAATAGACCAAGTGCAGGTCTTGGTGTGGCAGTAGAAGTTGCATGGACAAAATACTCCGGTGAGCATTTGTTAACCCTCCACGGACTGCTAAAAGTCACAATTATTATAAAATGGGCTATTAATGTTAACCAAAATTGATATGTGTATTTTCCAGCTGGTAATACAGGCCAGGTTTGAATATAGGTTCCATAATTCCCCCCCCCCCCCCCCACACACTCACACACACACACACACACACACACACACACACACACACACACACACACACACACACACACACACACACACACACACACACACACACACAGTCTTGTTTTCCCTACATACCGAGGTACCCCATTGTCTGTCCTTTGTGTGGACTAACGGTTTCAACCTCGTTTTGCTGGTACAGTTCTGGGAAAACAACCGAGGTAAAGGGTTTCTTTTGTCTTTTGTACCTGGGTAAGGCGAAACATGCAAACTCTTTTGTCTAGTTACCTCGTCAAGTTGGTAAGACAAACGCACACACACACACACACACACACACACATACCCAGTCTTGTCTACCCTACATACCGAGGTACCCCATTGTTTGTCCTTTGTGTGGAATAACGGTTTCTACCTCGTTTTGCCGGTACAGTTCTGGGAAAACAACCGAGGTAAAGGGTTTCTTTTGTCTTTTGTACCTCGGTAAGTCGAAACACGCAAACTCTTTTGTCTAGTTACCTCATCAAGTTGGTAAGACAAACCCACACACACACACACACACACACACACACACACACACACACACACACACACACACACACACACACACACACACACACACACACACACACACACACACACACACACACACACACACACACACACACACACACAGTCTTGTCTACCCTACATACCGAGGTACCCCATTGTTTGTCCTTTGTGTGGACTAACGGTTTCAACCTCGTTTTGCCGGTACAGTTCTGGGAAAACAACCGAGGTAAAGGGTTTCTTTTGTCTTTTGTACCTCGGTAAGGCGAAACACGCAAACTCTTTTGTCTAGTTACCTCGTCAAGTTGGTAAGACAAACGCACACACACACACACACACACACACACACACACACACACACACACACACACACACACACACACACACACACACACACACACACACACACACACGTGTCACTTAGGCAATTATTCCCAAAATGCATTTTGAAGGATTGGGAGTTATTACATGCAAAAAAGAAAATTCACGCCTATAGCCCAACATTGCTTTATGTACTGCATCTTTAATCCTTTACCTAACACAAGTTGAAGCCAACAGTACAAATTATTTTTCTGAAACATCTCATTTTTTCATTTTTAGCTCAACTTGACAAAGTCAAGCTGAGCTATTGCCATCACTTCTCGTCCGGCGGCGTACGTACGTACGTTAGTACATTAGTATGTACGTCCACAATTTCCTTTGGCACACCTCACAGGTCGCATTTATGATCAGATTACTTTGAAACTTGGTATGCTTGTTTGGGGTGACCTCTAGATGGGAGCTATCGATTTTCTTCAATTTCCGTCAAAAAATGTTGCCGCGGCCAACGTTCTTAGAACTTAGTTTAGTTAAACCACAATATTTCCCTTTGGCACACCCTACAGGGCACATTTATGATTTGATTGCTTTGAAATCTGGTATGCTTATTTAGGGTGACCTCTAGATGGGAGCTATCGATTTTCTTCAATTTCTGTCAAAAAATGTTGCCGCGGCCAACGTTCTTAGAACTTAGTTTAGTCAGAAGACTCAATATTTCCCTTTGGCACACCCTACAGGGTACATTTATGATTGGATTGCTTTGAAACCTGGCATGCTTGTTTGGGGTGACCTCTAGATGGGAGCTATCGATTTTCTTCAATTTCCGTCAAAAAATGTTGCCGCGGCCAACGTTCTTAGAACTTAGTTTAGTCAAACCACAATATTTCCCTTTGGCACACCCTACAGGGCACATTTATGATTTGATTGCTTTGAAACCTGATATGCTTGTTTGGGGAGACCTCTAGATGGGAGCTATCGATTTTCTTCAATTTCCATCAAAACATGTTGCCGCAGCCAACATTCTAAGAACTTAGTTTAGTCAGACCTCAATATTTCCCTTTGGCACACCCTACAGGGCACACTTATGATCAGATTGCTTTGAAACCTGACATGCTTGTTTGGGGTGACCTCTAGAAGAGAGCTATCGATTTTCTTCCATTTCCGTCAAAAAATGTTGCCACAGCCAACGTTCTTAGAATTTAGTCTAGTCAGACCACAATATTTCCCTTTTGTACACCCTACAGGGCTTTGAAACCTGGCATGCTTGTTTGGGGAGGCCTCTAGATGGGAACTATCGATTTTCTTCGGTTTCTGTCAAAAAATGTTGCCACTGGCAAAAAAAAATGACTTTGGTACCAATGATCTTCAATTTTGCCATTTCATTTATAACTTCCCAAGTCCAAGTTTGTCAAGTTTAGCTACAGTGTCATTGACACTTTCATTTCTTCTAACCATGGCTTATTAGTCCTTATTAGAACAAGCTCATGAAGTTTGTTCCATTAATAGATCATGAGGTATGTTTTGAAGTAGAGAAGTGAAAAAATAAAATTTGAATAGCAAATTTGGTATATCACGAGTGCAGATATGGCAGATTCGTTAGGTAAACGGTTAACAAAAAATGGCTCTGACTATTTTGCGTCTAAGCATTGCCATTGCTGGGTCAGTCGGGCTGCATGCATGACATCACTCTAGTTGTAAGTAATAAGGGTTTTCAAAAAAACAAGCATTAACACCTTTTGTGGTGGTTAATAGCGATACCCATCAAAAGCTTAAAAACTTCATGTTTTCCCTGGATTTCTTTACAAACATCTTATAGAGTTTTCAGAAGAAAATGGCCACTGATAGGTCTTTGTGTCACATTACCAGTTACATGGATGAATTATTCCAGTAAGCATTTGTTAACCCTCCATGGGCTTCTAAATGTCAGAATTTTAAAAAAATAGTCTGTTTTTGGACACCAACAACATCAATTGGGAATGTCACAGAGAAACGTAACTTCTTTTACCGAACGCAAAACTGATAGGGAAAAATTTTTGTAAGTAGTAAGGATATTAAAAAATCGAGGTCTTAACCCATTTTTGACTGGTTAAGGAGATATACCCCTTAAAAGCTTAAAATTCCCGTTTTCTGTGGATTTCTCCAAAAAATCTGGAAAATTTTCAAGAAAAATTGACGATTTGCAGGTCTTGGAGTGACATTACAAGTTGTATGGGCAAAATATTCCAGTAAGCATTTGTTAACCCTCCAGAGGCAGCCAAGCATAGACATTTTGAGAAAATGGGCTGTTCTTGGGTTCCCATAACACCCAGTGTGCACCTGCGCGATAAACATAACCTCCTTGAAAGTGGAATTCACCGAGGATCATTTTTGTAAGTAATGAAGGTATTCACAAAACCAAGCATTAACCCGTTTTGTTTTTTTTTTAATTTTTTTTATTAGGGTTTAACGACACATTAACAGCCAGGGTCATATCATGTCAGTGTCAGTTTTACTGGTGGAGGAAGCCAGAGTACCCGGAGAGAACCACCGAGCAACAACGAGCAGCTGTCAGCTCTCCAACATCGTAACTCTGAACTCTGCACCGCGGCACAGGCAGGGTTAGATTGGTTGAAGACATGCGCACCATTGATGTGCAGTACGCCTTAGTACACAGCGTCATCGTGCCCCCATACAGGCAATTGGGGTTAACCCTTTACCCAACGCAGACGATATAAAAATTTATTATTTTAAATACCATTGTTTTGAATTTTTCAAAAAATTTCAACAAAACCATATCAAGTGACCCCTCGTTGGAACGAGCTCGTCGAGCTCGTTCCAACGAGGGATCACATGATATGGTTTTGTTGAAATTTTTTGAAAAATACTATTTTTTCAAATGCTGAATTTGCATATTACGCGGGCGGATGCGGGCGATTCGTTGGGTAAAGGGTTAAGTGCCTTGCCCAAGGACACAACATGGGAGCGCGAATCAGTCGCTGAAGTGGTCACCCATCCAACTACTAACCATGCTCGACGTTGCTTAACTTCGGTGATCTGATGAGAACCGGTGACCGCGATGCTACTGCGCCCCCATTAACCCATTTAGGGCTGGTTACAGAGTGATACCCATCAAAAGGTTAAAAATTCATGTTATCTGAGGATCTCAATTAAAACATCTCTTAGATTTTCAAGAAAAATTGGTCATTCTCAGATCTTAGTGTGACATTACAAGTTGCAGGTACAAAATATTCCAGTAAGCATTTGTTAATCCTATGTATGTTCTCAAACATCAAAATTTTGATAAAATGGGCTGTGTTTGCATACCCACAGCACCCAAAATTAATAGAAGAGATCAACATAAGTGGAAGTAGAATTCACTGAGAATTATTTTCGTAAGCAATAATGGTATTCAAAAAACAACCCTTAACTCGTTTTGGGCTGGATAAACAATGATACCCATCAAAAGCTTAAAATTCATGTTCTCCCTGGATTTCTCTGAAAACGTCTTGTAGATTTTTAAGAAAAAATGGCCATTCACAGTTCTAGGTGTGACATTACATGTTGCATGGAAAAATATTCCTGTTAGCACTTGTTAACCCTCTACAAACTGTCAGACATCAATATTTTGGATACATTTGAGATAAAATGGACCATTTTCAAATAGCCACAGCACACAGTGGGTATGTGTCAAACAAACATAACTCCTTTTGTCGGTCATTAATTGTCGGATGATGATATTGATATTAACCCTCTCCACCATTAATGATAGTTTTTACCTAAACATTTTTAAAATTTTTTTTATCAAACTGAGTCATTTGAGATGACTAGTCTCATAACATCAAAAAAGGAATTTCAGTGAGACAGTTAAAAACAATTCATCAGACACTCTGCATGGAAACATATTCCTGTTAGCACTTCTTAACCCTCTACAAAATGCCAGACGTCAATATTTTGGATACATTTGAGATAAATGGACCATTTTCAAATAGCCACCACACACAGTGGGTATGTGGCAAACAAACATGACTCCTTAACTTGTCGGACGACGATATTGATATTAACCCTCTCCACCATTAATGATAGTTTTTACCTAAACATTTTTAAAATTTTTTTATCAAACTGAGTCATTTAAGACTGCTACCGGTACTCTCATAACATCAAAAAAGGATTTTCAGTGAGACAGTTAAAAACAATTCATCAGACACTCTGGGGTCATGAAAAATCATGGAATCTCATCTGGAAAAGCCATGATTCTCCAAAGTCATAAAGTCAATTTTTTTTTTTTTTCCCCACACATTTTGTCTGTACGATTTGAAAGCCCAACGCCCAAAGTTAAGGAGAGAAATCAACATAAGTGGAAGTAGAATTCACTGAGAATTTTTTTTGTAAGTAAGAAGGGTATTCAAAAAACAACGCTTAACCTGTTTTGTGCTGGATAAACAATGATACCCATCAAAGCTTGAAATTCATGTTCTCCCTGGATTTCTCTGAAAACATCTTGTAGATTTTTAAGAAAAAATGGCCAATCGCAGTTCTTGGTGTGACATTACTAGTTGCATGGAAAAATATTCCTGTTAGCCAGACACCAGCCTAGAGGGGAATTTTAGGGAGACTTCAGGTCTCCCTCCAGAAAAAATAGGGAGACTGCAGAGTCATGTAGGGAGACTTCATAGGCAAGTGGGGAAAATTAAGAATATTCATGTACCACTCCCACCGCCCCTTGATATTTTCAATTTGTGGTCCTCCATTAACATCCAAATAATCCAGGTCCAGTTGTCTATGATGCATCTGTGCCAGATTAAAAAATCACAAAGTAATTATTGACTGAAAATCCCCTCACTGCTACCCTCTCTTCTTCCTGCCAATCCCCCAGCACCCTCCTGTGGTTGCCTTTCACCAAAGTCCACTAAGTTAATAATTTCCTAAGTCTGAAAGTGTGAACAGGACCAGATGTAAGAAGGTTGCTTGGGAGGTACTTTGTTATTTAATAAACAAAATACATTCTGGGGTCGAGTATTTTGTAAAAGAAATGTCATTCCGCATCATTTTTATGGCATTCCGGTGTCATTCCGCATCATTTTGTGTCATTCCAGTGTTTAGGAGGACCCTTCTTTCAAGATCGTCCACATGCACACTTGTGTCCTGTACAAAGCTTTTCTTGTCCTCACTAAAGCCTTTTTTCATGTGTTTCAATTCCATTCGTGTTTTTTCTGGGAATAGACAGCCCAACAGTTAACAGTCGTCAGCAAAACGAAATGAAAATACTGTGTTATAAAATACGTCCGTTGTGTATACATTTTCGGCATCCTAAGCGACGTAACCTACTTTCAAACTGGGTTATTTTGTTGAGTCGCGTAAGTCATCTATTTTCGTTTCGACACTTGAAGCTCCGACTGAAACCCAACAAAATAGAAATAAAAAACAAGCTGCCAAAAGCGACAATGGACAATTGATTGTCATGTGATTTCAAATAAATGGACGTTTATTTGTCGAATTATTTATTATTTATTGGTGTTTAAGGTCACATATTTCTGCACAATGGCTAATCGTGACCACGACAGTTTTACGGGTGGAGGAAGCTGGAGTACCCGGAGAGAACCACCGAGCAACGGCGAGCAACTGTCAGCTCCCCAACATACTAACTCCACACAAGCAGGGTTAGCATTGGTTGAAGACAGGTGCACCATCGACGTGCAGTACGCCTTAGTACACAGCGTCACCGTGCCCCCACGTGGGCAATGGGGGTGAAGTGTCTTGCCCAAGGACACAACGCGGTTGCCGCAGGTGGGATTCGAACCGAGGATCTCTCGGCTTGCAGCATGCACCTCAACCAACTGAGCCACCGCGCCCCCTTATTTGTCGAATTAAAATGCCCATTTATCACACTCGAGCACATTCGATTTTTGAAAATAATCATTTTCATGTAAACCTCGCATCACTCAGTTCAGCCTTTCCTCATTTTGGCCAATTTTTAGAGGGCGACTTGTAATCGCCCAACCATTTTTCTAGGTGACTTTGGGCTTAGAAGGGCGACATAATCGCCCTAGTCGCCCTCACAGCTGGTCCCTGCTGTTAGCACTTGTTAACCCTCTACAACCTGCCATAAATATTCTGGATATATTTGAGATAAAATGGACCATTTCCAAATAGCCATGCAGCACTCTGTGGGTATGTGTCAAACAAACATAACTCCTTTTGTCGGTCCTTAACTTGTCGGACGACGATATTGATATTAACCCTCTCCACCACCTCTTTTACCTAAACAGTTTTTTATTAAACTGAGTCATTTGAGACTACTATACCCACGTTTCTCTTAACATCAATAAGGGAACTTCAGTGAGACAGTTAAAAATAATTCATCAGACACTCTGGGGTCATGAAAAATCATAGAATCTCATCTGGAAAATCCATGATTCTCCAGAATCATAAAGTCTAGTTCTATATGTATTTTCATTCATTGACCATTGTTCTCATGTTTCTTGTGTGAACTTTATTGTGAATTATTTGAGAGCTGATATACTCCTGTCATCCAAATAATAGTATTATGGTGCAGATTAATAGTACAGGATGGAAAATATGGTAAAATGAAATGATACTATGGGTTGGAATAATAGTACAGGTCGGAATATTTTTGCCTGATCCTGAAGTTTCAAACTGACTTTATAATACTTCAAAGTGCCACATCTTGGATAAATAACCTCAAATTCTAAAATAACTCCAACTTTATACAGCAGTGGAAAACTTTTAAGAATTTAGTCCAAAATAGTGTATCCTGATGATTAGCTCGCAGTCCAACCTGGTGAAAATGATCAAAAATAGGGGCTCAAATCCGAATAATATGGAGTGGAAAAAATCCAAAAAATTATTAATATTATGGGTATGATTATTTGGAACACAGGGGCAGGAATCAAGTACTTTTTATCCCGACTAATGCTACATTTCATTTTTCTGTTGTCCTTTTCACAGTCAAAGATTTATTGTCAACCCCAGTCAATAGCCTCTTTTGGATTTTGCACTGCTGATCAAAGCTATAAAACTTTCTCATACAATGAGTGTTACACATTTTGAGAAGCACACTACTCCTGTACACAAGGACAGTCCAGCTAGCTGAAAGAAAGGTGGCCAGCTTTGAGAGTGGCCTTTTGGTAGGCTTAGTCACAAGCATTCAACATTCTTTTCCCCACTGTGCTGCCTGAGTTGCGTGTGAAATTAGAAGAAAAAATAGTTGTTGGTTTTAGCAATTAATAATAGTAAAAGATGACACTGAAATGAATAAATATGCATATTTATTAAATAATTAATTTAATTGAATTATATTTTATCACCTCATGAAATAGATCATTAGTTCAATACAAGAGGCGCAGTGGAACCCTATTAATTGATTACCAACTTTGTCGGCAAGAAATATTAAATTAACAGGAGTGTTCAATTAACAGGAATTTGGTTATTTTTTTTAATTCTGGTGATAAAATGAGCATTTCTTCTATTATATCTTGTTTGACAGAGCTTGTGGAGCTCTGTCAAACAAGATATTGTAGATTAAATGCTTATATTTGATGTATTTAAGCCAGATAGGTCTATAAACATACCAGATTCACTAGTTGTCTGAGGAATTCTATGATAGAACTAAGAGGAGTATCCAAATAACTTGAATTTTGTTGCTATCTTGTATTCTACCGATAAACTGAGCATTTATTTTGTTATACATTTCTCTCTTGTATGACAAAGTTCATCGAGCTCTGTTGAACAAGATACAATAGATTAAATGCCTGTATAAGATGTACTGATGCCAAATACATGTAGGTCTATAAACCAGAAGAATCCAGTGATTGTCAGGGCAGTTTCTTGAAATCTCACAAGATTTTTAGCTCAACTTTGGCAAAGCCAAATTTGAGGTATTGTCATGGCCCGTCGTCCATCGTCCGTCTGTCGCGCCGTCAACATGGCTCGGGCTAGAGGCCGTATTTATGAACCGATCTTTACGAAACTTCTTGGGTACCTTTGTTATCACTGTGGGACGAGAACGAGTGTTTTTGGGTCCGGTCTGAAATTCAAGATGGCCGCAGCCAGCCATTTTGTACAAAATTAGGTGCAATCAGATTTTTGCACAGAACTTCCATATGAAAGTTCTGATTTGAATGATTTTTTGTATGAATGTTTAGTACCATGGGATACATCACATACAATATGGGTTTTTTTCTCATGCATAAATTATGCAAAGTAGACTAACTTTGATTTATTTTGAGTTACTTTCAGCACTGTAAGTGCAAATGCCAATACGGCTCGGGATAGAGGCCATATTTATGAACCGATCTTTATGAAACTTCTTGGGTACCTTTGTTATCACAGTGGGACGAGAACAAGTGTTTTTGGGTCCGGTTGAAATTCAAAATGGCCGCTGGCAGCCATTTTGTACAAAATTAGATGCAATCAGATTTTTGCGCAGAACTTCCATATGAAAGCGCTGATTTGAATAATTTTTTGTATGAATATTTAGTACCATGGGATACATCACATGTAATACAGGTTTTTTTCTCGAGCATAAATTATGCCAATTAGACTAACTTTGATCTATTTAGTGTTACTTTCAGCACTGTAACTGCAAATGCCAATACGGCTCGGGCTAGAGGCCGTACTTATGAACCGATCTTTGCGAAACTTCTTGGGTACCTTTGTTATCATCGTGGGATGAGAACGAGTGTTTTTGGGTGTGGTCTGAAATTCAAGATGGCCTCCAGCAGCCATTTTGTACCGAAATTAATGCAATCAGTTCTTTGTACAGAACTTCTGTATGAAAGTTTTGATTTGAACAAATTTTTTTGTGAATGTTTAGTAACACGGAATACATCTCATATAATACAGGTTTTTCTCTCGTGCTGAAATTATGCAAATTAGATGAATTTTGATTTATTCAGTGCTACTTATACACAGAAAGTGCACATGTCAATACGGCTCAGGCTTGGGGCTGTATTTATGAACCAATCTTCACGAAACTTCTTGGGTACCTTTGTTATCACCGTGGGACGAGAACGAGTGTTTTGGGGTGCAATCCCAAATTCAAGTTGGCTGCCGGTGGCTATTTTGTAACGAAATTAGGTACAATCAGTTTTTTGTTCAGAACTTCTATATGAAGGTTCTGATTTGAATAAATTTTTGAATGAATGTTCAGTAACATGGAATACATCACATATAATACAGGTTTTTTTCTCGTGCTAAAATTATGCAAATTAGATGAATTTTGATTTATTCAGTACTACTTATACACAGTAAGTACACATGTCAATATGCCTCGGGCTAGGGGCTGTATTTATGAACCGATCTTCACGAAACTTCTTGGGTACCTTTCTTATCACCTTGGGACGAGAACGAGTGTTTTGGGGTGCAGTCCAAAATTTCAAGATGGTGGCCGGTGGCCAATTAGACAAACTTTGATTTATTCAGTGCTACTTATACACGGTAAATGCACATTTCAATACGTCTCTGGCTAGAGGTATCTAACTGTCACCCACCTTTACAATACTTTGCCTGTACATTTGTTACAGGCTATGGTCAGTATTTATGTACAGACCTTTACAGTACTTTACTTGTACATTTGTTATCAAGTCTTTACCTAGATATGCGTCATTGCTGTGTCATACGCTATGCATGTACATGTCTTACACAAGTTGAGCTACAGTGTCATTGACACTTTCATTTATTCAATTAACAGGAGTCTACTCTATAACCAGTATGCAATTAACAGGTCAAATTTGTTTTTAAGATATGGGAGATGGTTTGTTGTTTGAAAATTATATTTAGTTAACATGGGTATTCAGTTAAAAGCTATCCAAAATAATCAAAATGACATAATTCCCATTCTGTTCTATTACTCAAAAAGAAATGTGCAAGAATCATTACAAGAAAATCTTTTTGGACTCTCTGACTCTCATGAAATTCTATCCCTGCAATAATCGTAAATTATTTTAGCTTTCTGAATATATTAACCATCACCTAGGCCAACTATCATTTTCTGTTCAGATTGCTAAACAATTCAGTGACTAAATATAAATTACAAGTTCTGTTGATGAATTCAGTCTAATTCAGTTGGAAGAGCGAGAGTGAACAATTTTTATTTTCTGATTTTGTATAAGATCTTCGAATACTGTACATTCATAATAGGAGTACTGCATTTAACTGACAGAGTGCTAAATTATTTTTCTAAGGTAATATGAGTATTTCTTTTCAAGCATACCATACTGCCAGTAACAGGTGCCTAAGTTCAGCAAGAATTTGTTCATAAATAATTTTTTTGTCAAGCTTTATTGGAGTGTGCCTGTTGGCACTCTTCAGTAATTTGTCACAAAACAGTTTTGAGCATTTCTTTTTCTACTGCTGAGCAAACAACAAGCTTATTCATTCAGTGTAAAGCCACCAAAGTGTCATTCAGCACTTTTTAAATGAACCATGATAGTGGCTTCTTGCACTCAAGCAGTTAAAGATCTTACACACAATTATGAAATGAGATTGAACTAGTCAGTAGCCACATAAAGTGACACAGGGAAGAAACCTCTCAGTGAATCAGTGATCGTTGGATCGATTTTATATTTCCACTGCTTCCCATCAAAAGTGTGACTGTTGTAAATTACAGAATAGTGATAGGTGATAAATCCATAGAAATGAGATAGGAACATAAATAAGTGAATTACTCAAATGGGACTTTGATGAATCTTCCCTTTCTGTTTACTACATTTACTTAATGTTCCGTTGTTTATTATTCACACAATTATTGCTTATGCCTCAAAGGTGTGCCATGATCTTGACTCAAGGTCATAGGTCAAAGTTCAGAGTCACAAAACCATTTGTCTGTTCGTTTGTCTCTCTTAACTTTGTCTGGTCCATAAAAATTATTCAGTGGACCGGTCTTGTTCATACTTCACATTATGGTGTGTCTTGATCCTGACCCAAGGTTATAACTTCATGGTCAAGGTCACAGACTGATCTTGTGTTCTACCTCGGTTGGTACTTAAAAATGAATTCAATGGACTGATCATTGTCCTACTTATCACAATGATTGCTTATTGCTCAGTGCTGTGTCAGGAGCTTGAATGAAGGTCCTAACTCCAGGGACGAGGTCACAGACCGTTCATCCATTCCAACTTTGTCAGCTCTGCTGATATTTTCTTCTTTACAATGGAAGGTTGAAGGGTCATAATTCTCTGAATGCAGGTACATTGTTTTTTAGCCCTCCTGAATTAGTTGAATATCCTTAGACAATACATTATCATTATATCAGTCAAAAGTAATATGTGATTCATGTGACGTAGTACATGTATCTATCCAATCCACTTATGGATGCATTCAACTCTACTGTGCAGAGTTACAATGTAGGGGCGCTGGCAGCTGCTCGTCGTTGCTCGGTGGTTCTCTCCGGGTACTCCGGCTTCCTTCAGCCGGAAAACTCACGGTCATGATTAGCCATTGTGCGTAAGTAAGTGACCATAAACACCAATAAATAAATACATAATTCAACTCTACTTCCGGGTAGCAATGCAAACACAAAGAAAAAACCCACAAAAGTTACATGTTTCCTCTACTGACCTGAATATTTGGAGGAATAATTAAAAAAGAATTTGCTTTATTTATAAGCAGCTCCAGCAGGAGTGGGAGTAATCCTGAATGATAATGAACACTGGCATATAATGTTATGCTGAACATGATACCAAGTGTTACATCTAGCCTACATGTATGTGAGGCACTTGAGAAATTGAATACATTAAACAAAACCCAACTGACAGCACAGACTTGAACAAAAACACAGGAAACATGCATGTATTGTCATTGTCAGATAAGTTGTTAATTATCCCTTCCAAACGAAGTTTGCAGGGGATGTGACAATAGGCACTGTCCATCCGTCCATCTGTCTGAGCTTATATCTTTACAACCAATGACTGGATTTCCATGAAACTTCACATACAAACATCCTATGACAGTCATTGGGTTAAAATTTTCTTTGTCAGCACATTCTTCCCACAGTTATGCCCCTTTGACTTAGAATTTTTCAAGTAATTCAGCACATGACCCAAAGTTGTTCAGGGTTAATTTCAACAATTTCCATTGGATTTCAAATATTTTGAGTGTATGGGCTCACAAGATGTTTAAGTGGAAGACCAGTTTGCATATCAGCTTTGCCCACACAGTTTTTCAGGAGTTATGCCCCTTTGACTTAGAATTTTTCAATAAAATCAGCATGTGACCGAAAGTTGTCTGGGGATTAATTTCAACAGTTACCAATGGATTTCAAATATTTCTGGTATGTGGGCTCACAAGATAGAATAAGTTCACATATCAGTTTAGCTCACATAGTTTTATAGGAGTTATGCCCCTTCGACTTTTATTTTTATTCAAATCAACATATTTTGAAAGGTTGGCCAGGTTTTTTTTCAATGATTAGCAACCGATTCAAGTTATTTTTGGTGAGTGACCTCACAGGGCAGCAAAATGAAATGAGTTTACCAGCCTCTCCCAACCTATTTCGCCAAAGTTAGACCTAATTTACTTTACTTTTTTTAAATCGGCACTTGACCAAAAGTTGTCCAAGGGGTTGAACATTTTCTAACTGATTCCAATTATTTTTGGTTTCTGACCTCATTAGACAATAAAGTGAAAAGAGGTTGCATCCCAGCCTCGCCTGACTATTTTTGCTAAAGTTACTCCATATTGTTTACCAGTTATTCCCGCTGATAAAAATCTAAAACTGGTCAAGATAAACTGTTTCACCAAGAACATATATCATATCATATCTTCTCATCCATGATCTCTACCAAAATGGCTGTAGATTGTCTTGTAATAAAATAAAAATGGAAAAAGCCAAAATTTTTAATTAACCCTTTACCCAGCGTAATGGCCAATACTGGCCAACGCTATTCTCAAAAATTGCCAATTAATTTTCATTTTTTGTCTCAAAAACATAGGTTATGACACTTAATTGGAACGAGCTCGTACACATAACCTATGTTTTTGAGACAAAAGAATGATAAAAATTAGTTATTCAAGCATTTTTTTTAGCAAGTGTCATCTGCTTTTCATGTTAGGTAAAGGGTTAACTCTCACTCAGGTTCCTATGTAAAGAACTCCAGCATAGCACACTATTTAGATTTAGTATCTGTGCTATCAGAAAAAGATTTATGGGGGTACCTTTCTTGATTCAAACATGCATGTCATTCTCTTTTTTTCATTCAGACTTTATAACTGATGACTCAACAATACTTCAGCTAACTGATATTCAAAAAGCAATCGGCATCAACAATGATGAAGACAACAAAATATGCTTTGTTTTTTTTAGTAAAGCACATCCAATATGGCATGACTCGGTAGGCTCCTTTTTAAACATGAGAAAATGGGTACAACTGGGCAGCTGCTAGAGTACTTCAATTCCAATTCTGATTTAGATGGTCAACAGACTCCCCACCCCAAAAAAAGAAAATCGGGTACCTCAATAAACAAAGTTAAGGAATACCATATTAGTTTGATTTTTTCATAATCACGGCTTCCATGGAAAACATTTATAACATAACCGTAAAAGCTTGGAAACATAATTTGTCTTCTCAAAATGTCCAGATTATCGCTTGCCCAAAAAACGTTTGAAAACATTATTTTGCATTCATACGCCCAGTGCCTGAATTTTCATGCATTACAGTAAAACCTGTGTTGAGAGACCATTCCTTTTGCCAAGCAGAAGTGGTCTCTCAAGACAGATGGCATCTCATTAGAGGTTTGTGGTTTTTGCTAGTCAGTGAATGACCAACCAGAGAATATTTGTTGCAGAAATGGAGAAGAATTGTTTTTTCAACTTTTTAGCTTACCGAAGGGAGCTAAACTTATCACTTGCCGACCGTCATCTGTCGTCTGTCCGGCGTTGTGAACATTTTTCAATTGACTTCTCCTCTGAAACCGCTAGGTCGATTTGCTCGAAACTTGGTATGGATGTTCATTACCATATGTCAATTCAAGTTTGTTCAAATGAAATGGACATGCCCACTTGGGGCTCCATAGGTGGCATAACTCTGATAGCACCCTATGTATATTAGAGAAATTACTAAAAAATCTCCTTCTCCAGCACAAGTGGGCAGAATCATTTGATATTTGGTTTACAGCATTATGGGGTGGATCTGATTCAAGTTTGTTCAAATCGGCTCCCTGGATTCATATTTGGGCTCACTATAGAAGCCCGAATTCGAACTTAGTGCATTTCAGGCAAATTTCTTAAAAAATTTTCTTCTCCAGATCCAGCAGGCAGAATCTTTTGATATTTGGTATGCAACATTGTGGGGTGGATCTGATTTAAGTTTGTTCAAATCAGCCCCCTGAGTTTATATTTGGGCTCAGTATTGGAGCCTGAATTCGAACTTAGTGCATTTTAAGCAAATTTCTTTAAAAATCTTCTTCTCAAGATCCAGTAGGCAGAATCTTTTGATATTGGGTTTGCAGCATGCTTAGGGGGTGAGATTCATGTTTGCTCAAGCCAAGTCCCTAAGTTCATATTTGGGCTCACTGTGGGAGCCCGAATTATAACTTAGTTCAATATGAGGAATTTTTCTTTAAAAATCTTCTTCTTCCGATTCAGGAGTCAGAATGTTTTGATATTTGGCATGCAGCATCCTTAGGGGGGTGAGATTCAAGTTTGTTCAAGCCAAGTCCCTGGGTTCATATTTGGGCTCACTGTGGAAGCCCAAATGATAACTTAGTTCAAAATGAGGAATTTTCTTTAAACATCTTCTTCTTCAGATCCAGCAGTCAGAATGCTTTTGATATTTGGTATGCAGCATCATTAGGGTGGTAAGATTCAAGTTTGTTCAAGCCATGTCCCTAGGTCCATATAGGTCCATATTTGGGCTCATTGTGGGGGCTCGAATTGTAACTTAGTTCAAAATGAGGAATTTCTTAAAAAATCTTTGGTCGGCAGTCGGAATGTTTTGATATTTGGTGTGCAGAATCCTTGGGGGGAGGGGGGGGGGGGGGGGGGGAGATTCAAGTTTGTTAAAGCCAAGTCCCTGGGTTCATATTTGGGCTCCAAGTCCCTGGGTTCATATTTGGGCTCCCTGTGGGAGCCCGAATTATAACTTAGTTCATTTTGAGGAATATTCTTTAAAAATCTTTTTTTTTTTTAAATCCACTGGTCAGGATCTTTGGATATTTGATATAAGCTTTTCTTAGGTGGGGCAGATGCAACTTGTTGAAATCAATTCCCTGGGTTGATATTTAGTCTACCTTGTCAGGTGAGCGCCCTCAGGCCCTCTGGGAGGCCTCTTGTTTTATTATTGTTTATTATTGTTTTATTTTAATTCAGTTTTAATACAAGTACAGAGGCATTGTTTGAGAAATTACAGCTACTAGTACATAAATTAAAAAACTTTTTGAGATTTCTTATTTTATGCAAACAATATATATACCCAATTATAACGGGGAGTAAGCCACAGATCTGTTTAGAATAGAATAGAAGAGGCATGTTTATTAATCAAAACACTTGGTGTAGTTCATTTTATTTCATTCAATCAGTATTAGAAAAATCAGTCAATCATTTATGACAGGCAGTCTGTGGAAAATCCCACGAAATGATTAGCTAACTTTACATGGTTCATATTTCCGATTTTCATTTTGAGTGTGATGAATTTAGATGAAGTTCAATTCAAAAAAGTTAAGTATATCATTAGTTTGAGAATACTGACATTGCTAATCGACGATACCGTGAAGGTTGGTATCTCGAGTGAGTTGAAACTGACTCTGTACGGTATCGATATTGAAAAAAAAAGAAGAGTTTTGGTGAAATACTGAAATACCATGAAACCCTATGCACATCATGTAGTGTATTGATGCAGGCTTGAAAATTTGGATTCAAGATTCCCATAAGTCATAACAGTCACTGTGTCTATCTGAATACAGATAATTAGAGACTACAAGTATGGAAGACATATTTTCCAGCATAACATACCATATGGTTCCCTGAATGTTCAGATAAGGAGTGTGAACTTTCAGCTTTGCTGGACTGAGCATGCTGAATAAAGGCCCAGAAGATGGAATGGTATTTTTTAAATTTTAACTGTGTTTTGTGCAGTTTTAATGATTCAACTTCCACTTGGCAATTTCTTATTAACCTACCTCACAACTGTTTACAACAGGCTTGCACTACAGTGGAAGTCCCTAACCCGGAAGTATACTCTCTATTTTTAGCTCACCTGAGCAAAGCTCAGGATGAGCTTTACTGATCACTTTCCGTCCGTCGTCGTCGTCCGTCGTCCGTCGTCGTTGGGCGTCAACAATCATCTCCTCCCAAACCACTAGGCCAATTTTAATAAAATTTTGTGGGATTGATCATTGGGTGGAACACTCGAAGAATTGTGTTCGAAATCTCAGTCGCCCATCTAATATGGCTGCCTTGGCTGCTGATTGGCAAAAACACATTAAAATCTTCTTCTTCAGAACCGCTGGATCAATTTGAATAAAATTTGTTGGGGATAACCAGTGGGTGGTCCTCTCTCAGAATTGTGTTTGGTTTGTCCACCCGCCATCCAACATGGCTGCCACAGCTTCTGATTGGCTGACGCTCCACCCCTAAAATTTCTCAAGGGGCGCTTTACTAATCACTTTCTGTACATCGTCCGTCATCGTCCGTCCGGCGTTAACTTTACATTATCGACTTCTCCTCCTAAACCACTAGCCCAATTTTATTCAAATGTTGGCTAAATGTTTATTACCTAATGCCTATTAAGATTTGTTCAAATGAAGTTGCCCCTCCTCCTGGGTGGTGCCACGCCCCCAAGGGGCACCAAAATCTTTGTAAATCTTCTTCTCATGAACCAGCAGTAGCAGAGACTTGATATATGGTATGCACCTTCCTTTTGAGGTGTAGACTCAGATTTGTTCAAGAGAAGTTTGAGGGATAATATTTGGCGTTGTTATGGAAGGGGCAAAAATTTTGGCCCCGCCCCTAATTTCTATTTTCTGAACCGAGAAGCCGATTTCAACCAAATTTTATGTGAGGGCTTATTGGGTCATGAGTACTTGATTTATGCAAAAAAAAATTTTCCGGCAGCCCCGTGGGAACCGCAGGAGCTAAAAATAGAAAAAAATTTAAAACGCCCATATCTCCAAAACTGCACGGCACTGAGAATTTTTATTTGGCGTGCAGCTTCCTTATTACCAACAGAAAGGATTGGTAAAAAAAAATTGCCATCGGTTTTATCATAGGGTACAGTTTCGGGACTTTGAAAAAGTGCTGAGTCAGCACTTTTTAACACTGTAGGCAATGGGAAAAACATTAAAACATCTTCTTCTCCAGATCCAGCAGGCAGAATCTTTTGATATTTGGTATGCAACATTGTAGGGTGGATCTGATTCAAGTTTGTTCAAATCGGCCCCCTGGGTTCATATTTGGGCTCAGTATAGGAGTCCAATTTCGAACTTAGTGCATTTCAGGCAAATTTCTTAAAAAATCTTCTTCTCCAGATCCAGCAGGCAGAATCTTTTGATATTTGGTATGCAACATTGTGGGGTGGATCTGATTCAAGTTTGTTCAAATCGGCCCCCTGGGTTTATATTTGGGCTCAGTATAGGAGCCCAAATTTGAACTTACTGCATTTCAGGCAGATTTCTTTGAAAATCTTCTTCTCCAGATCCAGCAGGCAGAATCTTTTGATATTTGGTATGCAACATTGTGGGGTGGATCTGATTCAAGTTTGTTCAAATCGGCCCCCTGGGTTTATATTTGTGCTCAGTATAGAAGCCCAAATTTGAACTTAGTGCATTTCAGGCAAATTTCTTTGAAAATCTTCTTCTCCAGATCCAGCAGGCAGAATCTTGTGATATTTGGTATGCAACATTGTGGGGTGGATCTGATTCAAGTTTGTTCAAATCGGCCCCCTGGGTTTATATTTGTGCTCAGTATAGAAGCCCAAATTTGAACTTAGTGCATTTCAGGCAAATTTCTTTGAAAATCTTCTTCTCAAGATCCAGCAGGCAGAATCTTGTGATATTTGGTATGCAGCATCCTTAGGGGGGTGAGATTCAAGTTTGTTCAAGCCATGTCCCTAGGTCCATATTTGGGCCCACTGTGGGAGCTTGAATTGTAACTTTGTTCGAAATGAGGAATTTTCTTAAAAAATCTTCTTCTTCAGATCCAGCAGTCGGATTGGTTTGATATGTGGTGAGTAGCATCCTTGGGGGGGGGGGGGGGGGGGGGGGGGGGGGGGGGGATTCAAGTGTGTTAAAGCCAAGTCCATGGGTCCATATTTGGGCATTTGGTATACATCAATGTTACCAGGGTCAGATTCAAGTTTGTTCGAATCAGATCCTTCAGTTAATATTTGGGCTTCCTGTGAGAGCCCAAATTATAACTTAGTCAATATGAGGATTTTTTCTTTAAAAATCTTCTTCTTCAGATTCAGCAGTTGGAATGTTTTGATATTTGGTATGGAGCAACCTTAGGGGGCTGAGATTCAAGTTTGTTCAAGCCATGTCCCTAGGTCCATATTTGGACTGATTGTGAGAGCTCGAATTGTAACTTGGTTCAAAATGAGGAATTTTCTTTAAAAATCTTCTTCAGATCCAGCAGTCGGAATATTTTGATATTTGGTGTGCGGAATCCTTAGGGGTGTCAGTTTCAGGTTTGTTAAAGCCAAGTCCCTGAGTTCATATATGGGCTCCCTGTGGGAGCCCGAATTATGACTTAGTTCAATATGAGGAATATTCTTTAAAAATCTTTTTTAAGATCCACTGGTCAGAATATTTGGATATTTGGTTTCAGCTTTTCTTAGGAGGAGCAGATGCAACTTGTGGAAATCAATTCTCTGGGTTGATATTTAGGCTACCATGTCAGGTGAGCGCCCTCAGGCCCCCTGGGACCTCTTGTTGTTCTATCCCAAGCGATTTGGGAAAGAAAAAATAAGCCAAAAACTGGGTTGTGTGTGACTGGAGCACACCCAGTAGGGGACACTCTTCACTGTACCAATCCACGGCTTCCGGTACCAGTATGTATAACCATGTCATTCTTTTTTCTTCTGCCATCTTATGAAGATGCATTTGATTTTGCTCTAGTCAGTGATACCTATTGACTCAATATTGATGATGATCCTGTGCTGTGTTATGGATTCATAAATATTAGCTTCACCATTCAAATATACAGGGCTGTGTTTTGTATATTCTCTTGTTTTACTCACTGTATTTTAATTTCATGTTATTTTTTCTCTGTGGCGATTTCGCGTGTGAATTTCGTGTACAGTGTTGTTCGGTCTTTGTTATTTATGCTATCCTTTTGAGTACTACTTATATTGGAGTTAGGTTTCAAAGGGGAGAGGCGCTGCTGTGGCCACATTTCTCCCCGCCGTTGAAGGTCAAATTTCTGCCTGCTTTGCCCTTTTTGGCTGTTGGTCTTCATTTGGATTCATATGTCCATGGTGCGGTCACCATGGACTCTGCTGCACTTCCGTCTGTGCATTCTGGCCCTCCCTCAGAGGTCCTCGGCGACTCTCCTGACTTTCCACACTTCAGATCGTCTGGGTATGTCATACCCCTATCCACATCTGCCTGCAGATGCTTCAGCTGCCACTTGTCATTTGCCCCTTCACATGTTAAAAGGGTCAGATATGAAGCCACTTTACCTGGTCCTTCCCACATCGGACTGGCAGATTCATGTCATAAGCTTTAGGGGTCCTCTCCTTGCTCATGCAGGTTCTTTCTAAGAGCCTTCCCGTTTCCTCCAGAGAGGCTACTAACTAGTGGTTGCCAGGTAGCCTCGGTGGCACCCCCTTCCGGGATTGGAAGCAGGCTGCTTTCTGATCACTCTGGTGTTCCTACACCATGAGAGGCTTCGGCTGGTATGCCTGAGATAGGCTATGTGTCTTCCGACTCAGGTTCTGGGATGTTGAGAGCCATCAGTCTTCTGACTTGGGGCGGCTCTCGACTTTGTTTTTGAGTTCATTCCAGACTTTAAAGCATCAGACCAGCCAGAGGTTTCAGCCAGGCTGCTATCACCAGTTGCATGTCTACAGCCTGCTTCTGGGCACCTTCGACCATGCCAGTCGGTACAAGTGGTTGAGGATTTGGCAGCATTGGATTCTAAGCTGAGTTTGAAGGCTATGAAGACGTCATTCTTCACTAGGGCTCATACCTTTTTGCCCCCCTGTGCATTATCGTTGTTTACGATTCTGCTAGTCTGTCAGTCTGCCAGATTTTAACGGTCTTGGATCGGGACACCCTTGGGCTTTCTGTTGTTCCTATGGCGACTTTGGAGTCCCTTTTGGGCTTATCCAGAAAGATGCTGGGCATGCTATCCCTCGGATCATGTCGTGTCTGCCTTAGCTGCTTATCTGCATCCAAATAAGTTAGATGCCCTACAGGCTCCCTTTTGTGTGCTTTCCAAGGCATTTATGCACCTTACTCACATGCATGCCTGTAACACGGCTAATTTGGAATTAGTTCACCGGGATGCTGTGCTGGACACTAACAGTTCCCTTCCTGTGCAGCGTGTTGCTCTTCGATCCTCTTCTTTGGTGGATCTGTGTCTGTTCCATGATTCCATGGGGATGGTCCCTGATGACGTCCTGTGTTATTCCAAAGAGCAGCTGCTGCTTTGCTAGCTTGATCCACCTCCTTTTGGAGGTCTGGTCAGTTCCATGCCTATAAAGCACCCTTCTGCTTTGTCCGCTGTGAAGCCAAGGGCTGATCTTCCTGCCTCTGCTGCTTCCTCTTACTCACGCGGTAAGGGTAAGCATCAGAAGAACAGAGGAAGGTCTCAGGACCATTCTTCTAGTAGAGGAGGTGGTTTCTCCTCCCTCACTGGGGCTCAAAATGAAGGTCCTTACCTCGATTCGTACCAGGTTGGAGGAAGGATATCAGAGTTTACAGACTGTTGGGCCTAGGTCATATCCGATCCTTGGGTGCTAGATGTGGTTCAGTCTGGTCTGCGGATATCCTTTCGGAGGCACCCCTCTCTGTCAACAGGTGCTGCCTCCAAACCCTCTTCCTTCAGACGTTTCAAGTAGGGAACTTTTGATCACAGAGATAGACAATATTCTGTGAAAGGGGTCGATTGACGTCATTAAGAACATTCATTCAGTAGGTTTTTATTCCTGTCTGTTCTTGGTGATGAAAAAGGACGGCTGGATCAGACCGGTTATCGTTCTGAGTATCCTGAACCAGTCTATCATTGCTCACAAGTTCATCGAAGACTTTCAGGTCTGTTCTCCACTCCATTGACCAGGGAGACTTCGCTACCAGCATCGATCTGCGAGATGCTTACTTTCGCATGCTGATTCATCAGTCGATGCAAAAATATCTCCTGTTCGCTTTTCTGGGGCACGTTTACCAGTTCAAGGCAATGCCTTTCGGCTTCAACCTGGTTCCTTTGGCCTTCACCTGACTAATGTCACGTGTGCTAGCATTCCATCACACAGAGTCCAGGGTGACCACTTCGGCTTATCTGGACGACATCCTCCAAAGACACTCCAGTGCTGCTCTTCTGTAGCCCGATGTCACCACACTGTTGAACCTGCTTTTGTCGTTTGGGTTCAGAGTCAATGAGGAGAAGTCAGACCTGGTCCCTTCTCAGTTGTTTTGTCATCTAGGGATGGAATTCTGTACTCATCTGAATACGGTGACGGTTCCCTGTGTGAGAGCAGTGATTCTCTCAGCTTTTGCCCTGACTATGACACAGTTCAGGTCCGCGACAGTTTTCTCCGGCTGCTTGGTATCTGCGGTTCGGTGATGGATCTCATTCCTTTAGGTCGGTTGCATGCCAGACCTCTCCAACACTTTCTGCTAAGTCGTTGGAGGCCGTATGTCGATCCTCTGGATCTGGTGCTTCAGTTACCAGCATCTCTCAGTCGTCAGCTTCTTCCCTGTACAGATGTTCAGTGGATTATGCAGGGAGTTCAGATGAATTTGGCCACATCCAATCATGTTCTGATGGCAGATGCCAGTGATCTCGGATGAGGCACGACATTGTATCCTCTACATCTTTCCATTCACAGTGTTTGGGACCAGGATCAGGCAGCTCTTCACACCAACCAGAAGGATCTTCTTGCTCTTTTTCTGAGTTTCCAGCAGTGGATCCCCCACCTCTCGAATTGTCAGGTCCACCTCTTATCCGACAACTTGACAGTGTTAGCTTACATTCGGAACCTGGCAACATGCACTCGGTTCCCATGTATGAATTGGCTCGGGATCTTCTACTGCTCACTCAGGAAGTCATCTTCGGTGTGGTGGTGTGCCACATTCCCTGTCGTCTGAATGTCCTAGCTGACTCTCTGTCCCGATGGGGCAGGGTCATTTCCACTGAGTGGATGCTCCACAGAGCAGTGTTCCAGTCACTTTGCAGCCTCTGGGATCGTACCCACATCAATCTGTTCACAACCCATTGGAACCATCAGTGGACAATTTCGTGTTCCCATGTCCAGATCCTTTGGCTTTGGCCATGGATGCTCTGTCACTTGATTGGAACAGACTAGCCGGCTATGCCTTTTCGCCAAGACATGCAGTTGTCAAATCATTCTGATCGCTCCCCTGTCACTTCAGCGAGTGTGGATTAATCAGTTCCGCCCTCTGTTGGCGGCTGTTCTGATATGTCCCCCCTGTCCATTGCGTCCTTCTCTGTCAAGGTCGCCCAAGGATGTTTCATGTCGACCTGACATCATGGAGTGCCTTCACTCATATATTTTGTCTGATCCTGCCTCCTCCTTAGAGCTTTTTCGAGATGAGCAGTGGGGTGCATTTCTTCTTCAAGGCAGCACTTCACAGGTTTAGCCTATGCAGCTAAGTGGAAGGTCTTCTGTCGGTGTGCTGATCACTTGGTTGATTATGCTAATCCTTCAATTGCACAGATTGTGGATTTTCTGGTCTATCTGTTTGATTCTCAGGGTCTCCAGTCTGTTACCATCAAAGGATACAGATCCATTCAAACTGTTATCCCAGGTGGATATGTGATTTCTCACATACAAGATGGTTTTGGATGACGTTTTCCTCAGCCAGGAGAGTTAGCGAGCTTGACGCCCTCTCGGTAGATCTGGCTTTTTTCAGGAGGTCCACCAACAGTATTACTTTTACCAAGATTGCTGCTTTTTAGCCTAGAATCAAATACCAGAAACATGTATCAGGGCTCTTCCTTCAATTGAGGGTATTCTCATTTACTTCAGCTGGACACAGTTTATTAGGAAAGGCAGGAAGTGATTCTTTCTGTCCCTTCTACCTGGTCGACAGAAGATCTCTCATCAATCCATCTCTAGGTGGACTTGTCTTGCAGTTAGAGCATCATACGCTCGCTTTGCGAAGGACAATTGTATTACCAATTGCATTTCTGCCCACAAGGTGCATCTATTGTCTACCTCCTGGGCTTATGCTAACTCCATCAAGTTGTAGGACATTATGCAGAGAGCCTACTGGAGAAATGCTTCTACTTTCTCCGCCTTCTACCTTTGTCAGTTGCAGGAGCAGTCTGAAGACCTTTTTTCTCTAGAACCTCTTTCTTTGGCTCAGACTGTTATCCTCCCTAGCCATTAGCCTTTTCTCTCAGGACCATTTCAAGCCTTGTGCATTGTTACTGCCCTTTCTGTCTGTCTGTCACACATGGCCATATGTCTCATCTCTCATTGTCTATATCTATGTTTCTGATGCGATGGCTTTATAGGCCTTGGTAACTCTTCTTCAGTCTGTCCACGGTTCCAGTGCAGTCGGGGAATGCAGGGGTTGGTTATGTAATTCCTGCCTCCTATTGTCTATTCAGCAGGATTCTAAACAATTGTGAGGTAGGTTGATAAGAAATAAAAATTTTATAGTAAATTCCCTTTCTTATTATACCTATCACAATTATTTACCAGGAGGCCCTCCCATCTTCTTATTCGGGTAAGAATCCTTCCTCCTCGCTTGTCACAACACTCCAATGTCGGCAGATTTCAAATAGAATGACATGTTGGTTTTATGTCTGCACACTGGTACCAGAAGCTGTGTATTGGTACAGAGAAGGGTGTTCCCCACTGGGTGTACACCGGTCCCACACGACCCAGGTTTTGGCTTATTTTTAGCTCACCTGACTGATGGCCAGGTTGAGCTATTCTGATCACTTTTCATCCGTCGTCCGTCATGAAGGTGGTGTTTGGATCTTTTTCTCCCAAACCACTGGCCACATTTTAATGAAATTTCACATGAGTAGTGGTTATATAGGGGCATTTGAGTGTTTTCTTCAAATTGGGTTTCTGCTCATATTGAGGAGGGGGTGGGGCCAAAATGCTCCAACTTTTTAAAAAATCTTCTTCTCATGAACCAGCTGTAGCAGAGACTTGATATTTGGTATACAGCTTCCTTTTGAGGTGTAGACTCAAGTTTGTTCAAGAGAAGTTCGAGGGGCAATATTTGTCATCATTACAGGATGAACAAGAATTTTTGCCCCACCCAAAATTTCTATTTGCCAAACCAAGGGACCAATTTGAACCAAATATGATAAGAAGTATTAGTGTGTCATAAGAACTTGATTTATGCAAAAAAAAATTTCAAAATGCCCCGTGGGAACCCCAGGAGCTGAAAATAGAAATATTTTCAAACGCCCATATTTCTCAAACCACATGGAACAGAGAGCTGTTATTTGGTGTGAAGCATCCTTAGGACCAGTTGAATGGAATGGTAAAAAATTGCCATGAGTTATGTTAGGGTGTTCTGTAGAGGGCATCAACGGAGCGCGGTGGCTCAGTGGTAGACTGTTGGACTTATATGGTAGAGGTCCCGAGTTCGATCCCCATCCGGGACGACCCGCGTTGTGTCCTTTGGCAAGGCACTTTATCCCAGTTGCCTACATGGGGGCACGATGATGCCGTGTACTAAGGCGTACTGCACGTCGATGGTGCCCATGTCTTCAACTGCTGTAACCCTGCTTGAGCGGAGCTTGAACAGAGTTAGAATGTTGTGGAGCTGACAGTTGCTCGTCGTTGCTCGGTGATTCTCTCTGGGTACTCCAGCTTCCTACACCCATAAAACTGTCACAGTCACGATTAGCCATTGTGCATAAGTATGTAACCTTAAACCCCAATAAATAAATAAATAAGAAGGCATCGAAAAAATGCTGAGTCAGCATATTTACCAAATTTTTAGCTCATCTTGACAAAGTCAATCTGAGCTAATCTCATCACTCTCCATCCGTCGTCCATCCATCTGTCGTCCGTCAACACCATGTTTTGGTCTTCTCCTCCAAAGCCACTGGGCCAATTCAAGTGAAAGTTTGTGTGAGTGATGATCCCAAAGGGGCATTTCATTTTTGTTCAACTCAACATGCCCAGCCCAATAGGGAGGGAGTGGGGGAAAATGCTCCAAAATATTTTTAAAATCTTCTTCTCAAGAACCAAGAACCAGTGTGTACAATGACTTGATATTTGCTATGGAGCTTCCTTTTGAGGTGTAGAATCAAGTTTGTTGAAACGAAGTTCGTGAAGCAATATTTGGCTTTGTAATAGGAAGGTTAAGATTTTTGGCCCCGCCCAAAATTTCTATTTTCTGAACCGATGGTCCGGTATGAACCAAATTTGCTTTGTGGTATTATTGGGTCATAAGTACTTAACCCATGCAAAAAAAAAAAATTTCCTGCATCCCCATGGGAACCCTGGTAGCTAAAAATAGAAATATTTTCAAACGCCCATATTTCCCAAATCACAAGGAACAGAGAGCTGTTATTTGGTATGAAGCATCCTTAGGACCAGTAGAATTGAATGGTAAAAAAAATTGTCATCGGTTACATTACGGTGTTCTGTAATGGGCATCGAAAAAATGCTGAGTCAGCATATTTGCAAAAATTTAAAAAACTCTTTCTCCAGAACCAATCATCAGAATCTTTTCATATTTGGTATACAGCATTCATAGGGGAGTCAGATACAAGTTTTTTTTAAATAAAGCTCATTGGTTCATATTTGGGCTCTCTACAGGAGACCGAAGTTTTAACATAGGGAAATATGGGGAATATTCTTTAAAAATCTTCTTCTTTAGAACCACCAGTCAGAATCTTTTAATGTTTGGTATACATCATTGCTATGAGGGTCAGATTCAAGATTGTTCAAACCAAGTCCCTAGGTTAATATTTGGGCTTCCTACAGAAGCCCAAATTTTAACTTTGTTCAATATGGAGGGTAATTAAAAAAAATCTTCTTCTTCAGATCCACCAGTCAGAATGCTTTGATATTTGGTATGCAACATCTCTAGGGGGGTCAGATTCAAGTTTGTTCAAATCAGATCCCTAGCTATATATTTGGGCTCGCTATGGTAGCCCATATTTTTACTTAGTGCAATATGAGGAAATTTCTTTAAAAATCTTCTTCAGATCCACCAGTCGGAATGCTTTCATATTTGGTATACAAAATCTCTAGGGGGGTCAGATTCCAGATTGTTCAATTCGAGTGCCTGGGTTAGTATTTGGGCTCCATATGGGAACATGAAATTTAACTTAGTACAATATTAGGGAATTTCTTCAAAAATCTTCTTCAGATCAACTCATCAGAATGCTTTCATATGTGGTATACAACATCTCTAGGGGGGTCAGATTCAAGTTTGTTCAAATCGGATCCATAGGTTAATATTTGGGCTCGCTATGGTAGCCCAAATTTGAACTTAGTGCAAGATTAATCCACACAGGTTGTATCAAGGGGCTTCATAGGGGAGCTCTACATTTTACTTTATGATCAACTGAAGAAAAGGCATGATGCCCGGATTATTATACCCCCGCTTCAAAGAAGTGGGGGGCTATATAGGAATCGCCCTGTACGTCCGTACGTCCATACGTCCGTCCGTCCGTACGTCCGTACGTCCGTCCGTACGTCTTTCCGGACATGAAATTCTTGTGTGCGCAACTCCTCCTACATTTATCAATCAATTTGGACAAAACTTTTCAGACATCATCACTACTAAGTGAACATGCGCATATTCCAAGATTTTTGATCTGCGACAATTTTAACCAGGTTATCTCCCTTTGACTTAGATTTATTTTGTCTTTCCATCCAAACAAATTCTTGTGTGCGCAACTCCTCCTACATTAATGAACCGATTTTGATGAAACCTTTCAAACATCATCTCTACTAAGTGAACATGTGCATATTCCGAACTTTTTAATCTGCGACAATTTTAACCAGGTTATCTCTCTTGAACTTTGATTTAATATGGGTTTCTACATGAAATTCTTGTGTGCGCAACTCCTCCTACATTTATCAATCAATTTGGATAAAACTTTTCAGACATCATCACTATTAAGTGAACATTCGCATTTTCCAAGATTTTTGATAACGTTTTAATCTGCGACAATTTTAACCAGGTTATCTCTCTTGAACTTTGATTTAATATGGGTTTCTACATGAAATTCTTGTGTGCGCAACTCCTCCTACATTTATCAATCAATTTGGATAAAACTTTTCAGACATCATCACTACTAAGTGAACATGCGCATATTCCAAGATTTTTGATCTGCGACAATTTTAACCAGGTTATCTCCCTTTGACTTAGATTTATTATGTCTTTCCGTTCAAACAAATTCTTGTGTGCGCAACTCCTCCTACATTAATGAACCGATTTTGATGAAACCTTTCAAACATCATCTCTACTAAGTGAACATGTGCATATTCCAAACTTTTTGATTTTTGATCTGCGACAATTTTAACCAGGTTATCTCCCTTTGACTTAGATTTATTATGTCTTTCCGTTCAAACAAATTCTTGTGTGCGCAACTCCTCCTACATTAATGAACCGATTTTGATGAAACCTTTCAAACATCATCTCTACTAAGTGAACATGTGCATATTCCAAACTTTTTGATCTGCGACAATTTTTACCAGGTTATCTCTCTTGAACTTTGATTTAATATGGGTTTCTGCATGAAATTCTTGTGTGCGTAACTCCTCCTACATTTATCAATCAATTTGGACGAAAGTTTACAGACCTCATCACTACTAAGTGAACATGCGCATATTCCAAAATTTTTTAGCTGTGGCAATTTTAACTAGGTTATCTCCCTTTAACTTGGATTTATTATGGGTTTCTAAATGAAATTCTTGTGCGTGCAACTCCTCCTACATTTATCAATCAATTTGGACAAAACTTTCAGACATCATCACTACTAAGTGAACATGCGCATATTCCAAGATTTTTGATCTGCGACAATTTTAACCAGGTTATCTCCCTTTGACTTAGATTTATTATGTCTTTCCGTTCGAACAAATTCTTGTGTGCGCAACTCCTCCTACATTAATGAACCCTTTTGATGAAACCTTTCAAACATCATCTCTACTAAGTGAACATGTGCATATTCCAAACTTTTTGATCTGCGACAATTTTAACCGGGTTATCTCTCTTGAACTTTGATTTAATATGGGTTTCTGCATGAAATTCTTGTGTGCGCAACTCCTCCTACAATTATCAATTAATTTGGAAGAAAGTTTACAGACATCATCACTACTAAGTGAACATGCGCATATTCCAAAATTTTTTAGCTGTGGCTATTTTAACTAGGTTATCTCCCTTTAACTTAGATTTATTATGGGTTTCTACATTAAATTCTTGTGCGTGCAACTCCTCCTACATTTATCAATCAATTTTGATGAAACTTTTCAAACATTATCACAACTAAGTGAACATACGCATATTCCCAAATTTTTGATCTGCGACAATTTTAACCAGGTTATCTCCCTTTAACTTGGATTTATTATGGGTTTTCAAATGGGATTCTTGTGTGTGCAACTCCTCCTACATTAATGAACTGATTTTGAATACATGTTGCACATTGTAAATGTGTTTTTCCAAATGTAAACCATATATGTGTGGGCTCTTTAAGTATTCAGTGCTGTTCTGTGGAAGGCCACATGCAAATACAAATTTCAACAACAAAAAATGATCTTTATGTATACATTTCCTTATGGCCTTCACCTACATGATCAGAAGTGCATTCCTCTAAAAACCCAAAGCGGGGGTATTAATCACCTTCAGTGATAGTTCTAGTTTTTGTCACTCCTGAGGGACTCAAGGATTGACAGTGTAGCCTATGGAGATGGCTTGCTTAATGTAGACTCATTCTTGGATTCTGTTTAAATTGTGTTCTGTTCAAGATGAGCACTTCAGGTCACGTGGGGCCTCTTGTTTTAAAATCTTTTCTCCAAAACCAATGGTCAGAATCTTTTGATATTAGGTTTACAACATCCATAGGGGGGGGGGGGGGGGGGGGGGGGGGGGGGGGGGGGGGGTCAGATACATATGTGTTAAAATGAAGCCCATGGGTTCATATTTGGGCTCAATACTGGGGCCCGATTTTTTTTAACTTAGGGCACTATGGGGAATATTCTTTGAAAATCTTCTTCTTCAGAACCACCAGTCAGAATCTTTTAATGTTTGGTATACATCATTATTATGAGGGTCAGATTCAAGATTGTTCAAACCAAGTCCCTAGGTTAATATTTGGGCTTTCTATGGAAGTCCAAATTTGACCTTAGTGCAATATGGAGGATAATTTTTTAAAATATTCTTCTTCAGATCCACCAGTCAAAATGTTAATATGGAGGATAATTTTTTAAAATATTTTTTCTTCAGATTTGTTCAAATCGGGTCCCTATGTAAAAATTTAAGCTCGCTTTGGTAGCCCAAATTGTAACTTGAGTCCACCAGTCGGAATGCTTTCATATTTGGTATACAACATCTCGGGGGGGGGGGGGGGGGGGGGGGGGGGGGGGGGGGGGGGGGGGGGTAATGCAAGCCTGTTGTAAACATTTGTGGCAGGTATAATAAGAAAGAAAATTTACTATAAAATTTAAATTTTCAAATCGATCCATCCAAACAAAAAAGGTTGTGGAAGATGATTATGGAGGAATGACTGGTGCACATCAAGGGAGCTAATTTAAGAGCACCGGCATCTTAGAAAACACCAGTAGAGTTTTGTCAACATTTTTTTTTGTTGTAAAATGGTTATTCAGTTTATCGTTACGCTTGATTGACAGTGATAATTGGTGTATTGTTACACTGCTTATCTGTAGTTTTATCGCTTTTGAGTGGGAATCTTGAATGAGAGCATGAAAAATTTAAAAAAACATCGAATTGCACCATGCGAATCAACTTTCCATGATTGGATCGTACCTGAGAAACAGCATTGCAAAACCAACTTAAAATACCCTGTAATTTCAACTTTTGAATTCTGCAGACCTATGGACTACCTCATATCAGATAAGTAACTGGGTGACCACGATGACACTACATACGACACAAATTGCACTTTTTTGTCTCCTTGTATATGTGAAGATTGATGTTAGAGACAGACAAATTTGAGGTGCCTTTGATTGAATGAATCGTCCGTAGAAATCTGGGCCAGGCGAACGTTTACCATCTACAGAATTTTTACTTTAGGTGGGCGACTGAGGCCCAGGGCGATCGCCCATCTGAAAATGACAGGCCTGTTATATTTACAGTAACTGCGATCACAAAAGTATTTTTCTCAATCAGATCACAGTCGAATCACTACACACTTATACACCAATGAGTCAAGATTTCATAAATAAAAAAATCAAGGCCAAATCATGATAAACAAATGAAAATAGCATGTTAGATTCAGTGTTCTTACATTTCATTTCCAATGGATTGACTTATACAGTGCTGTGGGGACAAAGGCTGAAAGATACTTTTATCAGATCTATATGCTTTTGTGATCATAGTTCTTCAATACTATATGGCTTTGAAGTACATTGTAAAAAGTACTTGAAATGTTTTTAAAAAAGCTTGAAAGTCCTGATTTTTTTTCTTTGCATGTGGGGTAGAAACCCATCTTTTGTGGACATGCAACCACTCATCTGTATATGTATACAAATGGATTGTTTGTACATCAGCAAAAAACATTGCAACTCAGTCTGTCTACGTCCTCGTCCCCAACATGGTTACTTCTTCCATCTGTAATGTTTGATGAAAGCTGTTGTGCTGTGACTGTACTGGCTCTGTTACAGCTTTCACATCATCAAATACCAGACAAAAGCTTTGCATGAAACTGAGGAATATTGTATCAACTTCTCAATAACAGCACTTGTTTTTTGTCAATAATAACTAAACTATGTTGCAATAGTGCATGTTAATATTCAAATGCCATGAAAATTTGTGCACATCAATATATTCATTTTTTCACAAATATCAAAGTATATTCTTTAAAAAGTAGAGTTTTTTTTTGAGCATTGTATATTTAGTACAACAATTGCACCCTCATCCCAACCAACCAAAGATGGTGGCAGGTAGGTCTCTCTTCTATTTATGATCAGTGAGCATTTTTTCAGCTATCCAACTGGACAGATATAAGTGCATACAACTCAGATGAGAGTAGTAAAAGTATAATCAAACTGAATCAATTTTTTTTCTCTCACAGGTAATAAATGGAACCCCCACAAAGCCTCTTGATGTGTACAAAATTGCAACTCAGAAAAATCAGAGAAGGCCAAGAGATGCCTCCCCAGCTAGAGGCTTCAGACCCAATCAGAGGAATGTTCCTGTTCAGAGAGGAGGAGCTACAATGACACAGTATACAAATAGTCATCCGCCCCAGATTATAGATAACCCCAAGTCACGACCATCTAATGTGTCTTATATTCCAGTTGGACAGTCTGCTAGACTTCCAGAAAGTCCTAGATTTCCAGTTGTTAGAGGAGTAGGTGCTGATCAGTCTGTTGAATATCTTGGGCAGAAATCTTCAGAAGGAAAAAGGCCTCCAAAGGAAAGGATTATTCCAGTTGAAGTAGAGCAGCCAACAGCAGTAATTGCAAACAGTGCCAGCAAAACGATACATTTGCCTGCAATTACCAAAGGTGCTGATGTAAATGGTGTTTACCAAACCACAGAGAAAACAATAAAACATTCTAGTGAGTCGGAGGTGACATGTGATTCTCCTGATTCAGCAAACAAAGAACCAGGTAATAACAATTTTATTCTACACATTTTATCATGACTTATGTATCTTGCTACATCATATTGGTGTTGGGGGGTGGAGGGGGTGGGGGAGTGATCCCCATGACATAAAATTTTGTGTGACAAAATTTTTTGGGCAATTGATTAAAAAGTTTGGGCGCACATGATGCATTAAGATTTTCTGGCGATTGTTAATTTGACGTATATAATATCGTCATTTGAGCTCAACAAGGCGCTATCTGCAATGCGAAAGCATTCACTGAATGATATATATACATGTACTATAGACAATATTATTAAGAAACTTCTCACAAACCATTGGTCAAAATTTGAGCTGTCGCAACTATCAATTTCTTATCAACCTACCTTACAATTGTTTACTACAGGCTTGCACTACAGTGGAAGATCCTAACTCAGAAAATATACTCTCTCTTTTGATCTTTCCCGAGCGATTTGGGAAAGAAAAGTGGTGCAAAAGCACCAAGAAAAAATAAGCCAAAACTGGGTCGAGTGCCATAGGCGCACACCCAGTAGGGGACGCTCTTCTCTTAGTACAAATCCACAACTTCCGGGAACCAGTGCACATTCATTAACTAATGAATCATTCTTTTTTCGTCCACCCATGTGGCAGGACGTCCTTTTGTATTCAGAAACAGTGATAATGCAACTCGTTGATCATGGTTTCCTGTGACTGGAATTATGGATCTGAGGATTGTATAATAACAGGACTGTGTTTTATATATTCTCGTTATTATTTTCAACCACATTTTCATTGTATTTTATATATTCTCCGTGTTCGTGCGGGACTTTCACGTAGCGTGAGGTTCGGACATAAAATTTTTTGTTTGATAAATTTTATTATTATTGGAGTTAGGTGTCAATGGGGGGGCTGTATGGACAGGCTTTCTCCTCTCTGTTGAGGGCAGAATTTCTGGTTTTTTGGACCCTGTCGGCCGTCTGGGTTCAGTTGTGTTCCCGCCGGTCCTTTTTTCTGCCACCTTTCTCTCGTAGTTGGGGGTGTTCTTCTACTTTCTACATCTGTTGAGTTCACCTTTTTCTTCGACTTCTCCCACCTCTGTTATGCCCAGGACTGTTCCTTGTGGGCAATGCCTTTTGCCCTGGCATGTGGTGCGTGTTTATGGCCGTCATTCCCGCACATGCGTGGATGGGGAATGCTGTCGTTTAGGGCCTCCTGACACGACCAGGTCTGGTGAGAGTTATACCCCCTCTGTGGGGGATGTGCAGTCTTTTTCTGTGGTGGGTACTGCGGGAGCTGTTGATTTGTCTTGTGAAGAGATGCTTGGTTCCGGGACTGTGGTCCCTCTCCAGTAGACATCTGAGGCTGTCACTAGGGTTGTGACTCCTCCTTTGGAGCCAAGCTAGGTCGCTCTATCCCCTTTTCCACCTGTTTCAACAGCTCTCGTCGTATCTGCTGCTACTGCTGTTCCGTCTGTAACGTCATTGGTCACCATTTCAGCTGGCCTCGGCTTATCCCTGCAGGGGTCTGCAGTGATGCATCTCTGGTAGCGTGGATGTGGGGTATCGGTCTCAGCCTTCTCTGACTTCAACTCGGCAAAGTTGGAAGGGACTGCCGACCGAACCCTCTGCTGTGGCTTCTCAGCCATTGAGCATGGCAGTTTTATCCCTGCAGGGGTCTGCAGAGATGTCTGGTAGTGTAGACGTGGGGTATCAGCCTCAGCCTTCCCTGATTTCAACTCGGTGAAGTCGGAAGGGGCTGCTGGCCGAACCCTCTGCTGTGGTCTCTCAGCCATCGAGCACCACAGTTTTCTCATTGGATTCAGATGTTCATGGCCATGAACTCTGTGGCATTTCCGTCCACACACTCTGGTCCCATCGTCAGTTTAGTGGGACCAATGCCTTTTGAGCAACCTGGATCTTCTGTCCCTCAGAGGTCCGCGGCGACTCTCCTGAGTTCCCGCTCTGTAGATCCTTGGGGTATATCCTACCCCTTTATACATCTGCCTTCAGATGTTTCGGCTGCCACCCGTTGCCCCATGTCCGGTATATTTGAGGATCGTGACCCTTTCTTGGTTAAAAGGGTCAGGAGTGAAGCCACTTTGCTGGTTCGTTCCCACGTCGAACCAGCCGACACGGGCCATGAGCTTAGGGAGGCCCTCTCCTTGCTCTCTCAGGTTCTTTCCAAGAGCCTTCCCGTTGCTTCCAGCGAGGCTACTAGTGGTTGAACCAGTCTATCATTGCTCCTAAGTTCAGCATGGAGACTTTCAGGTCGGCTCGCCGCTCCATTCACCAGGGAGTTTTTGCTTCCAGCATCGACCTGCGAGATGCTTACTTTCCCGTTCCGATTCATCGGACATCTCGAAAGTATCTCAGGTTCGCTTTTCTAGGACGAGTTTACCAGTTCAAGGCCATGCCCTTCGGCCTCTACCTGGCTCCATGGCCCTTCACACAACTGATGTCGCATGTGTTACATCGCATACAGTCCAGGGTGACTACTTCAGCATATCTGGACGATATCCTCCAGAGGCATTCAAATGCTGCCTTTCTGGAGTCAGATGTCGACACACTGTTGAGCCTGCTCACGTCGCTAGGGTTCAGAGTCAACGAGGAGAAGTCGGACCTAGTCTCTTCTCAGTCGTTTTGTCATCTGAGGATGGTCTTCCGTACTCAGCTGAATACGGTGGTGGTTCCCCAGGCAAGGGCTGTGATTCTCTCAGCTTTTGCCCCTACTCTGTCCCAGTCCACGTCCGCAACAGCTCGGAGTTTTCTCCGGCTGCTCAGCTTCTGCGGTTCAGTGACGGATCTCATTTCACTAGGTCGGCTGCATGTCAGACCTCTCCAACACTTTCTGCTCAGTCGTTGGAGGCTGAATGTCGATCCTCTGGATCTGGGGCTTCAGTTACCGGAGTCTCTTCATGGTCATCTTCTCCTCTGGATGGATGTTCAGTGGATTATGCAGGGAGTTCCATTGGACTTACCCACGTCCGATAATGTTCTGACGGCAGTCGTCAGCGATCTCAGATGGGGTGAGACGTTGGATCCTCTAGGTCTTTCCCTTCATGGGGCATGGGACCAGGATCAAGCAGCTCTTCACATCAACCAGAGGAGCTTCTTGCTCTTCTTCTGAGTCTCCGGCAGTGGATCCCCCACCTTTTGAATTGCCAGGTCCTTTTGTTGTCCGACAATTCGACAGTGGTCACTTACATTCGGAACCAGGGCAGCACACACTTAATTCCCATGTACGAATTGGCTCAGGATCTTCTACTGCTCGCTCAGGATGTCAGCGCTGGAGTGGTGGTTTGTCATATTCCTTGTTGTCCGAACGTCCTAGCCGACTCCCTGTCCCAACGGGGCAGGGTTATTTCTGCCGAGTGGATGCTCCACAGGGCAGTGTTCCAGTCGCTTTGCGATCTCTGGGGTCGTCCCCACATCCATCTCTTTGCGACTGGAACCATCAGGTGGACACTTTCGTGTCCAGATGCTCTGGCTTTCGCCGTGGATGCTCTGTCCTTCCTTTGGAACGGTCTTGTCGGCTACACCTTCCTGCCGGTTCCGATTCCGCCTCAGGTTCTAGCCCTAGTCACAACCTTCTTTGCCATGGTCACCTGAGGAGGTTTCACGTCGACCAGACTTCATTTTGCCTTCACACATATTTTTTGTCAGGTCCTGTCTCCTCCATAGAGGTTTTTTCGAGACGAGCAGTGGAGTGCATTTCTTCTTCAAGGAGGCACTCCACTGGTTTAGCCTAAGCGGCTAAGTGGAAGGTCTTTTGTCGATGGTGTGCCGATCACTCTGTTGATTCTGCCAATCCGATTTCACAGATTGTGAAGTTTTATGGTATATCTGTTTGATTCTCGGGGTCTCCAGCCTGTTACCATCAAAGGGTACAGGTCCATGCTTTCGGAGACCTTTTCGTATCTGGGATAGTGTCGTATCAGCACTAATCGATACCTCTCCAAACTTGTTCGCCACTTTTCCCTGAAAAAGCCTAGGACTTTGCAGCTTATCCCAAGATGGAATCTTTCTTGGGTGCTGCTTTGCTTGGAAGGGGGGGGGGGGTGCTGTTCGAACCTTTATCCCAGGTGGAGATGTGTTTTCTCACATACAAGACAGCTTTTCTGATGGCTTTTGCCTCAGCCAGACGGGTTAATGAGCTTCACGCCCTCTCGGTTAACCCAGCCTTTTTCAGGAGCTCTCCCAACAGTATTGTGTTTACCACTGATTGCTCCTTTCTGGCCAAGAAACAGATACCAGAAACTACTCCACCTCCTATCTGTATCAGGGCTCTTCCTTCTGCTGAGGGTAACCGCCCTTTGCTCTGTCCGGTTCGTGCAATTTGCATTTATCTCAATCGGACGCAGTTCATCAGGAAAGGCAGGAAACGATTTTTCTGTCTCTTATTCCTGGTCAACAGAAGATCTCTTCTCAATCCATTTCTCGATGGATTTGTCTTGCTATTTGCATGGCTTCCACTCAACTAGCGACTGATGATTGTATTACCAATAGTATTTCTGCCCAGGAGGTGCGTGCATTGTCTACCTCTTGGGCTTATACTAACTCTGTCATGTTGTCGGATGTTATGCAGGCAGCCTACTGGAGAAATGCTACTTTCTCCACCTATCTGCGTCAGTTGCAGGAGCAGTCAGAGGACCTTTTTGCTATGGGCCCTCTTTCTTCTGCTCAGGCTGTGGTCTACGCTGGCCATTAGGCTTCTTACAAGGTCAGTTCCACCTCTGTGCTGTTACTGCCCTCTCTGTCTGTGCATCGCACAGAACCATACGCCTCATCTCTCATTGTCTTTTACTAATGCTATGGTTTGATAGGCCTAGGGACCTCTTCCTCTGTCCATGGTTCCAGTGCAATTGGGTTATGTAGGGGTTGGTTGTGTGATTCCCTCCATCCTATTGTCTATTCAGCTTGTAGTAAATAATTGTAAGGTAGGTTGATAAAAAATTTAAATTTTATAGTAAATTTCCTTTCTTATTATACCTACCACAATTGTTTACATGGAGGCCCTTCCGTCTTCTTATTCAGGTAAGAATCCTTCCTCCCCACTGATCACATAACTCCAATGTTGACGGATTCAAAAGAATGATTCATTAGTTACTGCATGCACACTGGTTACTGGAAGTCGTGAATTTGTACTAAGAGAAGAGCATCCCCTACTGGGTGTGTGCTGATGGCGCTGGACCCAGTTTTGGCTTATTTTTTCTTGGTGCTTTTGCACCACTTTTCTTTCCCAAATCGCTTGGGAAAGATCAAAATAGAGAGTATATTTTCCGAGTTAGGGTCTTGCACTGTAGTGCAAGCCTGTAGTAAACAATTCTGGAAGGTATAATAAGAAAGGAAATTTACTGTAAAATTTAAATTTTCGTAGTTGATTAACTGCCAGCATTAATCGATGGTTGGTTGATTAATAGTCATTTCCCATAAATTTAACAAACAATCTCTAATATACTTACAAAAAAAATTTAAAACTAACGATGTTTGAATGTGTACACTTCTGTAGAGATAAAATGGAAACACCAAAATACTGCCGATTCATCTGAAGAATTTAAACAGAAGAACATTTGTGCAAATGCTTCATTTCTATGACTAATTTCCAGAAATTTCAAACACAAAATTCCTTCCATTCCTACGTAAATTACAATTTAGTACTACAAGTGAACTGCCTAACACAAAAGATTTCTATTGTCTAAGTACTGGGTAATGTTTCCTTAAATGGTAATCCCTTTGACCTTATGTGGTAGGCTGTTGTGTTTTCAACAAAGAAAAACCCCTTAAGGGCCTAATTGGATGGATTTCGACAAATTTTGTATGCAGTAATCTTGGGATGACCCGGTTCTGCCACATGTTGAACGGAGTTCATCACACTATTTTCACCTGAGTAACAGCCCCTACTTTGTCAAATTTTCAGTGATCTTGATTAATACATTTATACTTCATCGATCCAGCACTGCAATGGGGGTATAAATTGCCTTCATCGATAACTCTTGTTGTAACTTTTCAAAAACTGATTTTAGAGATCACTTTTAGAAAGAATTCAATTCCTCCTCCTGTTTCCGACAACAGATTAGGCCCCCACCCACACCTTTCCCCCTCCCACCAACATTACTTGTTCAAAGCATCATAATTCATTTCTTTGTTAGTTCTAAATGAAAGCCTTCCAGGGAATAATCATGCTAGCAGCTAAATACTCCCCCCCCCCCCCCCCCCCCCCCCCCCCACTCCCAGTTCCGGCATTACCTGTCAGTAATCTTTCAAAGAAATGTCAAGGTCATAGATCCCACCCCCCTGCATCCCTACTATGACTTGATCCACTACTCGTTCAAAGCATCATTTCATCAATTTAACAACCTTGTATTTATCAGCAATTGATGAATTATTTCTCTTTTGTTTCATTGCCATGATGAAGTTTTTTTTTCTCTGACTTTCCATTGCTTTGCTGCCAACTAATATACAAAAATTGTAGGCCTTTAAATGTACAGCTGTTTCAACAGCTATTAAAACTCAAGTCTGTGTCTCAATCGAATCCCTGTGTAAAAGAAAATATAAGAACAAAGGGCTATCTTGACAGTTATTTTCTTTGAAGTAAAAAACAATGCAGGGCATAAAAGCTGGTGGCTTGATTAAATCAAGAACTCAAAACATATCAGTGACAATGTTTTACTTATTGCCAATCAGTCAGCAAAATATATCTGATCAAAACAAACAGCTATTTTATCGTGTTACAAAAACAGCCTAAATTGATTTTACATAATGTTGGTTCAGAAGAAAAATAAAGATTTTTTTTAATAATTAACGATTTTAAAGCTCCAAATGAAGTAATTTACAATTTGTTATTTGTAAAGAAAATGGGAATTCAAAGTGCAGTTATTCCTTGTGATTTATTCGAAGATAGTCTCATGTGTTATGTCAGAACAGTGTTTTGAAATATACAAACACTTTGGATGAGTAAGACTTCTTGTGTGGAATCGAAACCTGAAGATTTTAGTTTGAAAAAAATTCCTGCTTTTGTAGTGTGCAAGGCATTTTGGATAGGATTTGATGTGCTGATTCTTTGACATACATTTGTTGTGATGGAAAATCATTTATTCTTTCGTATTTCAGTCATGGAATATTGTTTTCAGATTGATCTTTACAAATACTGTGATGATATTACAGGAGCGGACAGAGAATTTTGACCAGCTTGACATGTCCCAGTCATGATCTGCTCAAACCTCCCTGTCCAATTTTCTGCCAGCAATACATTGCAATCTCACCTGTCAAAAAAGAAATGTGAAAATCTCATATCTTGGATACTGTTTTGACCCTTTACCCAAGACACACGATATCAAGATTGTTATCTGAAATATTATTTTTTCTAAACTCTTCACAAAGTTTCAGCAAAACCATTTGATGTGACCCCCCTCATTGGAACGAGCTCAGTAAGCTTGTTCCAATGAGGTGTCACATGATATGGTTTTGAAGAAAGTTTTTGAAAAATATATTCCACTGGCAGATTTGGCCGATTCATTTGGTAAATTGTTAACATGGTTTTCTTGATTCAATCTTTATTTTGCAATATTTTATTTATGAAATCCACCTGTGTAAATGTGTCGTGACTAGCTAGCAATCCCTTGGATATCCAACCGAGAGAAAGACTGCATTTGTGATCATGTTACCATACATGGGTAGAGGGTGTCAAAAATTAAATTGGATAAAAAGTGTCACACTTAAATAACAGTTCACTCCGATCATTTTTTTCAGGATTCAAACTTAAAAGAGGCCTGTCTACAGTTAGCGAGAACATGCCATTAGTTTCACAAGCAAGAATCAGCGTATTGCAAGATATTGAAGAGGACCGTCATGAACACATGAATACACACACTTTTGTTCTGCCAGATATGAACCCTTTTGAAAATGATTTCAGAGCATTTCTTGAAAAAGAACTGATAGATGTTCCAACTCTTATGTCATTAGTGCATGCAGGTACATATAAATAACATATAAGTTGTCATTGTTTGAAGGTATAAATAGCAAATTGGATAAATCGGTCCCAAATATTGCATAAAAATCAGTAATTAGATTTTGTCATTATATCCCCACTCTCGAAGAGTATGAGGGGGGGGGGGGGGGGGGGGGGGGTATACTGGATTACATGCATGCATGCATCTGTCTGTGCATCCATCTGTGCATCCATGTGTCCATCTATCCACAGTGTAGTCTTATCAATGACTGGATGTTTTTCAATTAAATTTGGTATGATGAATCCTTATGACAAGCCGCTCCAACACCTGTTATAAAAAAGTTGCCCACATGTTTATGCCTCTGCCAATTTTGAGAAGGGCATTAAGAGTTACCCTTATCTGTCCACCCATACGTATGTTCATCCATGCGTCCGGTCCAAATATCGTTTCGGCCGATAACTTTAGTTTGTCGGAATGAAATGAAACAAACTTTTATACATAGGTTTATAGGCACATAGTACAGATTGGGATTGATAGCGGGATTAGTCTGATATTTTTTGGCAGAGTTATGACCCATTTCCGACTTGAGAAGACATGTTGATATTGGTTTCTGGATGAGAACTTGAGTTATAGGTGTCCAATTTCAATCGAATTTGGAATATAGCTTACTGTAGACAATATACTAGAAAGGTTTGATTTTGAGTGTGATGCGATAATTTTTGGCTCACCAACGTTAGTTGTGTGAGCCTATGGCATAGTCCTCATGTCGGCGTCAGAGTCGGCGTCCGCTCTCAAATATTTTGAACTTTTGTGTACAGATTTTGATTTTTTAGCTTTTTAAAATTTTGTTTAGTTTCTGCATATTGCTATGGTGGTTCACTGTAACATTTAACTCTTTTCCAGGGTATTTTGTCTTAATTTTAACCCTTTGAATCAAATTTTAGACTTATTTTGATGTTTGCGTGCAGGTTTTGATGTTTTTTTTACTTTTATGTGCAGGTTTTGAGGTTTGTCTTTCTTCTCTTCCAAGTGGCTACTTACCTTGTAGCATATTGCCATGGTTCCTATTTTATGTTAGGATGCTTCTTGGGGCTATTTTTATATTATTTAACTCTTTAGCTGCTTATTTAATTTAATTTTGGACTTTTGTGTGCAGGTTTTGTACTTTTGTGTGCAGGTTTTGATATTTTTTTTAAGTGGAGTTTTACCTCACTGGCATATTGCCATATGGTGGTTACTGTAACATTTTCAGGGTATTTTTCTAAATTTTAACCCTTTGAAAAAAATGTGATACTTTTTTTACTTTTATGTGCAGGTTTTGAGGTTTGTCTTTCTTTTCTTCCAAGTGGATATTTTTCAAAAAGAGTTTCACCTTACTGGCATATTGCCATTGTGGTTACTGTGACAGGGTATTTTTCTCAATTTTAACCCCTTGAAACAAATGTGATACTTTTTTTTACTTTTTTGTGCAGGTTTTGAGGTTTGTCTTTCTTTTCTTCCAAGTGGCGACTTACCTTGTAGCATATTGCCATGGTTCCTATTTTATGTTAGGATGCTTCTTGGGGCTATTTTTATATTATTTAACCCTTTAGCTGCTTATTTACTTTAATTTTGGACTTTTGTGTGCAGGTTTTGTACTTTTGTGTGCAGGTTTTGATATTTTTTTTTAAGTGGAGTTTTACCTCACTGGCATATTGCCATGGTGGTTACTGTAACATTTTCAGGGTATTTTTCAAAATTTTAACTCTTTGAAACAAATGTGATACTTTTTTGACTTTTATGTGCAGGTTTTGAGGTTTTTCTTTCTTTTATTCCAAGAGGATATTTTTCAGGTAGGGTTTCACCTTACTGGCATATTGCCATGGTGGTTACTGTGACATTATCAGTGTATTTTTCTCAATTTTAACCCATTGAAACAAATGTGATACTTTTTTTTTTTTTTACTTTTATGTGCAGGTTTTGAGGTTTGTCTTTCTTTTTTTCAAAGTGGAGACTTACCTTGTAGCATATTGCCATGGTTCCTATTTTATGTTAGCATGCTTCTTAGGGGTTATTATTATATTATTTAACCCTTTAGCTGCTTATTTTCTTTAATTTTGGACTTTTGTGTGCAGGTTTTGAACTTTTTTTTTTACTCCAGCCACCCCTTTACATTGGCCACCTGTTGGTGAGCCACAGGGTACTGATACCCCCTCTAGTTATCTGAGTTATGGCCCCTTTTTGGACTTGTTAACCACTAAATGTAGTTTATCATAAAGCAGGGGCATTAGTGTCCCATGGACTCATTTGGATGCCTGCTGTATTGTTGCTATGGTTCAATGTCGATAAGATAAGATATTTATTAATTCAATATTAGTGATGAGGCGATTAACGGATATATAAATCGGTCATCAGCTGATAAGCACCAATCGGTTGACAATCGGCAGAAAATATTTTCAAACTTCAATATTTCCCAAACCCCACGGAACCAAGAACTGTTATTTGGTATGAAGTATCCTTAGGAGCTATAGAAATGGATGGTTAAAAAAAAATTGTCATAGGTTGGTCAAAGTGTTCTGTATAGGGAGGAGCACTGGAAAAATGCTGAGTCAGCATATTTGAAAAAATTTTTCTCCAGAACGTAATGATCAGTTTCTTTGATATTTGGTATACAGCATCCATAGGGGGTCAGATATAAGTTTGTTAAAATGTAGCCCCTTGGTTCATATTTGGGCTCCATACAGGAGCCCAAATTTTAAATATTTAATTTTAATATTTGGGCTCCATATGGGAACCTGAAATTTAACTTAGTACAATATGAGGGAATTTCTTCAATAATATTCTTCAGATTCACCTGTCAGAATGCTTTCATATTTGGTATATAACACCTCTAGGGATGTCAGATTTAAGTTTGTTCAAATTGTGTGCCTGAATTGATATTTGGACTCCTTATGGCAGCCCAAAATTTAATTTTGTGCAACATGAGGAAATTTCTTTAAAAATCTTCTTCTTCAGATCCACCGGTCAGAATGCTTTCATATTTGGTATACAACATCTCTAGGGGTCAAATTCAAGTTTGTCCAAATTGGGTCCCTGAGTTCATATTTGGGATATCTATTGTAGCCCAAAATTTCAACTTAGTGCATTATGATGAAATTTCTTTAAAAATCTTCTTCAGATCCACCAGTCAGAATCCTTTGATATTTGGTATACAACATCTTTAGGGATGTCAGATTTAAGTTTGTTCAAATTGAGTCCCTGGATTGATATTTGGGCTCCCTATGGCAGCCCAAAATTTAATTTAGTGCAATATCAGGAAATTTCTTTAAAAATCTTTTTCAGATCCGCCAGTCAGAATGCTTTCATATTTGGTATACAACATCTCTAGGGATCAGATTCAAGTTTGTTCAAATTGAGTGCCTGAGTTCATATTTGGGCTCCCTATGGTAGCCCAAATTTTAACTTTGTACAACATAAGGAAATTTCTTTAAAAATCTTCTTCAGAATCCTTTCATGTTTGGTATACAACATCTCTAGTTCACTACTCAGAACCGATTTTAACCAAATTTGATGATATGCAGCATAAGTGGGAAACAGATATTTGATTTAAATGAAAAAAATTAACCCAAACTATCATGGGCCTCAATGTGTAATAAAAATAGAAATATAATTCCAAGTTAATTGTATAAGGTGCCATGTAGCTGAAAACTTTTTGTTAAGTAGTAAGTACCCTCTATAGGTGTGTAGCTAAGTTTAATCCAAATAGGTTGTATATCAAGGGCCTCCTTAGGGGAACTTTTTGCATTATGAGTAACTGAAGAAAAGGCATGATGCTTGGACTATTGTAGTCACTACTGAGTGCTCAAGGATTGACAGTGGGACCTATGGAGATTGGTTGCTTAATGTAGATTCATTCATGTCCTCGGTTTATATCAGGTTCTGTTCAAGATGAGTACTTCAGGCCCTGTGGAGCCTCTTGTTAGCCGTGTGCTTTCATTTGCGAGAAATGATGGATGAATCAGAACGTGGACATTTGGGACCAGGTTATTTGTGGGGATGATTTGGACACCCAAATGATTATTCCCTTTCAACCATATTAAATGCAAAATAGTTGAAACGAATACTTGTGCTACTCCTCTCTTCATATGTTTATACAACAATCAATGGCCCAGACTAGCTGGTGCTAACTCAAAAATTAACACAAATTTTGCCCCCCAAATCCCCCCAAATTTGCATGCAAAACTGAAAAATTGATGCCTTATCTGGTCCTCCATACTTTTCAGATCTGCAAAATTGGTGCCAACCATCATTCTTTGTTTGGCCCTAAAGTTAGCAACAATGAACTGACATCTGTGCTTTTAAATCTCATTTTTGAGGATGCCAGACACAAATCAATGGTAATATTGGTGGATCCAAGGACATAATTGGATGATGGAAGTGAACAACGGTGGTTAGGAATGTTCAGGGCTGTAACTTTATAATTTTTATCAAACTTATTTCATGTTTCCCAATTTCGGGACATGTGCCTGATGTCGTCATTCTTGCTAATGATTTATCCACTGTTTGTTAAGTGTTCCTTCCCTATCCTTCCTTGTAGCCCTCCTGTTAAAATCCCAAGCTTTTTGGCTTATTTTTATTGAAATTTTTTATTAAATTTCTTGGGAGTTTAACGTGTATTATAGAATGTTTATTCTGTTCATCCCCATGGTTACGTCCTCACCCTAGGGGTGTTGGGTCATTTGGGTCATGCATCTTCTATCCAATGTATCGTTTTTTCTTCATCTGAAGATCTTGCTTTACATCTGGTAGCTTTAAAATCTGTTACTGACTTTGGGCCTTTTTTAATCAGTGCCTGAGGTCTTGTTTCTGTTTTTTTCCTTGACGTTGTTTACATTGGCAACGTCTTGTGGTCGACTGATCAGAGAGAGACCCCTTGGACCGATTTCTGATTATAGCGAACCATAACCGGGCGATTTCGATTCCGATTATTTTTATTCAATAAAATTTACCCGAAATTCGTCTGTTAATCCATCATTTCATCATTTCTTTGATAAAGGTATTAAAATTGTGGCTAAACTGTTACGAAATGAAGCTTGATTGTCAGGGACACAAATCTGAAAGTGTCCACTTCGTAATTATGGAGAAAGGAGCAATAGGCAGTGTTTCCGCTAAGGTAAAAAAAACGCGGCCGTTTTGGTCATGGGGAAGATTTAGAAGCACTCGGTCATGACCCTGGATTGTGTCGGTCTTGCAGTCTGAAATCACCGATAAGGAAACCCAGCGAGGATATGGAAAGACAGATCGAATGTAATCGATAAATTCAGAAAAGCATTACCTAAATTTAACTTGAACTAACCTGAATTTATTTTTGTTATTTTCTTTTGTTGTAGAAATCCATTGTCACACTTTTTTCACTTACAATGCATCCTTCTCTGACGGAGTCGTTCAGTGATTCACCCATGATCATTTTACAGTTAATATATTTCCAATTCAAATGATTTTCCAAGCGAATTTTCAAAGCAAACACAGAATCCACGTGGTTAAAAACAGCTGATTTTAAATGTGAAATCGCCAAGTATTTGGGCCAAGAATTTGAGGAGCACATGTAACTCGCATTTCCATACATTCCAAAACACGTTTTGGTGTCAAATTGCAAAACCTTCAATAGAGGCATGTTTGTGTTTCTGGAATTTCAAGTTACTGTCATCAACGAACAAACGATACTGGGGAATTCATCAGTTCACTGATGACAGTTAGTAACTCGAGGTACCAGAAACATAATATTTAAATAAACTTATGTTTGATTTTATTCTGTTCGGAATTCAAAACAAAAATTAAGGTGATGAGTTGAATTTAATTTTAGTAGAAGTGGAAGGCCAGTAATAATGCTAATAATTATTTATTGGTGTTTAAGCTTATATTCTTGTAGCTATGCAATAAAGTAGCTAATGGTGATTGCGAGTTTGTGACAATTTTACAGGTCTGGACTGTACATAATACATATGAATGTATTATCACTAAAACACTCACCCGGTTAACAATTTTATTTATGTAAAACAATGCAAGGGGGCAAAGCTGGCAAGCAAAACTTCAGCTAAAGAACCTCAGGGTTAAGCCTGGTGGTTCATTGGCTGAGACTTTGCTTGCCCTCCTATGACATATCTTCAGCATTGGCAAATATTAGCCAGGTGGAACATGCCCATTGGAACCGTTCCCCCCCCCCCAGCCCCTCCCCAAATAATTTGTGCATATTTCGTTGTTAGTTTATCCAAGCTGGAGGCAATCCTTCAGTATCAGCCAGTTCACTCGAATTTGCAATATTAGCCCCCCCCCCCCCCCCCCCCCCCCCAACTCATAATATAAACTTCGATCCAACGGCACTGAGGACTTTCCACTCTGTGGGCTTTTCAATGATAAATCCACTCACCACGTGCCTTATACTCTTTAGGGAAAACTTGAAAAAATGTTAATACAAACAAAGTGAATCCATTTGAAGGCAATGTCGAAAAACAAAAACTTATGAATTTTGTCTATAGATATTTTCAAAAGGTGAATGTTGGCTGAGTTATTGAAGGGCCCCCTGTCGGTACAGCGGAAACCCTGGAATAGGTGGTCGACGCTCGGGTCACAAACTCACAGTCAGGTGTTTCCTAAAACAGACACGTGCGTGGTCGAACACCTGCAACAATACAAGGAAGTCTGATTGATGACAAGCCCAGTACAGGCGGTAGAGATAAAAGAAACGAAAACAACACAATCGCCTGTGACACTGATTTCACGGACGATTGTGTTGTATTTGTTTCTCTTATCTCTACCGCCTGTACTGGATGGGCTTTTGAAGAGTTTCCAACTACCCGCCTCTGTTCTGCCGACTGTTGCAATTCTGGAATGCCATATTTCTGTTGGTCATTAAACAGGTCCGTGACCACACCCTCGCCAGTCGCAAGAATTTTTGTTGGCCAGATTAACTGCCTGTCTTTGAACAGCAGACGCCCTTGTAATGAGAATACTATTACTGTTATCATTTAAATAATTAATTTAATGGGAAAGCAAACAGTCGATCTAGAAACAAACAATAGATCATGGCAGAGGGCAAACATCGAAGTCTTATTTGGAAATTCTTTACAATTGCATCATCAGAAGATTCAAAAGCAAAATGCAACATTTGCGAAAGCCTTATTTCACGTGGGGGTTCTTCTGCAAAGAGGTATACAACAACGAATTTGAGGAATCACCTCAAAATAAAGCACCCGAATGCCATGAAAGAAATGGAAAAAGCAGAAAAGGATGCACTTCAGATAAAACGAAAGAGTGGCAACGGGACCGGATCATCGTCCTCAGAGGCCAAGAAGGTGTATCAACAAACCAAACTGACTGATGTGGTTGAGAAAGTTACACCATGGGGTCCAAATGATACCCGCACACGAAACCAAAACAAGCTTCTTGCCGAAATGATAGCTCTAGATTTACAACCATTTTCAGTAACAAGTGACGGATTTATTCGTTACACCAAAGGTTTAGAACCATGATATTCTTTGCCGTCACACCAACATATAAGTCGGGCACTCATACCAGATATTTATAAAAAAATTGTTACCAAACTTCAATCTGACCTGGAAAACATTAATCACATCAGTGTAACAACTGACATATGGTCGAGTTCAACAGGATCTAACTCACTTATGAGCTTGACAGGACTTTACATAGATGAAGAGTTCAGACCCCAAAAGTGTATTCTAAATGCATCGTCTCTTGAAGGGAGTCATACCGCCGGTGATGCTATTGCCTGTGAACTAAACAGGATGTTGGAAGAGTGGAACTTAAAGGACAGTGTTGTTTTATGTCGTCCGTGACAATGCCGCCAATGCAATTTCGGGATGTGAGAAGGCAGGTCTTGATCATTTCGGATGTTTCATCCACACCATTCAGCTAATAATTAAAGATGGAATATTGGCCCAAAGATCCGTGAATGATGTGTTATCCATATCAAGGAGAATCGCAACACACTTTAACCATTCACCATTGGCTTATCACCGTTTGAGGGCCATTCAGAGTAAGCACCAACTGGAACAACATCACATTATTCAAGATGTGCAAACTAGATGGAACTCTACTTTTCTCATGTTAGAACGTTTATTAGAACAGAAACTTGCCAAAGTGGAATACACAACAACATATGATCTACTAACTCTCAACTCTAATCAATGGAACTTGATACAAACGCTTGTCACAACACTCAGACGTTTCAATGAACTTACAAAAGAAGCATCAATGAGTGAGGCGTCATGTGCTTTGATCATTCTATCATTGAAACTTCTCGATCGTGTCCTGTCACAGCCCCGAGATGACAACAAAGGTATACAAACCATCACATCAACGATGCATGAGAGTTTGAAACGAAGATTCAATGACATCGAAGATTCAAGAACAGAGGAAGTTCGTGTTAGCCACATTCCTTGATCCACGATATAAGTCTGTGTTGTTTGAGCATGTGACAATGGACCGTATAGAGTTATGGTTGAAGGGAGATCATAAACCTGATGTTGAAATATTGTCTCAACCTTCTACTGAAGCTCCCAGTACTTCGACGGAGTCTGAATACACATCCAAGTCCAAGTCGTTCTTGATTGACAAAGATTACGAGGAAATGATGTTGGAAAAGGGGGCTGGTGCATCGTGTTCAACTCAGAATTTAACTTTAAGTGATGAAGTCAACATTTACATGTCTGAGTCTGTTATTTCTCACAGAGATAACCCTTTTTTCATCAGATAGTTGCATCTAAGTACTTAATTCCATGAACTGCACCTCAGAAGAAATCAGCGACACTTGTCTTTTTCAAATTTCTCGGATGCCATAGAATTAAGAAAGGACACTGGTTTTGTTTACATTGGCATGGCGGGGGTTCGAACCCACGCCGAGAGAGCTTCCTTCGGCACCAACCGCCTAGCGAAACTATACTGAACCACGCACACCACTCGGCCACCGACAGACCCCAAAAGGGAATGCTAGTTAACCAAGTAAATACGAGGCCAGTACAGAACACACAGAATACTCAATTATTTAATTATTCATCAGATAGTTGCATCTCAGTACTTAATTCCACGAACTGCACCTCTGAAGAAATCAGCGACACTTGTCTTTTTCAAATTTCTCGGATGCCATAGAATTAAGAAAGGACGCTGGTTTTGTTTACATTGGCATGGCGGGGGTTCGAACCCACGCCGAGAGAGCTTCCTTCGGCACCAACCGCCTAGCGAAACTATACTGAACCACGCACACCACTCGGCCACCGACAGACCCCAAAAGGGAATGCTTGTTAACCAAGTATATACGAGGCCAGTACAGAACACACAGAATACTCAATTATTTAATTATTCATCAGATAGTTGCATCTAAGTACTTAATTCCACGAACTGCACCTCAGAAGAAATCAGCGACACTTGTCTTTTTCAAATTTCTCGGATGCCATAGAATTAAGAAAGGACGCTGGTTTTGTTTACATTGGCATGGCGGGGGTTCGAACCCACGCAGAGAGAGCTTCCTTTGGCACCAACCGCCTAGCGAAACTATACTGAACAACGCACACCACTCGGCCACCGACAGACCCCAAAAGGGAATGCTAGTTAACCAAGTATATACGAGGCCAGTACAGAACACACGGAATACTCAATTATTTAATTATTCATCAGATAGTTGCATCTAAGTACTTAATTCCACGAACTGCACCTCAGAAGAAATCAGCGACACTTGTCTTTTTCAAATTTCTCGGATGCCATAGAATTAAGAAAGGACGCTGGTTTTGTTTACATTGGCATGGCGGGGGTTCGAACCCACGCCGAGAGAGCTTCCTTCAGCACCAACCGCCTAGCGAAACTATACTGAACCACGCACACCACTCGGCCACCGACAGACCCCAAAAGGGGATGCTAGATAACCAAGTATATACGAAGCCAGTACAGAACACACGGAATACTCAATTATTTAATTATTCATCAGATAGTTGCATCTAAGTACTTAATTCCACGAACTGCACCTCAGAAGAAATCAGCAACACTTGTCTTTTTCAAATTTCTCGGATGCCATAGAATTAAGAAAGGATGCTGGTTTTGTTTACATTGGCATGGCGGGGGTTCGAACCCACGCCGAGAGAGCTTCCTTCAGCACCAACCGCCTAGCGAAACTATACTGAGCCACGCACACCACTCGGCCACCGACAGACCCCAAAAGGGAATGCTAGTTAACCAAGTATATACGAGGCCAGTACAGAACACACGGAATACTCAATTATTTAATTATTCATCAGATAGTTGCATCTAAGTACTTAATTCCACGAACTGCACCTCAGAAGAAATCAGCGACACTTGTCTTTTTCAAATTTCTCGGATGCCATAGAATTAAGAAAGGACGTTGGTTTTGTTTACATTGGCATGACGGGGGTTCGAACCCACGCCGAGAGAGCTTCCTTTGGCACCAACCACCTAGCGAAACTATACTGAACCACGCACACCACTCGGCGTGGGTTCGAACCCCCGCCAAGCCAATGTAAACAAAACCATCATCCTTTCTTAATTCTATGGCATCCGAGAAATTGGAAAAAGACAAGTGTCGCTGATTTCTTCTGAGGTGCAGTTCGTGGAATTAAGTACTTAGATGCAACTATCTGATGAATAATTAAATAATTGAGTATTCCGTGTGTTCTGTACTGGCCTCGTATATACTTGGTTAACTAGCATTCCCTTTTGGGGTCTGTCGGTGGCCGAGTGGTGTGCGTGTTTCAGTATAGTTTCGCTAGGCAGTTGGTGCCAAAGGAAGCTCTCTCGGCGTGGGTTCGAACCCCCGCCATGCCAATGTAAACAAAACCAGCATCCTTTCTTAATTCTATGGCATCCGAGAAATTTGAAAAAGACAAGTGTCGCTGATTTCTTCTGAGGTGCAGTTCGTGGAATTAAGTACTTAGATGCAACTATCTGATGAATAATTAAATAATTGAGTATTCCGTGTGTTCTGTACTGGCCTCGTATATACTTGGTTAACTAGCATTCCCTTTTGGGGTCTGTCGGTGGCCAAGTGGTGTGCGTGGTTCAGTATAGTTTCGCTAGGCGGTTGGTGCCGAAGGAAGCTCTCTCGGCATGGGTTCGAACCCCCGCATGCCAATGTAAACAAAACCAGCGTCCTTTCTTAATTCTATGGCATCCGAGAAATTTGAAAAAGACAAGTGTCGCTGATTTCTTCTGAGGTGCAGTTCGTGGAATTAAGTACTTAGATGCAACTATCTGATGAATAATTAAATAATTGAGTATTCCGTGTGTTCTGTACTGGCCTCGTATATACTTGGTTAACAAGCATTCCCTTTTGGGGTCTGTCGGTGGCCGAGTGGTGTGTGTGGTTCAGTATAGTTTCGCTAGGCGGTTGGTGCCGAAGGAAGCTCTCTCGGTGTGGGTTCGAACCCCCGCCATGCCAATGATAACCCTTTTGTCTGGTGGAGAGACCACAAGTGTAGATTTCCAAAACTAGCGGACAGTGCACGGAAGTATTTGTGTATTCCCCCGTCAAGTATTCCTAGCGAACGTCTATTTAGTGAGGCTGGTGATCTATATGACAAGAAACGAAACCGCCTCAACCCTGAAAAGGCAGAGATGATCTTGGTAATTCGAGGAAATCTTCCGTTTCTGAACTTCCAGTATTAGAAAAAAACATGAATCATGTGAATTTATTACTCTATGCTCAGATGAAGTTCCCTGGGCTGCTCCGTTTAAATCCATTTACTATTCGCCCTTTGTTTGAACTTTGAAATTGTTGCCCATTGCCAATCTGCCATCTTTGTCTTGATTACATGCAAGGTCACAGGTCGACGGTAGTGAACAAAGCCGTAAATGCATTGTATGCCTCCACAAATGATCCCTCACAATGATGCTTTTGATTCCAGTATATTTTTTAAATATAACAGATTAACAGAAACAAAGGCGTTGATGTGAGTGATCATTTGTGGGCATACAATGCGTCTACGGCTTTGTTTATAACGGTTCAGGGTTGGTTCGGCCTCGGTGTTTTTTCCTGGACGTTTCGGCCTAGACTGGGGCCAAAATGTCCCACCTGTCGAGGCCGAAACGTCCCGATTTTTTTTCAGGGTTTTTTTTTTTTTTGGGGGAGGGGGAGGTCAAAACGTCCCCTTCCAAGAGTTGTTTCTGCCTTGGGACGTTTCGGCCTCGGTGTTTTCCCCGAGACTTTTTTAAAAAAAAAATATCTGGGACGAAATGTCCCAGGCCGAAACGTACCTGGGCCGAACTGGTGAAGGGCCGAAACGTCCTACTCCCTTTACAACCGTCGACCTGTGACCGTCCATGTCATTAACAGATAAAGAGGCAGATTCACAATGGGCTTATTCTGTTACATTTTAGTGAATACCCGGTGCAGTTCAATACACAACAATCCGCTTGTGATTGATCTAGGGAGGCTAGCCCTGTGTTTATTTTTTTTTGTTGGGTACAATAAAAATGTATATCAGAATTTGCTTGTTTCATTTAAAATCATTTTTATTGATTCATGATTTGTTACGGTACTTCGAAATCAGTAAGTTACTGACAATAAGTCGCCAATCGTCCAACCTTTCTTGTCATAATCTCTATTTTAGGTTATTCCTCAAGCGCTCAAGGTTCGTAAATTTCAGACGCTTCAGCTTTCTTTCATGTTTAGGGAAATCAAGCACACGGAAATTCACGATTCAATCACAAAATACACACCAGTGCCACTTCGTACATTTCCATCAGTTTCACTTCCCAAATGTAGTATCAAAACATTGAATGGTATATCATAATATTTGCGGAAGTGAAGCCGACGGACATCTACGGAGTTTCAACCACATGTTGATTATTGTAGATAAATACGAAATAGTTCAATACTTACTTACCAAGGAGGGGGCACGGTGGCTCAGTAGGTAGAGGTGCAGGCTGCAAGCCGAGAGGTCCTCGGTTCGAATCCCACCTGCGGCAACCGCATTGTGTCCTTGGGCAAGACACTTCACCCCCATTGCCCATCTGGGGGCACGGTGACGTCGTGGACTAAGGCGTACTGCCCGTCGATGGTGCACTTGTCTTCAACCAATGCTAACCCTGCTGGAGTTAGTATGTTGTGGAGCTGACAGTTGCTCGCCGTTGCTCGGTGGTTCTCTCCGGGTACTCCGGCTTCCTCCACCCGTAAAACTGTCATGGTCATGATTAGCCACAGTGCATAAATATATGACCTTAAACCCCAATAAATAAATAAATAATAAATACTTACTTACCAAGGAGGGGGCGCGGTGGCTCAGTAGGTAGAGGTGCAGGCTGCAAGCCGAGAGGTCCTCGGTTCGAATCCCACCTGCGGCAACCACGTTGTCACCCCCATTGCCCATCTGAGGGCACGGTGACGTCGTGGACTAAGGCGTACTGCCCGTCGATGGTGCACTTGTCTTCAACCAATGCTAACCCTGCTGGAGTTAGTATGTTGTGGAGCTGACAGTTGCTCGCCGTTGCTCGGTGGTTCTCTCCAGGTACTCCGGCTTCCTCCACCCGTAAAACTGTCATGGTCATGATTAGCCACAGTGCAGAAATATATGACCTTAAACCCCAATAAATAAATAAATAATAAATACTTACCAAGGACTTGCCTGTATTTTTATCAAGGCTCGTATTCGTTGTCTGAACTTGCCTCATTGGTTTGTACGAAATACAATACTAAATGCTTACCTGAACGTACCTCATACCCCAGACAATTAAAATCTGGTTTTTATTTGTGGTTAGAATAGTCCATGTTGGTGGTGAGAAGGGTCTTTAGAAAAGGGTGATATATTCGGCAACTGCCGATATTTTTTGTCGGCGCCGATCCGATTCCTCATAATCGGCCGATTATTCCACCAATTACGATAATCGGTCGACCACTAGCAACGTCCTTAAAATATATATGTAGCTTCTACTTATTATTACTGTAAGATACATGTTTTAATATTCCGGTAGTGTAGCAATAATTTTTGGACTTTTGTCCACACTTATGCTCTATCGAGATACCCTTGGGCTGTTCATGTTCCCTTTGGAAACTTGGGTTTTTGAAAGATTTTTTGAAATTAATTTTTCATTTTGTGTTTTGATTGTTGATTATTATGTATCTTTATCATATATTTATTGTGGAGTTGGTGGGAGTTCAGTCGACTTTGTTTGATTAATTATGAAAGCTTATTGCTCAAAATGCAAGGGGAGGAAGTCTTCCTCAGATTTACATGCTTGTTGCCTTGCTTGTAGTCAATGTACTCCCACGAATTTTTGCCCTACATGTGTTGATTGGGATGACAAAAGTTGGATGTGGGTGTCACAATATGTTGTTAGCGGTGAGAGGCCAATGTCTCTCGAGTCATTCAAGTTTCTCAGTTTCTTTTTCAGAGGAACAAGAACATGGTGATGGTTATGTGACACCTACCAAAAGTGTGCTACCGTCGTCGTGCTCTGATGAGCAAACAGAGCTAGCTGCTAAGGTGCTCCTGAATATTAGGCAAGGGATAAAGCCACTGGCCAGTGGTTTTAATCCTTTGCCAGCAGCTAGCTCGACAGGTGAAGTGGTTACTCTGTCCAAGGGAGCCATGACGCCGGGTATGTCCATTGTGGTCGAAGGAAGTGTAGTGGGTAGAGCGAGCACCTTAAAATCTAAACATGCTCACCCAGCGATGACGGAACTAGGGAAGAAGCCAGCAAGTGTTTTGGGAAGCTCGGTGAGGTCTGAAAGGGCCATGAGCGGGCGAAGTCCCTCTCTATCCCATGTGGTGAAGAACTTGCGCAGGCCGGAGCATACGTCCACACCTGCCGTTCGGGACACTCTGTCTAGATTGCAGTCGGCCACGGCTACAGTCACGGCTTCATCTGCTTCGAATATAAAGCACACATGACCGCATCCTAGCTACCCGATTTCGGATATCCAGCCTGCTGCGCGAAGAAGGGACCATTCTTCGCCTGTGAAATCGACCATCCGGTAGCTAGGGAGACGAGGCCTTGATCATTGGGACGTTTGGAGAAGAGATCCATCTCCGGCACACTGTCCCAGGAGCAGCAAGTGGCTAAGAAACAGAAGACCACTGCTCCTCAGGCCTCGATGACGGACTTGCTGTCGCAGATTGCGCAGCTGATCGCAGCATCCCAGCAAGTGCAGGAGCAGCCTCCCTCAGACTCAGAACCTGAGCTGTCGGACAGTGCTGGGTTGGTCCAGTCGTCTGTTCATACAGATGCAGTGGACCGAGATTTGCAACTGATTCTCTCAGATGGTGAAAAGGATAAGGAAGAGGATTATCCTTCCCTTTTGGAACAGCACATGGTTGCGATGGATTTCATCCATCAATACTACCCTGAATTTGTTCCGCCGAATAAGAATGCTCTGACAACAAGAGAGAAACCGCTGGCGTCGTTGGATGCAGACTTTATACGGAGAAAGAAATTCTTTCCCGGTTCAGTCTAGGCAGGTGTCGCGGACCTTCGGCCATGTAGACGACGCCATATTCAACCTCGCGAGTGCAAGGAAAAATGGCGGTTTCTTATCGACATCTTCCATAAACATACTGTATCTTCCATAAACATACTGTTTCTTGGACCACGTTCATTTAAAACGGTTGGAGAAGATGTTCAGAGAGCTCCTCTGCGTTTGGATAAGCAGGCTGGGGATCTAGATGTATCCTTACCTGCATCATTCACTATTCGCTCAGATGTAATAGAAACGGCAATTTCATCAAATAGAGCGAATTACAATTACTCTGGAGGTCGTCAATATAGTGACTCGGTAAAGGGGCGTAGGTCTGATTGGGATTATCGCTCAGATAGGCCGATGGGATGAGGTTCTTCGCGGGTAGGGCGTTTCTCCTCCTGTAAGCCTCGCAGGTCATACAGTTGATGTTCAAGACCTTTATTGCTGGCCAGTTTGTGGAAGGTTATCAAACTTCGCGAAAAACTGGATAGCAGTCACGGAAGATCAGTGGGTGAGAAGTGTAGTCTCGGACGGCCTACGGCTATCATTCCGAGCGAAACCCCCACTAACAAGATGTCTGCGTTGGACAAATCTTCCGTCGGATCCTTTCACAAGAGAGTCTCTCCTAGCGGAGGTACAGGCTCTCTTATTAAAGGAAGCAATAGAGGTCATCGAGAATCAAGATTCTCAGGGTTTTTACAGTCACCTATTCCTCGTACCAAAGCCAGGCAGCTCATTCCGACCGGTAAAGAACTTGAGCTGGATAAACAAGCTTATCGTGGCTCCAGAATTCTATAAGGAGACCATTCGGTCGGTAAGAGCAAGCATTCGAGTGAATGACTATGCGGCAAGCATAGATCTAAAGGATGAGTACTTTTATGTCCTTGTACATCCGGCATTCAGAAAGTACCTGCGGTTCGCCGTACAAGGGAAGGTTTATCAGTTCTGAGCAATGTGCTTTGGTCTGAACCTAGCTCCCTGGGCATTCACTCGAATAATGAACTCAGTAATGTCATACTTCCGAGCTGATTCGTCTGCAGTAATGTCGGCTTACCTGGACGACATTCTGCAGAGATACGGCAACAGAATTATACTTCAAAACGATGGTCAGAGTCTGCTTCTATTACTCCGACATCTCGGTTTCATCGTAAACGAGAAGAAGTCGGATCTAGCTCCATCCAAGTCGTTCACTCACTTGGGGATGAGCCTCGAAACTCACAATAATCTGGTTTGTCTGTCGTTACCAAGAGCGAAATTAGTCAGTTGTTATGCTCACTTTTGTCTACACTCAGACGCATTAACAGCGAGGGAATTCATGCGACTGATGGGGCTGTGTGGAACGGCTGCAGATCTTATTCTGATGGGCCGTCTGCACTGTGTCCCCTCCAGATATTCTTTACTCAGAATTGGAGTGTGAAGACGCATTTGTTCCAAACCAGTATTGTTTTAATGGACCTAGTAAAACAAAGGGTTCAGATTTGGGCAGATCTTCAGTTAGGGAGTTCCGCTGCAACTGCCGAATGCGGCTTTCACGATTATGACGGATGCGAGTCACATGGGTTGGGGCACGACCCAAAGTCCCACAGACTTGAAGTGTCAGGGTCTTTGGGACCCTCGGTTCATCAAAGAGATGATGTCAATATGGCAAGTTCTTCAATATCGGATTCACATAATAGCTAACATCCATGTTCAAATTTTGTTGGACAATTCAACAGTAGTAGCTTACATCAGGAACCAAGGCGGCACTCATTCAATTCCATTATGCGAATTAACAGAGAGGATTCTTCTGTACGTCTTGAATTATCATGTTCATCTTTCTCTCCGTCATATACTGGGTCATCTGAATGTACTAGCAGACTCGCTCTCTCGGAAAGGTCACCTGTTGCCATCAGAGTGGCTCTCAACAAGCAAATATTCAGGCAGATTTGCTTCCAGTGGGATCGTCCCATGATAGATCTGTTTGCGACACACCTGAACAATCAGTTACCGACGTTCATATTGCCATGCCTCTATCCATCTCATTGGACAGAATGATAGGATATGCGTATCCTCCAATTCTGTTGATTCAGCAGATTCTGTTAAAGGTCAAACAGTCTCATTGCAAAATTCTGCTAGTAGCACCTTTGTCGTCACAGAAAATTTATCAGGGAAAATCATGCACACTGCATCACAACCCGGAAGGTCCTTCTTGCACAGAAAACAGTTTACAGGACGCACAGTGGATGCAATTTCTAACTGCAGGAGGTCCTCTATGTTGAACTACGCAGCGAAGTGGAGGGTTTTCTTCCGTTGGTGTCAGGATCAGTCGATAGACATTTATGATCCGTCCATACCAAATATTGCCAATTTCTTGGTCTACTTGTTTGATGTTCTCAAACTGCAGCCCATCACTATTAAGGGCTATAGGTCTATGTTATCAGACACTTATGCTCATCATGATAACTTGGCTATTGGATCAAATACTTCATTGTCCAAGCTGGTTAGAAATTTTTCTGTTAATAGACCTAGAAACCTCAGATAAATTCCTAAGTGGAATTTGGCTTGGGTTCTGTTGAAGCTCAAAGAAGCTCCGTTTGAGCCATTGGACGTTGTAGAGTTCAAATTCTTGACCTATAAAACGGCATTTCTCTTAGCCTTTGCATCTGCTAGAAGAGTCGGTGAACTTCATGCTTTATCTGTTGATGAATCTCACTACCATAGTGTGGGTAATACCATTACCCTTACTATTGAAGTGGGATTTCTGGCTAAGAATCAAATTCCAGACAAGCGGCCTGAGCCTATTATCATTAAGGCTCTGCCATCCTCGGATAACCGTAGACCTTTGCTGTGTCCAGCCAGGGCTATGCACATTTATAAACGTCGATCAGATTTTATTAGAAAAGAAAGAAAACGTTTCTTTCTTTCATTGATTCCTAACAGAAAGGATATTTCTGTTCATTCAGTCGCTAGATGGATTCAGTTGGCAATACGCATTGCCTATGAAAATCCATCTTCGGATCTACGTTTGGTTAATAAGATATAAGCATATTGTCCAAATAAATTGTGTTTTCTCAATGGCAGTTAACCCAAACATTGCCACTCTTATGTTACAACTACATAGCATGACTGTTCTGTATTATGGGAGTGATAGCTTATCACATGTAAAAAATGTTACTCATTCTTGAAGTCCATATGTTGGTTGCATTTGATGGGTGGTGGCATTTGTGACAAGTCAATAAAACAGCCCAGTGTACAGGGAGCCATGAACTCAAACCCTTTTTTGGCCTTTTCTGTTGATTTTATTTTTAATTGCTATCAATATTAGAACAAACATCTGTACCTGAAATAAGTGTCTCTTAGATAGTTATTTTTTTTTTTAAAATTGTGTGCGAAATTCATATAATTTCAAGATAGACTGAAATTTCACAAGGCTACTTTTGCATCACTTTTTATTGAAGGAAGAGCAAAGTTTGCCCATCTGAGGCTGGTCTCTGATTGGGGGACATGCACTTGATACATGCAAAACACACCCTTGTGTGAACCCTGGGGCTAAAATACAAAAAAGAATTTCAATTGCCTTTTTTTCTAAGCTGCAGAAGGCAAATATTTGTTATATGCTTTTTAAAAATGATTCTCTCACTTAATCCCTCTCAATTCCCTGCAGACAACTTGATTCTGGTGGGCATGTTAAGCTCACTCGAGTTTCTGTTTTTAAATACCAGGTGCTCTGATCTGATGGACCTGAACAAACATAACACTGTGCTGAAAATGCTCCGTCTGACAAAATCTGCAGAGCTTTTCTGATATCGAGTTGTCTCTCATCCGTCCATCCATCTGTCTGTCATCCGGCATCAACATTTTGTTTGTCCGAGCCATAATTTCTTGACCACTGGATATTTTTTTCAACAAAACTTTATAACAGTATGTATTGTCAATAGGCAGTGTTCCATCAATCACAATAAGGTCTGTATCCATCAAGGTCAAGGTCACAGGCAACATGGTAAAGGTGACACTCAGGAAAACGTCAACATTTTGTTTGTCCAAGCCATGATTTCTTTACCACTGGATATTTTTTAGCAAAACTTTATAACAGTATGTATTATCACTAGGCAGTGTGCCGTCAATCATAGTAAGGTCTGTATCCATCAATGTTAAGGTCACATACTACCTGGTCAAAGTAACACCAATGTATTTGCCAAATTTTATTTTGTTTTCAATTTTTGTCTAATAAACAAAGCTAATAAGCCTTCATTGAACAAGCTCAACAAACTTGTTCCAATGAGGGGCCATAAGCTATGTTTTTGAGACAAAAAATGATGATGTTGTCTGCTATCCGTGTTGGGTAAAGGGTTATCAGAATCAGAGATTGGGGATCAAATGTTACCCTCTATATGGCTGCCCCTGAAAGTAGTTGCCCTGGGCGGAGTTATCTTGTGTTTTTAAAGAGTTCAGTTAGTAGGTGTTGTGTCTTTTCTGAGTGGAGAAATATTCTCAACCCTTTATCAATTTCTCTCTCCATCTACTTTTCTACTATGGAAAAAAATAGTGGTTTCATAAGCATACAGGAAATGGTATTTCTGCTTTTAAAATATAAAAAAAACTCCATGCCCAAAAGCCACGAAAAGACACACATTTCATTTTTTGCTGGAGGTCATCCTGGAGGCCCCCATAACCAGACTTATGCAAGCTCTTTTCAGCTACCCCCACCCCCAAAAGTAAATTGTGGTTACTTACATGCCCATTTTCTCTTTTATCCATGAGCAGAAGTATCACCTTCAGCTTTTCTGTTTTTGAAAGAGTACTTTCATTTTTGTTTTCTTTGAACTGTTGAGGTAATTTTACTATGAACTGACAGGATGTGAATGAGTTGATGACTTCATTTATGTCTGTATAAATAAATGTAAATATCTGTTAAATAAAAAAAAAAAACAAATTGAGCTAAACTTAATAAAAATGTGATCAGAAAGGTGAAAGCTCACCTAATGTTACTCCTTGGAAAAAACTTTCCCAGAGTACCATATTTTATCTTCGAATATAACTTCCAAACACTAAACCATACAACATACCTTCAGTACAAATTTTACCTAGTAATTACATGTGGGTGACAGAGAAAACTTCTGGTAAACCCTATCCCAAAATGCACACATTATTTTATCAATTTTATTTTAATTGCTTTTTTTTCAATTCTTTTAAATCAACTAAACCATGTCATGTGACACCCCTCATTGAGTTTGTTTCAGTGAGAGGTCACATGTTATGGTTTCGTTAATACTTTTTTTTTTAATAATTTCTCGTTTCTAAATTACATGTGGATGTGGATGATTCTTTATGTAAAGAGTTAATTGAATACAAAATTCTTGTAATATGTTGAGAATTTACTGTGGCAATCACCTATTTCCCCTTGTATCAAGACCTATTTGGTCTCAGTACATCCAATACAGGATTTAATCTATTATATCTTGTTTGACTATCTATCTTACAATTTGTAATGTTTCATGAATCACCATGAAGATGGTGTATCTTCTGTTTCAGTTTCAAGGGAAGCAGGTAGACATCACAATTTTTTTTTACTTCACCTGGGCGAAGCTCAAGGGGAGCTTTTGTGATCACTATCTGTTTATAATCCATCTGTCATATGTCCATCCGTCCGGCATGAACTTTGCTTTATCAACTTCTCATAAACCACTAGTGGGCCAAATTGAACCAAACTTGATATGAAATTAAGGTTTGTACAAATAAAGTTCCCACACCCCCAGCAGGTTCCACAATTCTGTTAGCACCCACAATTTTTTTAGCTCACCTGACTGAAAGTTGAGGGAGTTTAAGTGATCACTTTTTGTCCGTCCATCCGTCCGTCATCTGTTCGGCATGAACTTTACATTATCGACTTCTCATCATAAACCCCTGGGCTGAATTGAACCAAATTGGATATGCATTAGCCTTATCATATGTCAATTCAAGTTTGTTCAAACATAGTTGCCATGCTCCATAGAGAGGGAGGGAGTGAGTGGGGGAAAATGCTCCAGATTTCTAAAAAAAAATTTCTCATGGACTAGTAGGTACAATGACTTGATATTTGGTATGGAGCTTCCTTTGGAGGTGTAGAATCAAGTTTGTTCAAACGAAGTTTGTAGAACAATATTTGCCTTCAAAATGGGAAGGGCAAGGTTTTTGTCCCCACCCAAAATTTCAATTTTCTGAACCGATGGTCTGATTTAAACGAAATTTGATATGTGGTATTATTGGGTCATAAGTACTTGATTCATGCCAAAAAAATTCCAATGTTTCCCATTGGAACCCCAGGAGCTAAAAATAGAAATATTTTCACACACCCATATTTCCCAAACCACATTGAGCAGAGAACTGTTAATTGGAATGAAGCATCCTTAGGACCAGTGGAATGGAGTAGTAAAAATAATTGCCAATGGTTGTGTCAGGGTGTTCTGGAGGGTGAGGTGGGGGGGGGGGGGGGGTTGGGGGAGAGAGGCATCAAAAAATGTTGTCAGAAAAAATGTTCCAAAATATGCTTTAAAAATCTTCTTCAGAACTACTAGTCAAAATCTTTTAATATTTGGTATACATCAATGTTACCAGGGTCAGATTCAAGTTTGTTCGAATCAGATCCTTCAGTTAATATTTGGGCTTCCTGTGAGAGCCCAAATTTTAACTTAGTGCAATATGGGGAATAGTCTTTTAAAACCTTCTTCTTCAGACCCATCAGTCAGAATCTTTTGATATTTGGAATATGGCATCCATAGTGGGGTCAGATACAAGTGTGTTAAATTTAAGCCACTAGGTTTATATTTGGGCTCAATATGGGAGCCCAAATCTTAACCTAGGGCAATATAAGGAATAAGATTTAAAAATCTTCTTCAGAACTACTAGTCAGAATCTTTTAATATTTGGTATACATCATTGTTACCAGGGTCAGATTCAAGTTTGTTTGAATGAAGTCCCTCACTTAATATTTGGGCTTTGGGTAGGAACCCGAATTTTAACTTAGTGCAATATGGGGAATAATCTTTAAAAACCTTCTTCTTCAGATTCACCAGTCGGAATCTTTTGATATTTGACATACAACATCTCTAGATGGGTCAAAATCATAGGAGCCCAAATTTTACCTTAGTGTAATTTGGGGAAATTTCTTTAAAAATCTTCTTCTTCAGATCTACCAGTCAGAATGCTTTCATATTTCATATATCACATCTCTAGGAGGTCAGATTCAAATTTCTTCAAATTGGGTCACTGGGTTAATATTTGGGCTCTCTAATGGAGTCCAAAGTTTAACTTGGTGCAATATAGGGTAATTTCTTTAAAAATCTTCTTGTCCAGAACCATCAATTAGAATCTTTTTGATATTTGGAATACAACATCTCTAGGTGGGTCAGATTCAAGTTTGTTCAATTCGAGTCCCTGGGTTAATATTTGGGCTTGCTATGGGAGCCCAAAGTTTGCCGTAGTGCAATATGAGGAAATTTCTTTAAAAATCTTCTTCAGATCCACCAGTCAGAATGTTTTCATATTTGGTATACAACATCTGCAGGGGACTTGGATTCAAGTTTGTTCAAAAGTGGCCCCTGGGTTAATATTTGGGTTCTCTATTGGACCCCAAAGTTTAATTTCATGCAATATGAGGAAATTTCTTTAAAAATATTCTTCCGATCCACCAGTCAGAATTCTTTCATATTTGGTATGCAACATCTCTGGGGGGAGTGAGTGTGTGTGTGTGTGGGGGGGGGCAGATTCAAGTTTGTTCAAATCAAGTCCCTGGGTTAATATTCGGGCTCCCAAATTTTAATTTAGTGCAACATGAGGGAATTTCTTTAAAAATCTTCTTCAGAATCATCATTCAGAATCTTTTCATATTCAGTATATAACATCTCTTGGGGGATCAGATTCAAGTTTATTCAATTTGTGTCCCTGGCTTAATATTTGGTCTTTCTCTGTGGGTAGGGGGGAGAGGTTAGGTTCAAGTTTGCTCAAATTCATTCCTTAATGTTTTTCTTTAAAATTTTCTGTTCAAACTGCAGTGACATAAAAACCCTTGAAAGTTTGGCAGTACTTGTCAACTGCTGATAGAATTGAAAGCAATCAGGAAGACCTATTATAATAATCATATGACATGGACACCCGAGTTATGATTATTTTCATGACTTCATTCCTCTGTATTGTTGATGAACCATGACTAACTAAGTGTGACCCAAAATACTTTTTTGAGCCACTTTGTCAGGTGAGCGATTAGTGCTGTATAAGGACTATTCTTTAAAAAAAATCTTCTTTACACCCACGGTTCAGATTCTAACAGAGCTGATTGAGGTAAACTTTAGTTAGTTGTAAATATGTTAGTACTTAGGATTAGCGTTTGCCCAAATGGAGACCATGAGGCCACTTAAGGCCCCGCTGGGAGGGGGGGGGGGGGCATGGGGCAGAGGGTCCATTGGGCCAAATTATATATAATTATTTTTTGCTTCAGAAGAAGATTTGGAGCGTTTGAATGATTTATGAAAAACATGAACTTTCACCCTGTTGGGGGCCAAGGGGAAGGGTGGGGGGTTCCACTGTGTGATTTTTCTCTTTGCTTCAAAATGTGTTTTGAAGGGGTCTGAGTGATTTATATAAAAACAAAAATTCACCCAACATTAGATTAACCCTTTACCCAACGAATCTCCCGCATCTGCCCACATAATATGCAAATACAGCAGCTGAAAAAATATTATTTTTCGAAAAATTAAAAAAAAAACATATCATGTGACCCCTCGTTGGAACGAGCTCGTCGAGCTTGTTCCAACGAGGGTCACATGATATGGTTTTGTTGAAATTTTGAAAAAATGATATTTAAAAGAATAAATTTGAGCATCGTCTGCGTTGGGTAGAGGGTTAACTATATTAACATGTGGATGCTGTATGTGACCTTAAATTCTTCTTTAAACAATTTTATCATGTGAGCGATTAAGGCTCCTTGGGACCTCTTGTTCAATTAAGTAAGATAAGCCAAAATCTAACAACATCAGGTTGTTTAATAAAATTAAGACAAGGTGTAAATCGGAATCGACCTATTATGCACATGCAGCAAATAAACTATGTAGAAACTGATCATAAATGAGGCCGAAGGGGGTTGGGATGTAGAGGCGGGGAGTATGGTGGGGATGTGATTTGTCAGATTCTACCAGTAAAGAAACAATAGGGGACAGAATATTTATTTTTAGCTCAACTTTGACGAAGTCAAATTTGAGCTATTGTCATGGCCCATCGTCCGTCTGTCCGTCTGTCAACAATTGGCTATGGCTCGTGCTAGAGGTCGTATTTATGAACCGATCTTTACGAAACTTCTTGTGTACCTTTGTTATGACCCTGGGACGGGAACGAGTGTTTTTGGGTGCGGTCCGAAATTCAAGATGGCTGCCAGTGGCCATTTTGTACCGATGATGCAAAAATCAGTTTTTTGTACAGAACTTCTGTATGAAAGTTCTGATTTGAATAAAGTTTTGTATAAATGATTAGTACCATGGGATACATCACATATAATACGGGTTTTTTTCTCGTGCGTAAATTGTGCAAATTAGACTAATTTTGATGTTTTTTGGTGTTACTTTCAGCACTGTAGGTGCAAATGCCAATACGGCTCGGGCTAGAGGCCGTATTTATGAACCGATCTTTACGAAACTTCTTGGGTACCTTTGGTACCACCGTGGGACGAGAACGAGTGTTTTTGGGTCCGGTCCGAAATTCAAGATGGCAGATGGCAGCCATTTTGTACAAAATTAGGTGCAATCCGATTTTTGCACAGAACTTCCATATGAAAGCGCTGATTTGAATAATTTTTTGTGTGAATGTTTAGTACCATGGGATACATCACATATAATACAGGTTTTTTTCTCGTGCAGAAATTATGCAAATTAGATAAACTTTGATTTTTTCATTGCGACTTACACACAGTAAGTACACATGTCAATACGGCTCGGGCTAGAGTCTGTATTTATGAACTGATCTTCACGAAATGTCTTGGGTACCTTTGTTATCACCTTGGGATGAGAACGAGTGTTTCTGGGTGCGGTCTAAAATTCAAGATGGCTGCCAGTGGCCATTTTGTACCGAAATTAGGTCTAATCAGTTTTTTGTACACAACTTCTATACGGCTCAGACTAGAGGCCATATTTATGAACCAATCTTTACGAAACTTCTTGGGTACCTTTGTTATCGCCGTGGGATGAGTGCGAGTGTTTTTGGGTGTGGTCCAAAATTCAAGATGGCCACCAGCAGCCATTTTGTACCAAAATTAGTGAAATCAGTCTTTTGTACAGAACTTCTGGATGAAAGTTTTGATTTGAATAAATTTTTGTATGAATGTTTAGTAACATGGAATACATCACATATTGTAATTTTTTTTTTTTTCGTGCAGAAATTATGCAAATTAGATGAACTTTGATTTATTCAGTGCTACTTACACAATGTAAGCACATGTCAATACGGCTCAGGGTTGAGGCTGTATTTATGAACCGATCTTCACAAAACTTCTTGGGTACCTTTCTTATCACCTTGGGACGAGAATGAGTGTTTCTGGGTGCAGTCCAAAATTCTAGATGGCTGCCAGTGGCCATTTTGTACCAAAATTAGGTCCAATCAGTTTTTTGTCACAACTTCTATACAGCTCGTATTTATGAACTGATCTTCACAAAACTTCTTGGGTACCTTTGTTTTCACCTTGGGACAGGAACGAGTGTGTTTTGGGGTGCCTTTGTTATCACTGTGCTATGGGAACAAATATTTTGGGGTTCAGTCAGACCCACTCTGGGACTCAAAGATTTCTTTTCTACTTTAGCATCTGACTGTCACCCACCTTTACAATACTTTACCTATACATTTGTTACAGGCAACGGTCAGTATTTATGTACAGACCGTTACAATACCTTTGTTATCAGGTCATTACCTAGATGTTTGTCATTGCTGTGTCACATACTATACATGTACATGTCTTTGTCTTGACAAGTTGAGCTACAGTGTCATTGACACTTTCATTACATCACCTAAGCGAAGCTCAAGGGAAGCTTAAGTGATCATTTTCTCTCTGTTATCTGTCGTCCGTCCATCTGGCTTGTACTTTACATTATCGACTTCCCCTCATGAACCACTGGGCCAAATTGAACCAAATTTGATATGCATGTTCCTATATGTCAATTCAAATTTGTGCAAATAAAGTTCCTATGCCCACAGGGGGCACCACAATGGGCATAATTCTGTTAGCATTCCCAAAATTAAAAAATCTTCTTCTCCAGAACTACATGTACCTATCAGAATCTGTTGATACTTGATCTACAACATCCTTAGAGGGGTCAGATTCAGGTTTGTTTGGAACAAGTCCCTGGGTTCATATTTGGGAACCTGATTTTTAACTTGGTGCATCACAAGGAAATGTATTTTTAAATCTTTTTCTACAAATCTACTAGTCAAAAACTATTGATGTTGGGTATACTACATCTTTGTGGGAGTGGGGGAGGGTGGATGAAGGTGTCAGCATGAATTTTGCTCAAATCAAGTCCCTGGAGTCATAGGAGCCCCAATTTTAACTTGGTGTAATATGAGTAATATACTTTAAAAATATTCCTCTTCAGACTCATCAGTCAGAATCTTTTGATATTTGGTATGTAGCATTCTTATTGGGGTAAGATTCAAGTTTCTTCAAATCAAGTCTTTAGGTTCATTTTTGGGCTCCCTATGTGAACCTAAATTTTAACTCGGTCCAATATGAGGAGTTTTTAGCTCACCGAAGGGAGCTCAACTTATCACTTGCCGTCCGTTGTCGTGAACCTTTTTCAAACGACTTCTCCTCTGAAACCGCTAGGTCGATTTGCTCGAAACTTGGTATGGATGTTCATTACCATATGTCAATTCAAGTTTGTTCAAACGAAATGGACTTGCCGACTTGAGGCTCCATAGGGGGCATAACTCCGATAGCACCCTATGTGTATTAGAGAAATTACTAAAAAATCTTCTTCTCCAGCACAAGTGGGCAGAATCAATTGATATTTGGTATACAGCATTATGGGGTGGATCTGATTCAAGTTTGTTCAAAATGGCCCCCTGGATTCATATTTGGGCTCACTATAGAAGCCCAAATTCAAACTTGAAAATTTCGTAAAAATCTTCTTCTCCAGATCCAGCAGGCAGAATCTTTTGATATTTGGTATGCAACATTGTGAGGTGGATCTGGTTCAAGTTTGTTCAAATCGGCCCCCTGGGTTCATATTTGGGCTCAGTATAGGAGCCCAAATTTGAACTTAGTGCATTTCAGGCAAATTTCTTTAAAAATCTTCTCAAGATCCAGCAGGCAGAATCTTTTGATATTTGGTATGCAGCATTGTGGGGTATATCTGATTGAAGTTTGTTCAAATCGGTCCCCTGCATTCATATTTGGGCTCACTATTGGAGCCTGAATTTGAATTTAGTGCATTTCAAGGAAATTTCTTTAAAAATCTTCTTCACCAGATCCAGAAAACAGAATATTTTGATATTCGGTATGCAACATTGTGGAGTGGATCTGATTCAAGTTTGTTCAAATCGACCCCCTGGGCTCATACTTGGGCTCACTATTGGAGCCTGAGTTTGAACTTAGTGCATTTCAGGCAAATTGCTTTAAAAATTTTCCTCTCCAGACCAGCAGGTAGAATATTTTTTAGCTCACCTGACTTTCAGTCAGGAGAGCTATAGTGATCACTCACTGTCCGTAGTCCGTCGCATCTTCTCCTCCCAAACCGCTGAACCAATTTAATTGATATTCGAGATAATAGTTTGTTATGACATCACAATTTGATCTTGTTCAAATCAAGTTGCCTCGCCCTTCGGTAGGGCCACGCCCAAAAAGTGTGCTTAAATCTTAAAAAATCTTCTTCTCATAAACCAGCAGTAGCAGAGACTTGATATTTGGTGTGCACCTTCCTTTTGAGATGTAGACTCAGATATGTTCAAGAGAAGTTCGAGGAGGTATATTCTTCGCTTTTGTTATGGGAGGGGCAAGAATTTTGCCCCGCCCAAAATTTCTGTTTTCCAAATCGAGAGGCAGATTTGAACCAAATTTGATATGAGGCCTTATTGGGTCATAAGTACTTAATTCATGCCCCAATTTTTTTTCCCGTCACCCCATGGGAACCGCAGGAGCCAAAAATAGAAAAAAATTAAAATGCTCATATCTCCAAAACTACACAACACTGAGAATTCTTATTTGGTGTGAAGCTTCCTTAGGACCAACAGAATGGAATGGTAAAAAAAAATTGCTATCGGTTTTATCATAGGGTACTATTTTGGGACTTTGAAAAGTGCTCAGTCAGCATTTTTTAACACTGTGGGTAATGGGAAAAACATTTAAGACTACCTTTCTCCCAAACCACTGCTCCAAAAGCTTTCATATATAACATTTTTGGAAGATTGTTTCACATGTTTATTGAAATCAAATCCCCTGGTTCTTCAGATCTACCAATCAGAATCTTTTGATATTTGGTATGCAGCATCCTTAGGGGGTGAAATTCAAGTTTGTTCAAGCCAAGTCCCTGGGTTCATATTTGGGCTCACTGTGGGAGCTCACTGTGGGAGCTTGAATTGTAACATAGTTCAAAATGAGGAATTTTCTTAAACAATCTTCTTCTTCAGGTCCAGCAGTCGGAATGTTTTGATATTTGGTATGCAGCATCCTTAGGGGGGTGAGATTCAAGTTTGTTCTTGTTCAAGCCAAGTCCCTGGGTTGATATTTGGGTTCACTGTGGGAGCCCGAATGATAACTTAGGTCAAAATGAGGAATTTTCTTTAAAAATCTTCTTCTTCAGATCCTGCAGTCAGAATGCTTTGATATTTGGTATGTAGCATCCTTAGGGGGGTAAGATTCAAGTTTGTTCAAGCCACATCCCTGGGTTGATATTTGGGCTCCCTGTGGGGGCCCGAATTATAAATTAGTTCAATATGACAAATATTCTTCAAAAATCTTCTTCTTCACATCCACCAGTCAGAATCTTTTAATATTTGGTATACAGCATCCCACTGGAGGTGAGATTCAAGTTTGTTCAAGCCAAGTCCCTGGGTTCATATTTGGGCTCCCGGTGGGAGCCCAAATTATTACTTAGTTCAATATGAGGAATATTCTTTAAAAATCTTTTTTTTTAGATCCACTGGTCAGAATCTTTGGATATTTGGTATAAGTCTTTCTTAGGAGGGGCAGATGCAATTTGTTGAAATCAATTCCCTGGCTTGATATTTAGGCTACCATGTCAGGTGAGTGCCCTCAGACCCCCTGGGGCCTCTTGTTTTTTAAAATCTTCTTCAGATCCTCCAGTCAGAATCTTTTTTTGGATTGGTATAGAGCATACTTAGAAGGGTCAGATTCAATTCAAGTTTGTTCAAATCAAGTCCTGTGTGTCATATTTTGGCTCCCTGTGGGATCACAAATGTTAACGTGCAATATGAGAACTATTCTTTGAAAAATCTTCTTCACATTCATGAGTCAGATTCTTTTGTTACATAGTATTGACATTCTCAGTGTGGTAGGATTCAGGTTTGTTCAAATCAAATCCCTGGGCTCATATTTAGGCTCCCTATGGGAGTCCAAATTTTAGCTTGGTGCAGCATGAGGGAATTTCTTCAAAATCTTCGTTTTTTGGTGTATAGCATTGCTATAACTCCTAGATTAAAGTTACTCTTGTCTGATTTTGGTGGGCACCAGAGGGGTTTGAGGTTTAACACAGAACCCAATGTAGAATTTACTGTTTGTTACCCCCCCCACACCCCTGGGGTATACTGGGGGTTATTCTGGAATCATCTTGTCCATCTGTACATCCATCCATCTGTCGTACCATCCGTCCATCCTGCTGTCCATAGACATAATTTTGTCTGGAGATTTTCTCGGACCTTTATGGACCAATCTGCTCAAAACTTGGTATTAATGTTCACCACCATGAGAACCTGTGCACCTGTGATTTTAGTTCTGGTTGAATTATTTTTACTAGCATTATGCCTTTTTTTGACTTGAAATAGCAGCCTCATAGGTCAGAATGTTTTCCAGAGATTTTCTCAGTTGTTTATGGGTCGATTCCTTTGAAACTTTGTATGGATGTTCACTACAATGGGAATCTGTGCATCTGCGATTGTAGTTTTGAACAGAACTTTTTTGCCAAAGTTATGCCCCTTTTCACCTTGGAATCATCATGGCACCAGGGGGTGTGGGTGGGCCCACCTGGGACAGTCACACCTCTAGTTTAAACAAGGTGCAACACTACCAGTATCTCCCACCAAGGGTTTCTAAGTTGAAAAAAGTGGGGAAAAGCCCATAACTCTAGAAAAGCCCATAACTCTAGAAAAGAAAAATGGACAAAACCTGTTACTTGTGAATATCCTTTCCCCAATGGTTGTCTATCAGCATACCAAAGACCATTTAAATCCAACATCCACTAACTGAGATATGAAGGTTCAAAATTGTTACTGATCGACGGATGGACGAATGGATGGACCCCATTTCTATATCCCTTGTAAACTCAGTTTTGTTGGTCAAAATGTTTTGGTCCTTTTTTTAGCTTTAGAACAAGATTTCGATGATTTTTGAGTGATTTTATGCACACAAAAAAAGTCCACCCTATTGGCGGAGTGTGGGGGGGGGGGGGGGGGAGGGGGTGAAGTAGATGTGTGATTTTTTTTTTGCATCAAAATGAGTTTTGAAAGGGTTTTGAGTGATTTTACGCACAAAAAAATTCACCCCACAGACCCTTCTCACCCCCACTCCCCTAGCTAAACTAGGTTAACTATATTAACATGTAGATGCTAAATGTGACCTTAAATCCTTCTTCGAACAGTTCTATCAGGTGTGCAATTAAGGCCCCTTGGGTCCTCTTGTTTTTTAAAAAATTTAGGTGGGTTACTCTGACCAAAAGGCATATCTAGAATGACTTGCCGCAGTACATAGTGCATAGGCTCATTGTTATATTAACAATATATTATGATTAATAGCAGTGTTTGAACACACGTCTTTGCCACCCACAGCCTGTTGGCCTGCCCCTATTTTCCCTGAAAGCCTCAAACCCACTAGATTACAAACCAACCTGTCTGGAGTGTCCCCAGCAGACTCATCCCATTTGGTACCAATGCTCCTGATCATCTGTGTCGATGAATGCTGATGTATTTTACCTTTGATATCCAACTCTGGGTAAAGAAAATTCTTTCATAGGGTTGGTCCGGTGACTGGGAACACGTACGTGGTTTTATTTTTGTCTTTATGGTTCAGTAATTTTGCATGTTCACCTGAGATTATTATCTATCTGCTGTCAACTGACAAAACAATATCACTTTCTTTTCATTCAGGATTTGCGTTCTAAGATTTGTTGTCACTTCTCTCAGTGTGCAGAATTGACAAAGGAGTTAAACATCATGGCAGTTAGGTGCACAGAGAAATATGTGTGTAAGGTTAAATCTCTGCACAATGATGTCAAAATACCAAAATTTGAAGTAGCAATTTTTGCAAATAATGCACTTAGGATTTTAACCAACTCAGTCTTGTTTGACAGAGCTCACTGAGCACTATCAAACAAGCCAGAAAATAAGCAGACTGTCATCTGCAAAATGAGGTCCCCAGAGGGTGAACTTAGTGATGCTTCCCTGCATAGCAGGGTAGCATCACTAAACTTACCCTCTGTGAACCTCAATCTGAATCAGGGTTTCAATACTAAACAGAAAGAGGTACCCAGACGATAAATTGCCCCACAGTATGGGATAGCATCATCAAATTCACCCTCTGGGAACCTCATTCTCCAAATGTCAGACTGCTTATTTTCAGGCCTGCTATCAAATAAGTTCAATTCCTAGATGCCTTATGGGAAATATGAGGGACTTCAAATTTTGATGTTTAGACATCAGTGTGCAGATCAGCTGTGAACAAAATATTTTGAAACACACCAAAAGGGAAAAATAATAGTACAAACAGCTGTGTTATCCAGGTGCTTGTGTCACATGCATTACATAAAATGTTTTCATGAATTAGAAAAAACAAATGCCTCTCTGTCTCGTCAAAAAATTTAGGAAAAATTACAATTACCTGAGAATCAAGAATATATATTTTTATACTAAAACCAATGGGCCAGACTTAACTGGTGCAACCTCAATATTATTAAGGGCCAAACACAAATTTTGAACCTCCAAATTTGCATACAATACCGAAAATCAAAAGTCCTATCTGGCCCTCCGTACTTTTAGTACTTGCACATGCGCAGTACCCAGGAAAAGACTGAAATTGGCGCAAAAGCATCATTCTTCTGTTTGGCCCAAAGTCAGTAACAACTGAACTGACATCTGTGCTTTAAAATCTCATTTTTAGCTTAACTTGACATAGTCAAGATAAGCTATTGCCATCACGCGTGCAGAAGTCTGTTAGTCTGTTCACATTTTCCTTTAGCACGGCCTATACCCCGCAGTTCTTGTCTGATTGTCACGAAATTTCATGTGCAGGTTTGGGGTCATGTCTAGATGAAAATTTCCCCTTTTGGTTGCGATCGGTCAACCAGTATGGCTGCCCGAGCCCAAAACCCGAAAACCATTAGCACAGTCTAAGGTCATATTTATGGAGGGATTTCATTGTAACTTGGTAGGATGCCTCTGTATAATGCCTAGATGAGAACGTCCCCTTTTGGGCATGACCTATCAACCGTGATGGCCGCCCAAGCCCGAAACCCAAAAACTTTTAGCACAGTCTGCAGGTCATGTTTAATATGGAGGGATTTCATTGTAACTTGGTAGGATGACTCCTTATGATGTCTAAATGAGAATTTCCCCATTTGGGCGTGATCTGGAAACCGTGACGACTGCCTGAGCCCAAAACCCGAAAACCTTTAGCACAGTCTACAGGTGATATTTATGAAAGGATTTCATTGTACCTTGGTAGGATGACTCCAAATAATGTCTAGATGAGAACGTCCCCTTTTGGTCGCGGTCATTCAGCCTTGAAGGCTGCCAGAGCCCGTCCCCTTTTGGTCGCGGTCATTCAGCCTTGAAGGCTGCCAGAGCCCAAAACTCCAAAACCTTTAGCATAGTCTATTGGTCATATTTATGGAAGGATTTCATTGTAAGTTTGACTCCATATAATGCCTAGATGATGACATCCCCTTTTGGTCGTGATTGGTCAACTGTGACGGCTTCAGGGGCCCGAAGCCCAAAAACCTTGAGCACAGTCTACAGGTCATATTTATGAAGGGATTTCATTGTAACTTCGTAGGTTCACTGCAGATGATGCCCAGATGAGAATGTCCCATTTTGGTTGCGATCATTCAACCATGATGGCTGCCAGAGCCCAAAGCCCAAAAACCTTTAGCACAGTCTACAGGTCATATTTATGAAGAGATTTCATTGTAACTTGGTAGGTTGACTTCATATAATGTCTAGATGAGAACGTCCCCTTTGGACGCAACTGGGAAACTGACGGCTACAGGGGCCCGAAGCCCGAAAACCTTTAGCACATAATAACCCTTGAAAGTTTGGCAGTGCTTGTCAACTGCTGATAGAATTGGAAGCAGTTAGGAAGACCTATTATAATAATCATATGACATGGACACCCGAGTTACGATTATTTTCTTGACTTCATTCCTCTGTATTGTTGATGAACCATGACCAACTAAGTGTGACCCAAAATACTTTTTTGAGCCACTTTGTCAGGTGAGCGATTAGTGCAGTATAAGGACTATTCTTTAAAAAAAATCTTCTTTACACCCACGGTTCAGATTCTAACAGAGCTGATTGAGGTAAACTTTAGTTAGTTGTAAATATGTTAGTACTTAAGATTAGCGTTTGCCCAAATGGAGACCATGAGGCCACTTGAGGCCCCACTGGGAGGGGGGGGGGGGTGAGCATGGGGCAGAGGGTCCATTGGGCCAAATTATATATAATTATTTTTTGCTTCAGAAGAAGATTTGGAGCGTTTTGAATGATTTATGAATCACTGTGGGACGAGAACGAGTGTTTTGAGGTGTGGTCCGAAATTCAAGATGGCCGATGGCAGCCATTTTGTACAAAATTAGGTGCAATCAGATTTTTGCACAGAAATTCCATATGAAAGCACTGATTAATTTTTTGTGTGAATGTTTAGTACCATGGGATACATCATATATAATACGTTTTTTTTTCTCGTTCTGAAATTATGCTCCCTGTGGGAACCCCGGGAAGTAAGCAGCACTTGTTTACTGTGGTAAACCAGTTCCGCTTTACTAGTAAAATAGGACCCAGTCACCAATGCTTGGGGTGAAAGTCCTCTAAAATGGGCAACATGTAGATCAACGATTGACTAAACTTGACTTCATCTCCATGTTGTGTCACGATTAGCCATGGTGCATAAATATGTGACGTTAACCACCAACAAACAAACAAACAAACAGAAATTATGCAAATCAGATGAACTTTGATTTTTTCAGTGCTACTCACACACAGTAAGTACACATGTCAATACGGCTCGGGCTGGAGTCTGTATTTATGAACCGATCTTCACAAAACGTCTTGGGTACCTTTGTCATCACCTTGGGACGATAACGAGTGTTTCTGGGTGCGGTCCAAAATTCAAGATGGCTGCCAGTGGCCATTTTGTACTGAAATTAGGTCTAATCAGTTTTTTGTACACAACTTCTATACGGCTCAGGCTAGAGGCCGTATTTATGAACCGATACTTACGAAACTTCTTGGGTACCTTTGTTATCACTGTGGGATGAGAACAAGTGTTTTTGGGTGTGGTCCGAAATTCAAGATGGCCACCAGCAGCCATTTTGTACCAAAATTAGTGCAATCAGTCTTTTGTACAGAACGTTTGTATGAAAGTTTTGATTTGAATAGATTTTTGTATGAATGTTTAGTAACAAGGAATACATCACATATAGTACTGGTTTTTTTCTCGTGCAGAAATTATGCAAATTAGATGAACTTTGATTTATTCAGTGCAACTTATACACTGTAAGTGCACATGTCAATACGGCTCGGGCTAGAGGCTGTATTTATCAACCGATCTTCACGAAAATTCTTGGGTACCTTTGTTATCACCTTGGGATGAGAACGAATGTTTCTGGGTGCGGTCCAAAATTCAAGATGGCTGCCAGTGGCCATTTTGTACCAAAATTAGGTCCAATCAGTTTTTTGTCACAACTTCTATACAGCTCATATTTATGAACTGATCTTCACGAAACTTCTGGGGTAACTTTGTTTTCACCTTGGGACAGGAACGAGTGTGTTTTGGAGTGCCTTTGTTATCACTGTGCTATGAGAACAAATATTTGGGGTTCAGTCAGACCCACTCTGGGACTCAAAGATTTCTTTTCTAGTTTAGCATCTGACTGTCACCCACCTTTACAATACTTTACCTATACATTTGTTACAGGCTACGGTCAGTATTTATGTACAGACCGTTACAATACTTTATATGTACCTTTGTTATCAGGTCATTACCTAGATGTTTGGCATTACGGTGTCACATACTATACATGTACATGTCTTGACAAGTTGAGCTACAGTGTCATTGACACTTTCATTGAAGATGCCAGACACAAATCAATGATGGTTTTAATGGACTCAACAGTGTAGCAGGATGCTGGAAGTGAATAACGGTGGTTTCGGATGTTCAGGGCTGTAACGTTATAACTTTTGTGTAAAATTATGCATGTTCCCCAATTTCGGGATATGCTTCTGAACGTCGTCATCATAATATGACTCCACTGTTGTTTTGTTATTGTTGTTTTGTATTGTTTTTTCTTCATATGAAGATCTAGCTTTGCATCAGGTGGTTTTTGATCGGTTACTGACTCTGGGCCTTTGTTGTGCCTGTTATTGGTTAGTTTCCGTTTTTTTCTCTTGATGTTGTCTGTTCAGTAACGTTTTGGTTTCGTATTAATTCAGTATTTAGTTAAAAACAATTATCGTTTTTTCTATTAGGATACATATTATATCTTATTCCGGTAGTTTAGCTTTAATTAGTTAGTGCTTGTCCAAACTTAGGCTCTATTGGGATGTCCTTGGGATCATGAGGTTCCCTTGGGGCATTTAGGCTTCATTCAAAATTTTTTAATTTATTTCGAAAATGTTTGTTATTGTCTATGTTATGTATCCTTGCGATATTTATTCTTTTTTATTATTGGGAGTGCAGCGGACTTCTGTTTTTGGCTTCATTATTATTGTATCCATTATAATAATTGGTATTTAGTGTAAGTCCAGGAAGCCTCGGGATTAAAAGCTTGTTGTTTGCCAATAGTCGCTGCACTACTTCAGTACTTCTACTATGCGATGCGATCATTGGAAACAGGTGTTGACCTGTGTGGTGGGTGGTGAAGTTCTGATCTAGGAGCTTTCACCGCTGGCTAATACTAGTCTTTCAGTCTCTTTTTCAGAGGAACAAAAACATGGTGATGGTACTTTGACACCTGTCCATTACGTGCTGCCGTCATCGCACTCTTATGAGCCCTGCTCTTATGAGTAAACAGAGCTAGCTGCCAAGGTTCTCATGATATTTGCACAGGATTAAAGCTGTTAGAAGCTTAATTCTCTGCATGCAGCTAGCTCGACCAGTGAAGCGGTCATCCCTATATGGGAAGCGGGACGTCGGGTAGGTCCATTGTGGTCGAGTAGTATAATGTGGGTAGAGCCAGCACCTCATAATATAAAGCTCACCCAGCGACGATGGCAAAAGGAGAAGAAGCCTGAAAGTTTCTCTACGGGACGCTCGGCGAGATCTGGGGTCAGATCGCGAGTTGGAGAACCCTCTCCATTCTGTTAGCAGTCGGGGTCGACTGTGTCCATTGCGAGAAACTATAATGAGTCGGAACATGCGTCTGGATGTTCCTTCCACACTGCAGCTGGGGTCGGCTGCGGTTATGGCTTCTTCTTCTTACATGGAAGCGCACGCAAAGGGAGTTAGCCTACAAGTTTTTCAATGGGATACTCAGCGAGATCAGGGGTCAGATCGCGAGTTGGGAGCGCATTCTCCATCCTGTTAGCAGTCGGGGTCGACTGTTTTCTGTCGTGAGAAACTTCAATGAGTCGGAGCACCCGTCCGAAATATGCAAGTCAGGATGCTCCTCCCACACTTCATCCGGGATCGGCTGTTGTTACAGCTTCCTCTTCTTCCATGGAAAAGCACACTAAGGGGTAGAAGCATACAGTTGCAGCTATGGCTTCTTCCTCTGCCTCATTGATGAAGCACGTCAGACAGCAGGCTAGCTATCTGACTTCGCATGTTCATGCTGTTCCACGGAGATGTTCTCAGTCTTCACCACTGAAGTCGGATTAATCTGTAGCTAGTCGTTTGAAGCATTTTTATATGGGACATGCATCAAAACATCTGGGGTCAGATCTCCGTCCTGTGAGTGGCATATGGCGAAGAAGCGGATAATCGCTGCTATGCAAGCCTTGTTCATGGACCTGCTGCCGCAGATTGCGCTGCGTATTGCAGCATCCCAGTAGTTGCAGGTTCTGCCGTCAACAGGCTCCGGTAGTGAGCTGTCGGACGGTGCTGGGTAGTGATGAGCCGATATGGGTGTTATCGGTATTGCCGATATCCGATATTTCAATTCAATGTCGGACAGATACCGATACCGATATTAGTTTTCATGGCGACACAAGCTTGTGTATAAATATAATGACATTCAGACAGGACTAACGAGACATGGGGTTGTTCAGTAGTCAGCGTGACTCGACAGGCGTCCCCAGTGGATCTCAACGTAACGTACATCTGTGATGTATCAAATTCAATATCATTTCTGAACCGACCCATCAGTAAGCCCAGGCACGTGAAAGAAATGGGGGTGGGCTTATTCACGAATAAGACTGAATATATAATGAAAACTTGACATAAAGTTTTATGTGTTTGTTTTATTCATTTTTCCCATCGGAATCATCAATCATTCAAAAATACATTTCAGTAGAAAAACATCAACAAAATCAGCACGAAATATCAACAAAATATAAATGTTAACAAATGAGGTTAAAAACGCACATGGTCAATTTGTTTTAACCTGAAACATGTTCGTTCAGTCATTACATTTCCATTTTGAATTGTGTTTATTAAAGAAGTATTTGAACTGTGTTTTGTATTACTCACGCAAGAGAACGTGCCCTCAGTATTCAAAACTCCCATCCATTGTGAAAAAAACAAACAAAATAATCCATTCACATGTGAGCATGTACATGCATTGGCAGACCGCTTCTCGGTGAATTCTGTTGCGTTCACTTTCTCTAAGTGCAAGATTAACAGGGGGCAGTTCGCAGCCAACATTGTTGGCACCGGATAACTATCTGCACTATCCATTTCCCAGTTATTGACGTATCGACACTGAACCTGGCGGTTATTGCCGGAGAAGAAAAGAATTGGCAGGTGGGTGGTGGGGGGGGGGGGTGGGGGGGGGGGGGGGCTCAGACAGACAGGCCTATATGTACGGGCCAATACGTTGCAAGATAGTCACAAAGAATTTCCTCACATTTTTTCATCATTGATTCTTTCACCAAGCATCAGTGATGGAAAATCTGGAGCAAATTTCCTTGTGGTATCATGCAACGTATTTGTATTTTCACTGGTAGTGAATTTACCAATTGTTGCGGATGTTTTGACCAACTCTTGGGGACGTTTTGACCAAAAAAATTAGGGGACGTTTTGGTTTGGGGACGTTTTGACCAGCACCCGCAGTGGTAATGCCATAGTGGTACTGTATTTACCAAAAAAAAAAAATCATGAAGCATTGTCACTTGCCCTGTAGAAGTGGGGGGAGGGGTTTACTGAATTCTGCAATGCATTGTTAAAAACACGTGGGCATGTTTCAAAAATAAAAAAATTTTGCAGAGATCACATCAGGTAATTTCTCAACTCATTTTCTAAAGTAATAAAATGAACAATTTGGGTCACTGAACACGCTGTCATTAATAATTTAAGAACTGGGAATTTCCCATTTGTCTTTAACATAAAGTTGATAAACACGAGGGCTGACAATAATAAATAACACAAAAGTATGTAGTTTGGGAATTTTATTTTTTTAGCTGAAAATGTGAAAAGATTAAATTGACAAAAAAACAACTCCAAAACACATTCACATAATTTTATTTTGATTGAACAATTGAAATTTTCGTGCACATTTTCGTGATGACCTGTGTGTTGCAGAATGCTTCACTGGTACTGGTAGTCAAAACTTTAATTCAGAGAAGTATGGGGTGGGCTTATTTTGGGTGAAACCCCAAAAATACTTTTTCTAAAAAGCCCTCATCTGAGTAACTAGTACTATTTAGTTGAGGTTATCAGCGATTTGCCTGAGAACTTGATTTGGGAAAAAAGGACATATCGGCTGCCAATATCGGCAGAATTGGTATTTTTGCCAATACCGATACCCGGCCGATTAAGCCATTTATTGACCCATACCGATAACCCGTACTGATAATCGGCTCATCACTAGTGCTGGGTTGGTCCAGTCATCTGTACATTCGGATGATGTTGACCATGCTTTCGGATGGAACATTCAGATGGTGAGAGGGCTACCGAGGTTGATTCTCCATCCCTCATGGAACGGCACATTAAGACTGAATTTTTCTTCATAAGCTCTTCGAATCTTGTTTCATCTGAACAAAAGTCTGCGTTTGCAAGGCAAAAAACAGCTTAAGGTACCGGGCATAGGAAAGATGAAGATCTTTCCTTCTGGGATCTTTTGGCTCAGTGTGTTAAAGGCTTTTGGCCCAATTAACGACGCCTCCCTTTGCTTAGCAATAGTATAAGAAGGGCAATGATCTATTCCTTATGAATAGAAGATCGATAGCTCATAGATAGGCTGAGACAGCTGTCTTGTTTGAAATAGAGCCGTTAGAAGGAATAAGAACGTCTTTTCCTTCTCGGTATTGCATTCCTAGGCGTCGGAGGCATTTAGTGCTATTGTGGATGCCATAGTAGCCGTATGTACTGTTAGAGTCTTTACTTATACATTAGTGGCCAATATCGTAAGTGTCCGTTTAGTGAGTTGTCTAAGGCTGCAGGGTAACACACAGATATCTGTATTCACTGATATATGACTTCTAGGCTGTGTTAGCTATGCTGAGACTGCTAGCTTTTTGGAATAAGGCTGTTAGAAGGAAAGATTTCATTTTCCTTCTCGGTGTAGTATTCCTAGGTGTCACAAGCAATTAGTCCTATTGTTGTCACCTTAGTTTGGCTTATGTGAATTAAGAGCAGTCTGTGTTTATATATCACTAGCGGCTAACGTCATAGTGACCTTATATATTTTGCAGCGGTCTTTTTCTTATACATTGCGGCTAACGTTGTAAGTCTCTGTTTAGTGAACTTACCAAGGCCGCAGGTGACACAGATATTTGTCTTCATGGAGATGAAGACTAATAAGCTGCGTCAGCTAATCTGAGACTACTGTCTCTTTGGAATTACGGCCATTAGAAGAGTGGTCCTTTATTCCTTACCTTGAGCATCTAATGTTATTATAAGTCTCTGTTTAGTGAGCTAGCTTTCAAAGTCGCAAGTTTCACCGAGATATCTGTCTTCATGGGATGAAGACTTATTAGCTGTGCTAGCTAATCTGAGACTGCTGTCTCTTTGGAATTAGGGCCGTTAAAAGGAAATAGTACATTGTTTCCTTCTCGATGTTGTATTCTTAGGTCTCTGGGGCTTTTAGTCCTTTTGTTGATGCCTTATAAGAATCAAGTGAGGCCCTTTTTCCATTAACTTGAGCGACTAAAGTTGTAAGTCTCAGTCTAGAGAGCTTTGTAAAGTCGCAAAAATTACACCAAGAAATCTGTCTTCACAGAGATGAAGTCTTCTAAGCTTCATTAGCTAGGCTGAGATCGCTGTCTTTTGGGAATAGAACCGCTAAAGGAAATAGTTCATATTTTCCTTTTTCCTTCTCGGTGTCTTCCTCAGTATCACAGACTTTAGTCTTATTGTTGACACTATAGTAGCCTAGCTAGAATTATGAGCAGTGTTTTTTCCCCTATCATTAGCGACTGTCGTTGAAAGTCTCCTTTAGTGAGCTTCTAGGGCTGCAGTTAACAGCCATTTAATTGTCTTCACAAATAGGAAGACCTTTAGCTGCTTCAGCCAGACTGAGACAACTGTCCTATCGGACATGGTACTGTTTAATGAGAAGAGTTTGTTCTCTCCTTAGTGGTATTGTTTTTGTGTTAGTTGTCTGAGGCTTTTCACCCTATTGATGACGCCATATAAACCTAATATGATTAGTGAGCATTCTTTCGAATGCCTATAGTTAACTCCTTTTCAGGAATATATTTCCTGCTATAATCAGAACGAGGTCCAAGGACTTCATCTAGGTTTTTATGATCGGGTGCCGAAGCACAGTTTTTCGTCTCCTGCATTTTTATCAAATCTATTGTTGTGGATTGTATTTCCACACGGTGGATTGGATATTATGTCTATATGGTGTATTATTTGGCGCCATGGCGTGCAGTCTTGATTTCAAGGGATATGTCTACGCTGTTTCAGTGGTTATATTCCTTGCAATAGTGCTATGTTCATCACATCCCCCTCCATCCTTAGGGGCATTATGGAGTCGGTCAGACGTGAGGGAGCCCTACGGTTTCTATACTATTCTAGATAACTAACACTAAAGCATTACAAGTTGCGCCGGGTTAGTGTGATTATGCTTGCTTTGACTAACTATAAGCTTTTTAGCTGTATTTCTCTTTATTGAGAATAGCAGCAGCAGTATAGCTTGGGAATGTAGCTTGAAGTTTCTTTTTCATAAAGTGAAAACGGAATTTGTCACTGTTCCAAGCTTTAATATTACTGCGCTGGCCTTACTTATCTAGCGATTCATTTAGTGCGGGTGAGGGGGGTTCAATATGATTTATTTGTCAACCCCCCCCCCCACCCCACACACACACACACCAATATGTTAAGAGGCGATTACAGGGCAGGACGTAGTGCTCTTCCTGTAAGACTTGTATGCATTCAGTTATATGCATGTCTTTCATTGCTCTTCAATTGGCGGGTAGGTTGTGGTCTAATGGCGACATCAGAGGTGCATCCATTCTTTAGTTGGTTTCCTTCCTGTGGTTGGTCGTTCATAAGTTGTATATGAGCATATGATTCCTGAACGGTATCTGTTTTTGGATTCTGAATTCTTTCATGAATACATTCGGTTGATATTGCTAGCCTTCGTGTACCTGTGTGGCAGGCATGTCGATTATCTGGGCGACATTTTCCAAATGTGGCAATTAGTTTCGCTCAGAGTTGTCTGCTTTTCTTACGACGTATGAGTCCCTTCCTTGGGTTAATCGCATTAACGTTGCTTTATTCCTTCAGTTTCCTGGTTAGTTTTTTTGTATCGCTGTTGATACAGGCTGTATTCAGACGAGGGTACAGGCAGGATTCTGTTGATTGTGTGCATAACATACTACTCAAAGTTTGCTAAGCACCACATATATCCAACACATATATCCAACTACTTATTTTACGTTTTAGTTGAAATATTGTTACGAAAAGTGTATATACTCTATTTAATTATACCTTTAATGATTTAAATACAGAAATTAAGATTTTTTTGTGTTTGACATTATTTTTTAGCTTTTGAATACGATAACCATGAAAAATGGATATTATTGGTAACAGAGGAAATTTTTCAAATTTGCCAAAAAGTTGACAGAGCAAACTGGTATGGGTTCAGTATTGAGTATGAGACCCATTACTGTTAATTACAGTCTGATAACACCTTCTTATGCTCCCAGTCAGGTTCCTGATTGTCCTTTGTGGGATGTTGTTCCATTCTTGGACCAGCATTGCACCAAACTCCTGGACACTTCTTGGCTGGACTGGTCAGGCTGAAATTGCAAGCTGAAACTCATTCCAGAAATGTTCAGTTGGATTGAGGTCAAGGGATCTTGCTGCCCGGTCCATACGTTCAATCCCCTCCTTCTGTCGGTACTCCAGGAGAGCATAGGCAACATGAGGACGGGCATTATCATCCATCAGAATGAATCTATCACCTACTGCATCTGCATACAATCTGACGTGGGCATCCAACATCTCATCAATATACCGCTGTGCAGTCAATGTACCACAGTCAAGGACATAGAGCTGTGTACGGCTATTCCGGCTGATTCCGCCATAGACCATTATTGACCCTCCGCCATAGCGGTCAGCTCAGAAATGTTGGATGCATGGAATCGCTCCCCTGGTCTTCTTGATATCCTAGAACGCCTAACTCTGTAGTCTAGGCAGTACCTTCAGGGTTCCCGTTCACTAAAAATGAAATTCAAGGCCTTGAAAAGCCTTGATTTGGCTCCCTGGGCCTGGAAAAGCCTTGAAAAATGAAGCATTGCGCGCCGAGTTGAGATGAATGAAATACGTCCGAGACGGTTCGAGTGGTTCAACTACGATAAGCCTGGAAAAACCTTGAATTTAACTTTCTTTTGGCCTTGAATTTGGGGTGTATACGGCCTGGAAAAGCCTGGAATTTCATGTCAGGTGAGGTGCAGGAAGCCTGACCTTGACTCATCTTTTAAAAGGGACAGGTCGCCAATCTACTGTGGTCCATCCAACATTGTCCATGACCCATTCATATCGTGTTTGGCGGTGGTTCTGGGACAGCAGAATGCGAATACATGGTCTTCTCGATCGGAGACCACCTTCGTGCAACCTTGCCCGGATAGTCTGTGTCAAAACATTTACCCCGATGCATTCTGATGGTCACTGCAAATTGCTGTAGAAAGCGGTTCCTACAGGCCTGAATGATCAAAAAACGGTCTTCAGCTGCAGATGTTGCCCTGTTGCTGCCACCACCATGCCGTCTTACTGGTGTGCCATACTGCTGAAATCTTACCCAGGCTCTGGTGATCACAGTATGGTGCATGCCAAGGGCTTCGCCAACATGGCAGTGGGTAGCCCCTTGCTCCACCATCCCTACAGCCTGCCACATTTCTGCTTCAGAAAAATGTCTTCTTATCTTTGCATTTGTCATATTCAATCATTAATCATAAGGGTTTGTGTTGAAATGAAGATTGAATACCCTACACATGGCATGTACATGTAGACAGTACTCGAAAACATCATGAAAATCAAGGGGTATATGCTTTCCATGACTGTCATGAAAAGTCTGCCTGTCAAGAGAGCTAATGAAAACACTGGGGACCATCACAATACATTCCTCAATCATATCCACCAAAAATATCGCAAATATGTAACAAGCAAATTTCACAATGATGTGTCATATATGTGGTGTTTAGCAAACTTTGAGTAGTATATATATATTATTAGGCAGACGTATTATTGAATAGATTCTCTTAAATTCTTGCTCTGCGTTAGTATAGGTTTTATGAGGATTTTGGGTCTAGTTGGATCAGTTACCAAGTTTCTGACAGGCCGTCTATGCATACATTCTCTGATTTTGGCTTCATTATTCGGAGTGGTATATTCTCCGAACAGTCATTGGTTTTAACGGACATACAGAACAATGAATTATTTGAGGACAGTCCGTGACAGGTTTTTTTTAATCGTATCCCGTTCCATGTTCTGAATTCAGTCTTCAACCGGAAGTGGTACACAAGGGAAATTCCTATTCTCATATAATTGAATGGTTACAATGTGGAGGTTCATTATTAGAATGAATTGTACACCTGAACGTGGTCGTCTGTTGGTTGGCTCAGAAGCATATAAGTTCTATCAGATAACTTTCCATTGGGATCCAATTGGACAAGTTTAAGGTTGTACATATTAATATCGCTGGTTTTCGATCTATCTACATATTCCGGATGTGGCATACGTTTAGAAGCTTGCGATTTTAATTACCGGGATCACCACTATATAGCCTTAGATGCTGATGTGGCATTAAGCACCAATAAATTAATAATAATTAATAGCCGGGTGCCTTTTAGGCGAATATATATATTATTTGGTATCGCTTTCTCACTGATTCCAGACCGCTTCCCTCTTTGTTTTTAAGATTATTCCCTCAAAAAAAAGGGGGGGGGGGGATTTTCTCTTTACCTCTTCTGGCTATATAATAAGTGTGTAACTATAAGTGAAGCTGTTATCTGTAGATTATTCTGATCTTATGTACAGCTTGTTACATTATATATGGCCTGTGTTTGTGGGCGTTAGTCTCTCACTCTCGGACACGTCTTTCCTAATTTTAAGTGTCTTATTCCAAACTAGCCTTAAAATTGGGGGTTCATTACACCCAGTTAACGTAATCATTCATGCTAAGTAATAGGGAATTACTTGGATATTGCTCCTTATTTGTGTGGTATGTCTTCTCTATTGTTGTATAGAGAGACATATAGGCAATTCCTAAAAAATTTTAATATCCTTTTCATCTTGGGAGTTCTAATGCAGGCTAAGGAGCTGTATTTTGGTCTGCTAATTCTTTAAGTCCTATGCCCTCTGCCTTTTTACGATTCAGCTTAGTCTGGGCCATTGGTTTTAGTATAAAAATATGATGAATTTAAAGTAATTTGTATACTTTTAATACTTGCCAATGTCCCAGACGAGGATGGCTCTCCCATGAGTGGGCACTCATACCTCCCCGCTGAGTTGTAACATAAGTAGGCACAACTAGGAGGAATGATGCTTGGTGCCAATTCCGGTCTCTTCCAAGGTTCTGCGCATGTGCAAGTACTAAAAGTATGGAGAGCCAGATAGGAATTTTAATTTTTGGTATTGTATGCAAATTTTGGGGATTGAGGGGTTGAAAATATGTGTTTGGCTCTTAATAATATTGAGGTTGCACCAGCTAAGTCTGGGCTATTGGTAAATATTAAAAATATACAAATTACTTTAAATTTATCATTTTTTTTATATGCCCTTGAAACAGATGGTGAAAATACTTTTGATTTTTTAAAGGAAAATTTGAAATTATTACCCTAGCAGGGGAGTGGTAGAATATCTTTCTCATAGTTTATCATGTTCTAATTTTCTAGGTCGACTGAATTGGTGGCATGAGCATGGTGTATCAATTAGACTGTTACCAATGGCAACTTCAGGAGATGGTAACTGTTTATTACATGCTGCTTCCTTAGGTTTGTATCCTTTATAGTTTTTTTTTTATCATTGCGGCATGATCTGCTCCAAAAGAAAGTTTCTCATCATTAATTCGTCATGACTATTTAACCCTTTATCCAACACACACCATACCAAAATTTATTATTTTAATTGTATTTTTCAAATTTCATTGAGGGTTAACATTATAAGGTTTTGTTGAAATTTTTTCAAAATTCTTATTTTAACTTCTGCTCAATTTTTAAATTACAGGTTGTGGGGTGGGGTGGGGTGGGGTTTGGGGGATGGGCATACAAAATTTTATGAAATTTGGTGTAAAGTACAAATATGAAGTGAGCATCTGGAAGAATTTTTTGATTCTGCAGTTTTTTCCAGAGTTATGGCTCTTTTTATCATTAAATGTCTGTCACAAATGTTTATTCCCTTAACTCCAATTACATTTTGTGGTGGATTTTTACAAAAGTTGGTGTAACTTTGAGTTGAGTTCACACAGCAATTTTCTTACCAACATGGGAAATGCTGATCTTCTCTCTTGAAAATTTTCATATTTTCCATCATTTGAAAAAATAACTTATAACCCTGCTTTGGACAGAGCTTAACAAGCTCATCCTGGTGAGTGATCATAAGCTTTGTTCTTGATGTTTGAATTTGAATTTTTCTGATTTGTAGCTGAACCCTCATTTCGTTGCAATAGAATCCAGCTGATTTCAGAAGGATTGATCTATTTTTGCCTCCTTTTGTAACTATTAATAATCTTCTTGAAGGAAATTATTTAAAAAAAGAACATTTTTTTCAAGACTGATTTCTCTCTTTTCTTATAGCAATGTGGGGTTTTCATGACAGGAACTTAATGTTGCGTAAAGCCTTGTTTGACATGATGACTTCAGCTAAGTCTAGTGATGCTCTATACAGAAGATGGCGATGGCAACAAACACAAGTGAACAAAGAGGTATTGTATTGTTAACCATTTTTAGCTCATCAGATGGAAAGTCAGGGTGTATTATTGTCATCACTTGGCATACATCATGTGTCGCCCATTGTGCATTAACTTTTGCATTTTCATCTTCTTCTTCAGAACCTCTGGCCAATATCTAACCTACTTTCTTTGATATTATCTTTGAGGGATACCCTTTGGCTTCCAAGTTTGTTTGATAGAAGTTACAAAGCCCAGTGGACTGAGGACAGTGCTGAAAAGCCCTGAATTCTTTAAAAATCTTCTCATAAACCATTAGTCATAATACATTGAGATTTGGTATGCAATGTCCTTTAGTGTTAAAGATTCAAGTTCAAAGGCAGTTTCTTCTTAGAAAGTATTTGGGCTTGGGCTGCCCCTCCCAAAATTTCTCTTTCTCACACCAGCTGGCCAAACTGAACCAAATTTGGTAAGCAGTATTATTTGTGAACAGGTGAAGGATTTATGCCCAAAAAAAAGTGGGCTCTGAAGCTTCCTTACAAGTAGTAGAAGCAGTTGGGCTGATGAATTGCTATCACTTGGTTCATGGGGCTCCCTTTGAGGTCCCCCATTTAACACTATGGTGAAAATCATTTAATTTTTAGTGATATTCAAAACGTCTTTAAAAATTATTGAATTTAACTCATTTTACTTTCTGTTGTTTTCTATACTTCCCCTGGAATAGGGGATATGTAGTGTCTTAGGCAGTGCTGGTCAATTGTAACTAGTCAGTGTATTGAATTGATAGTATGTGAGCAACTTACATACTATTTTGTGCATTTTTCCACAAGTGTGCTGCTGTAGTATTGAAATCATTCTGTTAAAATGAGCGTTATATGGCAACGTATTTTCGTTAAAGCAAATCGTTTTTTCCAACTCTGGAAGAATGATGATTTTTTATGTCTATTTTGTTTTATTTTACCTAGTCACTTTTCATAATAAATGTCCTGCAACTTTGAAATTTCTTAGCTCAAGATTCCGTTGGTGGAGTTGGTCTATGGGTTTTGGAACCGTAAAATCAGACAAAGAGAGTGTGAGACACATGCTTTACATGCAACAGACTGAAAAAAATTTATCAGGACTAAATTTTGTATTTTAACATGGAACTGGGTTCAGTTACTTTCAGCCTGAACAAACTGATGAAATCTCTTGAATGTAGCTTAGATGTCTCAAACTTCTTCACTGTAATATCAAAATACCAAAATTTCAAGCTGAAATTTTTTCTCATAATGCAACTAGATATTTTTATACTGTACCAATGACCCAGACTTAGCTGGTGCTAACTCTAAAAAATCTAGGGCCAAACACAAATTTTGCCCCCCAATCCCCAAAATTTGCATCTAAAACCAAAAGAAATCATGTCCTAAAGGACCTCCATACTTTGCCCCCACTGCGCATGCGCAGTGTCAAGGACGTTCCGAAATTGGCGCCAATCACCATTCTTTGTTTGGCCCTTCATCAGTTAACATCTCACTGATCTTTGTGCTTGTAAATCTCAGTTTAAATGATGCCAGACACATAAATATTGGAGAAATGGTGATTCTAAGGAGGATAGAGAAGGAGGAGAGGAAAAAGGAGTGACAGAAAATAATCAGGGCTGTAACTTAAAATTTTGTTATAAAATTATGTTAAGTTGCCTATTTTCGAGGCATGGGCCTGTTGTTGTCATTCTTACTTTGAAGTTGCACTGCTTATTCAGTGTTTCCTCTCTCCTTATCCTGTAAGTCCCCCCTTGCTATTCTCCCATTCTTTTGGCTTATTTTTGAGTAAGATTACTCCTAAAATTTCTTGGGAGAATTAGCTTGGTTACAGAATGAATTCTGTTATTTTCCCCATGTTTACGTTTTCACCCATGGGTGTTTAGACGTTGTGTTCTGCATCTACCATCTGATGTTCTGCAGATTCTTCTCTGGAAGTCTCTGTTTTGCATCAGATAGTGTGTAATTTTGATAACTGATTTCGGGCCAGTATTGTCAGTGCCTGGAGTCATGTTTTCTGGTGTTTATACACTTCTTGTTTACATTGGCAACAGTCTCTTTTGAGGGGGACTTTTTGCCTTTGGAGTAGTTTATTTCACTACAAGATACATTATTATTATCCGTAAGTGTTGCAATAATTATTTAAAATAATTTTAAAATTTTTGACCACACATACCCTTGGGATCCATTGGGGCTCAACATTACTTTTCAGAAACTTGGGCTTCGCTGAAAAAATATTTTTCAAAAATTATTTTGAATTTCATTTGCTTTTTTCAATATTAATGGATCATGTTATTATGTATCTTTGTGTTTAGGGGTTTGTGCGAGTACTAGGACTTGTTGTTGTTTTTTCACAATGAAAGGACATTGTTCAAATTGTAATAGGAAGAAATCTTCCTCTGACTTTCATGATCATTGTATTAATTGTAGTCAGTGTACTCGCACTAACTCCTGTTCAATATGTCAATATTGGGATGACAAACATTGGAAACGTGTGTCACGGTATGTTGTTAGTGGAGAAGGGGCTATACCGGTCCTTTCTCCGCAGGGTCACTCTAGTCTATCAGTTTCTATTTCAGAGGAACAAGAACAGGGTGATGTTTCCATGTTATCTTCCAAGAGTGCCCTTCCGTCGTCACAATTGAATGAAGAGTTAGCGGCAAAAGTGCTCATGGAGATACGACAGTTGCCTAAGAGGTCCCTAGTAGGATCGACGGCGCTGTCGTCCGCTAGCTCGCCCGGTGTAGCGTCCATTCACCGAATGGTTCGGCAGCCGGGTTCGTCCGTTGCGGTCCAGGAGGAAATGTTGGGTGATGCGAGCACTATAAATATACTAGGTGCACACCCAGTGACGGCGGATGTTAGGAGAGATCGGAGGAAGCCTTCTAGTCCGGTTCCTAGCTCGTCCAGGTCCAGCCGGGCCGCGAGCGAGAGAGGCCCCTCTCTCGTACAACAACATCAGGGACCTGATGTTGTGGTACAAAATGTGGTACAAAATGTATCGCAAGCGGAGCACACGTCCGTCGCTCGGGACGCTCCGTTGTTTAGGCAGTCCGCGGAGACTGCGCAGGCTTCCTCATCCTCTCACCAGCACACACGACCGCACCTTGGCTACGTGACCGCGGAGATTCTACCAGCTTTGCCGATAAAGGATTCTTCGGCGACCAGGTCACGCCATCCGGTAGCCAGGGACACGAGGCCGGTAGACTCCGGACGTTCGCATAGGAAGAGTATGTGGGAGTCAGTTGATGCGGAGCTTCCCACGGCGAAGCAGCGAAAGACCGCCACTCCGCAGGCCTCGATGACGGACGTGCTTGCTCAGATAGCACAAATTATCGCAGCATCCCAGCAGCCGACAGAATCGGTGTCGGATCGGTAATTATCCGACGGCGCTGGGTCGGTATGCTCCGCCGAAGCATCGGGTGCGGACGACCGGGAGCATCGTGAGGTCCGACCGGATGGTGAAAGGGATACGGATGACTTGGAGCTATCCCTTTCGGAACAACATAAAGCTGCCGTGGATTTTATCCGGCACTTCCTTCCTCACGTTGTTCCATCGGGCCAGACTGCTGCGGTTCCGGACAAGAGAATAATAGCGTCATTGGACACTGAATTCTTTGAGCAGTTCAGAGACATTGTCCCTGAGTTTCCGTCTCAGTCCAATAATGTCACAAGACCATTTGAATTATTGAACAACGCTATATTCAAGCTTGCTTCCAAAACAGGCAAAGCTGGTTTCTTGTCCTCCAATGCTCTTAACCTGCTTTTCATTAATGCAAGGAATAAATTCGATACGGCAGGTCAGGGTATTCCGAGAGTTCCTCTGCGTCTTGACGACGAGGCGGAAGACTTAGAATTGTCGTTACCGTCGTCTGTGTCCGTTCCAACCGCGGTGTTGGATATGACAATTACATCTAACTAGGCCAGTTTAGACGCTTTATCTTACGCAGACCACCTTACAAAGGCATTATCACTGCATCTTCAAGGGAAAGAATTTCAGGATATACAATCCTCATTAAGACTTCTTTCAAGGGCAGTGGCTTATTCCACGTATAACTCCGCCCTTTCAGTGGCAAACCTGGAGTTGGTTAGACGTGACGCAGCCTTAGCTACATCCACACGCGTGGATAGTAAGGTGAAGAACTCTCTCAGAGTCGCTTCGGTCTCCAGAGAACTTCTATTCGACGGCAAGCTTTCTGCAATCTACGATAAAATTACGAAGAAAGCTTCAGATTCTCTGTTGTTTAAATCCGCTTCCAAAAAGTCGGATACGACAGAGAAGAATAAGACAGGCACTTCTGGGTCTAATGCACTCAAGAAAGGTTCCTATAGAGGTTCCGGTGCATCCTCTTGGTCTTATTCAAGAGACCGTCAAGGCAGCGACTCTCGTGCAGGACGTCCTTCAGGCCAGAACAATCGGTCGGACGCCCCGAGGTCGACGGGACGAGGTGAGGGTCGTGGAGGACGTGGTTTCTCCTCCTGCAGGCCTCGCAGGTTCAGGAAGTGATGGCTTCAACCTCTATCGCGTTCCGGTTGGCGGAAGGTTGTCGAGTTTTTCAGAAGAGTGGGCGTCGATTACGGACGACACTTGGGTGAGAGGGGTGATTTCGGAAGGTCTAAGAATATCCTTCAAATGAAAGCCTCCGTTAACTTGAAGTCCAAAATGGACTCAACTTCCGTCAAATCCGCAGAAAAGAGAAGCTCTCTTATCGGAGGTGCAGTCTCTTTTAATGACGAACGCGGTAGAGGTCGTAGAAGACCAGGAAACACCGGGATTCTACAGCCATCTGTTTCTGGTTCCCAAACCAGACGGCTCGTTCCGTCCAGTCATAGATTTGAGCTGGATAAACAAGCTGATCGTCGCTCTGAAATTTTATATGGAGACGATTCGGTCAGTCAGAGCGAGTATTCGGGTGAACGATTATGCTACAAGCATAGATCTCAAGGATGCGTACTTTCATATCATGGTACATCCGACATTCAGAAAGTATCTACGCTTCGCAGTCCTAGGAGTTGTGTATCAATTCCGGGCGATGTGCTTCGGATTGAACCTAGCACCCTGGGCTTTCACTCGGGTAATGAACTCGGTAATGATGTATTTCCGAGCTCATTCGTCTGTGGTAACGTCGGCCTACCTGGACGACATTCTTCAGAGGTACGGCAACGAGTTAACGCTTCAGAACGATGTGCAGAATCTGCTTCTATTGCTCCGACGTCTCGGTTTTGTTATAAACGAGGAGAAGTCGGATCTGGTGCCGTCGAAGTCATTCACTCATCTGGGAATGAGCTTCGAGACGCACAACAATCTCGTTCGTCTGCCGTTAACCAGAACGAAATTAATCAGTTGTTACGCTCGCTATTGTCTTCATGCAGACAAAGTCACAGCGAGGGAGTTTTTGAGACTGATAGGTTTGTGCGGAGCCGCCGCGGATCTCATTCTGATGGGGCGGTTGCACAGTCGTCCTCTCCAAATTTTCTTAACTCAGAATTGGAGTGTGAAGATTCATTCGCTCGACATAGATGTTCTCTTGTCAGATCAAGTGAAACAAGAGATTCAGACTTGGGCAAACATTCAGTGGTTAACTCAGGGAGTTCCGCTGCAGTTGCCGGATCCGAGTTTTACCATTATGACGGATGCCAGTCAAACAGGTTGGGGTGCAACATTGATCCCAACGGATTTGAGATGCCAGGGTCCTTGGGATCCACAGTTCCTAACCAAGCACATAAACATCATCAAGGAAATGATGTCAATTTGGCTTGCGTTACGTCATTGGATGGACATTATTCACAAAGCTCATGTCCAAATTCTGTCTGACAATACGACAGTAGTGGCGTATATACGGAACCAGGGAGGCACTCATTCCGTTCCGTTATTCAATCTAACGGAGAGAATCCTTCTGTTTGCTCTAGAACATCAGGTTCTACTTTCGGTCCGTCATATACCGGGTCGTCTGAATGTACTAGCAGACTCCCTTTCACGGAAGGGTCGCTTGTTGCCGTCGGAGTGGACTCTCAGCAAACAAGTATTCAATCAGATTTGCTACCAGTGGGAACGGCCAATGATAGACTTATTTGCGACACATTTCAACAATCAGTTGCAGACGTATGTGTCACCGTGCCCGGATCCAAGAGCATTTGCAGTAGACACTCTATCAATCTCATGGGACGGAATGATAGGATATGCATATCCTCCAGCGCCATTGATTCAGCAAATATTGCTAAAGATAAAACAATCTCAATGCAAGATTCTGCTGGTAGCATCTCTGTCTCCACAGAGACCGTGGATAAATCTTCTCAGGTGTCTGTTGTGGGACCTACCGCGAAAGCTTCCTCCATGGGAGGATCTTCTTTCGCAGGGGAAACCGCGTCGACTTCATCACAACCTGCAAGGTCTCAACCTTCACGTTTTTCCGTTGTGCGGTCCTTCTTGCATGGCAAGCACTTTACAGGACGAGCAGTGGACGCGATTTCTAACTGTAGGAGGACCTCCTCTTCGCTAAATTATGCGGCTAAGTGGAAGGTTTTTCGCCGTTGGTGTAGGGATCATTCTGTTGATATTTTTGATCCCTCCATACCAGACATTGCAAACTTTCTAGTATACTTGTTTGACGAAATCAAACTGCAGCCTGTTACCATTAAGGGTTATAGGTCTATGTTATCTGATACCTATGCACATCACGATAGTTTACAAATTGGATCTAATGTCTCTTTATCTAAGTTAGTTAGAAACTTCTCGATAAATAGACCCAGAACTCTTAGGTTAATTCCTAAGTGGAATTTAGCTTGGGTTCTTCTTAAACTTAAGGAAAAGCCATTTGAGCCTCTTGGGACAGTAGATTTCAAATTCTTGTCGTATAAGACAGCTTTTCTCTTAGCTTTCTCTTCTGCTAAAAGAGTCAGTGAGCTTCATGCACTATCGGTGGACGATTCTCACTATCGTAGTGTCGGGAACACTATCACCTTCACTACTAATGTTGGATTTTTAGCTAAGAATCAGGCTCCTAATAAATATCCGGAACCTATTGTTATTAAGGCTCTTCCGTCTTCAGACGGGCGTAGGCCTCTACTCTGTCCTGTTAGAGCTTTACGCATTTATAAACAGAGATCTCAGTTTATCAGAAAGGGACGAAAACGTTTCTTTCTGTCTTTGATGCCTAATAGAAAGGACATTTCGGTCCATTCTATTGCTAGATGGATTCAATTAACTATCCGTACTGCTTATGAAAGTTTATCTTCTTCCCAGCAGTCTGTGCTTAAGATTTCGGCTCATGAAGTAAGAGCTCTTTCTACATCTTGGGCTTATGCTAATCGTGTGGCTATTACAGATTTAATGAAGGCTGCTTATTGGTCTCAGCCATCCACAATCACAAATTTTTATCTCAGAAATATTGAGTCCATTTCTGGAGACCTGCATTGTTTAGGTCCGTTATCTGTTGCTCAGAATGTCGTCCACTAAACAGTTGCAACTATAGTTATGCAGGCTTTCTGTTCCGGCAGTGACTCCGTCCTGCTGCCCACTTCGCTCTGGGCTATTTGACCCAGGGCAAGGGGAAGTGGGGGGGGAGGGTGTTCCCTTAGGTCACCTGCTTTATAGTGAAAAGCAAGGGAATTCCTCCTCCGGAGTCAGTAATTCTGAGTCGTTTCCGGGATGGTTTTAAAGTGTAATATTAATGTTAAAAATTCATTCATGTCATATTTTTAAAGTGTAGCTCGGTGTGAAGCATTTGTATATGTCAAGTGTCAAACGGGCGTTAATATACAATCCTCGGACACTTTTAATGAATATAAAGAGTCTCAATTCTCTGGACTAACTTTATTTATTGGCTTACTTTAAAAATAATTAGTATAATGGGTTATACTGGATGTTAATAGAGAACATGAATGTTATTGTGCTCAATTATCAAGGGTATTGTATCTTTCTAATTTATAATAAAATAAGAAAGATACATGTAAAGCCTAATACTCCTTTTCTCCTTGAGGGGTTCACTCTATATTATATAGTTGAGCTTATTGGATTTTCCTCTATGTCCTAGGCCCTCCAGCCTTTTTACTATTCAGCTAAGTCTGGGTCTTTGGTACAGTATAAAAATGTTAAAAAATTTATAGTAATTATATATTTTTTATATTTACCAATGACCCAGACGGGGATGGCCCTCCCAGGAGTTGGGAACTCTTACCTCCCCGCTGAGTACATAGCGCTGACCAGGCACTGCCAGTAAGAATGGTGATTGGCGCCAATTTTGGAACGTCCTTGACACTGCGCATGCGCAGTGGGGGCAAAGTATGGAGGTCCTTTAGGACATGATTTCTTTTGGTTTTAGATGCAAATTTTGGGGATTGGGGGGGCAAAATTTGTGTTTGGCCCTAGATTTTTTAGAGTTAGCACCAGCTAAGTCTGGGTCATTGGTAAGTATAAAAAATATATAAATTACTACAAATTTTTTAACATTCCACTAATTCAGTGTTTTTGAGTGACCTCATCGAGCTCTATCACACAATACTCATTTCCTAGTTGCATTGTGGGAAAAATTTGAAGCTTGAAATTTCAGTATTTTGACATCAGTGTTCAGACTGTTTACACAAAAATCCTTTGCGCCACCAAGTGCTGTAGTTATTTTAGTTGTGAAAACGTTGGTTAGGTTATCATGCAGTAAGCTTTTAGTAACATTGCCATAGCCAGTGTTCTTGCTGTTGGGTGCCAATTCAGCCAACTGCACTACAATTTTGATTTGGCACCAATAAACCTTTGTTGGCTAACTTTTGGCACCAAAAAAGTTTCTTTCACTTGTGAAGGAAAGACAATGTGGCAGCGGAGAGCACAAGCAATGACAAAAAAAAAATAATATGTTCTTACTTTTTTTGTCAGTAAGGTGTTGGACATTGTGTTGCGACAAACTTTCCACGTTAATTGTCAGTGAGTGGTAATGAGGCATTGTTTTTTCTTCAGTGAAACATTGTAGGTTATCAACTTTACAAACAGCAGCATTTAATTTGATAAATACTTCATACTGTCGTGAGTGATTCGTGACAGTATGAAGTATTTATCTCAATTAAATACATGTACCACCTTTTGTAAAGACTCCGACTCACTAAGCCTAGTGAATTAACTGTAATTAGTTATTAATCTGTTATCATCTAAGAGCAACAACAGGTGTATGTACTGACATCATTCAGAACATTAATTGAATCAGTGGCATGGATATAACTTAGGTGACTGTCCTTTTCACCTACCAAGGATTTTGTCAGAGCTTTCATGTTCATTCTGATTTTATTTCTGTTGTCAATTGTCTGTTTACTTTTGAAATAATTGCCATTTCATTTTTCAAAACTTGATCAATTTATTTGGATCAGACATCTAAGTACACCCCTTCCCTCCCATTTGTATTAGTATCCAGAATGGCTAAAAATATGACACCAGACAGTTTAGGTCCAGTGTGTACTGAGGCTGCACAATATAACAATGAACCGATACATACAGGTATTCAAACCAGTATTGATTGAATTACTGGTGTAATTACAAAAATATTGGTTTACTGTCATTATTTATTTGCCCACTATTTAATTTTTAAGATGTCGTGAGTTTTAACTGTAGTCCCGAATAAATAATATTATCCCTTTACCGAACGAATCGACTGCATCTGCCCACGTAACATACAAATACAGCAGTGTAAAAAATATTTTTCAAAACATTTCAACGAAACCATATCATATCGTTCCAATGAGGGGTCACATGATATTGTTTTGTTGAAATTTTTTAGAAAATTTATTAAACTACTATTTAAAATAATAAATTTTGATATTGTCTGCATTGGGTGAAGTATTTTTCAAATTGCATCATCAAGGCATGTTAATTCGTTCTGACTGTGATAGCTCAAGTCCCAATTGTGGTACATATGTTCAGACATCTGAACAGTCTTTCAATATACTGGTATACCGCGGTATTTTTTTTAACACCAATACTGGTATTCAGTTTAGAATATCATGCAGCCCAAGTGTGTACACTGGCCATAGCACCAAAATTTACACATGGAGAAAATAAAAGTTCAGTTATTGAATCCTCTGGTTTCTACTGCACATGAAATAATATATGTGATGTGCTGTTCAATTGCAAGGCTAGTTTCAGTGTTGAATACATGTGAGTGGTAAGTGTCCAAGCATGTAAAGCAGTTTTTGTGACCTTTAGTGAATTACCAGTCCTATTAAACCCCGCTTCAAGAAGAACCCAAAATTTGTTGCTCTCTATTTGATATATCAGATATTCATCATAATTTTTTTTTCAGACTGATTTGATATTATCAGAACAAGAGTGGTCTAAGGAATGGGATAATTTACTACAACTTGCATCTGCAAAGCCTAGAAATATTCAGGACACACAAAGACCTGGTAGCAGCTGTGATAATTCCAAAATGACACAAAGGTATTTGTATTTTTTCAAAAGTTTTCTCCCCGGTTAGTCAAAGTATTTGAGAAAGTTCCCCAAAAATGCAGAAACTGTTGCATGACTGGGATTGGCCTAGCACTGCACCAGCTTCTTTCGTTTTTTCCTAAACTTTGTGAAAAATTTATTAGTCAAATAATACAGCAAAATAAATCTTAATAACTCAAAAGTTCGAATTATTGGATTTTTGAGGTGACTTGTTGTTTTGCAGTCAAGTTGTAATGTTTGTATGAGAAGGAGTTTTATATTAAGGTGCATGTTATACACAGTTACCAGTCTAGGGAGTAATCTGAGGGAGAATGACCTCTCCCTCTACAGACTTTATGGAGAAGTCAAATGAAAAAACGGAAAGGTGATCTGGAAGGTGAAATGTGAATGAGCTTTTGCATCCATCTTATAGTTTTCTCACATATAAATAACACACTGAAGATAAGAGAGTCAAAAGAGAGAAAAATGCATGTTTATATTTGTAAATTCAGAAAAAAAATTCTACGAACAAATTCCTGTAACTACATAGAAATAGTTGTAGCAAAACTGCACTTATCTGGTGGTTTTATGCATGGTCATAAATGATATAACAAATGTCACTTAGGTTTCTGGATCGAGCTAAGCTAAAAAATGAAACGTGGTTGCCGGTAGTTTGTGAGCGGAACAGGAAACACAAATAAACGATATGCCTAGATGTATATCTTTTCATATTGTAGGTTTCAGAAATCATATTATTTTATTGTTTTGTACTCATTTGTTCGCAGAATTCAACTTTGAAGTTTGACCACAGATCTCTTCAGCGTTCAGTAGAAATGGTCGAAGACTTTTAAAATGCTTTTTAAAAGCATTGTTATTCCACCTCAAACTTGTGATGAGAACAAAAATGCACAGTTTGAGCCTGTATAATCATATAATTTGTAATTTAACTTTAAATCGAAAATAAAAATAACGCGGCAGACATGCAGAAGTTTGACTTGTAGGCCAGTCTATTCCTAATGTTCCAAATCACTGACATGAGTTAATGCTGGGGTTGTAATTCAAAATAAAATACACCATAGATGACAAAGAGAGGAGAAAATAAAACAAAAGTATTCCAGACAAAAAAATATAATTCCCCATGCAAAGATTTGAATGGGTGTTCATTAAAAGCCTATAGGCCAACACAGACACAAGAATGTGTGGCTAAATTGCCCACCAAATGGAAAACTAAAAATATTAAGTTCACAGTCTCAACTCCATCCTCTTTTTATTTATAGAAAAATGTATGCTGTCTCTATGCCCTTAGTAATTCATGTTCATTTTTATTCATAGGTGTATGGAATGGTGAGGGGGATGGGGTGGTGGAGGGGTTGGTTCTATTTTTGAGAAAAGTCTGGAGAGGGACTCATTGCACCTATGTCACCTTCCCGGTTCCTACGCTCTTGCTACCATCCTCAAATTTAGCAGCTTTTAGGGAGTGGGCATGGAATTTTCAGGCCACAACCAAGGTATAGGTAGGGAAAAGCATTTTTTTCAAATTTTAGCAATTAGCAAGGCATGAGCAGTGTATTTCCAGGGGCAATCAGAGAAAATTGTAGGTAGGTTGGCTTCTGGGGACATATAAAAACAAACAATAAGTACTCCAGTATGTTTGTTTTGGCCTGAGTTTTGCTTAAAGTGAGCATGAAATTGTACAGAAGAAGATTTTGAGAAAGATATTGCCTGTGGGTCAGTTTACATTCAATAAGATTCATCAGTCACACTATTTGGCCTATATCTGCCATAAAATTAACTAACCATAGGTGAACAGATACACCCTCAGCTCTGCCTCCCCCCCCCCAAAGCCATTCAGAATTAATTATTAATCCACTTCTTCCCTAAAATAAGGGCTATGAGCTGTGACACTTGACTGGAATGAGCTAGTTCGATTGATGGTCCATAAGCTAGGTTTTCAGCTCCAAAAAATGAATATTTTTATACTACAACCAATGGCCCAGATTAGCTGGGGCAAACTCATAAATATCCAGTGCCAAACACAAATTTTGACCCCAGCCCCCAACATTTGCATAGAAATCCGAAAAATCAAAGTCTTATCTGGTCCTCTATACTTGTATTACTGAGCGTGCATTAAATCATAATTCTGAAGATGCCAGACACAAATCAATGATGGTTTTCATGGAATCAACACTGTAGAAGGATGTTGGAAGTGAACAAAGGCGGTTTTGGATGTTCAGGGCTGTAATTTTAAAATTTTTATAAAAAATTATTCATGTTTCCCGTTTTCGGGATAAGCACCTGAACGTCATCATTCTTACTATGATTCCACTATTATTTGTTAAGTGTTCCTTTCCTGTACTCTTCTGAATCCTCCTGTTAGATTCCCAATCTCTTTTAGCTTTTTTATTGAAAATTTTTTCTTAAATTTCTTGGGAATTTGACTTATATTGAAATTTTTTCTTAAATTTCTTGGGAATTTGACGTGTATTCCGGAATGTTTTCCCCCGTGTTTACGTCCTGGTTGTTATATATTTAGAACGTTTGTGGTCGTGCATCTTCTACCAGATGCATCGTTTTTCTTCCTGGGAAGATCTCGCTTTGCATCTGGTGGCTGTTGAACAGTTAATGACTGCGGGCCTCTTGTGCCTGTTTGTTATTGTTGGTTTCCAGTTCTTCTGTTGACATTGTTTCTCACAATGTTTTTTAGGAAGTTATATCATTGATTATTATTGCCGAGTTATTGTATTTGAGTACTATCGAGATGCCCTTGTGCTCACGAGGTTCCCTTCAAGTACCTTGGCTTCATACAAAAAACTTTTCGAAAATTTTATTTTTTTTCTTTTTGAAACTGTTTGTGTGTGTCTATGTTATGTATTCTTGCTTTTAATAATTATTTTTGTATTATTATTATTATTTAGGGGTGCAGCGGTCTTATGATTTTTGGTATTGTAAATTATTGAATCTATAAAGAAAATTTTTTGTTCAAAGTGTAGGTCCAGGAAGTCTTTGTCGGATCTACATGCTTGCTGTCTTGCTTGTAGCCCCTGAACTCCTTCAAATACTTGTGCTGCATGTGAAAATTGGGATGAGAAATGTTGGAGGTAGGTGTCGACCTACGTCATGGGCAGTGAAGTTCCGATGCCGGAACTATCACCGCAGGCTAATTCTGGTTTTTCAGTTTCTTTTTCAAAAGAACAAGAACATGGTGATGGTACTTCATCGCACTCAGATGAGCAAACAGAGCTAACTGCAAAGGTGCTCATGAATATAAAGCAGGGGGTAAGGCCAGATAGTGCCTCTACTGATAAGCTGGCAGCTAGCTCGACTGAAGAAGTTGTTCTCCAGATAGTAGGAGACGGGATGCCAGGTAGGTCCGTTGCGGTTGAGGAGAGTGTAGAAGTGGGTGGAGCGAGCACCTCAAAATATAATGCTCACCCAGCGACAATGGCAAAGAAGGGGAAGAAGCCTGTCAGTTCCTTAGCAGCATGCTTGTAGGGAACTGGGGTCAGATCACGAGCTGGAGAACCCTCTCTGTACCATCAACAGTCGAGATTGACTGTTTCGGTCTCAAAAAAAGTGAGTCAGGGCATTCGTTCACGCAAACGGGAGAGCCCTCTCCTTCCCGACTGCAGCCAGGGTTGGCTGCTGTTATGGCTTCTTCCTCTTCCATGGCAAAGCATGTTAGACCGCAGTCTAGCTGTCCGACTTCGGATGTTCCAGCTGTTCCTCGGAGCCAGTTCCAGTCTTCACTGCCAAAGTTGGATCAACCTGCAGCTAATGTTTTGAGGCATCAACATACGGGACATATATTGAAAAGATCTGGGTCCAGATCTCCGTCCCGTATGGCAAAGAAACGGAAGACCGCTGCTCTGCTAGTCTCGGACATGGACCTGCTGTCCCAGATTGCGCAGCTAATTTCAGCATCCCAGCAGTCGCAGGTACAGCCGTCAACCGGTAGTGAGCTGTCTAACGGTGCTGGGTCGGTCCAGTCATCCGTTCAATTGGATGGTGTTGACCATGGATCTCAGGTGGAACAGTCGGACAGTGAGAGGGCTCCAAAAGTCTGCGTCAGCCGCTATCTTCACTGGATAAGGGTGCCATGCAGAGGAAAGAGGAGGTTCTTTCTTTCCCGGGTCAGTCTACTCAGGTGTTGGAGGCTTTCGGTCTGCTTGTCGACGCCATCTTTGGCCTAGGTAATATTAAAAGGAAAGGCGGTTTCTTATCGTGTACCTCTCTCCGGTTAGTGTTTTCTGGAACACATTTTATGAAAACAGTCGGGAGAAGAGGTACAGAGAGCGTCATCTTCCTTGCTGGATGATCAGGTCAAGAGCTCTCTCAGAGTCACGCCGGTTTCGGGTCATACTTTTTTTAATGACCAGTTGTCCTTCATGTACTAGGAAGCTACCAAATAGATTACAAACATTTTGTTGTTAAAGGTCGGTTTTGCAGCAGCAGTAGGCTGCTGGATGTGGTAGGCAAGGGGACTCCTTTTCACATTCTTCGAAGAGGGGTTCCTCGCTTGGTTCTAAGAAACCCTCATACAGTAATTCTGGAAGTCATGAATCTAGCTACTCTCGTAAGGGGCGTAAGTCTTATAAAGACTTTTAAGTCTGGCGCCAATAAGTCAACGGCTCGAGGAGTTTCTCAGAGAGGACATAGTTTCTCTTCCAGTAAGCCTCGAAAGTCCTACAAATGATGTTCCAGACCTCTATTGCTCTCCAGTTGGCAGAAGGTTATTAAAATTCACGAACAACTGGATAGAGATAACGGAAGATCAGTGGGTAAGGATTGTAGTCGAACAAGCCGGTCTTCGTCTGTCATTCTGTTCAAAACCTCCCCTAACAAGAAATCCGCGTTGGACAAATCTTTCGGCAAATGCTTCAAAGAGAGATTGATTTCTTTTAGAAGTTCAATCTCTCTTAGAAAAGGAGGCAATAGAGGTTGTTGAGAACCCTGCTTCTCCATGGTTCTACAGTCATTTGTTCGTCGTGCCAAAACCAGACGGCTCGTTCCGACCAGTAATAGACTTGAGCAGGATAAACAAGCTGATAATAGCTCCAAAGTTTTACATGGAAACTATTTGGTCGGTAAGAGTGAGCATCCAAGTGAACGACATTGTGGCAAGCATAGACCTAAAAGACGCGTACTTTCACGTCTTGGTCCATCCGGCATTCAGAAAGTATCTTCGTTTTGCCATCCTGGGAAGGGTTTACCAGTTCAGAGCAGTGTGTTTTGGTCTGAATCTGCCCCTTGGGTGTTCACTCGGACAATGAACTTGGTAATGTCTTATTTCCGAGCCCATTCAGCAGTTATAACGTCAGCTTAGCTGGATGACATTCTTCAAAGATTTGGCAACAAAAGGACGCTTCAGAACTATGTGCAGAGTCTGCTACTGTTGTTCCGACGTCTAGGTTTCATTGTAAATGAAAAGATATTATGACAGTTGCCAGTCAGACTGGTTGGGGTGCCTACCTGATTCCCACAGATCTAAAGTGTCAAGGTCTTTGGGATTCTTGGTTCCTGGGGAAGCACATAAACATCAAAGAGATGATGTCCATTTGGCAAGCCCTAAAGCATTGGATAGTTCACTTAGGAAACTCCCATGTTCAGATCTTATAAGACAATTCCACAGTAGTGGCATACCTCATGAATCAGGGCGGCACCCATTCCGTTCCTCTTTTCGAATTGACAGAGAAAATTCTTCTATTCGCTCTGGATCATCATGTTCTTATAGCGGTCCATCATATTCTGGGCCGTCTGAACATAGTTGCAAACTCTCTCTCAAGGGAAGGTACCCTGTTACCATCAGAGTGAACTCTCAACAGACATGTCTTCAGTCAGATTTGCTCCCAGTGGATTCGTCCCATGATAGATCTTTTTGCCACGAACCTGAACAATCAGCTTCCGACATTCGTGACGCCGTGTCTGGATCCGCTGGTGTACGCGGTGAACACTCTATCAATTTCATGGAATGGAATAGTAGGATATGCATTTCCTCCAACTCCTCTTATTCAACAGATCTTGTTGAAAATCAAACAGTCTCATTGCAAGATTCTGCTTGTAGCATCTTTGTCAGCACAGACACCATGGATCAATCTCGTCAGGTGTCTGTTGTGGGACATTCAACCTTCACGTCTTTCTGCTGTGCAGTCCTTCTTGCACAGGAAGCAATTTTCAGGACAAGCAGTGGACGCAATTTCTAACTGCAGGAGGGCCTCCTCTTTGTTAAACTATGCTGCAAAGTGGAGAGTCTTCTCATTGGTGTGTGGATCAGTCGGTGGATATTTATAATCCATCTGTACTAGAAATTGCCAACTTTTTGGTCTACCTTTTTGACATTTTAAAACTGCAGCCTGTTACTATTAAGGGCTATAGGTCTATGTTATCAGGCACATATGCTCATCATAATCATTTGACTATTGGATCAGATCATTCTTTATCCAAGCTAGTTCGAAATTTCTCTATCAATAGGCCTCGAACCTTAAGATTAATTCCCAAATGGAATTTAGCTTGGGTTTTCCTGAGGTTACAGGAAGCTCCTTTTGAGCCGTTAGATGAGGTTGAATTTAAATATCTTACTTATAAAACGGCTTTCCTATTAGCCTTTGCGTCTGCTAGAAGAGTTAGAGAACTTCATGCTTTATCAGTAGACGATTCTCATTTCCATGGTGTAGGTAATACTATTACCCTTACCACTGAGGTGGGATTCTTGGCTAAGAGCCAGATTCCAGATAGGCAGCCTGACCTTATTGCAATTAAGGCTTTACCATCTTCGGACAACCTTAGACAAGTGTTGTGTCCAGTAAGAGTTCTTCGTATTTATAAACGTTGCTCTAGTTTTATTAGAAAAGGCAGAAAGAGATTTTTTCTATCCCTTATTCCAAACAAAAGAGATATTTCAGTACATTCGGTTTCCAGGTGGATTCAATTGCCAATCCACATTGCCTACAAGAATCTTTCTTCAGATCAGTGTTCTGTGAATAAGATTTCGTTTCACGAAGTTAGAGCATTATCTTCTTGGGCTTATTCTAATAGTATTGCCATTCCTGATTTAATACAATTGAATTTAATTTAATTGAAAGAAGCTTACTGGACACAACCTTCTACTTTTACCAAGTTTTATCTTAGAAACTTAGAGTCTATTTCCGGTGACCTTAGATCCTTGGGTCTGCTTTCTGTTGCACAGAATGTCGTCCATTAATGTAACATCTTTTAGATGTCTTATGCAGCCCGCTTGAGCACTGATGCCGGTCCATTGCCCTCTTCATTCTGAGAGTTAGGTCCTTCAGAACAAGGGGAGGTGGAGGCAGTTTTCTCTTAGATCATCTGGCTTTATAGTAAAAAGCAAGGGAATGCCTCTCCCAGGGACAGTAGTTGGGGGTCGTTGCTGGGTGGTTTTAATGTGTAGCTTGATGTGCAGTGATATCTGCCTTATTGTAATATAGATCTTTTAAAGTGTAGCTCGGTGTGAAACATTATGTATATGTCACGTGTCAAACAGGCTTTAAAATACAATCCTCGGACACATTTAAAATTCAGTATAACGCATCTCATTCTCTGGACTAGCTTTATAATTGGTCTCCTTCACCGAATTAGCATAAAGTCATATGCTTGCGTTAAATAGAGAATTAATTATGTATTGCTCCTTTGTTGTTGGTGTTATGTCTTTCTCTATTATTAGATATAAAAAGGCATATGTAATTTCTCATTTATCTCCTATTCTCATGTAGGAGTCCTCCTTTCAGTCGGAGCAATAGAGATATTATTGTTTTTTCCTTTAAAGTCCTAGGCCCTCCAGCCTTTTTACTATTCTGCTAAGTCTGGGCCATTGGTTGTAGTATAAAAATTTGTAAAATTTTAAGTAATTTGTATATTTTTTATACTTACCAATGGCCCAGACGTGGATGGCCCTCCCGTGATGGGCGCTATTACCTCCCCACTGATTTTATAACATTTTGCAGGCACAAAACTAGAAAGAATGATGCTTGGGGCCAATTTTGGTGTCTTTCTGGTTACAGCACATGTGCAGTAATAAAAGTATGGAGGACCAGATAGGACTTTGATTTTTCAGATTTCTAAGCAAATTTTGCAGGGTTTGTACATTTCATGGAATCCTGGAAAAGTCATGGAATTTTGAAAAAAAATTGAAGGGCCTTGAAAAGTTTTGAAAAATGGGCTGGAAGGGTTAAAGTTTTGGAAAAGTCATGGAATTCGTAACCAGGTTTAAAAGGGATTCGTCGATGCTCGGTGGTTCTCTCTGGGTACTCAGGCTTCCTCCACCCGTAAAACTGTTACGGTCTCGATTAGCCATTGTGCATAAATATGTGACCTTAAATGCCAATAAATAAATAATAAATAAATAAAAGGGATTGATTTTGTGTAAAAATTATCTGCGACTTTAGCAAAAATTATGCAAAAAATGAAGCTTTTCTGTTTGGGTGCGAACTAACCCGGTCATGGAATGTCGGTTTTATCCTGGGGTACTTTTTGGGGACTTTGATAAAGTGCTGAGTCAGCATTTTTTAACACTGTGGGTAATGGGGAAAAACATTTAAGACAACTTTTCTCCCAAACCATTGCTCCAAAAACTTTCAAATTTCACATATAACATCCTTAGAAGATTGTTTCATATGTTTATTGAAATCAATTTCCTGGATCCATATTTGGGCTCTCTATGGGAGCCCAAATGTTTAAATTAGTGCAGTATGAGGAATATTCTTTAAAAATCTTCTTCTTCAGATCTACCAATAAGATCTTTTGATATTTGGTATGCAGCATGCTTAGGGGGGTGAGATTCAAGTTTGTTCAAGCCAAGTCCCTGGGTTCATATTTGGGCTCACTGTGGGAGCCCGAATTATAACTTAGTTCAAAATGAGGAATTTTCTTTAAAAATCTTCTTCTTCAGACCCAGCAGTCGGAATGTTTTGATATTTGGTATGTAGCATCCTTAGGGGGGTGAGATTCAAGTTTGTTAAAGCCATGTCCCTAGGTCCATATTTGGGCTCACTGTGGAAGCTCTAATTATAACTTAGTTCAAAATGAGGAATTTTCTTTAAAAATCTTCTTCAGATCCAGCAGTCGGAATGTTTTGATATTTGGTGTGCAGCATCCTTAGGGAGGTGTGATTCAAGTTTGTTAAATTCAAGTCCCTGGGTTCATATTTGGGCTCCCTGTGGGAGCCCAAATTATAACTTAGTTGAATATGAGGAATTCTTTAAAAATCTTCTTCTTCAGATTCAGCAGTCAGAATGTTTTGATATTTGGCATGCAGCATCCTTAGTGCTCACTGTGGGAGCTCGAATTGTAACTTAGTTCAAAATGAGGACTTTTTTTGAAAAATCTTCTTCTTCAGATCCAGCAGTTGGAATAGTTTGATATTTGGTATGCAGCATCCTTAGGGGGGTGAGATTCAAGTTTGTTGAAGCCAATTCCCTGGGTTCATAATTGGGCTTCCTGTGGGAGCTCGAATTATAACTTAGTTCAATGCAATACAATATAGGTTGTCCAGTACCCTGGCACAATCACAGAAACAGTACATGGAGAGTGGGTGGATTTGGAAACATCCACTGAATGTAAATTTCACCCAGATAATAGCTTAAGTTCACTGAAATTGCGCCCCAAAAAAAAATTAGAAGGAGGGTTCCTAATGAAATCAGAAGCTGTGTGATTACAGTTGTTTGTTCAGTAACTAAAATCAGTGACAGTAGTCTTTCAGTGAGGGTCACCACAGGAGATTAGTGACATAATCAAACAGCTACCAATTATTGCATAAACTTTCTGATCTTTCAGTAGCCTATTGTTGTTGACGTCTTAACTTAAAATTATCATTCTAGCAGAATCACTTGACAATGTGAATAGCCTAACTCATCATTCATTTAACTCTTTCAACATGAGAGATCGCTTTTCCGATCCAGCAACACGATACGTCATAATTTCATTAAGTATGATGGCTACTAAGTGAACGTGTGTGGTAGAACAATTAATATTTTCAACGTGCAGCCATCAGGCTGCACATTGAAAATATTAATTGCTCTACCCCCAAATAATGGATATGACCTCTTCCAATTTCTGCCATTTAACTGGCATGGACGAAACCAGCAGTGTACAAAGGGTTAAGGCAGAAAACAATTTTTCTCTCTCAATTTATAATCTTGATTGGAACTTGAGACAAAATAAATCAGTAGTGAGGAGGAGGGTGGGAATGAAAGTTGTAAGTTTGTAAGCCTGGAAGACAAAGGGGTGCTGGTTTGGGCATCCATGTGTCGCTGAGGTGGGATGGAGGCTGCAAGTCACAGATGGTTTCTGAATGTAACCCGCTCATATGATTTCTATACCACTGGTTGTGCATTTCACACCTGACATATACTTCCATTTCTGAGTAAAAGTTAAGGAACCACTGGCAATCTTTCAACTACGGCTGGTACTTCTGCTAATCCCTTAACCATGATAATAATTGCTGGGTGGAAACCTGGCTCCACGGTGGTTTAGTGATAAACTACTTTTCCTGTAATAAGAACTCCAACAGGCGAATTCCAGTGACATGGGCATGGTCAATAATATGAATCTTCTTCACATAGGCATGACAATTATCTGGGTCCAACTTAATACGGATGATTCGTCTTCAAATTAAAAATGCACATGATGAGGAGCTTGTTACATACAGTATAAATTTATATTGTAGGCTGTATTTTGACACATGATCCCTGCCTTAGGGAAATGAGTAGGGTTTGCAGTGGTATTGACAGTTGTTGTTGGTGGGAGGTACCCGTTTGGATAACTAAAGGCCTACAGATGATTTTTATTATGCCCCTGCCAATCTGGTTCATTAATTGTTACCATTGTCTGCCTGTCGATACATCCATCCCGAATGTCCGTCCCGAATATGGTTTCCGGTCGATAACTTTGGTTGGACTGAATGAAATGAAACATTTTTTTTTTTTAATTTTTTTATTAAAAAACATAAACTTTCAAATACAAAATAACAAAAATAGACAAAAAAAATAAACTTTTTCACAAAGATAAGTGGAAACAACAATTTGATTTACAAAACATTATCGAAACTGTATACGTGCGATGTACTGCCACCTCTCCCTTGTCATCGATGCCTTGCAGTTTGAATACATGTTTGTAGAGTATAACTCAATATGTTTTTGGTACCTAAGACTTTTGCCAAAAGCAAGAGCGTTTGGCACACAGCCTTTTATACTGCATGAATAAATATATTTTTTGAAATTAATAAGACAGGTATTTAAAGCTTCCGAATATTCAGAATTAATGTCTACACCAAAAAAAATATCTTTTCTGTTTACTGTCAAGGATAAATTCAATTTTGTATTGAATTTTTCAATGAGTGACAGTGAAATATTTTTTGAGGATGGACATTCAAAGAAAAGGCGGGTCAAGTTTTCCCTCATTTTTCCACAAATGGAGCAAATCTTTGTTTCGCTAAGGCCAAATTTAAATAATATTGATCTAGTGAAAAGAACATGATGTAAAATTTTGTACTGTAAAGATTGGGAATAGGTATCCTTGGTTGCATCAAACGTATTATTGTAAATATGTTGCCACTCTTCCCTGTCTAAATTTTGTTCAGTGTAAATACACCGTTTCATTTCCGAATGTGTGGGCATTTGAGCAATTTTTTCCAGGAGTAAATTATAGAATGTTCTGTTAACTTTTGGTGAGGCTATTAACTGGGCCATTGTGGGGTCAATAACATTCTCTAATTTTCTTGTATAGTGATGAACCAATTATCAAAACTGGCTATGAACCGATTACCGATTATTTCTCTGCCGATTATGCCAAATTCGATGCCGATTCCGATGGTTGAAATTGGACCAAGAAGAAAATCTGTTAGTGCCTGTTATACTGCAGAATTTTGTGAAAGCTTAATACCACATAAGTTCTCAGAGTATGCATGTATAGTGCTGGGCAATATTAGCCAAAATAATATTTGCATTTTTGGGAGTTGGAGTGGGGGAAGATCATTATAAACAATACAATCACACAATATTGTTCTCTTGTGATGATTGTGGGTTATTCTGGTAAAGAGTGTTAATACAGTTTGGTGTAAGAATACAATACACTTGGCTGTATTAACCAGGAAGCTACTGAGCACACACACTTTGTGTCTTAATTGAATAATAACTTTGATGTTAATATGTGTTGTGAAGTTGTATGCCGTATTGTTTACAGATACACACGCGACGTCAGAATATATTAACATTGGAGAGAAACATCAAGGGAGGGAAGTGAATTAAAAAATGAACTTGACAAACTGAAAATGTGTTTGTGACAGTCATTTATTTATTGATATTTATTTATTTATTGGTGTTTAAGGACACATATTTCTGCACAATGGCTAACCATGACCGTGACAGTTTTACGGGTGGAGGAAGCTGGAGTACCCGGAGAGAACCACCGAGCAACGGCGAGCAGCTGTCAGCTCCCCAACTTACCAACTCCACACAAGTGGGGTTAGCATTGGTTGACGACAGGTGCACCATTGATGTGCAGTACGCCTTAGGACACAACATCACCGCGCCCCCACGTGGGCAATGGGGGTGAAGTGTCTTGCCGAAGGACACAACGCGGTTGCCGCAGGTGGGATTCGAACCGAGGACTCTCGGCTTGCAGCCTGCATCTCTACCAACTGAGCCACCGCGCCCCTTGTGACAGTCAGTCGACTTACATGTTGCGTAACAATCATCTACCATCAAAAAAAGAGTGCTTTTTATACGCCCGTTTAAAAAACGGTCGTATTATGTTATCAGTCTGTCTGTCTGTCCGTCTGTCTGTCTGTCCGTAAACAATTTGGTTTCCATTCATTTAAAGTCAAATGCCTTGACGGATTGACATCAAACTTTCAAAAGTTGTTTTTAGCATTAAAATACAGGTCAAGTTCGATATTGGTGTTTCTCAGTCCATCTGCTGCTGAGATATGGCCCTTTGAAAACACAATTTTTCTAAAAAAAATTGGTTTCCGTTCATTTAAAGCTGAATGCCTTGAAGGATTGACACCAAATTTTTCAGATGTTGTTTTTAGCAATGAAATACAGGTCAAGTTCGATATTGGTGTTTCTCAGTCCATCCATGGCAGAGTTATGGCTCTTTGAAAACACAATCTTTCGAAAAAAATTGGTTTCCCTTCATTTAAAGTCGAACGCCTTGACGAATCGACATCAAACTTTCTGATGTTGTTTGTAGCAATAAAATACAGGTCAAGCTCGATATTGGTGTTTCTGAGTCCATCTGCTGCAGAGTTATGGCCCTTTGAAAACACAATTTTTGAAAAAAAATTGGTTTCCGTTCATTTAAAGCCGAACGCCTTGATGGATTGACATCAAATATTTCAGATGTTGATTTTATACACCCGTTTGAAAAACGGGACGTATTATGTGAATGGTCTCTCCACATTACGTGTACGCTCCCTGTAAAACACTGCCAATCGACTCCCCACTAACTGCTCTATGAGGTGGGGTATCAAAACCCAACCACGTGACTTCAATAAGACGTACTAACGGTTATAATTAGCACGAAGTGTTTCCCAATGTTGTGACAAGGTTATGCTTCCGACCCAAAATAGGACCTTCAAACATCATTTCTCTGTAAAACGGCCGTTGATAATTAGGGAAAAAAGCACATCGCTCCCAAACTACACAAATAAAAATAAAATCGGTAAAATTTATTTTGAAATATCCTACAAAGTGACTTTTGAGGGCAGTTTCGATCTCGCATGAATATTTGTGAAGACCTTCTCGTTACTTCTTGTCGATGTCGGTGTTTCTTTGATCCTGTAATTTTTGGTTACTAATTAGCACATTTTTCCAACCAGTCGGGCAAATACTATTTTTAATATCATAGGGAAATTTTAAAAATGCATTTCGTTTCGATTATATTGAGTAAACATCAGTGCGATTTCGTCCTTCAATTTTTACAATCCGACTATTATTAGCGAAGTTACGCCAAAAATGGAAATAATAAAAAAAATCTCATTTGTAACAGGCTGAAGAACCTTTCGAAAAGAGTCATTCAAATACACACCTTTTTTATTCTGCAGTGGTAGACATATTCCGGGCAATGAAAAAGAACTTTACACAATTTGGTTGCGTTTCCAGGTATTCGCATGAAGGACAGCTGACGTCGACATAACAGGTTGAGAACAACATAGTTTCGTTACCCACTAAAGGGGCCAAATTGCCAGAGTTATTAGACCACAGACGTCTGGAAACCTGATCTAAATCACCCCTACCTCAAAACACCTCATTCTTATTTGCACCCCTCCCCCCCCCCCCCCAAAAAAATATAATACACAGATCTGTGTTATTTATTTTGGAAGTGTGGGGGGGGGGGTGGGGGGTGGGGCATATATAAGAGGGATGTGTGACGTTGGGGGTGATGTGATATTAATCAGGTCTTCAGACGTCTGTGGTTAGACTAGGCAGTGGAACCTGGGGGCGGGATGCACAGCAACACTGAATGAAGACATCCCCTTTAATCCGAAGATGATATACAACATTTCTCAATAAAAAAAAATAAGCGTTCAATTAACAGGTAATGTTGGATTTCAAGGTGTGCAGAGAATGAGCCCGTCCATTGCGAACTTGCCCCAGTGACGCGGCAAAGCATCCATGTTTTACAAGGCGAAGTTCCCACTCAATGTGGCGGGGCAAAAATATAAAAAGAATACCCAAAAGACGTGTGCAGAATGTTAATCTGCCCTCCCCCCCCCCCCCCCCCCCCCAAAAAAAAATGTTCTTGGTAAAAAAAACTGCAGTGTAAGACCAGTAGGGTATAGATATCATCTGACTGGTTGGTTGGTTGGTTGGTTGGGGGAGGGGGGGGCTAAGTACAAATTCAATGGAGGCAGAGAGCCAACTGTTATATAGGCCCGTCATCTTGCCATCAGAGGGTGCAGTTGCGTAGGCCAACCCCACAAACATTTAATGTCTGTGTTTCCGTCTCCCAATGGTCAGTGTTGCTGTAAGCTTACTATTTGTGGGCCTAGGCCTATTAAAAAAATCCCGGTGAATTTGGATGGGGTGGGAATCATACGCAGCATCAAGTGGGATAAGCAAGCATCTTAACCCATGTGAAAGAAGCACTTCATTGAACAGAGGGTCCTTTGAACGGCAATCTACAGTCCATCTGCAGAAATATGTTGTGTTCGGTATCCCTTTTCCACTGAAGCTGAGAGCATATTTTGTGAGTGGAATCCTCACTCCTTGAGTGTTTTAGCAGAGACCCTTCTTTATGTGGTGAGATGGGACACAATGTGTCTAAATGTATCTGAGATCAGTTAAAAATTATCAATTGGCAGAATTTGGGAGAGTTTTCAGTTTCCCGTCAGAACTCAGCAAAATTAGAAGAAACAAAAACATATATTTTATATTTCGTTCAAAAACGGTGCGTATAGCTTGAGGTTTGTTACTTTGGACCACTGAGAAAAGTAGACCCAGGCTGTTGTAATATAACTGAATATAACATAACACTTAACATGATCAATTATTGAGTTCTCGCGGCAGCAATAAAATCTGGTAGCAATAACATTTTCTAATCCGAACTAATCCTTTAATTACCCTTCCAAAGATGTAAAACAACAGCCGACAATAGCTACTGATTGTTTCTGAAACAGCCTCTGATCGCAATGAAAACATTGACTGGTGACAATAGATAAAGCATAAATTACTCCTATGAAGTTTATTGTTTTGAGATTTCCAAAATCAGAAACTGGTTAAATTGAATTACAATTATGTATATCTATATACTTTTATATTTGCACTGCGACTTGTAAAGAAAATTTTGTTTCTAACATTCAACCTACCATTTAACAATTTTATTAGCACTATGACAAATATTGAAATTATTTTGAATCTATTTATAGGAAAAGACAGCGCCCGTGTAGTTGCAACACAATGAGAAAAAATTCAATTTCTAACATTTGGCCTGTCACTTAAGTTAACCATGCACATGGTAATTAGCACCACGAAAAAGCCCTGGGCCGATTTAATCCGTGGAACGACTTAGGGGCATACCTCAGTTGCTGACTTTATTTTTGGCCGACTTCCCCCATGGGCGACTTAATTTGGGCACGACTTCCCACCATTTACGCGCTCGTTTCAATCAGAAGTCATAAGATATGCTTTGGAAGCAAAAAATTAAGATAAAAACCTAAAAAAAAATGGGAATGACGAATTTCGTGTTTTGCGCTGGCCGATTTTTACAGTTATGTCACGTAAAGTGTAAAATGCAAAAATGAATATTACACAGTAATTAGACTTGAATATTTCTCCATTTGAACTTTATATATGCCAAGATTATTTTAATGTGATTTTGTTATAAATTACATTTAATTGAATATATTGATATATATGCATTCCCAATAAAATATAACAAAATACAGATTAAATTTCAAAAAGATATTTAATAACATTTGATAAATAAAAGTTGTCAGAAAGGTTATAAACAACATCTCAAAAGTGTTTTGTTTTATCAGAAAAACCCCATCAATTAGCTCCGCCCACGCATAAAAAGTTCCTCTATAAATAGACACAGAGATCTGAACTGAAAAAGATTAACAGTGACTGCATTATGCAATCATATGTAACAACTGGGGTAATTTGGAAGACAACTTTTACAGGGACTGTACACGTAATGACCCGTCTATCTGTCTGTCCGTCCATGGACACATTCCGTTTCCGGACGATAACTTTAGTTCTAATGGTTTGAGCTGAGTTAAATTTGGCATGTGGATTTAGTATGACAAAATACAGGATGGGTTCGATTTCCGTTTTTAGTGGCCCATTTGCAGTAGAGTTATGGCCCTTTATTTATGGGAATTTAGCCCAACTTTTTGTTTCCGGATGATAACTTTAGTTTGCCTTGACCGATTTATTTCAAATTTTCAGTTTTTTGTTTTTGGCCACAAAATACAGCTCAAGTTCACTTTTGACCACAATCACATATACCTTTCCAGAGTTATTCCCCTTAAATGATTGCAAATTTGTGGATTTTGTGGTTTCCGGATGATAACTTTAGTTTGCCTTGACCGATTTTTTTCAAATTCTCAGATTTTGTTTTTGACCACAAAGCACAGCTCAAGTTCACCTTTGGCCATAATCGCATGTACCGTTCCATAGTTATTCCCCTTGAGTGATTGCAAATTTGTGAATTATGTGGTTTCCGGATGATAACTTTAGTTTGCCTTGACTAATTTGTTTCAAATTCTCAGATTTTGTTTATGACCACAAAGCACAGCTCAAGTTCACTTTCGGCCAAAATCGCATGTACCTTTCCAGAGTTATTCCTCTTGAATTTGTGCATTTTGTGTTTTCCGGATTATAACTTTAGTATGGCCTAACTGATTTTTTATTATACGCCTATTGAAAAACCATTGAATTATGGAATCAGTCTGTCTGTCTGTCCATTTGTGCATCCATTTGTCCATCCGCCAGTCTGTCCGTTCGTCAACATTTGGTTTCCAGATGATACCTTTAGTATTTTTTTTCTCGATTGACTCCCAAACTTGGTATGTGGTTTAATCAAAACAAAAGACAGGTCAAGTTCGAATATGGGGTCAGTTCGAACTTCGAAGTTCCCCTGAATTATGTACCTTGTTGGACATAGAATGCATCAAATATTTGGTTTCTGGATGATAACTTTTATTATTTGTTTTCCGATTGGTTCCAAACTTGTTATGTTGTTTAATCAAAACAAAATACAGGTCATGTTCGAATATGGGGTTGGTCCAAACAATTTTCACCCTCACCCCCATCCTTACCCCAACCCTTCAAAAATACAAAACGGGCGTATACTGTCCCGCTACGTGGTGCTCTTGTTAGTTTTTCTCCAATTTTAATTTCTTATTGTATTGTGATGCTTGCATCATGAAGTACTACAGACTACTGGCTGAATGCATTTTATTTATACATGTACCCAATGCAACATTGTACAGCACCATAATTGAAGACCAGTGACTTCGATCAGCTGGGAATAGTGGCGATCTTGTACCGTAATATCTCGGCTCTACAAAACCCTAAGTATTCTGATATGCACTATACACATGTTTTTAGTGGGAAAACTTTATTGAAATGGCCAGATATCAAAGAGATTTTAATAGTGTTAAATATAGAACAACGGGAAACTGCCAGTTGTCATAATCGGCCGATGCCCCGTAACCAGCTAGTTCTGATTGCCGATTCTGATTATTGGTTCATCACTATTCTTGTATTAGTAATACACCTTTTGCATGACTGGGGGGTTGAGCTTATTATTCCATAATAGGTTACAAATGAGATGCTGACATCATGTATTTTTTATACTAAAACCAATGGCCCAGACTTAGCTGGTTCAACCTCAATAATATCAAGGGCCAAACACAAATTTTGAAGCCCCCAATCCCCCAAATTTGCATACAAAACTGAAATTCAAAAGTCCTATCTGGTCCTCCATACTTATAGTACTGCGTCTGCACAGTAACAAGGAAGAGACCAGAATTTGTGCAAAGCATCATTCTTTTGTTTGGCCCTAGTCACTTAATATCTCTACTGACATCTGTGCAATAAATTCTCATTTTTGAAGATGCCAGACACAAATAAATTATGATTTTCTTGGAATCAACAGTGTAGCAAGATTTTGGAAGTGAATAATGGTGGTTTTGGAGGTTCAGGGCCGTAACTTTATAATTGGCTGAACTTTGGCGAAGCCAAATTTGAGCTTTTGTCATGGCCCATCATCCGTCTGTCCGTACGCCAGCAATTGGATACGGCTTGGGCTAGAGGCCGTATTTATGAACCGATCTTTATGAAACTTTTTGGATACCTTTGTTATGACCGTGGGACGAGAAAGAGTGTTTTTGGGTGCGGTCCGAAATTCAAGATGGCTGCCAGCCGCCATTTTGTACCGACGATGCAGAAATCTGTTTTTTGTACAGAACTTCCATATGAAAGCTCTGATTTGAATAATTTTTTGTATGAATGTTTAGTACCATGAGATACATTACATATCATACGGGTTTTTTTCTTGTGCTTAAATTATGCAAATTAGACTAACTTTGATTTATTTAGTGTTACTTTCAACACTGTCAGTGCAAATGCCAATACGGCTCAGACTAGAGGCTGCATTTATGAACCGATCTTTACGAAACTTTTGGGTACCTTTGTTATCACCGTGGGACGAGAACGAGTGTTTTGGGGTCCAGTCCGAAATTCAAAATGGCCACTGGCAGCCATTTTGTTCAAAATTAGGGGCAATCAGATTTTTGCACAGAACTTCCACATGAAAGCTCTGATTTGAATAATTTTTGGTGTGAATGTTTAGTACCATGGGATACATCACATATAATACGGGTTTTTTTCTCGGAAAATTATGCAAATTAGATGAACTTTGATTTTTTCATTGCTACTTACACACAGTAAGTACACATGTCTATACGGCTCGGGCTAGAGTCTGTATTTATGAAAAGATCTCCACGAAATGTCTTGGGTAGCTTTGTTAACACCTTGGGACAAGAACGAGTGTTTCTGGGTGTGGTCCAAATTCAAGATGGCTGCCAGTGGCCATTTTGTACCGAAATTTGGTCTAATCAGTTTTTTGTGCACAACTTCTATATGGCTCAGGCTAAAGGCCGTATTTTTGAACCGATCTTTATGAAACTTCTTGGGTGCCTTTGTTATCACCATGGGATGAGAACGAGTGTTTTTGGGTGTGGTCCAAAATTCAAGATGGCCACCAGCAGCCATTTTGTACCAAAATTAGTGCAATCAGTCTTTTGTACAGAACTTCTGTATGAAAGTTCTGATTTGAATACATTTTTGTATGAATGTTTAGTAACATGGAATACATCACATATAGTACAGGTTTTTTCTTGTGCAAAAATTATGCAAATTCGATGAACTTTGATTTATTCAGTGCAACTTATACACTGTAAGTGCACATGTCAATATGGCTCGGGCTAGAGGCTGTATTTATCAACCGATCTTCACGAAACTTCTTGGATACCTTTGTTATCACCTTGAGATGAGAACGAGTGTTTCTGGATGCAGTCCAAAATTCAAGATGGCTGCCAATGACCATTTTGTACCGAAATTAGGGCCAATCAGTTTTTTGTGCACAACTTCTATATGGCTCAGGCTAAAGGCCGTATTTTTGAACCGATCTTTATGAAACTTCTTGGGTGCCTTTGTTATCACCATGGGATGAGAACGAGTGTTTTTGGGTGTGGTCCAAAATTCAAGATGGCCACCAGCAGCCATTTTGTACCAAAATTAGTGCAATCAGTCTTTTGTACAGAACTTCTGTATGAAAGTTCTGATTTGAATACATTTTTGTATGAATGTTTAGTAACATGGAATACATCACATATAGTACAGGTTTTTTCTTGTGCAAAAATTATGCAAATTCGATGAACTTTGATTTATTCAGTGCAACTTATACACTGTAAGTGCACATGTCAATATGGCTCGGGCTAGAGGCTGTATTTATCAACCGATCTTCACGAAACTTCTTGGATACCTTTGTTATCACCTTGAGATGAGAACGAGTGTTTCTGGATGCAGTCCAAAATTCAAGATGGCTGCCAATGACCATTTTGTACCGAAATTAGGGCCAATCAGTTTTTTGTCACAACTTCTATACAGCTCGTATTTATGAACTGATCTTCACAAAACATCTTGGGTACCTTTGTTTTCACCTTGGGACAGGAACGAGTGTGTTTTGGGATGCCTTTGTTATTACTGTGCTATGAGAACAAATATTTTGGGGTTCAGTCAGACCCACTCTGGGACTCAAAAGATTTCTTTTCTAGTTTAGCATCTGACTGTCACCCACCTTTACAATACTTTACCTATACATTTGTTACAGGCTATGGTCAGTATTTATATACAGACCGTTACAATACTGTAACCGTCCAGGATACGCAGTCTCCCAAACTTCACTGTGGGTGAATCTGACTAGAAACCGGGGCGTCAATGAGAGGTTCAATTTTTCCCTATGGGGGGACTAGATCTGAAAGGAATCGAAGGAACTCTGTTTAAACTTAATTAATTAATATTTATTTAATTCACATCTCATTGTATAATTTATCGGGGGGTTATTTTTAGTTCCCCCATGACTGGAATCACCAGCTTATTTCATTTACAATAACTCAATATTTACAATTTACTGGAGTGACCAGCTGTAACCCAACCAATTACACTTTCATGTAGCTGGAGTGACCAGCTTCTCTATTTGATTGGATTGACCAGTATTATTTACACTTTCTCTCTTACTGGAATAACCAATCATATTTGAATCTCAATTAAACTGTTACGTGACCAGTATGGCAGTGGGTGTAAACCTTTAAAGTGCTAACTGACATAGTGCTAGAAGCCACTATGTGGCTTCAAAGGAAGTCCAAAGTGTCCAAGATAAAATCTTCACGTTAAATTTCTTTTGTGTTTCCTAGTAATTCATAAGGATTAAAGATTGGTTCTAAGATCTGCCTTATAACGAATTATCTGAGAGAGCCTGCAGGCACCCCCCGGTAACCCGCTATAAACAGATTATTTATCAGTAAAGCTCTGATCATCAATACCAATTTAGCACTCTACCAGTCATATCCAATTCTAAGTTAGTTTTCTAAACCAAAATAACCAGTTGCAAAAGGGTTAATATATCAGGTTAAATAGTTATCAATTTTTATAAGTGCTAACAGTTTAGCACAGTTGCAATCCTTCAGTAATTTACAATTCTATAATAAATGGGACCATTGAAGGACTCACACTGGAGTAACCAGTTTATGTGAGTATTGGCAGGGTTAATTGAGATTCAGATGTAAGGCTTATACCATTAATCAAGTATCCTAGTGATTTGAAGGGTTAATTGTCCCCTATAAAAATGAAATGATCCTGGGTTTCTGGTACGACCAGTGAGAATTTCTTTGCGTTGGCAGGGGTTAATTACAATTTTAATTTCGGACTTCACAGCAAGAGTTGTTATAGTAGATTCTTCTAATTCAGGACGGACTGTACCATTACAAATTTCAACACACGCAACTCTGTTAGACTTTAGTCCAAACTGGACTAATTAACACAATGGGCCTAAAGAATAGTTATAAATCTCTGAAGAGGTTAATTTGTATTTGATTCCAGAATTTATAGTATGGATACATCTCCATCATTTTTGATTAGGCTAAGTAATTGTGCCAATGATTTAACTTAAAAGTCCTAATAAAATAACGGTAACATGTTGCAGCTGGACAGAATGAGCCTTCATTCTGGCCCGGTGAAACATTGTACCATCCACCGGCTCGAGTCGTCGGACTGCACTAAGTTACAGCAACAAGGGAGTATTTTCCCTGGTTCCCATCTTAAAGTGCTACGAGATATACACCTTTTTTGTTTTAGGGTTGTTCTCGATCAATTCTTGATATTTTTAGATCGTTATTTCTCGCTGGGAATAACCCAGCATTCAGAGTGTCAAATCGGCGTCTGCACTGGCTTTTATAGGTCAAGAATTCCACAATTTTTGTGGGGTCACGTGATAATACTCTCGACGTCAATTTATTTCAATTATTGATTGTTTTAAAGTTACTATGTAACTTTGGTGCCGGCATGTATTTTCAACATGCGCGAATGAATAATAAGAACATTTCTCGTTGCGAATTTCCCTTTTTCTGCGGCAGATAAGCTGCTTTGCTATGATATTTCCAACTTTCAACATTGAAACGGTTAAAATGTAGGACGCAGGAAACACCCGCAACGCGCATGACAGTGACTGAGTTTCGATTGAAAAGAGAAATGGCTGTGATCAAATTTGTGCCAATTTACCGTGAAAAAATGCCAATTTCTCAAATGGGATGATTTGTTTGGGACAATCATGGAACAATTTTAATCCACGATGATTCGAGGAAATAGCAACGAGGTATGTTCTTACATGACAGATTTGGTTTATACGTCAATTTCACTCCGAGGTGGAGACGGCAATTCGTCCTTGAATTTGTACACACGGAGTTGCAAAACGCAACAAGATTGAAAGGCACTACGTATTCGGGAAGCAATTAAATTATTGTTTTGAGATTTTGACTGAATACGAAAGCCAACAGGTCCATTATTTCACATTACCCTCTGCCAAATGTGTTCAGTGTCCTCCCGAACACACCAAACCAAATGTTGCATGAAATAATGTAATGTTTAGGTTGCACAGGCCCAGTGCAGTTCTGATTTCCAAAGCCCAAAGGTGGGACAGAGTTAATAATACCAAAGAGGATTACAGTACTGTACTGCTTTAAATTAATTAGGGACACTTCGAAAGTGAAATTAGATAAATATTTTTTTTTTTTTTTTTTAACACATATGGGTCGCGCTGTTTGCAAATAGCAGGGGAAATGTAATGCCACACTTTCAGCTATGACAACCAAATTTTTAAAACCTAGTCAGCATGTCTGATAGCTATGCATCAGCATTTTTAATATTAATTATTATTATGCTATTTTTTTTTTTTTATTATTTTGTTTTATGCCAGATACTTGCATGAGAAATTATTCATTTTGTTTTTGAATGCCGAACTTTCAACCAAGGAGACAAAATTTTCAAAAAAAATCATGTCATCCCAGCTGACAGCTGTGCATTGTTATAGACAATTTGATTGTAATTTGGCCTGGATGTGCCCTACTCCAAATATTAATAATGGCAATTATGTTTATAAGAATGATAAGGTTTAGTGTGGTGTCTCTTCTCTCGTTCTTTCTGATGATGGAAATTGGTCGATCTTGTAGTATCTGTGTTCTGTATCTCTCTCATTGGTCGTGCTGTTGGTCTGGTAGCAGTACTACTAGCTGATCGCCGGAAAGTGTGAATAGCCCTTGTGTTTTTCTCTACCTGTTCCGAAAGTGTCCCAACTTATCCAACTAATTCTTGAACTGACTAATTCAAGGTGTTGATGCTATCACCAAAAGTGTCTGCTTTCTGTGGAGGTTGCTGTTTTGAAAATTCTAACATGAGAGTTATCTGCTTGGTGTTCAAACTGATAGTGTCCACGACATGCAACAGTGTTTGTTGTAACTCAGTCATCTGTGAACTTATATTGCCTGAAGTACACTCGTTAGCAGCCGTAGCCCCCAGAGAGGATGATGTGGTTAGCACGGAACTATTTGAAGAAGCTGATGAGGAAGAAGAAGACAACAAAGATGATGAAGAACAAGTCGAAAAAACAGAAACAACAGATTGTGCATCTTCTTGGTCTGGTAATTCCATGACAGAATCTGCAAACTTCACAAATCTCAGATCCAGTGGCTCTTCTGACACTTCTTGAACGATTAAGTTTAGTGGCTGTTCGCTGGTAGAAGTAGATGGAATGCTGTGTATATGAGTTGAAGGTGGAAGATGTGAGGTTGTAGTGGTGCTCTGTTTTGTTGCGTCTATATGTTCTGGTGCTGGCTTTGTTATGATGGTGTTTTTTGGTGGTTGTGATTCACATGTTGCTTCTGAAGTTGTTGTTATTTTATCTGTACATGTAGCTGCTTGTGGTAAGACTGGTGTTTGGCACCTTGGAAGGGTTTGCATCGTTGTCTGTGGTTGTGGGTACTGGTTGGGTGTGTCTTTATTGATGTTTTCTGTTCCCAATAGTTGGGGTAATATGTTTTCTGTTGTCTCTTTGTCTGTGAGTGGTATATTTGTGATTGTAATGGCTTCTTGCAGGATGTCAATTTCTCTGTTTGCAGTGGTAGTGGTACATGTAGTTTTCTTGCTGTTCCCCTTTGGCTTTGCTCTCTGTGCCCATAGTTTCTCTGACTGTAACTTGCTTAGTGGTGTCATATATTGTGATGCATTGATTGGGTCTGTACTTTTCTTTAGAAATAAGCTTTCGTCAGCAACAACTTCACTCCTTTCCTCCATTTCTTCTTTCTTCATCTTATGTAAGGTATAGCCTGACACATGTTTTCTCAAGTCTCTTTCATTTGCTGTCTTGAACAAACAGAGGGAACAGTAAAAAGGCACCCTTTCTAATTTGGTGTGGTATTTGAAGATGTGTGCAAGCACTCTAGCCCTCTCGCCCTCATATTTACATGCATTGCATCTATAAGCTCTTCCCCGTAGGCTCACAAAAGACTTGCTGAGGTGTGACATCCTGAAAGGAAAGTAAAAAAAAAACTACTTAGAGTGTCGGCTTTGTAGCAGACAAATTTTTGACATCTCTTACCAACATTTAATTATAACTATAATGTTTGGTAGACTGAAACTTCTTTAGTGCTGCTTTCTTCCACTTCAAGTCTTCATCACCGTGGTAAGGCTTCAGCTTATTGTGATGAACCACCTTTTGCTTACCTTGTTCATCAAGTTGTATCCTGTAAATTAATTCATTAATTTTCTCTAAAACTAAAAATGGGCCTTCATATAGGGGTTGAAGTTTTGGACAAATACTTTTAATCTTTGCTTCATTCATGTACCAGACAAGGTCGCCACTTTGATAGTGGTTTACTGACACTTTGACATCATACAAGTCTTTTTGTCTCTTAACAGATTTATTTAAGTGATTTCTGGCAACAATGTGGGCTTCTTGCATTCTGTTTCTCAACTTTTCTACATAGTCCCCATAACTGGTTATTTCTTGTTCATCAATACTTCTACCCCCAAACACAATTTCAGAAGGGAGTCATACTTCACGGCCTAGCATCAGGAGGTTGGATGTTAATTGAGTTGAATCATGGGGTGTGGCTCTGTAGGCAGCAGCTAAACACCTTAAATTTAAATCCCAGTCAGTCTGTTGACCCTTTAAGTAAGCCTTAATCATTCTCAACAAGGTGCGGTTGAATCGTTCAATTTGGCCATTGCATTTGGGGTTATAGGGACTTGTTCTGGTCTTCGTATTTCAAGTAATCTGCACAGTTCTTGGAAGATCTCCCCTTCATAATTTCGACCCTGGTCTGAATGGAGTGTGAGAGGACAACCGAACCTACTTATGACCTCATTTAATATCTTGTTAGCACAAATTTCAGCAATTTGATTGGGCACTGGAAAAATTTTGACCCATTTAGTAAAATAATCTGTTACTAGTAGGATGTATCTATTCCCTCGGGGTGTCAAGGGTAATGGGCCTAAAAGGTCAGTTGCCAAGCGGTCAAGTGGTGATCCTGTTTTCATGGTTCCCAGTATTGCTTTTGGATGTTTAATAAGTGGTTTGTTAGCTGCACATTCATGACACTTTACAATCCAAATTCGTATGTCTTCGCTGATTCCAAACCAGTAGTAACGTTGTAAAGTTTTCTCCCTTGTCTTCTTGTTTCCAAGATGTCCAGACAGAATGTTTTGATGCATCTGTAGCAGGACTTCCTCCCGTAGAACTTTGGGTGCTAACAGTTGAAGATGGGTTCCTGTATTATCTCTGCAGTGAAAAATCTTCCTCAGTACTTCATTTTTCAAAAGTAAGGAGTCCCAAATATGCCAATAGAACTTTATTGCTGAACTTAATCCAATCACGTCACTCCATTTTGGTTGTGCTTTATTTTCCATCCAAGTATAGACTACCCCTATGTCGGTATCTTCCCTTTGGAGTTTTTGTAACATCTTATCAGTATACTGATTCGTCCATGGCGTAAAAATATGACCAGACTCTGGTTCTAATCGTGGTTTATTTTTGCCAGCTGCCCTGGTTTCTACTTTCCTCAGTGCTGGATTTTCTTGTGGCTTACCCTGTGCCAAGCTTGAGGTGATGGATTCTGTATCTGTAAATTTATCCCAAGAGCTCATCATTTCGAGGGATCTTTTTTCTGCACTTTTTACATGGGCTGCACTTGAGAGGCTCCAGATGGTCAGTTTTGTGGCACTCACATTCTCTCGGATTTTCACAATGGGACATTGCATCTGCGTTCAAGTGTTTCCTTCCAGCCCTGTGCTCTATTTGGAAATTATAGTCGGAAAGTATTTCTATCCATCGAGCTATTCTACTTTTAGGTTCCTTGAAACTGAAAAGCCATATGATTGCTTGATGATCAGTTCTGATCAAGAAGCGTTGTCCGAGTAAATGCTGTCTGTAGTATTCTACAAAGTAGCGGACCGCTAACAGTTCCTTATCAGTGATGCAGTAGTTTTTCTCGGCCTTATTCAGAGCTCGGCTCCCATATGCTATGACCCTTTCCATTCCATTTTGTCTCTGAGTACTGCGTCGATGCTGGTATCTGAAGCATCTGAGTCCAATATGTATTCACCGTCATCTCTTGGGTAGGCCATTACAGATGAGCTGCTCAATTCCTCTTTCAATTTTTCAAATGAATTTTGACACTCAGTTGTCCAAATAAATTTCTTATTTTTTTTGGTAAGCTCCACCAGTGGTCTCGAGATAATTGCAAAGTCCTTTATAAATCTTCGGTAATATGAACCCATCCCGATATATTGACGAATTTGATGTATGGTTTTGGGCCTCGGCCATGATTTTAATTTTTGGACATTGTCTGGATTTGGTTTCACTCCATCTTTAGATATTACATGTCCCAGGAAGGTCACTTCAGTTTGCATCAGATTACATTTTTCAGGCTTTAGCTTCAACCCTGCTTTTCTAATTCTTTCCAAGATTTCGGTTAGCCTTTCTGTGTGTTCTTGGAAATTTTTCCCAAAACATATAATGTCATCAATATATACAAGTAATGTTTGCCATTGTAGTCCATGCAGGGCAATTTCCATCAATCGCTGAAAAGTTGAGCAACTATTGGCCATTCCAAAAGGCATCATGGTGTTTTTATACAATCCGTAACGGGTGGCAAATGCTGTTTTGCATATATCTTCTTTCTTTACGGGTACTTGATGATACTCAGCTGTTAAGTCTAATGCTGAAAAGTGTATAGAGCCTGAAATAGCATCTAAACAGTCTTGTATTCTTGGTAATGGGAAAGCATCTTTCACAGTGACCTCATTAAACCTTTCGGTAGTCGCAGCATAGGCGTAACTTACTATTCTTTTTCTTAACTAAAACAATGGGAGAAGCCCATGGTGACTTTGATTTTCGGATGGTTCCCTGTTTTTCTAATTGCTCAATCATCTTCTTTTCCTCCTCTGCATAAGCGATAGGTACCTGCCGTGGTGGTTGTTTGATCGGCTTTGCATTGCCTGTTTCTACCGCGTGTTCAATTAAGTTAGTGCATCCCAGATCAGCTTCATTTTTAGCTCAACTTTGACGAAGTCAAATTTGAGCTATTGTCATGGCCCGTCCGTCCGTCCGTCCGTCCATCCGTCCGTCCGTCCGTCCGTCCGTCCGTTCGTCTGTCTGTCTGTCTGTCCGTCCGTCCGTCCGTCCATCTGTCCGTCTGTCCCTGCGTCAACAATTGGCTATGGCTCGGGCTAGAGGTCTTATTTATGAACCGATCTTTACGAAACTTCTTGGGTACCTTTGTTATGACCGTGGGACGAGAACGAGTGTTTTTGGGTGCGGTCCGAAATTCAAGATGGCTGCCAGCCGCCATTTTGTACCGATGATGCAGAAATCTGTTTTTTGTACAGAACTTCCATATGAAAGCTCTGATTTGAATAATTTTTTGTATGAATGTTTAGTACCATGGGGTACATCACATATAATACAGGTTTTTTTCTCGTGCGTAAATTGTGCAAATTAGACTAATTTTGATGTTTTTTGGTGTTAATTTCAGCACTGTAAGTGCAATTGCCATTACGGCTCGGGCTAGAGGCCGTATTTATGAACCGATCTTTACGAAACTTCTTGGGTACCTTTGGTATCACCGTGGGACGAGAACGAGTGTTTTGGGGTCCGGTCCGAAATTCAAGATGGCCGATGGCAGCCATTTTGTACAAAATTAGGTGCAATCAGATTTTTGCACAGAACTTCCATATGAAAGCGCTGATTTGAATAATTTTTTGTGTGAATGTTTAGTACCATGGGATACATCACATATAATACGGGTTTTTTTCTCGTGCAGAAATTATGCAAATTAGATGAACTTTGATTTATTCAGTGCTACTTATACACTGTAAGTGCACATGTCAATACGGCTCAGGCTAGAGGCTGTATTTATCAACTGATCTTCACGAAACTTCTTGGGTACCTTTGTTATCACCTTGGGATGAGAATGGGTGTTTCTGGGTGTGGTCTAAAATTCAAGATGGCTGCCAGTGGCCATTTTGTACCGAAATTAGGTCTAATCAGTTTTTTGTACACAACTTCTATACAGCTCAGACTAGAGGCCATATTTATGAACCAATCTTTACGAACCTTGTTGGGTACCTTTGTTATCACCGTGGGATGAGAGCAAGTGTTTTTGGGTGTGGTCCGAAATTCAAGATGGCCACCTGCAGCCATTTTGTACCAAAATTAGTGCAATCAGTCTTTTGTACAGAACTTCGGTATGAAAGTTCTGATTTGAATAAATTTTTGTATGAATGTTTAGTAACATGGAATACATCACATATTCTAAGGGTTTTTTTTTCGTGCAGACATTATGCAAATTAGATGAACTTTGACTTATTCAGTGCTACTTGCACAATGTGAGCACACATGTCAATACGGCTCAGGGTAAAGGCTGTATTTATGAACCGATCTTCACAAAACTTCTTGGGTACCTTTGTTATCACCTTGGGACGAGAATGAGTGTTTCTGGGTGCGGTCCAAAATTCAAGATGGCTGCCAGTGGCCATTTTGTACAAAATTAGGTCCAATCAGTTTTTTGTCACAAGTTCTATACAGCTCGTATTTATGAATTGATCTTCACAAAACTTCTTGGGTACCTTTGTTTTCACCTTGGGACAGGAACGAGTGTGTTTTGGGGTGCCTTTGTTATCACTGTGCTATGAGAACAAATATTTTGGGGTTCAGTCAGACCCACTCTGGGACTCAAAGTTTTCTTTTCTAGTTTAGCATCTGACTGTCACCCACCTTTACAATACTTTACCTATACATTTGTTACAGGCAACGGTCAGTATTTATGTACAGACCATTACAATACTTTACATGTACCTTTGTTATCAGGTCATTACCTAGATGTTTGTCATTGCTGTGTCACATACTATACATGTGCATGTCTTTGTCTTGACAAGTTGAGCTACAGTGTCATTGACACTTTCATTTGAAAATACATCCTGATATTGATTGAGTGTAGATGATAGCTTCTCTTGCTCAAGGCGTGACAAATTTGCCGAGGCACTTTCAAACATTTCTTTCAGGTGATCTGGTACATGATGCGATGCACTCGCATTATCGACCCTTTTCACATTAGCAAAATGTTCAGCATCAAATTTAGTTGATTCATCGTGCGCTTTGCTGAATTGAATTCTGCGCATGTAGGCGAAAATTGGTAGATTCTTCAGGATTTTCACAATCAATTACTTCTGCAGTGCTAGTAAAAGTCTCGGCTCTTCCAATCACTGCATCTTGATTGACATGCGCATCAGCTGGAAAGAGGTTCATATTTCTAACCTTTGCTGTTGTATTATTTGTAATATCTGCTATACAAGGCGCCATTAGTAAGGAAGTGCTTTCAGTGAAGGATGGGGTGGGTTCGAGAAGTACTTCACCAAGTTCAACTTCACAAGGCGGTCTATCTATTAAAACATCTAAAATGGCCTCGCTGTTCCCTTTCACGACATAATGATCAGCTGCACGGATTTTGTAGCTTTCTTCCAGGCCAACTTGCATACAGGGGACATCATGTTCCTCAAATTTGATTATGCCTTTACTCAACAATATGTCAGCTGGACCTTCTTCCCCTTGTAATATGTCTATTCCTAGTAAGGCATCATCATCAATTTCAGCCACTAGAATATCTGTGGTTATCTTGAGTGTTCCCATTTTAATTTCAAATTTACCTTTTCCAAGCTCTCGAATCGGCTCTCCATTTGCACTTTTCAGACATGAGCTTTTAATTAGTGGTGGTCTTTCTCCCATGGGTATTCGGTTAAATATTTTCTCTGAAATTATAGTTTTTGATGCTCCTGTGTCAGCTGTAAAAATTAATTTCACGCCTTTGATTTCGCCATTTACATAAACTCCATCAGCTCTTGGAACTTTCCTTTTTATAATAACCATTTCACTGTCCTCTGATTTAGGTGGGTGGGAAAATTTTTCCGAAGTTTTGTTTTCATTTACAAATTGGTCATTTTCTGTTTGATTTCCTTGGACCAACCCTCGACTGGTAGGGTCAGTCGTAGCTAGTTTAAACCTTTATTTCCTGTGTTACTTGCATTGGGCTCTTGAGCCTTAATGGAATGATCCATTGTTTGGTAGTCTTTGTTCCACCTGAAGTGTGAGGGTTGTGCCCTCTGCTGAGGATTACAGTTACATGTAGCTTGAGAGGTGTTTTGCCCGCCAAAGAAATTTTCTTGAGTTCTCCAGTTGGAAGTTCTGCTTCTATTGAACGATGTTCCATTGTTGCTATTGTACTGGTTCCGTTGCCACACACCGTTGTAAGCAGGTTTGCGTTGTGCAAAGTGTGGACAATGCCTCTTTATGTGGCCTGGAGAGTTGCAGAAATAACAAATGGGTGGCTCTGCATTAAAATTTCTTGGTTGACATAATTTAGCGACATTATTGGACGCTTTTGTGATATTTTCAACTTTTTCTTCTAAATTAGAAACAACTGCCAGCACCTTTTCGAATTTCTCGTCACCGTTCTCATTTGATTGATTTTTGGATGCAGGTACTTTATTTGATATTTTAGCTGATTTTCCATTTCTACCAGTGACTTTAATGTTTCTGAGAACACCTTTATTTCCTTTTCCCTTCTTTGTGTCACTAATTTCATCATCAAAGTCTTCTGTTGAGCTGTCTGTGTCTGAATTAATTTTTCGCGTTAATCTTTTATATTTTCTGTCATTGCAGTAGTCTCTCTTGTTCCTGTTTTTGGTTTCTATGAAGTTAATAACTTGAACAACAGCATCATCAATGCTGGTGGGTTCTTTAAAGAACTCCACTTGAAATCTTACTTCTTGATCGAGTAAGCCTTCCAAAAATTTCCTGAGTAAATCTTCCTTCTTTGTTGCCATATCTCTATTGGGGTATGCTTTATCATACAGCCTTTTCAAATCAACTGCAAATTTTTCAATACTTTCGTGTGTCTGCTGATTTCGGTTCCGAAATCGTACTCCATAGGTTTTAGAAGTTTCTATTTTTCTGTACCTATTAGCTAGTTCAGACACTAATTTCCTATAGTCTGACCGTACTTCATGGGTCAATTGCCCAAATACAAAATCTCCAGCTTGCCGTTGTAAACGAGGTGAAATTTCATCCAATTTGTCACTATCTGACCACCCTCGTCTATTTGCAACTTCGTCAAATCTGTTATACCAGACGTGCCAATCTTCCTTTCCGGAAAATACAGGTAACTTACATACATGAAATTCCACTTTTATAACTGGAAAGTGCTCTAGAATTCACTGTTTTTATGGGTGGACTCTGTGAGTTGTAGTCGACATCACTCACTTCGGTAGAGTCTTCGTCGCTGGACTCGTAACTGCGCACCGATCTGTAAATGGGATATCTCTGGGTCTAGCAGTCCTGGTATCACCGGCCCCATTTCTTGTGATTCCCTCTTGAGTATCGTTATTCCCATTGGAGTTACATGTAATGTTTACCAACTCTTTAACTGCATCTCGAAATCCTTTAGTCATTTCATTTACCATTCCCCGCATTTCAAAAATCATGCGTTCGTTTTTACTGCAAGTATCCATAACCATTTCCTGTATATCAAAATTAAAAAGTCCTTTGTTGGTGGTTCTTGCTTCAGAACCCGCTCTGCTATGGTGATACTTCTCTACAAAAGGTACCTCGGTGTTCGTCAATGTGGAATCGGTGTCCATTTGACCATCTGGTCCCTTAACCATGCCCCGCATATTAAAATTCATGCGATCATCATTATACATACATGTGCTCATTCCCCGCATATTAAAATTATTGCGTTGCTTGTCGCTACGTGCAATCGCCCCAATATCAATAGTCATGCATTCATTTTCATTCGAGCATGTATCTAGTCCTATACCATGCTTATCACCAAGCTCTTCTCTTTCATGACTTCTTGTAGAAGTTTGATGTGCAGTTAAGATCACTGTTTCATTTTTCTCATTTGCATTATCTGTTCTTGCTTCATTTTCCATTAATTCATTATTTTCATCTAAGGCACACTGGTCCAAGTTAGTTTCATCACCACTATCAGCCTGGGCAACTTCTACTTTATTTTTCTTACTCTTAACCATTTTATTTAATGTTATATTTTCTAGTAAGACAGGTTCGTATCTCTGGATACAAATTAACTTAATTTTAATTCTTTATCTGTATCCTGGTGCAGCCTCGCCAAAATGTAACCGTCCAGGATACGCAGTCTCCCAAGGGGACCTAAACTTCACTGTGGGTGAATCTGACTAGAAACCGGGGCGTCAATGAGAGGTTCAATTTTTCCGTATGGGGGGGACTAGATCTGAAAGGAATCGAAGGAACTCTGTTTAAACTTAATTAATATTTATTTAATTCACATCTCATTGTATAATTTATCGGGGGGTTATTTTTAGTTCCCCCATGACTGGAATTACCAGCTTATTTCATTTACAATAACTCAATATTTACAATTTACTGGAGTGACCAGCTGTAAACCAACCAATTACACTTTCATGTAGCTGGAGTGACCAGCTTCTCTATTTGATTGGATTGACCAGTATTATTTACAATTTCTCTCTTACTGGAATAACCAATCATATTTGAATCTCAATTAAACTGTTACGTGACCAGTATGGCAGTGGGTGTAAACCTTTAAAGTGCTAACTGACATAGTGCTAGAAGCCACTATGTGGCTTCAAAGGAAGTCCAAAGTGTCCAAGATAAAATCTTCACGTTAAATTTCTTTTGTGTTTCCTAGTAATTCATAAGGATTAAAGATTGGTTCTAAGATCTGCCTTATAACGAATTATCTGAGAGAGCCTGCAGGCACCCCCCGGTAACCCGCTATAAACAGATTATTTATCAGTAAAGCTCTGATCATCAATACCAATTTAGCACTCTACCAGTCATATCCAATTCTAAGCTAGTTTTCTAAACCAAAATAACCAGTTGCAAAAGGGTTAATATATCTGGTTAAATAGTTATCAATTTTTATAAGTGCTAACAGTTTAGCACAGTTGCAATCCTTCAGTAATTTACAATTCTATAATAAATGGGACCATTGAAGGACTCACACTGGAGTGACCAGTTTATTTGAGTATTGGCAGGGTTAATTGAGATTCAGATGTAAGGCTTATACCATTAATCAAGTATCCTAGTGATTTGAAGGATTAATTGTCCCCTATAAAAATGAAATGATCCTGGGTTTTCTGGTATGACCAGTGAGAATTTCTTTGCGTTGGCAGGGGTTAATTATAATTTTAATTTCGGACTTCACAGCAAGAGTTGTTATAGTAGATTCTTCTAATTCAGGACGGACTGTACCATTGCAAATTTCAACACATGCAACTCTGTTAGACTTTAGTCCAAACTGGACAAATTAACACAATGGGCCTAAAGAATAGTTATAAATCTCTGAAGAGGTTAATTTGTATTTGATTCCAGAATTTATAGTATGAATTTAATACATCTCCATCATTTTTGATTAGGCTAAGTAATTGTGCCAATGATTTAACATAAAAGTCCTAATAAAATAACGATAACATGTTGCAGCTGGCCAGAATGAGCCTTCATTCTGGCCTGGTGAAACATTGTACCGTCCACCGACTCGAGTCGTCGGACTGCACTAAGTTACAGCAACAAGGGAGTATTTTCCCTGGTTCCCATCTTAAAGTGCTACGAGATATACACCTTTTTTGTTTTAGGGTTGTTCTCGATCAATTCTTGATATTTTTAGATCGTTATTTCTCGCTGGGAATAACCTGGCATTCAGAGTGTCAAATCGGCATCTGCACTGGCTTTTATAGGTCAAGAATTCCACAATTTTTGTGGGGTCACGTGATAATACTCTCGACGTCAATTTATTTCAATTATTGATTATTTTAAAGTTACTATGTAACTTTGGTGCCGGCATGTATTTTTAACATGCGCGAATGAATAATAAGAACATTTCTCGTTGCGAATTTCCCTTTTTCTGCTGCAGATAAGCTGCTTTGCTATGATATTTCCAACTTTCCACATTGAAACGGTTAAAATGTAGGATGCATGAAACACCCGCAACGCGCATGACAGTGACCGAGTTTCGATTGAAAAGAGAAATGGCTGTGATCAAATTTGTGCCAATTTACCTAGAAAAAATGCCAATTTCTCAAATGGGATGATTTGTTTGGGACAATCATGGATCAATTTTAATCCATGATGATTCGAGGAAATAGCAACGAGGTATGTTCTTACATGACAGATTTGGTTTATACGTCAATTTCACTCCGAGGTGGAGACGGCAATTCGTCCTTGAATTTGTACACATGGAGTTGCAAAACGCAACAAGATTGAAAGGCACTACATATTCGGGAAGCAATTAAATTATTGTTTTGAGATTTTGACTGAATACGAAAGCCAACAGGTCCATTATTTCACAATACTTTATATGTACCTTTGTTATCAGGTCATTACCTAGATGTTAGTTATTGCTGTGTCACATACTATACATGTACATGTCTTGACAAGTTGAGCTACAGTGTCATTGACACTTTCATTATATAAAATTATTCATGTTTCCCATTTTCAGAATATGCATCTGAATGTCGTCATTTTTACTATGACTCCACTGTTGTTTTGTTAGCGTTACTTCCCTTTCCTCTCCTGAACCCTCCTGTTATACTCCCAAGCTCTTTCGGCTTTTTTATTGACAATTTTTTATTAGCTCAACTTGACAAAGTCAAGCTCAGCTATTGCCATCACTTCTCGTCCGTCGGCGTACATATGTATGTACGTACGTTAGTATGTTAGTACGTTAGTACGTACGTCCACAATTTCCTTTGGCACACATCACAGGTCGCATTTATGATCAGATCGCTTTGAAACTTGGTATGCTTGTTTGGGGTGACCTCTAGATGCGAGCTATTGATTTTCTTCAATTTTCGTCACAAAATGTTGCCGCAGCCAACGTTCTTAGAACTTAGTTTAGTCAAACCTCAATATTTCCCTTTGGCACACCCTACAGGGCACATTTATGATTGGATTGCTTTGAAACCTGGCATGCTTGTTTGGGGTGATCTCTAGATGGGAGCTATTGATTTTCTTCCATTTCCGTCAAAAAATGTTGCCGCGGCCAACGTTCTTAGAACTTAGTTTAGTCAAACCTCAATATTTCCCTTTGGCACACCCAACAGAGCACATTTATGATTGGATTGCTTTGAAACCTGGCATGCTTGTTTGGGGTGACCTCTAGATGGGAGCTATCGATTTTCTTCCATTTACGTCAAAAAATGTTGCCACGGCCAATGTTCTTAGAACTTAGTTTAGTCAGACGTCAATATTTCCCTTTGGCACACCCTACAAGGCACATTTATGATCGGATTGCCTTGAAACCTGGCATGCTTGTTTGGGGAGACCTCTAGATGGGTTCTATCGATTTTCTTCCATTTCTGTCCATCAAAAAATGCTGCCGCTGGCAACGATCTTTGAACTTAGTTTAGTTGGGTATCAGTATATTCCTTTGGCATGCCCTACAGGCCCCATTTAAGATCAGATCGGTTTGAAAACTTTGTATGCTTGTTTGGGGTTTCCTCTGGATGGGAGCTATCGATTTTCTTCAATTTGCGTCAAAAAATGTTGCCATTGGTAATGACCTTCGATGAACTTAGTAAAAACTTAGTGCAGTTAAGCATCAACATTTCGCTTTGACACACCCTGCAGGGCACATTTATCATTGGATCGCTTGCAAACTTGGTGTGCTTGTGTGGTGTGACATCTATATGGGAGCTGTAAATTTTCTTTCTATTTGTCAAAAAATGTTGCTGCTGACCTCTGAACTTCGTTTAATCAGGCCTCAACATTTCCCTTTAACACACCCTTCAGGGCACATTTATGATCGGATCACTTTGAAACTTTGTATGTGTGTTCAGGGTGACCTCTAGATGTGGGCTATTGCTTTTTTTTCATTTCCATAAAAAATTATTGTCGTTATCACCAGCCTTTGAACTTACTGCATTTGTGCATCAACTTATCCCTTTTAAACTCTCAGCAGGGTATATTTATGAATTTCCATACCCCCCCCCCCCCCCCCCCCAAATAAAAAAAAAAAAAAAAAACCATTGCCACAAGCAATGACCTTCTGCTTAGTGCATTTGTGCATTAACATCTTCCTTTGGTATGCCTCAGAGGGCACATTCATTATCATGTTGTTTTAAAACTTTGTATGCTTTACAGGGTGATAAAGATAGGAGCTATTGATTTTCTTTTCATTTCCATCAAAAACTGTTGCTGTGAGCAACAATCTTTGAATTTATTGCATTTGTGCATCAACATTCTTTGACATGGCCTACAGGCCACATTTATCATAGGATTGTTTTTGAACTTGGTGTGCTCATTAGGCAAGACCTTTTGAGAAGAGTTATTGATTAGCATTCATTTCGGTGAAAAAAGTTCCATTTACAATAACCTCTGAACATACTGCATTTGTGTGTCAACATTCTTCCTTTAGCCAGTCTTACTGTTTACATTTAAAAATTGCGTGGATTTCACTGATGTTGTGCACACACACTGCTGTTATATTAAAATTTCATCAAATAACACAGGTACCAATGATCTTCAATTTTGCTGTTTCATTTATAACTTACCAAGTTCAAGTTTGTCAAGTTGAGCTACAGTGTCATTGACACTTTCATTAAAATTCTTGGGAGTTTAACTTGTTTTACGGAATGGGTATTCCGTTTATCCCCCCATGTTTACGTCCGGTTCATTTATGTTCAGGACGTTTTGTATTGTTGCATCTTCTACCAGATGCATTGTTTTTTCATCCTATGAAAATCTAGCTTTGCATCAGGTGCTTGTTGATCGGTTACTGAGTATGGGCCTCTGTTGTGCCTGTTTGTTTGGTTAGTTTCCGGTTTTTCCTCTTGAGGTCTGTTCAACAACATTTTGGATACATATTAATTCAGTGTTTAGTTTAAAACAGCTATTGTTTTTTCTATTAGGATACATATTATTAGCTCACCTGGCCTAAAAGGCCATGTGAACTTTTCACATCACTTTGCATCCGTCGTCAAATGTTATCTGTCGTCCAGAGTCCATAAACTTTTCACATTTTCATCTTCTTCTCTGTAACTGCTGTGCCGGTGTGAACCAAACTTGGCAGGAATGGTCTGTGGGAGATCCTCTACAAACGATCCTCATTTTGTTCCCAGTCGGATGAAAAACATGCCTTCCAGAGGCATCCTTTGATTCTGGTTGGTGGATTTCAAAAATCTTCTCTGAAACCATCAGGACAAATGTTTTTGAAACTTCACATAAATGATGACTGGGACCCCCTCTACCAACGATCCTCATTTAATGTTGATCGGGTTGCAAACCTGGCCGCAATTGCAGCTTACAGTTACTATAGAAACCCTATGAGAAATCACATTTTTATCTTCTCTGGAACTACTGAGCCGACGTGAACCACACCTGGCAGGGATAGTCTATAGGAGGTCCTCTGCAAACGATCCTCATTTTGTTCCCATGGGTTTGAAAACGTGGTTGCCAGAGGCATTCTTTGATTCTGATTGGTGGATTTTGAAAAATCTTCTCCTCTGAAACCACAGAGCCAAATGTTTTGAAACTTTGCATGGTTGATGACTGGGACCCACTCTTCTGCCTTGGGGTACGTAGGCATCATTCAAAATTTTTCGAAAATATTTATTTAATTTGTTTCAAAAATTTTTTTGATTGTTTCTGTTATGTATCCTTGATATGTTTTTTCTGTATTTTTATTTGGAAGTGTAGTGGACTTTTGATTTTGCCTTCATTATTATTGTATCTATTATAAATTATTTGGTACCTAGCATTAGTCCAGGAAGTCTGTCTCGGATTTACATGCTTGTTGTCTGCCTGTAGTCACAGTACACCTTCAATACTTGTACTATTTGGATGCGAACGTTGAAAATGGGTGTCGACCTGTGTGGTGGGTGGTGAAGTTTCGATGTCGGAACTTTCACTGCAGGCTAATACAAGTCTTTCAGTCTCTTTTTCAGAGGAACAAGAACGTGATGATGGTACTTTGATACCTGTCCGTTATGTGCTCACCCAGCGACGATGGCAAAAGAGGAAGAAGCCTGAAAGTTTTTCTATGGGAAGCTTGGCGAGATCTGGGATCAGATTGCGAGTTGGAGAACCCTCTCCGTCCCATCAGCAGTCGGGGGTTGACTGTTTCCATCGCGAGAAACTTCAGTGAGTCGGAGCACCTGTCGTTGCTTGCTGTTCCACGGAGGCATTCCCAATCTTCACCACCGAAGTTGGATTAACCTGCAGGTAGTGGTTTGAGGCATATACATATGGGACATGCGTCAAAAGATCTGGGGCCAGATGTCTATCCCGTGAGCAGCATATGGTGAAGAAGTGGATAACCACTACTCCGCAAGCCTTGTTCACGGACCTGCTGTCGCAGATTGCGCAGCTTATCACCGCATCTCAGAAGTCGTTCAGCCGTCAACAGCCTCCGGTAATGAGCTGTTGCACAGTGCTGAGTCAGTCCAGTCATCTGTTCTTTTGGATGGTGTTGACCATGATTATCAGATGGAACAATCAGATGGTGAGAGGGCTACAGAGTATGATTCTCCATCCCTCATGGAACAGCACATGAAGACTATGAATTTTATTCATCAGTTCTTCCGGATCTTGTTCCCTCTGAATAAAGTCTGCGTTTGATAGGCAAAAAACAGCTTTTGTCCCTCGATAAGGGTACCATGCAAAGGAAAGACAAGGTTCTTACCTTCCTGGGTCATTCTGCTCAGGTGTTGAATGCCTTCAGCCTGCTTAATGACACCACCCATGGCCTAGCAAATATTATAAGAAAGGCTAAAGATCTATTTATCATGAATAGAAGATCGCTAGCTCGTAGCTAGGCTGAGACAGCTGTCTTGTTTGGAATAGGGCCGTTAGAAGGAAAAAGTATGTTTTTTCCTTCCCGGTGTTGTATTCCTAGGCATCAGAGGCATTTAGTTCTACTGTTGACGCCATAGTAGCCGTATGTAAATTTAGAGCAATCTTTTCTTATAAATTAGCGGCTAACGTCATAAGTCTCCGTTTAGTGAGCTTTCCAATGCCGCAGGGGTAACACAGATATCTGTCTTCATGGATATAAAGACTTTTAGGCTGTGTTAGCTATGCTGACACTGCTATCTGTTTGGAATAAGGCTGTTAGAATGAAAGAATACATTCTTTCCTTCTCATTGTTGTATTCTTAGGCGTCACATGCATTTAGTCCTATTGTTGTCGCCTTAAGTAGTGTTATGTGAATTAAGAGCGGTCTGTTTCTATAACATTAGCTGCTAATGCCATAGCCTTATGTAATTTAGAGTGGTCTTTTCTAATACACTAGCGGCTAACATCGTAAGTCTCCGTTCAGTGAGCTTTCCAAGGCCGCAGGTAACACACATATATCTGTCTTCACTGAGATGAAGACTTCTAAGCTGAGGCTGCTGTCTGTTTGGAATCAGGGCCATTAGAAGTAAAGAGTACGTTGTTTCCTTCTTGGTGTTGTATTCTTAGGTGTCTGAGGCTTTTAGTCCTTTTATTGACGCCATATTAGTATTAAGAGCGGCCTTTTTTCCTTAACTTGAGCGACTAACATCATAAGTATCCATTTAGTGAGCATTCAAAGGTTGCAAGTTACACCGAGATATCTGTCTTCACCAAGATGAAGACTTTTAAGCTGCATTAGCTGGGCTGAGACTGCTGTCTTGTTGGGAATATGACCGCTAGAAGGAAAGAGTACATTTTTTTCCTTCTCTGGGTTGTATTCTTAGGTGTCACAGACTTTGACCTAGCTAGAATTATGAGCGGTGTTTTTTCTCTGTCATTAGCGGTTAGCGTTGTAAGTCTCCATTTAGTGAGTTTCCGTGGCTGCATTTTACAGCTTTATAATTGTCACAGATAGGAAGACCTTTAGCTGCATCAGCTGGGCTGAGACCACTGTCCTCTCGGACAAGGTACCGTTATGAGGAAAGAGGTTGTTCTCTCCTTAACTGTGTTTTTGTGTTAATTGTCTGAGGCATTTAGCTCTATTGATGACGCAATATTACCCTAGTGAGAAATTATGAGCGTTCTTTCTGGTGCCTGTCGTTAGTCCCTTTTTTCAGGAATATGTTTCCTGCAATAATCAGAACGAGGCGCAAAGAGTTCATCAAGGTTTTTATGATCGGGTGCCGGAACTTAGTTTTTCATCGCCCGCTTCATTTTATGTCCAATCTATCATCATGGATTATGATTCCACTCAGAGGATTATGGATATTATGTCAATAAGGTGTATTCTTTGTCTTGATTTCAAGGGATATGATGATGCTATACCTTCGGGTGTAATTCCTTGCAATAGTGCCATGTTTATCACATTCCTCTCCATCCTTTAGTGGCAATATGGAGTTGGTCAGACGTGATGGAGCCCTACAGTGTTATACTATTCTAAATGACTAGCACGAGAGCTTTACGAGTCGCGCTGGGTCAAAAAACTGGTCATGCTTGTTTTTTTGACTAGTTATTTTGTTATCATAAGCTTCTATTTTCTGTTATTACTCTTTCATTGAGAATAGCAGCAGGAGCATTGCTTCGGGAATGTAGCGTGAGGTTTCCTTTTTCCTCTTGTTGAAAAAAGTAATTTTTTATTTATTTACTTTATTACTGCACCGGCCATACTTATCTAGCAATTCAAGTAATGCAGGTGGGGGGGGGGGGGGGGGGGGGGGAGGGAGGGGGGGCATTTGATATTTGACTTTACTCAGGATCCTTCAACTAGTAGAGGAGGTGGACTCTGCTCTTGCGGGCCTCGCCGGGTCTTGAAATGAAGGTCCTCACCTCGATTCGTCCCAGGTTGGAGGAAGGATATCAGAGTTCGCAGACCATTGGGCCACAATCACATCCGATCCTTGGGTGTTAGATGTTTGTTCGGTTCGGGTTGTGATTATCCTTCCGGAGGCACCCCACTGTCGAGGTTGTCTCTTCCAACACAAGTTCCTTCAGACGTTTCACATCGGGAACTTTTGATTATGGAGACGGGGGCGATCGAGGTCGTCAAGGACATTCATTGAGTGGGATTTTATTCCCGCCTGTTCTTGGTGCCGAAGAAGGACGACCAACTCCGACCGGTTATCGATCTGAGTATCCTGAACAAGTCTATCATTGCTCCCAAGTTCAGCATGGAGACTTTCAGGTCGGTTCGCAGCTCCACTCACCAGGGAGATTTCGCTTCCACCATCGACCTGCGAGATGCTTACTTTCACGTTCCGATTCATTGGACATCACAACAGTATCTCAGGTTTGCTTTTCTGGGGCAAGTTTTCCAGTTCAAGGCCATGGCTTTTGGCCTTAACCTGGCTCCTTGGGCCTTCACCTGACTGATGTTGCATGTGGTAGCCTTTCATCGCACACAGTCCAGGGTCACTACTTCGGCATATCTGGACGATATCCTTCTGTGGCACTCCAATGCTGCTCTTCTGGAGTCGGATGTCGACACACTGTTGAGTCTGCTCACGTTGCTAGGGTTCAGAGTCAACGAGGAGAAGTCAGACCTGGTCCCTTCTCAATCATTATACCCCCGCTTCGAAGAAGTGGGGGCTATATAGGAATCGCCCTGTACGTCCGTCCGTCTGTACATCCGTCCGTACGTCTTTCCGGACATGAAATTCTTGTGTGTGCAACTCCTCCTACATTTATCAATCAATTTGGACAAAACCTTTCAGACATCATCACTACTAAGTGAACATGCGCATATTCCAAGATTTTTGATCTGCGACAATTTTAACCAGGTTATCTCCCTTTGACTTAGATTTATTGTGTCTTTCCATCCGAACAAATTCTTGTGTGTGCAACTCCTCCTACATTAATGAACCAATTTTGATGAAACCTTTCAAACATCATCTCTACTAAGTGAACATGTGCATATTCCAAACTTTTTAATCTGCGTCAATTTTAACCAGGTTATCTCTCTTGAACTTTGATTTAATATGGGTTTCTACATGAAATTCTTGTGTGCGCAACTCCTCCTACATTTATCAATCAATTTGGACAAAACTTTTCAGACATCATCACTACTAAGTGAACATGCGCATATTCCAAGATTTTTGATCTGCGACAATTTTAACCAGGTTATCTCCCTTTGACTTAGATTTATTATGTCTTTCCGTTCGAACAAATTCTTGTGTGCGCAACTCCTCCTACATTAATGAACCGATTTTGATGAAACCTTTCAAACATCATCTCTACTAAGTGAACATGTGCATATTCCAAACTTTTTGATCTGCGACAATTTTAACCAGGTTATCTCTCTTGAACTTTGATTTAATATGGGTTTCTGCATGAAATTCTTGTGTGCGCAACTCCTCCTACATTTATCAATCAATTTGGACGAAAGTTTACAGACATCATCACTACGAAGTGAACATGCGCATATTCCAAACAAAATTTTTGAGCTGTGGCAATTTTAACTAGGTTATCTCCCTTTAACTTAGATTTATTATGGGTTTCTACATGAAATTCTTGTGCGTGCAACTCCTCCTACATTTATCAATCAATTTGGACAAAACTTTTCAGACATCATCACTACTAAGTGAACATGCGCATATTCCAAGACTTTTGATCTGCGACAATTTTAACCAGGTTATCTCCCTTTGACTTAGATTTATTATGTCTTTCCGTTCGAACAAATTCTTGTGTGCGCAACTCCTCCTACATTAATGAACCGATTTTGATGAAACCTTTCAAACATCATCTCTACTAAGTGAACATGTGCATATTCCAAACTTTTTGATCTGCGACAATTTTAACCAGGTTATCTCTCTTGAACTTTGATTTAATATGGGTTTCTGCATGAAATTCTTGTGTGCGCAACTCCTCCCACATTTATCAATCAATTTGGACGAAAGTTTACAGACATCATCACTACTAAGTGAACATGCGCATATTCCAAAATTTTTGAGCTGTGGCAATTTTAACTAGGTTATCTCCCTTTAACTTAGATTTATTATGGGTTTCTACATGAAATTCTTCTGCGTGCAACTCCTCCTACATTTATCAATCAATTTTGACGAAACCTTTCAAACATTATCACAACTAAGTGAACATACGCATATTCCCAAATTTTTGATCTGTGACAATTTTAACCAGGTTATCTCCCTTTAACTTGGATTTATTATGGATTTTCAAATGGGATTCTTGTGTGTGCAACACCTCCTACATTAATGAACCGATTTTGAATACATGTTGCACATTGTAAATGTGTTTTTCCAAATGTAAACCATATATGTGTGGGCTCTTTAAGTATTCAGTGCTGTTCTGTGGAAGGCCACATGCAAATACAAATTTCAACAACAAAAAATGATCTTTATGTATACATTTCCTTATGGCCTTCGCCTACATGATCAGAAGTGCATTCCTCTAAAAACCCAAAGCGGGGGTATTAATCACCTTCAGTGATAGTTGTAGTTTTGTCATCGATCGTGTTCTGACGGCAGATGCCAGCGATCTCGGATGGGGTGCGACGTTGGATCCTCTCGGTCTTTCCCTTCACTGGGTATGTGACCAGGATCAAGCAGCTCTTCACATCACCAGAAGGAGCTTCTTGATCTTCTTCTGAGTTTCCGGCAGTGGATCCCACATCTTTCGAATCGTCATCTCCTTCTGTTGTCCGGCAATTCAACAGTGGTCTCTTACATTTGGAACCAGGGCGGCACACACTCGGTTCCCATGTACGATTTGGCTCAGGATCTTCTACTGCTAGCTCAGGATGTCAACACCAGAGTGGTGGTTCGTCACCTTCCTGGTCGTCTGAGCATCCTAGCTGACTCCCTGTCTTGATGGGATAGGGTCATTTCCACCAAGTGGATGCTTCACAGAGCAGTGTTCCAGTCACTGTGCGATCTCTGGGTCGTCCCCACATCGATCTCTTTGCAACCCGTTGGAAACATCAGGTGGACACTTTCGTGTCCTCGACGAGTCCAGATCCTTTGGCTTTCGACGTGGACGCTCTGTCACTCGTTTGGAACGGTCTAGTCGGCTATGCCTACCCCCCGCTTCCAATTCTGCTTCAGAGTCTGGCCAAGATCAGAACCTGCAGTTGTTGAATCATTCTGATTGCCCCCCTGTTGCCTCAACGGGTGTAGATCAATCAGCTCCACTCTCTGTGGGCGGCGGTTCCGGCATGTCTCCCTGTACGTCGCGACCATCTTTGCCAAGGTCACCCAAGGTGGTTTCACATCGACCTGACTTCATTGTGCCTTCCCGCTTATCTTTTGTCTGGTCCTGTCTCTTCCGTAGAGGTTTTTTGAGACGAGCAGTGGAGTGCATTTCTTCTTCAAGGCGGCACTCCACTGGTTTAGCCTATGCGACTAAGTGGAAGGTGTTCTGTCGATGGTGTGCTGATCACTCTGTTGATTATGCCAATCCTTCGATAACACAGATTGCAGAGTTTTTGGTATATCTGTTTGATTCTCGGGGTCTCCAGCCTGTTACCATCAAAGGGTACAGGTCCGTGCTTTCGGAGACCTTTTCGTATGTGGGAAAGCATTGTATCGGCACTAATCCTACCCTCTCCAATCTTATTCGGAACTTTTCTTTGAAAAGGCATAGGATTTTGCATCTTACCCCAAGATGGAATCTTTCTTGGGTGCCGCTTTGTTTGGGGGGGGGGGGGGGGGGGGGGGGGTGGGAGGGGGCGCCAGTGCCGTTCGAACATTTATCCCAGGTGGATACACATTTTCTCACATACAAAACAGCTTTTCTGATGGCTTTTGCCTCAGCCAGACGGGTTAGTGAGCTTCACTCCCTCTCGGTTGATCCGGCCTTTTTCAGGAGCTCCGCCAACAGTGTTACTTTTACCACTGATTGCTCCTTTCTGGCCAAGATTCAGATACCAGAAACAGCTCAACCTCCTATCTGTATCAGGGCTCTTACTTCTGCTGAGGGTACTCGCCCTCTGCTCTGTCCATTTTGTGCACTTTCCATTTATCTCAACCGGACGCAGTTCATTTGGAAAGGCAGGAAACGATTCTTTCTGTCGCATATTCCTGGTCGACAGAAGATCTCTCCTCAATCCATTTCTCGATGGATTTGTCTTGCTATTTGCGTGTCTACACTCGTCTAGCGACTGTTGATTGCATTACCAATCGTATTTCTGCTCAGGAGGTGCGTGCCTTGTCTACCTTCTTGGCTTATGCTAACTCCGTCAAGTTGTCGGATGTTATGCAGGCAGCCTACTGGAGAAATGCTTCCTTTCTCCACCTATCTGCATCAGTCACAGGAGCAGTCTGAGGACATTTTTTCTTTGGGCCCTCTCTCTTCTGCACAGGCTGTTGTCTACCCTAGCCATTAGGCTTCTTCAAGGTCAGTTCCAGCCCTGTGCCGTTTTACTGTCCTTTCTGTCTGTGCATCATGCAGAGCCATACACCTCATCTCTCATTGTCTTTTACTAATGTTTGTGATGCTACATGTGTGATTTGATAGGCCTAGGGAACTCTTCTGTCCACGGTTCCAGTGCAGTCGGGTTATGTGTGGGTTGGTTATGTGATTCCCTCCTATTGTCTATTCAGCCTGCAGTAAACAATTGTAGGGTAGATTGATAAGAAATTTAAATTTTATCGTAAATTTTCTTTCTTATTATACCTACCACGATTGTTTACATGGAGGCCCTCCCGTCTTCTTATTCGGGTAAGAATCCTTCCTCCCTGCTGATCACATAACTCCAGTGTTGGCGGATTCAAAATAATGATTCATTAGTTACATGACTGCTCACTGGTACCAGAAGCCGTGGATCTGTACTAGGAGAAGAGTGTCCCCTACTGGGTGTGTGCCGGTAGCACCCGACCCAGTTTTGGCTTATTTTTTCTTGGTGCTTTTGCACCACATTTCTTTCCCAAATCCCTTGGGAAAGATCAAAATAGAGAGTATATTTTCCGAGTTAGGTACTTACACTGTAGTGCAAGCCTGTAGTGAACAATTGTGGTAGGTATAATAAGAAAGGAAATTTACTATAAAATTTAAATTTCCATTAATATCAACTATGTCATTTATAAACAATATGCCTTTTTATGCCCCCCGACTTAAGTCGGGTGGCAAAGTGATTGAAGTGTACGTGTGTCCGTGTGTGTGTCCGAGCCAATAACTCGAAAACTGTTAGGGCGAAAGTAATCAAATTTCACACAATTATAAAGAACCATGGGTGGATGTGTCACACACCATAGCAGGGTTCGTACCTTCAAGGTCAAGGTCACACTAAAAATTGGTCAATATTCGTGGCTCAGCCATAACTCAGAAACGAATCATAGTACAATTGTTAAACTTTTTACAAATGTTAAGGACAGTCAGAAGGTGTGTCGCGTATAATAGTTTCCGCCGCATCTGCAATGTGAAGGTCACAATTGACCTTCATATGTTCAGGGTCACAAATCGTTTCTCAAGCATAACTCCAAAACTGTTAGGGCCACAGTCATCAAACTTCACACAATTATAAAGGACCATGGGAGGATGTGTCACACACCATAGCCGGGTTCGTACCTTCAAGGTCAAAGTCACATTTCAAGGTCACACTAAAAATTGGTCAATGTTCATGTCTCAGCCATAACTCAGAAACAAATCATAGTACAATTGTTAAACTTTTTACAAATGTTTAGGACAGTCAGAAGATGTGTCACGTATAATAGTTTCTGCCACATCTGCAAGGTGAAGGTCACAAGGGGAGGGGGGGGGCATGTGTTACTTTAGTAACATTCTTCTTGTTCAAACTACGTTTTATTGAAAACTGAGGTGTTATTTATTTTAATATTGTCATTGTGAAAAAGGGGCTGAAAAAATATAATAATGCGATGCAGTCAGTTCTAAGTCTGGGTTAATTTGGGGCCATGAATTGACAACTTTTTCTAAAAGGGGTTCATATTTACTGAGATTTTTTCCAGACTCCCTTTGGGGTGATACCAAATGTTATTAAAACCATATTCTAAATCATCAAGTGCAAGTGTTTTCCACTGGTTGAAGTTTTGGGGGTCTAACAATTTTTTCATCCAAACTAGTTTTAGTGAGTGACAGTGCATACTCAGATGGGAGAATTTTAGCGCACCATTTTCAGCGGAGCTTATCACTAACTGTGGTTTTATCTTATCTCTGTTACTGAACCTTAAGAAATGGAAAAATAAAGATTGAATCTCCTCAGTCATCGAGTCAGGTGGGGTTGGAAGAACTGTAAGAGAATGTATCAATATTGGGAGAGCCAGAGTTTTTATAACAGTCGTTTTCCCCACAAGCGTCAAGATTCTCAAATGAAACAAAATTTTATACAAATAGTTTAGAACCACATAATACAGGTTGGGATTGATAGTGGGCTTGGTCCGGTATTTTTTGGCTGAGCTTTGACCCTTTTCCAACTTAGAAGATATGTCAATATTGGTTTTTGGATGGTAACTTGAGTCATAGGTGTCCGATTTCAATCAAACTTGGAAGATAGCTTACTGTAGACAATATATCAGACGGGTTTGATTTTGAGTGTTGTTATGGCCCCTTTCTGGACTTTGTTAACCACTAAATATTGTTTATCATAAAATGGGGACATTTGGTGGCCTGTTGTATTGGTACTATGGTTTAATGGAGATAAGATATTTATCAATTCAATATCAACAAAGATAAATGACTAGAAACTTATGTTTGGCAGTGAAGAGCTGGGCATAGCCACCATTGGCATTGCACTTGTTTCATCTTATCTTTCTCATTTTCTTTGGGTGGGGGTGGGGGGGGGGGGGGTTGGGGGAGTTGATAAAAACACCAATAAACAATAGAAATATGACAATTTTATTTCCCCATCAATGTAATGTCTTTAATGGGGCACCAATATAAGCCCTATCTTTTGTTTTTCAGACTCATTTCTATTAGTTAGCTTGGTGTTCAATACGGTTGAAGTACCAGGTATTCTCGTTTAGTGCATTTTTTTTAGTGTTTACAACCACATTTTGATTCCTGATTATACTGCGGTTGTTACTATTTCTAACATGTAGTGTACAGTTGAACCTGTATAAGTAATTCATTGTAGTTCTGGGTAATTCTAGCTTTAAGGAGGACTTTTTTTCTAGAGCAAGTTCATTTGGAAACTAATAGAGTACACCCTATAATGTCAACAAGATTTTCGTTTTTCACACTTCAGATGTGAATTAAAAGTGACACATTCACCCCAGATTGTTTGTTTTCTAGCAAAATACCCTTACAAGGGTTGTTAGTTTGAAAATAAAGTTGTTTGAAAAAATATTTAAACACAAAATTACATTGTCTTCTGCCTTTTGTCACTTATATTATTTTCACTGTAACTTGTAAGCATATTAAACGTGTTGGGTTTGACTTATAACTTGATATTTTTTCTACAACTTTATTTTTAGTTACTATGAATATTAACTGCAACATCATTAAACACTTCCTGTGAAATGTCTTTTTGCTGGTTATTTGACAAAATTTTGTGCTAAATTCACCCAATTTCAAGGTAGACTGAACTTTTACAAGTCGATATCAGAGTCACTTTTTATTGAAGGCAGAGAGAAGTTAGCCAATCCAAGGCAACGTCTTCACTCCAGTTGCCTGATCAGCTGTTTTTTGGTTACACATGTTAAATGCCAAATTTGCCAAACACTTGTCCCATTAGTCCTTCATCTAAAATAAAATATAATGAACAACTAATCATATCTGACTTTTTATTTATACCCCAAGCACAAGTGTGTACAGAAACAGCAACACAGCTCTGAATTACAGAACAATCCACAGCAAGTGAGGAAAAAACTGTACAGGCAATACAAGAATTTTGTATTTTTTTAGCTCACCTAAGGGAGCTCAACTTATCACTTGCTGTCCGTCGTCTGTCGTCCGTCGTCATGAACATTTTTCAAACGACTTCTGCTCTGAAACCACTGGTCCGATTTTCACGAAACTTCATGTGGATGTTCATTACTATATGGCAATTCATTTTTGTTGAAATGAAATGGCCACGTCCCTTGGGGGCTCTGTATGGGGCATAACTCTGATAGCACCGTATGAATTATAGAAAAATTATTAAAAAATCTTCTTCTCCAGAACCAGTGGGCAGAATCATTTGATATTTGGTATACAGCATTGTGGGGTGGATCTGATTCAAGTTTGTTCAAATCGGCCCCCTAGATCCACATTTGGGCTCAGTATAGAAGCCCAAATTCGAACTTAGTGCATTTCAGGCAAATTTCTTAAAAAATCTTTTTCTCCAGATCCATCAGGCAGAATCTTTTGATATTTGGTATGCAACATTGTGGGGGTGGATCTGATTTAAGTTTGTTCAAATCGGCCCCCTGGATTCATATTTGGGGTCACTATAGAAGCTCGAATTCGAACTTAGTGCATTTCAAGCAAATTTCTTAAAAAAATCTTCTTCTCCAGATCCAGCAGGCAGAATCTTTTGATATTTGGTATGCAACATTATGGGGTGGATCTGATTCAAGTTTGTTCAAATCGGCCCCCTGGGTTCATATTTGGGCTCAGTATAGGAGCCGAATGTGAAGTTAGTGCATTTCAGGCAAATTTTTTTAAAAATCTTCTTCTCAAGATCCAGCAGGCAGAACAGGGTTCGACATTTAACATTTTTATGCACCCGACATGTCGGTCTAGTCGCTTCAAAAATTACTAGCCTGGACCTGATTTGTACTTGCCCTGACCCCGTCCACGGAATTAGAGAAAAATGTGGACACAACCGGTGATGGTAAAAAAATTATATCGTACATTTGTTTAACTTTTGCAATCCAACCACAATTTCTTTTTATTATAAACTATCGGTAAACTCAACTTTGCTTACTGGTACAGTCCTTCGATTTTGAAAAACCCAGGTGCGCATTTACATGTACTTGCTCGCTGCTTTTGGGACTTAGGCGCGCACTTTTTTGTGGGGCGCGCTACATATTATAACATCAGAAAATGAGCGTGAAACGATACATGTAGTTACTATCATTTCACGTCCATTTCCTGATGTATCGTGCCCCCCAAAAAGCGCGTCTTGTAAGTTGTAAGTCAACACGCCTATTTCCAGATGTAATATTATCATGCATTGATTTTGTCCATAAAGAAATTTGAGAAAATTCACCTTGACATTTTGTTTCTCATTTCGTGGAATTGTCACTTTCCGTTTCGGCCGCCACATTTTCAAGAAAAAGTACTGTGTAAAGACTGAGATTTGTACAAGTCCAATAAAACCGTGCACATAAGTTTCAGGTTCAAATAGATTTCGAGAAGTTAATTTTCCCAGCGAATTATCGAATCATAAGAGAATATTATTGTAATCCATTTGCACACAATAAATCAGGATAATTCACAGTATATTCCAGATTCAAAATGGAATTTCCCACACACTCTAACAGTCTCACTGACACAGTTGAAATTTGATGACGTCACTCTGATTGACATATTGGACACACCTACGACGCTGTCTTTCAGTCTCTGCATAACAAATTATTTTCAATTTGCAACAGGTAATAACTCAACTAAAACTGACAAGATGGCATTGACCACGCCTCTGATCACGTCCAACATAATGTCACATCACTGTACATTGTATTGTAATGTACTGTTGTATGTACAGTTACGCGCACATGGTCATCTAGGGCCATGGCTTTTTCAACATATAACTCTGCCCTTTCAGTGGCAAATCTGGAGTTAGCTAGACATGACGCGGCCCTAGCTACTTCCACACGCATGGACAGTAAGGTGAAAAACTCTCTTAGAGTCGCTCCGGTCTCTGGAGAGTTTCTCTTCAGTGGCAAGCTTTCTGAAATATATGATAAGCTTCAGACTCTCTGCTATTTAAGTCTGCTTCCAAGAAGTCGGAACCAGCAGACAGGAGTAGGCCAGGCACTTCCGGGACGAGTTCGTCCAGAGGAAGTTCCTATAGAGGTTCCTATGTGTCCTCTAGGTCTTACTCTGGAGACCGGCAGAGTAGCGACTCGAGTAGGGGCCATTACGCTGGCCGAAATAACCGGTCAGACACCCCTAGGCCAACAGGGCGAGGTGCGGGTCGTGGAGGATGTAGTTTCTCCTCCCGCAAGCCTTACGGATCCAGGAGGTGATGGTTTAGACCTCTGTCGCGTTCCGGTGGGCGGAAGACTGTCAAGTTTCTCAAGCAATTGGGAATCAATTTCGGAGGACCCTTGGGTTCGAGGGGTTATTTCGGAAGGACTAAAACTGTCCTTCAAAGGCAAACCTCCGTTAACTCGAAGTCCAAGATGGACTCAGCTTCCGTCAAATTGTCAGAAAAGAACGGCACTTCTATCAGAAGTCCAGTCTCTTTTAACGAAGAACGCGATAGAGGTCTTAGAAAACCAGGAATCTCCAGGTTTCTACAGCCATCTCTTTCTGGTTCCGAAACCAGTCGGCTCGTTCTGTCCAGTGATCGACTTAAGCTGGATAAACAAGCTGATCATGGCTCCAAAGTTTTATATGAAGACCATTCGATCGGTCAGAGCGAGCATTCGAGTGAACAACTGTGCTGCGAGCATAGACCTCAAGGATGCGTACTTTCACGTCATGGTACATCCGGCGTTCAGAAAGTATCTTCGCTTCGCTGTCCTAGGTGATGTTTATCAGTTCCGTGTGATGTGCTTTGGTCTGAATCTAGCGCCCTGGGCTTTTACTCGAGTAATGAACTCGGTAATGACTCATTTCCGAGCTCATTCGTCTGCGGTAACGTTGGCTTACCTGGACGATATTCTTCAGAGGTACGGCAACGAGTTAACGCTTCAGAACGATATGCAGAATCTGCTTCTATTGCTCCGAAGTCTCGGTTTCATCGTAAACGAAGAGAAGTCGGATCTGGTGCCGTCCAAGTCATTCACCCACCTTGGGATGAGCTTCGAGACGCACAACAATCTCGTTCGTCTGCCGTTAACCAGAGCAAAATTAGTCAGTTGTTATGCTCGCCATTGTCTTCACTCATACAAAGTTTCAGTGAGGGAATTCATGAGACTAATAGGTCTGTGCAGAGCTGCCACGGATCTCATTCAGGTCTATCTGACTCAGAATTGGAGAGTGAAGATTCATTCGCTCGAGATGGACATCCTCTTGTCAAGCCAAGTGAAACAAGAGATTCAGACTTGGGCAGACATACAGTGGTTAACTCAGGGAGTTCCACTGCAATTGCCAGATCCGAGTTTTATGATTATGATGGATGCCAGTCAAACAGGCTGGGGCGTGACACTGAGCCCATCGGATTTGAAGTGCCAGGGTCTTTGGGATTCGAAGTTTCTAAGCAAGCACATCACATCAACATCAAAGAGATGATGTCGATTTGGCTTGCTGTATGTCATTGGATAGACGTTATTCAGAATGCACACGTGCAGATTATGTCCGACAATACGACAGTAGTTGCGTATATTCGGAACCAAGGTGGCACTCATTCCATTTCATTGCTCAATCTAATGGAAAGAATTCTTCTGTTTGTACTAGAACATCAGATTCTTCTCTCCGTCCGTCATATTCCGGGTCGTCTGAACGTCTTAGCAGACTCCCTTTCACGGAGGGGTCGCCTGTTGCCATCAGAATGGACTCTCAACAAGCAAGTATTCAATCAGATTTGCTACCAATGGGAACGGCCAATGAGATTTATTTGCGACACATCTCAACAATCAGTTGCAGACGTATGTGTCACCTTGTCTGGATCCTCGAGCGTTTGCAGTAGACGCTCTCTCGATCTCTTGGGACGGAATGATAGGATATGCGTATCCTCCAGCACCGTTGATTCTGCAGATATTGCTCAAGATAAAACAATCGCAATGCAAGATTCTGTTGGTAGCATCTCTGTCTCCACAGAGACCGTGGATAAATCTACTCAGGTGTCTGTTGTGGGACATGCCAAGGAAGCTTCCTCAATGGGAAGATCTTCTTTTGTAAGGGAAATCGCTCATCCTCCATCACAATCCGCAAGGTCTAAACCTTCACGTATTTCTGTTGTGCGGTCCTTCTTGCACGGAAAACATTTTACAGGACGAGCAGTGGACGCGATTTCTAAATGTAGGAGGACCTCTTCTTCGCTAAACTATGCTGCTAAGTGGAAGGTCTTTTGTCAATGGTGTGGGGATCATTCTGTAGATATTTATGATCCTTCCATTCCAGACATTGCAAACTTTCTAGTATACTTGTTTGATGAGATTAATCTGCAGCCTATCACCATTAAGGGTTATAGGTCTATGCTATCCGATAGTTTGATGAGATTAATCTGTAGCCTATCACCATTAAGGGTTATAGGTCTATGCTATCCGATACCTATGCACATCATGATAGCTTGATGATTGGAACTAATGTCTCTTTATCTAAGTTAGTTAGAAATTTTTCGATAAATAGACCTAGAACCCTTAGATTAATTCCGAAGTGGAATTTGGCCTGGGTTCTTCTTAAGCTAAAAGAAGCGCCTTTTGAGCCTCTTGACACAGTGGACTTCAAATTCTTAACATATAAGACAGCTTTTCTCTTAGCCTTCTCTTCTGCTAGAAGAGTTAGTGAGCTTCATGCACTATCTGTGGAGAATTCTCACTACCGTAGTGTTGGTAATACTATTACCTTTTCCACCAATGTTGGATTTTGGGCTAAGAATCAGGCTCCTAATAAGTATCCTGAACCTATTGTTATTAAGGCCCTTCCATCATCTGATGGGCGTAGGCCTTTACTGTGTCCTGTTAGAGCAATGCGTATTTACAAACGTAGATCTGAGTTCATCAGAAAGGGACGTAAGCGTTTCTTTCTGTCTTTGATGCCTAATAGAAAGGATATTATGGTTCATTCTATTGCTAGATGGATTCAATTCACTATTCGTACTGCTTATGAAAAATTATCTTCTCAGCAGTCGGCACTCAAGATCTGAGCTCATGAAGTAAGAGCTCTTTCTACTTCTTGGGCCTATGCTAATTGTATTGCTATTACTGATCTAATGAAGGCTGCATATTGGTCTCAACCTTCCACATTCACTAATTTTTATCTCAGAAATATTGAGTCCATTTCTGGAGACCTCCATTGTTTAGGTCCGTTATCAGTTGCTCAGAATATTGTCCACTAAACAGTTGCAACTATAGTTATGTAGGTTTTCTGTTCCGGCAGTGACTCTGTCCTACTGCCCTCTTCGCTCTGGGGTATTTGACCCAGGGCAAGGGGAAGGGGGAGGGGGGGTTGTTCCCATAGGTCACCTGCTTTATAGTGAAAAGCAAGGGAATACCTCCCCTAGAGTCAGTAATTCCGAGTCAGTACCAGGATGGTTTTACAGTGTAAAGCTAATGTTTACTCATCCATGTAATATTTTTAAAGTGTAGCTTGGTGTGAAGCATTTGTATATGTCATGTGTCAAACGAGCGTTAATATACAATCCTCGGACACTTTTAATGAATATAAAGAGTCTCATTTCTCTGGACTTCCTTTATTTATTTGCTTACCTTTAAAAATATTAGTATAAAGGGTTATACTGGATGTTAATAGAGATCATTGATTATTGTTATGCTCAATTACTGATCGGTATTGTGTCTTTCTTCTTTAACATAAATAAGAAAGATACATGTAAAGCCTATCTCTTCTCTTCTCCTGGAGAGGATATTCTATTATAGATAATTGAGCTTATTGGATTTTCCTTTATGTCCTAGGCCCTCCAGCCTATTTACTATTCAGCTAAGTCTGGGTCATTGGTACAGTACAAAAATGTTAAAAAATTTATAGTAATTTATATATTTTTTATACTTACCAATGACCCAGACGGGGATGGCCCTCCCAGGAGTTGGGAACTCATACCTCCCTGCTGAGTAAATAATGCTTACCAGGCACTGGTTGTAAGAATGATAATTGGCGCCAATTTCAGGACCTCCTTGACACTGCGCATGCGCAGAGGAGTAACTGTACGGAGGACCATATAGGACAGGTATTTTTCGGTTTTTGATGCAAATTTTGGGGATTGGGGGGGGGGCAAAATTTGTGTTTGGCCCTGAATTAAGGAGTTTAGCACCACCTAAGTCTGGGTCATTGGTAAGTATAAAAAATATATAAATTACTATAAATTTTTTAACTTTCCAAACCGAGAGGCTGATTTGGACCAAATTTGATATGAGGGCTTATTGGGTCATAAGTACTTAATTTATTCAAAAACATTTTTTCCTGTTGCCCCATGGGAACCGCAGGAGCTAAAAATAGAAAAAAATTAAAACGCCCATATCTCCAAAACTACACGGCAGTGAGAGTTCTTATTTGGTATGAAGCTTCCTTACGACCAACAGAATGGAATGATAAAAAAAATTGCTATCGGTTTTATCATGGGGTACATTTCTGGGACTTTGAAAAAGTGCTGAGTCAGCATTTTTTAACACTGTGGGTAATGGGAAAAACATATAAGTCTACTTTTCTCCCAAACCACTGCTCCAAAAGCTTTCAAATTTCACATATAACATCTTTGGAAGATTGTTTCACATACTTTATTGAAATCAGTTCCCTGGGTCCATATTTGGGCTCTCTATGGGGGCCCAAATGTTTAAATTTGTGCAGTATGAGGAATATTTTTTTAAAATCTTCTTCTTCAGATCTACCTTCATATTTAGGGTGAAAATTTGGGGTCCCGTTCTGGACTTTGAAATTTTGGACCAAAATCCGGAATTTTTTTTTTTTGTTTTTTATGCGTTTCGATCAATTTTAAGACAAAAAATTTTTTTTTTTTTACACTGAAAATTTGGCGGCCGGGTGGGACTTGGAAAATTTGGGACCAAAATCCAGAAATTAGTTTTTTGGGTTTTTTATGCATTTTGGTCAATTTTAAGAAAAAAAAAAAAAAAAAAAATTAGGCTCAAAATATTTTGTTTGGGACTTCAAAAATTTCCAAACAAAAATAAAAAAAAAATCTGTTTTTATGCATTTATCTCAATTTTGGGACGTAAAAGTGCAGGAACTGAAAATAGAAGGAAAAATCCTGTGTATTGTGTGGGCACGACTGCTTCATCGACTTGGTATATGCTTTTCTTAGGAGGAGCATATGCAGCTTATTCAAATCAAGTCCCTGGTTTGATATTTAGACCACCATGTCAGGTGAGTGCCCTCAGGCCCCCTGGGGCCTCTTGTTTTTAAGGTGTTCGACAAGTCTCTTGAAACAGTTTGTGTTTTTTTTTGTTTGCCAAATTGGGCCCGTCTGGCCCGGAAGAGTCAGACTTAGTGAAGGTCCCTTCATCCCACCTTGAGATTTTTTATTTCTGCTGATCGAGTTTTGATTGTTCAAGGTTCCATTGATTCTCTGATGTCTGAAGCAGGTTTGAACCAATCTTTTTATTTTTTTGATGTGCATGAACTCAAAGGATGTGGACCAAGGTGAGAGAAACCAAGCCTCCTTGAGAGGTACTACCTCTGCCCATTTGTTGTTCATGCATTGGTTGTTTATCTGGTGTTGCGTCTGTGTGTTGATGTTGTTTTGTATTTCTACTGCGTTTTCCATTGTTATCACTGGTCCGTGGTTTTGTCGGCAGCTGTCTGGAAGTTGTTGATTTATAATATATCTGTTAGTCTGGTTCCTAATTTTCCAGGTGGAGGCAACTATGGGTGAACCCTCCATCTGATGTGGATCAATATGAGAAGGTTTAGCTTCCCTTAGAGGTACTACCACTGTCAAGAAGGCATGGTCATCCTAGGATGGACTTAGTTTTTCTGTTTTCTGGACACTGTTCTAATGGTCAAGTTCTTGAATAGTGGGATATCTCTTAGTCTTTTGAAGATCAGTGTAGCATTCCTGGACGGTTGGGATATTTTAAGTTTCATAGAGATAATTTGTCGCTGTGTCTCTAGGAAGCATGAGGGCTATTCCATTGTCTCTCATGAATGTTTCTGCTGTGGTATTGAAGGTATCATCAAATATTGGGTTGCATAGTTTTGTGATCGTTGTATCTCTAGGAGTGTTGATTTGCAGGTGTTTTTTAGCTCAACTTGACAAAGTCAAGCTGAGCTTTTGCCATCACTTCTCGTCCGTCGGCATACATACGTCCGGGCATACGTATGACGTACGTACGTACATGCGTACATCCACAATTTCTTTTGGCACAGGTCACATTTATGATCAGATTACTTTGAAACTTTGTATGCTTGTTTAGGGTGACCTCTAGATGGAAGCTATCAATTTTCTTCAATTTCCATCAAAAAATGTTGCCGCTGGCAACGTTCTTAGAACTTAGTGTAGTCAGACCTCAATATTTCCCTTTGGCACACCCTACAGGGCACATTTATGATCAGTTTGCCTTGAAACCTGGCATGCTTGTTTGGGGTGAGCTCTAGATGGGTGCTATTGATTTTCTTCCATTTCCATAAAAAAATGTTGCCGCTGGTAACAACCTCTGAACTCAGTTTAGTCAGGCATCAATATATTCTTTTGGCATGCCCTACAGGACGCATTTATGATCAGATCGGTTTGAAACTTTGTAGGCTTGTTTGATGTTACCTCTAGATGGGAGCTATCATTTTTCTTTGATATCCGCCAAGAAATGTTGCCACTGGCAACAACCTTTGATGAACTTAGTGCAGTTATGCATCAAAATTTTCCTTTGGCACACCCTGCAGGGCACATTTATTATCGGATCACTTTGAAACTTGGTATGCTTGTTTGGGGTGACCTCTAGATTGGAGCTATCGATTTTCTTCCATTTCTGTCAAAAAATGTTGCCGCTGGCAACATTCTTAGAACTCAGTTTAGTCAGACCTCAATATTTCCCTTTGGCACACCCTACAGGGCACATTTATGATCGGATTGCTTTGAAATCTGGCATGCTTGTTTGGGGTGACCTCTAGATGGGAGCTATCGATTTTCTTCCATTTCCGACAAAAAGTGTTGCCGCTGGCAATGACCTTTGAACTTAGTTTAGTCAGGCATCAATATATTCCTTTGGCACGCCCAACAGAGCACATTTATGATCAGAATGGTTTGAAACTTTGTTTGTTTGTTTGGTGTTTTGGTGTTACCTCTAGATGGGAGTTATTGATTTCTTCAATTTCTGTCAAAAAATGTTGCCGCTGGCAACGACCTTCGATGAACTTTGTGTAGTTATGCATCAATGTTTCCCTTTGGTGCAGCCTGCAGTGCACATTGTTGACCAGATCACTTTGAAACTTGGTGTGCTTGTTTGGGGTGACCTTTAGATTGGAGCTATTGATTTTCTTCCATTTCCATCAAATATAGTTGCCATTGGCAACAACCTCTGATGAACATAGTAAAAACTTATTATTTGACACACCCTACAGGGCACATTTATGATTGGATCACTTGGAAACTTGGTGTGCTTGTGTGGGGTGATATCTATATGGGAGTTATCGATTTTCTTCCATTTCTGTCAAAAACATGTTGTCGCTAGCAACGACCTTTGAACTCAGTTCAGACAGGCTTCAATATTTCCCTTTGGCACCACCTCTGAGGAACTTAGTAAAAACATAGTGCAGTTATGCATCAATATTTCCCTTTGACACACCCTTCTGGGCACATTTATGATCGGATCACTTTGAAACTTGGTATGTGTGTTCAGGGTAACCTCTAGATGTGAGCTATTGATTTTTGTTAATTTCCTTTAAAAAATTATTTTCGTTATCACAAGGCTTTGAACTTACTGCATTTGTGCATCAACTTATCCCTTTTGCCCTCTCTGCAGGGTATATTTATGAATTTCCATAAAAAAGAGAGAAAAAAACATTGCCACAAGCAATGACCTTCAAACTTCGTGCATTTGTGCATTAACATCTTCCTTTGGCATGCCTCAGAGGGCACATTCATTATCAGGTTTGTTTTGAAACTTTGTATGCTTAAGCAGGGTTACAAAGATAAGAGCTATTGATTTTCTTTTCTTTTCCATCAAAAACTGTTGCTATTAGCAACAATCTTTGAATTTATTGCATTTGTGCATCAACATTCTTCTTTGGCATGGTCTACAGGCCACATTTATCATAGGATTGTTTTTGAACTTGGTGTACTCATTAGGCGAGACCTTTAGATCAGAGCTATTGATTAACATTCATTTCTGTGAAAAAAGTTGCCATTTGCAATAACCTCTGAACTTAACTGCATTTGTGTATCAACATTCTTCCTTTAGCCAGTCTTACAGTTTACATTTAAAAATGCATGGATTACTCTGATGTTGTGCACACACAATGCTGTTATGTTGGATTATCACCAAATAACATTGGTACCAATGATCTTCAATTTTGCCATTTCACTTATAACTTACCAAGTGCAAGTTTGCCAAGTTGAGCTACAGTGTCATTGACACTTTCATTTAGTATGATTGCACTATATTCTAGCACTGGGCATGTGTAGGATTTGTTGAGTTGCAGTAGTCTCATCAGGGTGGTTCCTCAGTTTGTTCGTCGTCTCTTGAGTAGACCTCTTCTTTTTCGTGCTTCATTACAGATTCTTTTTCCATGTGTATGCTGGGTGAGCTTTTTGTCTAGGGTGATACCAAGTAGGTTGACTTCATTGCATTGTTTAGTGTCTTCTCCAAACAGTAATTTTGATTTTTGGCTCGTTTATTTTGTTGTGGGGGAGGATTACTTGTGTCTTTTTTGTGTTCAGTTTTATTCTCCTGTTGGTGCACCATCTTTCATTGTCATTTAGGTTTTTTGCAGTCTTCTTTGGATTGTGGTAATTCTTTTTCTTGATTCCAGAGTCCTAGATCGTCTGCGAATTCAGATGTATGCATGTTGTTGACTGGTTTGATAGGAAGATCATTCACATGATTAAGAACAGTTGGGGGCTAAGGACCAATCCTTGCAGTGTTCCTGCCTCTAGTTTCACCATACCAGATGTATCACTGTTTATTTTGAATTTCAGGGTTCTGTTGTCAAGGTAGAATGATGTTATTCTTATAATCTTGTGTGGTAGATTCATGTGGCTGAGCTTGTATTCAGGTTCATTTCATCATGGCAGACTGAATCAAAAGCCTTTTCGACTTCTAGAAGTAAGCTGTGGAAATCCATTTCTTTGCTTGTCCTAGACTGATGTCTTGTGCTAGTTGTGTGACATGTTCGATTCATTTTTTGCCTTTTCCAGGTCTGTGGGAAGGTGTAGGCATCTGTTGAAAATTGTTGCCAGTTTCTCGAAGAGTTTAGTTGGTGCCTGTATCAGTATGGCCTATGTGATTCCATCTTCACTTAGCACTGAGTTATTCTTGCATGTTTTTGTTGATTTTTAGCTCAACTTTGACGAAGTCAAATTTGAGCTATTGTCATGGCCCGTCGTCTGTCCGTCCGTCCGTCTGTCAGTCTGTCCGTACGTCAACAATTGGCTATGGCTTGGGCTAGAGGTCGTATTTATGAACCGATCTTTGCGAAACTTCTTGTGTACCTTTGTTATGACCCTGGGACGGGAACGAGTGTTTTTAGGCTTGGTCCAAAATTCAAGATGGCTGCCAGCGGCCATTTTGTACCGATGATGCAAAAATCAGTTTTTTGTACAGAACTTCTGTATGAAAGTTCTGATTTGAATAAAGTTTTGTATAAATGTTTAGTACCATGGGATACCTCACATATAATACGGGGTTTTTTCTCGTGCGTAAATTATGCAAATTGGACTGACTTTGATTTATTTAGTGTTACTTTCAGAGCTGTAAGTGCCAAGCTGCTATGGCTCGGGCTAGAGGCCGTATTTATGAACCGATCTTTACGAAACTTCTTGGGTACCTTTGTTATGACCGTGGTACGAGAACGAGTGTTTTTGGGTGCGGTCCGAAATTCAAGATGGCTGCCAGCCGCCATTTTGTACCGATAATGCAGAAATCTGTATTTTTATACTGTACCAATGACCCAGACTTAGCTGGTGCTAACTCTAACAAAACCAGGGCCAAACACAAATTTTGCCCCCCAATCCCCAAAATTTGCATCCAAAACAAAAAGAAATCATGTCCTAAAGGACCTCCATACTACGCCTCTACTGCGCATGCGCAGTGACGCAGACGTCCCGAAATTGGCGCCAATTATCATTCTCTGTTTGGCCCTTCATCAGTCAACATCTCACTGATCTTTGTGCTTGTAAATCTCAGTTTAAAGGATGCCAGACACGTAATCTTTGGAGAAAATATGATTCTAAGGAGGATAGAAGGAGGAGAGGAAAAAGAAGTGACAAAAAATAATCAGGGCTGTACTTAAAATTTTTTGATGAAATTATGTTAAGTTGCCTATTTTCGTGGCATGGGCCTCTTGTCATTCTTGCTAAATGTTGCACTGCTTATTCAGTGTTTCCTCTCCCCTAGCCTTCTAAAGTCCCCCCTTGCAATTCTCCCATGCTTTTGGCATATTTTTGAGAAAGTTCATTTCTAAAATTTCCTGGGAGAGTTGCTTGGTTACAGAATGTTTTCTGTTATTTTCCCCACAGTTACGTTTTCACCCATGGGTGTATAACGTTTGTGTTCTGCATCTTCCATCTGATGTTCTACAGATTCTCCTCTGGGAGTCTCTGTTTTGCATCAGATAGAGTGTAATTTGATGACTGATTCCGGGCCAGTTTTTTCAGTGCCTGGAGTCATGTTTTCTGGTGTTTTACACTGTTTGTTTACATTGGCAACAGCCTTTTTTGAGGGGGGCTGTTTGCCTTTGCTGTAGTTTATCTCACTATAAGATACATTTATATTATCCGTAAGTGTCTCATTAATTATTTAATATAAATTTAAAATTTTTGACCACACTTTGCCATCGGATCCATCGGGGCTCAACGTTACTTTTCAGCAACTTGGGCTTCGCTGAAAAAATATTTTTTCAAAATTATTTTGATTTGCAATTGTTTTTTCATTTATTAATGGATCATGTTATTATGTATCTTTGTGTCAGGGGTTTTTGCGAGTAACTAGGACTTATTGTTGTCCTTTCACAATGAAGGGACATTGTTCAAATTGTAATAGGAAGAAATCTTCCTCTGACTTTCATGATCATTGTATTAATTGTAGTCAGTGTTCTCGCATTAATCCCTGTCCTATATGTGAATATTGGGATGAGAAACATTGGAAACGTGTGTCACGATATGTTGTTTCTGGAGAAAGGGCTATGCCGGCTCTTTCTCCGCAAGGTCACTCTACTCTCTCAGTTTCTATTTCAAAGGAACCAGAACAGGGTGATGTTTCCATGTTATCTTCTACAAGTGTGCGTCCGTCGTCACAAATGAATACAGAGCTAGCGGCAAAAGTGCTCATGGAGATTAGACAAATGTCGTCCGCTAGCTCGCCCGGTGTAGCATCCATTCACCGAATGGTTCGGCAGCCGGGTTCGTCCGATGCGGTCCAGGAGGAAATTTTGGGTGATGCGAGCACTATAAACATAATAGATGCACACCCAGTGACGGCGGATAGTAAGCGAGAACGGAGGAAGCCTTTGAGTCCGGTTCCTAGCTCGTCCAGGTCCAGCCGGACCGCGAGCGAGAGAGGCCCCTCTCGTACAACAACATCTGGGACCAGATGTTGTGGTACAAAATGTGTCTTTAGCGGAGCATACGTCCGTCGCTCGGGACGCTCAGCTGTATAAGCAGTCCGCGGAGACTGTTAAGGCTTCCTCTTCTCGTCAGCGCACACGACCACATCTTGGCTGCGTGACCGCCGATATATTACCAGCTTCGCCGATCAAGGATTCTTCGGCGACCAGGTCACACCATCCGGCAGCCAGGGAATCGAGACCGATGGACTCCGGACGTTCGCATAGGAAAAGTATGCGGGAGCCATCTGATGCGGAGCTGCCCTCGGCGAAGCAGCGAAAGACTGCGCCTCCACAGATCTCGACGCCGGACATTCTTGTGCAGATAGCACAGCTTATCGCAGCATCCCAGCAGCCGACAGAAACGGTGTCGGATCGAGAATTATCCGACGGCGCTGGGTCGGTACGCTCCGCCGAAGCATCGGGGGCGGACAACCGGGAACATCATGAGGTCCGACCGGATGGTGAAAGGGATACAGATGACTTGGAGCTATCCCTTTCGGAACAACATAAAGCTGCCGTGGACTTCATCCGGCACTTTCTCCCTCAAGTTGTTCCGTCGGGCCAGACTGCTGCGGTTCCGGACAAGAGGATTATAGCGTCATTGGACTCTGAATTTTTTGAGCGGTTCAGGGACATCGCTCCCGAGTTTCCGTCGCAGTCCAATAATGTTGCAAGAACATTTGAATTATTGAACGACGCTATATTTAAACTTGCTTCCAAGACGGGGAAAGCAGGTTTCTTGTCCGCTAATACTCTCAACCTGCCTTTCATTAATGCAAGGAATAAATTCGATACGGCAGGACAGGGTATCCCGAGAGTTCCTCTGCGTATGGACGACGAGGCGGAAGACTTAGAGCTATCATTATCGTCGTCGGCTTCTATTCCAACCGCGGTGTTGGAAACAGCTATTGCGTCTAACAGAGCCAATTTAGATGCCTTATCTTACGCAGATCACCTTACTAAGGCGTTATCACTGCGCCTTCAAGGGAAAGAGTTTCAGGATATACAATCCTCTTTAAGACTTCTTTCAAGGGCAGTAGCTTATTCCATGTGTAACTCCGCCCTTTCAGTGGCAAATCTGGAGTTGGTTAGACGTGACGCAGCCCTAGCTACATCCACACTAGTGGATACTAAGGTGAAGAACTCTCTTAGAGTCGCTTCGGTCTCAGGAGAACTTCTCTTTGACGGCAAGCTTTCTGCTATTTATGATAAAATTACAAAGAAAGCTTCGGATTCTCTGTTGTTCAAATCTGCTTCTAAGAAGTCCGATACAGCAGACAAGAATAAGACAGGCACTTCTGGGTCTAATGCGCCCAAGAGAGGTTCCTATAGAGGTTCCGGTGCGTCCTCTTGGTCTTATTCGAGAGACCGTCAGGGTAGCGACTCTCGTTCGGGACGTCCTTCAGGCCGGGACAATCGGTCGGACGCCCCGAGGTCGACGGGGCGAGGTGCGGGTCGTGGAGGACGTGGTTTCTCCTACCGCAGGCCTCGCAGGTCCAGGAGGTGATGGCTTAAACCTCTATCGCGTACCGGTTGGCAGAAGGTTGTCGAGCTTTTCTCAAGAATGGGCGTCGATTACGGACGACCCTTTGGTGAGAGGAGTGACTTCGGAAGGTCTAAAGATATCCTTCAAACGAAAGCCTCCATTAACTCGAAGTCCAAAGTGGACTCATCTTCCGTCAAATCCGCAGAAAAGAGACGCTCTGTTATCAGAGGTGCAGTCTCTTTTAATGAAGAACGTGGTAGAGGTCGTAGAAAACCAGGAATCTCCGGGTTTCTACAGCCATCTGTTTCTGGTTCCGAAACCAGACGGCTCGTTCCGTCCAGTCATAGATTTGAGCTGGATAAACAAGCTGATCGTCGCTCCGAAGTTTTATATGGAGACGATTCGGTCGGTCAGAGCGAGTATTCGGGTGAACGATTATGCAACAAGCATAGATCTCAAAGATGCGTACTTTCACGTCATGGTACATCCGACGTTCCGAAAGTACCTACGCTTCGCAGTCCTAGGAGTGGTGTATCAATTCCGGGCGATGTGCTTCGGATTGAATCTAGCACCCTGGGCTTTCACTCGGGTAATGAACTCGGTAATGATCTATTTCCGAGCTCATTCGTCTGCGGTGACGTCGGCCTACCTGGACGACATTCTTCAGAGGTACGGCAACGAGTTAACTCTTCAGAACGATGTTCAGAATCTTCTTCTATTGCTCCGACGTCTCGGTTTTATAGTAAACGAGGAGAAGTCGGATCTGGTGCCGTCCAAGTCATTCACTCATCTGGGAATGAGCTTCGAGACGCACAACAATCTCGTTCGTCTGCCGTTAACCAGAGCGAAATTAGTCAGTTGTTACGCTCGCTATTGTCTGCACGCAGACAAAGTCACGGCGAGAGATTTTATGAGACTGATAGGTCTGTGCGGAGCCGCCGCGGATCTCATTCCGATGGGGCGGTTACGCACACGTCCTCTTCAAATTTTCTTGACTCAGAATTGGAGTGTGAAAATTCATTCGCTCGATGTAGACGTTCTCTTGTCAGATCAAGTGAAACAAGAGATTCAGACTTGGGCAAACATTCAGTGGTTAACTCAGGGAGTTCCGCTGCAGTTGCCGGATCCGAGTTTTACCATTATGACGGATGCCAGTCGAACAGGTTGGGGTGCATCATTAATCCCAACGGATTCGAGATGCCAGGGTCTTTGGGATCTGCAATTCCTGTGCAAGCACATAAACATCAAGGAAATGATGTCAATTTGGCTTGCGTTACGTCACTGGATGGACATTATTCACAATTCTCATGTCCAAATCCTATCCGACAATACGACAGTAGTGGCGTATATACGGAATCAGGGAGGCACTCATTCAGTTCCGTTGTTCAATCTAACGGAAAGAATCCTTCTGTTTGCGCTAGAACATCACGTTCTTCTTTCGGTCCGTCACATACCGGGTCGTCTGAATGTGCTAGCAGACTCCCTTTCACGAAAGGGTCGCTTGTTGCCGTCGGAGTGGACTCTCAACAAACAAGTATTCAATCAGATTTGCTACCAATGGGAACGGCCAATGATAGACTTATTTGCGACACATCTCAACAATCAGTTGCAGACGTATGTGTCTCCGTGTCCGGATCCAAGAGCATTTGCAGTAGACGCTCTGTCGATCCCTTGGGACGGAATGATAGGATATGCGTATCCTCCAGCGCCGTTAATTCAACAAGTATTGCTAAAGATAAAACAATCTCAATGCAAGATTCTGTTGGTAGCATCTCTGTCGCCACAGAGACCGTGGATAAATCTACTCAGGTGTCTGTTGTGGGACCTACCGCGAAAGCTTCCTCCACGAGAGGATCTTCTTTCGCAGGGGAAATCGAGCCAACTCCATCACAACCCGCAAGGTCTCAACCTTCACGTTTTTCCGTTGTGCGGTCCTTCTTGCATGGCAAACACTTTACAGGACGAGCAGTGGACGCGATTTCTAACTATAGGAGGACCTCCTCTTCGCTAAACTATGCGGCTAAGTGGAAGGTTTTTCGTCGTTGCTGTAGGGATCATTCTGTAGATATATTCGATCCCTCTATACCAGACATTGCAAACTTTCTAGTATACTTGTTTGACGAAATCAAACTGCAGCCTGTTACTATAAAGGGTTATAGATCTATGTTATCTGATACCTATGCACATCATGATAGTTTACAAATTGGATCTAATGTCTCTTTATCTAAGTTGGTTAGAAACTTTTCGATAAATAGACCCAGAACTCTTAGATTAATTCCTAAGTGGAATTTAGCTTGGGTTCTTCTTAAATTGAAGGAAAAGCCATTTGAACCTCTTGGGACAGTAGATTTCAAATTCTTATCTTATAAGACAGCTTTTCTCTTAGCTTTCTCTTCTGCTAGAAGAGTCAGTGAGCTTCATGCACTGTCGGTGGATGATTCTCACTATCGTAGTGTCGGGAACACTATCACCTTCACTACTAATGTGGGTTTTTTAGCTAAGAATCAGGCTCCTAATAAATATCCGGAACCTATTGTTATTAAGGCTCTTCCGTCTTCAGACGGGCGTAAGCCTTTACTCTGTCCTGTTAGAGCGTTACGTATCTATAAACAGAGATCTCAGTTTATCAGAAAGGGACTGAAACGTTTCTTTCTGTCTTTGATGCCTAATAGAAAGGACATTTCGGTCCATTCTATTGCTAGATGGATTCAATTAACTATCCGTACTGCTTATGGAAGTTTATCTTCTTCTCAGCAGTCTGTGCTTAAGATTTCTGCTCATGAAGTAAGAGCTCTTTCTACTTCCTGGGCTTATGCTAATAGTGTTGCTATTACAGATTTAATGAAGGATGCTTATTGGTCTCAGCCATCCACATTTACGAATTTTTATCTCAGAAATAGAGTCCATTTCTGGAGACCTGCATTGTTTAGGTCCGTTATCTGTTGCTCAGAATGTCGTCCACTAAACAGTTGCAACTATAGTTATGCAGGCTTTCTGTTCCGGCAGTGACTCCGTCTGGCTGCCCTCTTCGGTCTGGGCTATTTGACCCAGGGCAAGGGGAAGGGGGGGGGGGGGGTGGGGGGGGGGGGGGGGCGGGTGTTCCCTTAGGTCACCTGCTTTATAGTGAAAAGCAAGGGAATGCCTCCTCCAAGTCAGTATTTCTGAGTCGCTTCCGGGATGGTTTTAAAGTGTAATATTAATGTTAAAATTCATTCATGTCTTATTTTTAAAGTGTAGCTCGGTGTGAAGCATTTGTATATGTCAAGTGTCAAACGGGCTTTAATATACAATACTCGGACACTTTTAAATGACTATAAAGAGTCTCAATTCTCTGGACTACTTTATTTATTGGCTTGCTTTAAAAATAATTAGTATAAGGGATATACTGGATGTTAATAGAGAACATGAATGTTATTGTGCTCAATTATTAAGGGTAGTGTATCTTTCTAATTTAATATTAAATAAGAAAGATACATGTAAAGCCTAATACTCCTTTTCTCCTTAAGGGGTTACCTCTTTACTATATAGTTGAGCTTATTGGATTTTCCTCTATGTCCTAGGCCCTCCAGCCTGTTTACTATTCAGCTAAGTCTGGGTCATTGGTACAGTATAAAAATGTTAAAAAATTTATAGTAATTTATATATTTTTTATACTTACCAATGACCCAGACGGGGATGGCCCTCCCTGGAGTTGGGAACTCTTGCCTCCCCGCTGAGTACATAGTGCTGACCAGGCACTGCCAGTAAGAATGATAATTGGCACCAATTTCGGGACGTCTGCGTCACTGCGCATGCGCAGTAGAGGCGTAGTATAGAGGTCCTTTAGGACATGATTTCTTTTTGTTTTGGATGCAAATTTTGGGGATTGGGGGGCAAAATTTGTGTTTGGCCCTGGTTTTGTTAGAGTTGGCACCAGCTAAGTCTGGGTCATTGGTAAGTATAAAAAATATATAAATTACTATAAATTTTTTAACTTTTTGTACAGAACTTCCATATCAAAGCTCTGATTTGAATAATTTTTTGTGTGAATGTTTAGTACCATGGGATACATCACATATAATACGGGTTTTTCTCTCGTGTGTAAATTGTGAAAATTAGACTAATTTTGATGTTTTTTGGTGTTACTTTCAGCACTGTAAGTGCAAATGCCAATATGGCTCGGGCTAGAGGCCGTATTTATGAACCGATCTTTACGAAACTTCTTGGGTACCTTTGGTATCACTGTGGGACGAGAACGAGTGTTTTGGGGTCCGGTCCAAAATTCAAGATGGCCGATGGCAGCCATTTTGTACAAAATTAGGTGCAATCAGATTTTTGCACAGAACTTCCATATGATAGCGCTGATTTGAATAATTTTTTGTGTGAATGTTTAGTACCATGGGATACATCACATATAATACAGGTTTTTTTCTCGTGCAGAAATTATGCAAATTAGATGAACTTTGATTTTTTCAGTGCGACTTACACACAGTAAGTACACATGTCAATACGGCTCAGACTAGAGTCTGTATTTATGAACCGATCTTTACGAAGCTTCTTGGGTACCTTTGTTATCACCAAGGGATGAGAGCGAGTGTTTTTGGGTGTGGTCCGAAATTCAAGATGGCCACCAGCAGCCATTTTGTACCAAAATTAGTGCAGTCAGTCTTTTGTACAGAACTTCTGTATGAAAGTTCTGATTTGAATAAATTTGTGTATGAATGTTTAGTAACATGGAATACATCACATATTGTAGGGTTTTTTTTTTCGTGCTGAAATTATGCAAATTAGATGAACTTTGATTTATTCAGTGCTACTTACACAATGTGAGCACACATATCAATATGGCTCAGGGTAGAGGCTGTATTTATGAACCGATCTTCACAAAACTTCTTGGGTACCTTTGTTATCACCTTGCGACGAGAATGAGTGTTTCTGGGTACGGTCCAAAATTCAAGATGGCTGCCAGTGGCCATTTTGTACCAAAATTAGGTCCAATCAGTTTTTTGTCACAAGTTCTATACAGCTCGTATTTATGAACTGATCTTCACAAAACTTCTTGGGTACCTTTGTTTTCACCTTGGGACAGGAACGAGTGTGTTTTGGGGTGCCTTTGTTATCACTGTGCTATGAGAACAAATATTTTGGGGTTCAGTCAGACCCACTCTGGGACTCAAAGTTTTCTTTTCTAGTTTAGCATCTGACTGTCACCCACCTTTACAATACTTTACCTATACATTTGTTACAGGCAACGGTCAGTATTTATGTACAGACCGTTAAAATACTTTATATATACCTTTGTTATCAGGTCATTACCTAGATGTTTGTCATTGCTGTGTCACATACTATACATGTGCATGTGTTTGTCTTGATAAGTTGAGCTACAGTGTCATTGACACTTTCATTGATTTCATTTGCTGTGAAGTTTTGGACTAGGTTGTGGCTGTCAGTGTCCTCTTCTGTGTCTTCCTGTAGTGATTTGAAAAGGGTTCCATTGTCTCATGAATGTTTCTCCTGTGGTATTGAAGATGTCACCAAATATTGGTCCGAGGTATGTGTTGTGGATTCTTTGGAGATTGCCTGCAAATGTTTGTGCCTTTTCTGTGTCTCCTTCAGTTAGTGATCTGTCAGGCTTAAGTATATGCTTTTCAGGTTTGATTAAGTCATTGGTGGTACTGCCTGTTAGTATTTTGAAGGTGTTCTAGAATGCTATATCGATTTCTGCTTCCCCAGTTTTCTGGTGATATGGTGCCAGACTATTTCTTTTTCTTGTTTGATTGCTTCTTTGACCTGTTTATTCAGCATGTTGGATAGTTTTTTTAAAATTCTTTCTGATTCCAATGCTTTTAGTGGAGTCGACTTGTTTTCCATTTTCGTTTGATCAGTTGTAGTGTACTGGCAGATACTCTCCAGGCTTGTTTCTTGGTTATTCGCAGAGGGCAGGCTACATTCAGTGCTGATAGGATGGCCTCTTGAAGTGCTTCAGTGTGCTCGTTTATGGCTTCTAGGGTTCAGATTTCATCGTTGTCATTTTTTCTGAATTTATTCCAGTCCTCTTTGTGAAGATTTCTTCCCCATGTTGGTGGGTGTGTTTCAGGTGAGCAATTTCCATCTTGATGTGGAGTGGGAGATGATCGCTGATGAGGTCTTCTCCTACGTAGCACATCTGTTATTTTGTTTGCGAGTGTTGGCATGGTGAGTGCGATGTCAAGGATTCTTGAAATGCTCTTCAGAATTTTTATAGTCATTTTATGTCCTGGGTATTTCTCACTCAATAAATCTCTAATTATGGCTTGGTTAGTTCACATGTCTAATGTGTTTCGACCCCTTAGGCTGTTCTCTTGAAAACTAGCAATTGAAGGGATCTGTCATTCCATTCTTGTTTGTTTTCTCTAATCCTTGTTAATCCTCACTAATCCTTGTTAATCACTTCTCGTGAGATATACACAGTAATATTGGTAAACAGTGCCAGTCATGCCATCATCATGGGTATTTTTCAATGACTTAATTAGTTTCAGGCCAATAAAAGATTTTGAGAGATCATAGATATTTGAGATACTGAAGTCTGAGTATTAAAAGTTGAAATTAATAGGTTCATACACTCTAATGGTTGGTAGTCTGACTTGGGGTCAATGAAGCACTTCGAGTTATATGGGGTATTGGAGTTTTCAAAGTTTGAGTCGTCGAGATTTCACTGTATTTGACTCATAAATCTTAAAAATGCACATATATACCATCTAAAGATGTAGCAGTCCTTATTTTGTTACACAAGTATCTCGGTGCTTTTCTATATCTCACCATTGTTATAACTAAAACCAAAGATGGGTTGTGTGTTTGTTGAATCAGGCAGTTGGCAACTTGGTTTGAAAGGAGAAGGTAGAGAATGAGAAGTAAGATGAGATGGCAACCCTGATCTCACGCTCACCTTCTGGTTTCAAGCAGGTTTCTTTTGCATGCTAAAGAGCTTTGGAGTACAAAACCATGAAGTTGGTTTCTCCATACCCCAAACCTCCCCCGGTTGATCTTTCCAATCTCCTTTCACAACCAACCAAATCTGTTTATCTCACCATGTGCCTTGAGCTCCACCAACAGAGAGAAAAAATGATAAGGAGACTTACTTCCACACAAAGTAGATTTTCTGTTCCACCCATCATTTTTGTAAAAATTCATGCAGGCAGTGTTTTATTTTACTTTTTATTTTTGTAATTATTATTTCTTTACCATCAGAGGTTAATATACTTGATTTGTTTTATGTTTAGGCCTCATAATCTGCAATAAGGCACCTTGTTGCACTCCAGGGATGCTTTTATCCATTTTAGTTTCCTGGGTAATATATCTAACATCAGCCAATTAATTTTTTTTTTTTTTAAGTTTGCATTGATAATAGAATGAGAGCATGTGGCAGTCAAAATGACCATGCAGAAGGGTGTGAGAAACAGATTTTTAACTTTTTTGAGACCTTGTGAAGAATGCTGGACATGATAATGACCCAAACAACACAGAAATATTGCAATGCCAGAGAATTGAGACCAACCATTAAAGCTACTGACCAAATGAGAAATGGAATTCCAGCAATTAAATTCCACAGAGTCCGAACAACTCTTTGCTTTTAAATTTGGTTGATGTTATCAACCAGCCAGTAATGATAATAATGATGCACCCTTGAAAGGAGAAAATACCCCCCCCCCCCCCCCAATAAAAAACAAAACACACTATTAATTGAAAATAGAATATGTTTTCATTTTAAAAAATTTCCACAATCCAGTGTAAGTATTTCCAATAGTTCCTTGAATCCAGCACTCTATGTAATGACATGTAACTAACTTACCAAATCATTTTTACAGCCTTAGTCATAATATAGCATGTGATATGGCAGTTACCAATTTTTTATAACCAGAAAGGGTGACTAACCCTGTGCACTACACAGGGTTAGTCACAATTTCTGGTTATAAAAAAAAAATATGTAATTTTAACTGAATAACTTACCCTGTGCACTGTACAGCCTTAGTGTAAATGTCATCTATATCAACTCTTTACCCAATGTAACAGTCAAAACCAGCCAGTACTATTCAAACTCAGCTTAACCCTTTACCCAACGAATCGCCCGCATCCGCCCGCGTAATATGCAAATTCAGCTGTTGAAAAAATATTATTTTTCAAAAACTTTCAACAAACCATATCATGTGACCCCTCGTTGGAACGAGCTCGTCGAGCTCGTTCCAACGAGGGGTCACATGATATGGTTTTGTTGAAATTTTTTGAAAAATTAAAAAAAATGATATTTAAAATAATAAATTTTCTTACCGTCTGCATTAGGTAAAGGGTTAAGAACCCTCGTTTGTTTTTAGTGAATTCAAAAAATGAAAACATATTCTATTTTCAATTAATAGCTTGTTCAAAGTAAATTTTGCATGCCTCTGGGGAAACAAAATCCTTCTTTCCATACATTCAACAGTTTATTAGCTCACCTGACTGAAAGTCAGGGTGAGCTTTTCTGATCACTTTTCGGCCGTCGTCCGGCGTCCGTCGTGAAGGTGGTGTTTGGGCCTTTTTCTCCCAAACCACTGGCCGCATATTAATGAAATTTCATGCGAGCAGGGGCTATATAAGGGCATTTTGATTTTTTGTCAAATTAGTTTTCAGCTCCTATTGAGCAGAGGGATGGGGCAAAAATGCTCCATTTCTTAAAAAATCTTCTTCTCAAGAACCAGCAATAGCAGAAACTTGATATTTGGTATGTAGCTTCCTTTTGAGGTGTAGACTCAAGTTTGTTCAAGAGAAGTTTGTCGGGCATTATTTGCCTTCGTTATGGGAGGGGCAAAAATTTTGGCCACGCCTAAAATTTCTATTTTCAGAACCGTCAGGTCGATTTGAACCAAATTTGATATGAGATGATAATGGGTCATAAGTAGTTGATTGATACAAAAAAAATTTTCTCACTGCCCCGTGGCAACCTCGGGAGCTACAAATAGGAAAAACCTTAAAACTGCCATATCTCCAAAACTACATGGCACAGGGAATTCTTATTTTGTATAAAGCTTACTTTTATCTAGTAGAATAGAGTGGTTAAAAAAAATCCCTATCGGTTTAATCACAAGGTACTTTTTTCAGGACTTTGAAAAAGTGCTGAGTCAGCACTTTTTAAACACTGTAGGCAATGGGAAAAAGATTAAAAAATCTTCTTCTCCAGATCCAGCAGGCAGAATCTTTTTATATTTGGTATGCAACATTGTAAGGTGGATCTGATTCAAGTTTGTTCAAATCGGCCCCCTGGGTTCATATTTGGGCTCAGTACAGGTGCCCGATTTCGAACTTGGTGCATTTCAGGCAAATTTCTTAAAAAATCTTCTTCTCCAGATCCAGCATGCAGAATCGTTTGATATTTGGTATGCAACATTGTGGGGTGGATCTGATTCAAGTTTGTTCAAATCGGCTCCCTGGATTCATATTTGGGCTCACTATAGAAGCCCGAATTCGATCTTAGTGCATTTCAGGCAATTTTCTTAAAAATCTTCTTCTTCAGATCGAGCAGGCAGAATCTTTTGATATTTGGCATGCAACATTGTGGGGTGGATCTGATTCAAGTTTGTTCAAATCGATCACCTGGGTTTATATTTGGGCTCAGTATAGACGCTCGAATTCGAAAACTTAGTGCATTTCAGGCAAATTTCTTAAAAAATCTTCTTCTCCAGATCCAGCAGGCAGAATCTTTTGATATTTGGTATGCAACATTGTGGGGTGGATCTGATTCAAGTTTGTTCAAATCGGCCCCCCTGGATTCATATTTGGACTCACTATAGAAGCCCAAATTCGAACTTAGTGCATTTCAGGCAAATTTCTTAAAAAATCTTCTCCAGATCCAGCAGGCAGAATCTTTTGTTATTTGTTATGCAACATTGTGGGGTGGATCTGATTCAAGTTTGTTCAAATAGGCCCTCTGGGTTTATATTTGGGCTCACTATAGAAGCTTGAGTTCGATCTTAGAGCATTTCAGGCAAATTTCTTCAAAAATCTTCTTCTCCAGATCCAGCAGTCAGAATCTTTTGATATTTGGTATGCAACATTGAGGGGTGGATCTGATTCAAGTTTGTTCAAATCGGCCCCCAGGATTCATATTTGGGCTCACTAATAGAAGCTCGAATTTGAACTTAGTACATTTCAGGCAAATTTCTTAAAAAATCTTCTTCTCCAGATTCAGCAGGCAGAATCTTTTGATATTTGGTATGCAACATCGTGGGGTGGATCTGATTCAAGTTTGTTCAAATCGGCTTCCTAGATTCATATTTGGGCTCACTATAGAAGCTCGATTTTGAACTTAATGCATTTCAGGCAAATTTCTTTGAAAATCTTCTTCTCAAGATCCAGCAGGCAGAATCTTTTGATATTTGGTATGCACCATGCTTAGGGGGTGAGTTTCAAGTTTGTTCAAGCCAAGTCCCTAGGTCCATATTTGGACCCACTGTGGGAGTTTGAATTGTAACTTAGTTCAAAATGAGGAATTTTCTTTAAAAATCTTCTCAAGATCCAGCAGGCAGAATCTTTTGATATTTGGTATGCACCATGCTTAGGGAGTGAGATTCAACTTTGTTCAAGCCAAGTCCCTAGGTCCATATTTGGACTCACTGTGGGAGCCCGAATTATAACTTAGTTCAATATGAGGAATATTCTTTAAAAATCTTTTTTTTTTTAGATCCACTGGTCAGAATCTTTGGATATTTGGTATAAGCTTTTCTTAGGAGGAGCAGATGCAACTTGTTGAAATCAATTCTCTGGGTTGATATTTAGGCTACCATGTCAGGTGAGCGCCCTCAGGCCCCTTGGGGCCTCTTGTTTTCTCAACTGTTCACCGACTGTCACATTTCTCTGTACAAAACAATTCATGAATGCCCAGGGCTTGCCTTGAGTCGGGGCTGATCAGCCCACGCCCCGAGATCAGCCCTGAGGAGCACTTGCTGGGGGCTTTTTTTTCAAGCCCTGACATTTTCCACAAAAAAGCACTAACAATAATGGACAAAATGGAAAATCAGCCCCAAAAAGGCCCCGACCTCAATATGTGGGGCACTTTTTTTAGGCCCCGACCATTTTACTCAAGGCGAGCCCTGCATGCCAGAAGGAATTACTGGCTGATATTCCTTTCCAACACAGCAAATCTCTTGTCACTATAGTACTGGTAAGTATTATTTGGGCACTTTAAGAAAACCTATTTCATCTAAATTGAATCAACCATTTTACCAATGATTTCTTTAGTTAACTTAAGTTTTTTGCCTTGTCTGCTTTAGCAGAGACAAGATACTGATGTTACTAATTCCCAACTGACTGATCATGACAGACTGACAACCAACAACAACCATCCATAACTTTTTAGTCATTGAAGATAATTTTGTGAAACTTTATGGTGTTATACACCACCATGAGCTTACAATATGTCACAATCAAACCCATGCCAGTAGGTTCAAAGTCAAGGTTGCAGTTACTAAAAATAGAATCCCACTTCAAGGTTAAGTTTTCTGGTCAATGTTTTGTTATCAGCCATGACATTGTAATGGTTGAAGATAATTCCATGATACTTTAGTCATGAACTGGGTTCTGAATCTTATGCTTTTTTGTATACATTTGATGAGATAACAAATAATGACTTATAGTTTTGGAATTTGGCTTTTTGTTATTTTTGGATTTCATTCGATACTATATACCTTTAGTATATAGATAGCACTCTGGTATTGCAACCAAATTTTCTCCAGTCACTCTTGTTTTTTACTTCGTTAACTATGAATTTAACCAATTATATCTCTTTTGACAGAGCTCACTGAACACTGTCAGACAATATATATTTGGTCAAATATCAAACTGCCGCTGAAAACTTTGCCATTTTGAGATCAGAGTAAGGGGGTTAAGGTTTTCTACTCCTAAATTTCAAAATTTTGTGTGTCTGACTTAAAAATTTCTGGTCACCTATTTTTTTTTTGAAATGTACCCAAATTTCTTCAAAATATAAAAAAATTGTTATAATGGTCCTCAGTCGAGATTATGCAACTATATTCTTGACTGATACATATGTGCCTCAGTTGTAATCCACATGTATCATGTCCTGTAATCATGTCCTCTATGTAGTTAACAAGGTCACTAATGTTGAGACTGATGTTCTGCTGTATTTGCTTGTTCTGCTATAGTAGGCAAACCCTGCTAAGTTGGTTGTTTTGTTAACATTACTTAGTGAGTTAATTTTTAAGTTTGAAACATATGAATGCCAGATGAAACAATCTGTATGGTTACCAAATTTTTAATGGAACACTCAGTAGTTGATAAATTTTTATTTTTTTCAGATCGAATGGGTCACCATTACCAGTGTACTATGAAAGCTTAGAAGAATTCCATGTTTTCATTTTGGCTCATGTGTTGCAGAGGGCTATAATTGTTGTTGCTGATACGATGTTGAAGGATCAGAATGGTGATCCACTGGCACCTATTCCCTTTGGTGGGATTTATCTTCCTTTAGAATGTGATCATAAGAAAAGTTACTCTTTTCCACTACTGCTGACATATGATGCTGCTCATTTCTCTGCTTTGGTTCCAATGGAATCCAAGGGCAACAAGAATATCTTGGCAGGTAATTTATTGCTCAAAATTTTTCTTATAATAGATACCCAAGCATTGTTTGTCTTAAACTGTGTTACTAACATAGGTCTCGTTTTTAGCTCACCTGAAAGTCAGGATGAGCTATAGTGATCACACACTGTCCATCGTCCATGAACATGGTGTTTGCAGCTGCTCTTCCGAAATCCCTGAACCGATTTCATTTAAATTTGAGGTCATTGCTTGTTCTGACATCGAATTTTGTTTTTGTTTAAAACAACTTGCCCAGCTCCATAGGGAGGGGTGGGAGAAAATGCTCCAAATTTTTTTTAAAATGTTCTTATGAACCAGTGGGTACAATAACTTGATATTTGGTATGGAGTTTCCTTTTGAGATGTACAATCAATGGGGGGAAGGCTGCCAGATGAAAGTTTGTTAAAATTAAGTCCCTTGGTTCATTTTTGGGATCAATACAGGAGCCTGACTTTTAACTTGTGACAATATGGGAAATAAATTTTTAAAATCTTCTTCGTTAGAACCACCAGTCAGAATCTTTTAATGTTTGTTATACATTAGTGTTTTGAGGGGAAGATTCAAGATTGTTCAAATCAAGTCCCTTGGTTAATATTTGGGTTTCCTTTGGGGCCAAAGTTTTAACTTTAGTGCAATATCGTCTTCTTCAGATCTTTCAGAATCTTTTGATATTTGGTATAAAGCATCCTTAGGAAGGTTAGATCTCATTTCGTTCAAATCAAGTTCTCGGGTTAATATTTGGGCTCCCTATTGGAGCCTGAATTTTAACTTAGTCCAATATGAGGAATAATCTTTAAAACTTCTTCTCCAGACTTAGTTCAATATGAGGAATAATCTTTAAAACTTCTTCTCCAGAAACACCAGTCAGAATCATTTAATATATGGCATAGAGAATCCTTACAAGGGATGGATTCAGTTTGTTAAACTCAAGTCCATCGTCTAATAATTGGGCTTTCTAAGTGAGCCCGAATTTTAACTTAATACAATATGAGGAATAATATTTGAAAAGCTTCTTCTTCAGATCCACCAATCAGAATCTTCCGATATTTTGGTATACAGCATCCCTAGTGAAGTCAGATCTAAGTTTGTTCAAATCAAGTCTTTGTGTCAATATATGGGCTCCCTGTTGAAGCCCAAATTTCAATTTAGTCCAGTATGAGGAATAATCTTTAAAAGTCTTCTCCAGAAACACCAGTCAGAATCATTTAAGATATGGCATACAGAATCCTTACAGGGTTTGGATTCAATTTGTTCAACTCAAGTCCATCGGTTAATGATTGGGCTCCTCTATAGGAGCTCGAATTTTAGCTTAGTACAATATGAGGAATAATCTTTCAGATCCACCTGTCAGATTCTTTTGATACTTGGTATACAGCATCCTTAGGGAAGTCTGTTCTAAATTTGTTCAAATCAAGTCCTTGGGTTAATATTGGGGCTCCCTGTTGGACCTCGAATTTAACTTAGACCAATATGAGGAAAAATCATTAAAAATCTGCTTCTTGAAATACAATCAGAATCTTTTGATATTTGGTATACAGCATGCTTAGAGGGTTCAGATTCAGTTTGTTCAAATAAAGTCCTTGGGTTGGTATTTTTGTTCCCCATGGGGGGAGGGGGCAAATTTTACCGCAGTGCAAAATTGGTATTATTCTCAAAATCTTCTCCAGAACCACCAGTCACAATCTTCTGATTTTTAGCTTAATTTGACAAAGTCAAGATAAGCTATTGCCATCACGCGTGCGTAAGTCTGTTAGTCTGTGAGTCTGTTCACATTTTCCTTTAGCACCGGCTACACCCCGTAGTTCTTGTCTGATTGTCACAAAATTTAATATGCAGGTTTGGGGTCATGTCTAGATGAGAACGTCCCCTTTTGGTTGTGATTGGTCAACCGGTATGGCTGCCCGAGCCCAAAACCCGAAAACCATTAGCACAGTTTACAGGTCGTATTTATGAAGGGATTTCATTGTAACTTGGTAGGATGCCTCTGTATAATGCCTAGATGAGAACGTCCCCTTTTAGTCATGATCTGTCAACCGTGATGGCTGCCCAAGCCTGAAACCCAAAAACTTCTAGCACAGTCTGCAGGTCATATTTAATTTGGAGGGATTTCATTGTAACTTGGTAGGATGACTCCTTATGATGTCTTGATGAGCACTTCCCCATTTGGTCGCGATATGTCGCGTAGGATCACTCCAGATGATGCCCTGATGAGAATGTCCCCTCTTGGTTGTGATCATTCAACCATGAACCATGATGGCTGCCCGAGCCCAAAGCCCAAAAACCTTTAGCACAGTCTACAGGTCATATTTATGAAGGGATTTCATTGTAACTTGGTAGGTTGACTTCATATAATGTCTAGATGAGAACATCCTCTCTTGGACACGATTGGGAAAATGTGACGGCGGCAGGGACCCAAAGCCTGAAAACCTTTAGCACAGTCTACAGGGCATATTTATGAAGGGATTTCATTGTAGCTTGGTAGGATGACTCCAAATAGTCTAGATGAATGAGAACGTCCCCTTTTGGTCACGATCATTCAGCCTTGATGGCTGCCCGAGCCCAAAAACCTTTAACATAGTCTGAAGGTCGTATTTATGGAAGAATTTCATTGTAACTTGTCAGGTTGACTCCATATAATGTCTAGATGATGACATCTCCTTTTGGTCGTGATTGGTCAACTGTGACAGCTACAGGGGCCCAAAGCCCGAAAACCTTGAGCACAGTCTACAGGTCATATTTATGAAGGGATTTCATTGTAACTTCGTAGGATCACTCCAGATGATGCCCAGATGAGAATGTCCCCTTTTGGTTGCGATCATTCAACCATGATAGCTTCCCGAGCCCAAAGCCTGAAAACCTTTAGCACAGTCTACAGGTCATATTTATGAAGGGATTTCATTGTAACTTGGAAGGATGACTCCAAATAATGACCAGATGAGGATGTCCCCTTTTAGTTGTAATCGGTCTACCGTCATGGCTACACAGGCCTGAAGCCCGAAAACCTTTAGCACAGTCTACAGGCCATATTTATGAAGGGATTTCAATGTAACTTGATAGGATGACTCGTTTTGGAATAATTTCACTGTAACTTGGTAACTTTCGATGACATACTTTAACTGTGAGGGCCACATACATTAACTGTGAGGTCATATTAACCCACCCCTCCGCCCTTTAGTACAGTGTACACCTCATATTATTTTTATGAAAAACCTAGCATACAGGGAACAGAAATTAACATATTCCCAATTATCACAATTCTTGTCTTATTTCATAATCCTTTCATAAACATTGAACATTATCCTTTTCATCAAACACAACACACAGACAAGTTAAGCTACAGTGTCACTGACACTTTCATTGGTATACAACATCCTTCGAGTTTGTTCAAGTCCCTAGGTTGATATTTGGAATCCCTACTTTTACATTACTGATATTCTTGGCATTATTTCTGTTGTAAAATCCCAATACTGGAAGAAAATCATCTGGCATTGACAACAGATTTATAAATAATTAAATAACTTCATTCCTCTCTAGTGTTGACCATAGATGCTAATTAAATCCATCTTTAAACAACTATGGCCATTGAGTGCCTCAGGCCCCCATAGGGCCTCTTGTTTAAAAATCCAGGACAAGAAATCCCACTCCTGGGATCTACTTAGGCTAGCAAATTGTTCTCCTGATTTATTTATCATTGTTTTGTTTCACAAACATCCGCTGAATTTAGTAAATGGTGCATGTTCTCCATGGAATGCATTTAATAAACTGCTGTTGAACCTCTGTTTCATATTTATGCTCCCTAATTTTTAGCTCACCTGACTGCAAGTCAGTGGGATGTATTGCCATCACTTGGTCCGTTAACTTGTGCAAACTTGGCTTCTTCTCCACAATCATTAGGCCAAATTCAGACATTTATTGCACAGATCATCTATGGAGTATACCCTTTCTATTTTGTTCAAATGAAGTAGCTGCCATATTTTTAGCTGCGACTAACAGCTCTATAAGAGGCAATGTCGGTCTGTCTGTCTGTCGGTCTGTCTGTCGGTTGGTCGGTCAGTCAGTCTGTCTGTCTGTGACCAACGAGTTTCAAAACTCAATAACTTTTGAAATACTTGAATAATAAATGATGGAATGACTTTATATTTGGCATGTAAGTGTATCTTATTGATGTCCAGCCACTGTTCAATGCATGTGTTGTTCCAAATATTTTTCTTGGAGTTATGGCCCTTGATGAACTTAGAATGTTGGTCGGTCTGTCTGTGACCAACGAGTTTCAAAACTCGATAACTTTTAAAATACTTGATGGAATGACTTTATATTTGCCATGTAAGTGTATCTTATTGATGTCTAGCCACTGTTCAATGCATGTGTTGTTCCAAATATTTTTCTTGGAGTTATGGCCCTTGATGAACTTAGAATTTTGTGAAATTGCACTACCCGTCGCAGCTACGACGTCGTTGTCGCGATTTTTATACTGTACCAATGAGTTAGCTGGTGCTAACTCTAATATTCTAGGGCCAAACACAAATTTTGCCCCCCAATCCCCAAAATTTGCATCAAAATCCAAAAATTAGATGTCCTATGTGGTCCTCCATACTTTTATCCACTGCACATGCGCAGTAGTCAAGGAAGTCCGAAATTGGAGCAAAATCCTCATTCTTTGTTTAGCCCTTCAATCAGTAATATCACACTGAGATCTGTGCTTAAAATCTCAGTTTAAATGATGCCAGACACCAGATGTCAGAAATGGTGGATCTAAGGATGAAATAAAAGGATGAGAGGAAGAAACAGTGGAAGGATGTGTTCAGGGCTGTAACTTATAATTTTTATGAAAAATTATTTCATGTTCCCTAATTTTGGGGTATGGGCCTGATATTTTCATTCTTGCTATGAAATTTCCATTGTTTGTTCAGTGTTTCCTCTCTCCCTTTCCTTAATACCCCCCTTGCAATTCTCCCATGTTTTTGGCATTATTTTTGTAATTATTTTACAATGAAATTTCTTGGGAGTTTTGGCTTGGTAACAGAATGATTATTCTGTTTTTCCCCATTGTTACGTCCTCACTCTAGGGTGGTTAGGCATTTCAGTCATGCATCTACCATCCGATGTACTGCAATTTCTTCTCAGGAAGCCTCTGTTTTACATCGGATAGTGTTAAAATTGGTTACTGATTTCGGGCCATATTTTCAGAGCCTGGAGTCTTGTTTCCAGTTTTATTCACTTTTGTTTACATTGACAGTGGTTACTTCAGACAGTGATTCCTTGTCATCTATTAAGTTCTGCACATAGCCAGATACATAATATTGTCCGTAAGTGTAACATTAATTTTTAGACATGATTTAAAATTTTTGTCCACACTTTGGCTTTTTTGGGATCCATTTGGGCTCATCGTTCCCATTGGGAACTTGGGCTCAACATGAAAATTTTTTCTTTCGAATTATTTTTTGAAATGTTTGTAATGGATTATATTATTATCATGTATCTTATTTTCAAGGGTTAGAGCGAGTACGTTGACTGTTTAACTTTTTTCAAAATGAAAGAAGTTTGTTCAAATTGTAATTCGAGGAAGTCTCGAGCACTATAAACATGGATTGTGCATACCCGGCGATGACGGATCCGAGGATAGTACGGAGGAAGCAAATCAGTCCGGTACCTAGCTCGTCCAGGTCTGCCCGGACCGCGAACGAGAGAGTCCCCTCTCTCTTACAACAACATCTGGGACCAGATGTTGTTGTACGTAATGTTCGTCAGTCAGAGCACACGTGTACCCCTCGGGACGTTCCGTCGTATAGACAGTCCGGCGCGACTAGTCTATTGGCTTCCTCATTCTCACGGCAGCACACACGACTTGGCTACGTGACTTCTGATGTCCAGCCTGCTTCACCGACCAGGGATTCCACGTCGATCAGGTCATGCCATCCGGTAGCCAAGGACACGAGGCCTTACCAGTCGGGACATTTGCATAAAAGAAATATGCAGGAAGTAACGTCCCAGGAGCTCCCAGCGGCTAAATCACGTAAGACCGCGGCTCCACAGGCCTCTGTGGCGGACTTGCTATCACAGATAGCTCAACTCATTGCAGCATCCAAGCAGCCATCAGGAACTATTTCGGAACAGGAATTGTCTGAGGAACCTGGGTCAGTTCACTCCCCTGTGCAGTCAGAATGGGACGACCGAGAATCTCATATGGTCCAGTCGGATGGCGAAAGGGAATCAGCAGAGCTGGAATTTTCCCTTTCTGAACAACATAAGGTGGCCGTAGATTTCATCCGGCAACACCTTCAGATGTTGTTCCTCCAGACCAAAATGCTGCATTAGCGGATAAGAGACTGGTAGTGTCACTGGACACAAACTTTTTCGGCTGGATTAGGGACACTGTCCTTGAGTTTCCGACCCAGTCCAGTAATGTCACACGGACATTTGAACTTTTGAATGACGCTATATCCAAGCTAGCCTCTAAGACTGGCAAATCCGGTTTCTTATCGCCTAGCGCTATACAGCTGCCTTTCATCAATGCAAGACATAGATTTGAAATGGCAGGACAGGGCGTGCCGAGAGTTCCTCTGCGTTTGGATGACTAGGCTGAAGACCTGCAATTGTCATTGCCGTCGTCCATGTCTATTAACTCCAGTATACTGGAGACGACAATCTCGTCTAATAGAATTAATTTAGACACATTATCATATGCAGATCACCTTACCAGAGCGTTATCATTACATCTCGAAGGGAAAGAATTCCAGGATGTTCAAACTTCCTCAAGAGTTCTTTCGAGAGCTATAGCATATTCTACGTATAACTCCGCCCTTTCAGTGGCAAATCTGGAGTTGGTCAGATGTGATGCTGACCTGGCTGCGTCCACTAGAGTGGACAGTAAGGTGAAAAACTCTCTTCGAGTCGCTCCGGTCTCCGGAGAGCTTCTCTTCAATGGAAAGCTTTCTATTATCTATGATCAGATTACTAAGAAAGCTTCGGACACTCTGCTTTTTAAATCTGCTTCTAAAAAGTCAGGCTCAGCAGAGAAGAGTAAGGCAGGCACTTTGGGGTGAATACGTACAAGGGAAGTTCCTATAGAGGATCTAAGAAAGCCTCTACGTCTTACTCTAGAGACCGTCAGAGTAGCAACTCAGGCAGGGGCCGTTATACTGGCCAAGATAACAGGTCAGATGCCCCTAGGTCGAAGGGACCATGTGAGTTAGTGAAAAACTTTTCGATAAATATACCTAGAACCCTTAGGTTAATTCCTAAGTGGAATTTAGCTTGGGTTCTTTTGAAGCTAAGAGAAGCGCCATTTGAGCCACTTGATACAGTGGACTTCAAATTCTTATCTTATAAGACAGCTTTTCTCTTAGCCTTCTCTTCTGCCAGAAGAGTTAGTGAGCTTCATGCACTATCGGTCGATGATTCTCACTATCATAGTGTTGGTAATACTATTACTTTAATTAGTAATGTTGGTTTTTTGCATAAGAATCAGGCTCCTAATAAGTATCCTGAACCTATTGTTATTAAGGCTCTTCCGTCTTCAGACGGTCATAGGCCTTTGCTCTGCCCAGTTAGAGCCATGCGCATTTACAAAGGTAGATCTGAGTTTATCAGAAAGGGATGTAAGCGTTTCTTTCTGTCTCTGCTGCCTAATAGAAGGGACATTACAGTCCATTCTATTGCAAGGTGGATTCTATTAACTATCCGTACTGCTTATGAAAAATTATCTTCAACTCAGCAGTCTGTGCATAAGATTTCGGTGCAAATTTTTATCTTAGAAATATTGAGTTCATTTCTGGCGACCTACGTTGTTTAGGTCCGTTATCTGTTGCTCAGAATGTCGCCCACTAAACAGTTGCAACTATAGTTATGCAGGCTTTCTGTTCAAATAGTGACTCTGTCCCTGCTGCCCTCTTCGTTCTGGGGTATTAGACCCAGAGCAAGGGGAAGGGGGATGGGGGGGGGGGATATTGTTCCCTTATATCACCTGCTTTATAGTGAAAAGCAAGGGAATACCTCCTCTGGAGTCAGTAATTCCAAGTCGGTGCAAGGATGGTTTTAAAGTGTAAAGCTAATGTCTATCTCATTTATGTAATATTTTTAAAGTGTAGCTCGGTGTGAAGCATTTGTATATGTCACGGGTCATACAAGCGCTAATATACAATCCTCGGACACTTTTAAATGAGTATAAAGAGTCTCATTCTCTGGACTATCTTTATTTATTGGCTTTCCTTTAAAAGGATTAGTATAATGGGTTATACTGGATGTTAATAGAGATCATTGATGTTATTGTGCTCAATTACAGAATGGTATTGTGTCTTTCTTTTTTGATACAAACAAGAAAGATACATGTAAAACCTGTTCTCCTCTTCTCCTTGAGGGGATGATTCTGTTTACATGTAATTGAGCCTATTGGATTTTCCTTTATGTCCTAGGCCCTCCAGCCTTTTTTCTATTCAGCTAAGCCTGGGTCATTGGTACAGTAAAAAAATGTTAAAAAATTTATAGTAATTTATATATTTTTGTACACTTACCAATGACCCAGACAGGGATGGCCCTCCCATGAGTTGGGAACTCATACCTCCCCGCTGATTACATAACACTTACCAGGCACTGGTTGTAAGAATGATGATTTGGCTCCAATTTCGGACTTCCTTGACTGCTGTGCATGCGCAGTGGATAAAAGTATGGAGGACCACCTAAGACATCTAATTTTTGGATTTTGATTCAAATTTGAGGGATTGGCCCTAGAATATTAGAGTTAGCACCAACTAAGTCTGGGTCATTGGTAAGTATAAAAAATATATAAATTACTATAAATTTATTAACATTCAGGCTCAGGTTAATGTCCCCAAAGTTTTAAAATCTTCTTCTCATGAACCAGCAGAGGGAATGCCTTGATATTTGGTATGGAACATTCTTTGGTGTTGAAAATTAATTTTTGTTCAAAGGAAGTTGGTAGGTCAATATTTGGGCTCTCTGTGGGGACATATCCAATTTCAACCAAATTTGGCATGTAGTATAAGTTGTCCTAAGTAATTGATTGATGCCCCCCACCCCACCCCCCCCCCCCCCCCCCCAAAAAAAAAAAAATTATCACAGCCCCGTGGCAACCCCGGTAGCTAAAAACAGAAAAAAATTCAAAAGCCCCTATTTCCCTAACCACACGGAACAGAGAACTGTTATTTGGTATGAAGCATCCTTAGGACCAATAGAATGGAATGGTTTAAAAACATTGCCCTTGGTAATGTTAGGGTGTGCGGTTGAAGTCAATGAAAAAATGAAGACTTCCATAAGTGGCAGAAGAGAAAATTATCTGATTCCTGTATGAATACCTTTAATTTTACTCTCTCAAGACTCCATTGTGTTTTCCTAACATTTTATTTTATGTTGAACCCTTTCAGTGCTCTGCACATATGTTTTTTTTTGTTTCTTAGGAAACATTTATATCATTAATTTAACCCTCTCAAGACTTCAATGTGGGTTCCAAAGATTTTATTTGGTGTAATGCTGTTAATGAAAACCTTTTTTTTCTGATTCCTTTAAAAATATTTTACCCCCCAAAATAAGCCTCTATAAATTCTCTTTCTGTTTTGTTTATTTTTATGCTTTAACCATTTTCACACAGACTTGAATTTACTAGTGGCAGTAAAATTCTGTTTCTCTAGTTTGAAATTTTTCTTTTTCTTTAAAACCACTGAGCCAAATTCATTCATTTATGGCACAGACCATCTTTGGAGTAAACCTTTTCTCCTTTGTTCAAATGAAGCAGCTGCCATCTTCAGGCTGGTGGAATTTACTCATCTGATTTTCCCCCCAAATTACTATATCCCTTAGGGTGGGGTTAATGCTCCCTAAGTCTTAAATGCTTTTAAAATCCTCTTTTTATAAGCCACTTGCAATAATGCTTAGATTTCTTGTTATGAACTAACTTTAGTAATGCAGATTCACTTTTTGTCAAAGAAACTCGGTAAGTCAAAATTTGGGCTCCCAAATTTTGGGCTACACTCAAAATTTCTATTTTCAGATCCAATGGGCATATGTGAACCAAATTTGTCATGTAGTATATAACTGGGTCATAAGTATTTCATTTTGGGGGGGGTGGGATAGAGAGAACCACAGTAGTTGAAAACAAAACAAAAAAATTTGTTCGGTTGTTGTTTTTTAATACTTCACAAAACAGAGTTTGCTTGGAAGCTTTCCTGGGACCAGCAAAAATCAATGGCCAACAAAGTTGCCTTTGGTTGTGTAACAGCAAAATCAAAAAATTGCTCTTGCTGCTGATCACTTACTGATACACATATCTCTTTTGACAACTTGAGCATTTTAGGCTCACTTGAGCCTCTGTTTTTTTTTTTTTTTCTGTCCATTCATCTGTTTGAGTGCTTATCCATTCTAACTTTGTCCAGTCCATCAAAAAATTATTCAATGGACTGATCTTGTTTGTACTTAGCACAATGATTACTTATGACTTAAGCGTTTATCATGACCTTTGACAAAGGTCTAGTGTTGAACTGATACTTAGAATCAGCAATCGCAACTCACGGGTTATGGGGCATCGGACGGTTGACAACTGGTAGTTAAAAACTGTCACCTTCCAGTTATTCTATATTTAACACTGACAATTAAAAATTTCTTTCATATCAAGCCATTTCGATGAAGTTTGCCCATTAAAAACGTATGAAGTGCAGAGCTGAATATAAGAATCTGTAGAGCTGAGATATTACTGGATTTGCAGCCTGCAATCAGAAAGAGATCAGCACATTTTCCCAGCTGATTTAAGTCACTGACCTTCAACCATGCACAATATTGCATTGAGTACATAATGTTAAATAAATACAATGTGTTCAGCTGGTAGTCTGCAGTATTTCATGATGCAGACATTTCAACACAATAGGAGAATAAAATGGAGAGAAAAACTCAAATACAATCTTTTTTTTCACTGGAAGATGATAGTTATATAACATGCATGTCACATGGCTGTCACGATCACGTTTTCAGTTTGTCAAGTTCATTGTTCAATTCAGTTACCTCCCTTGATGTGTCTCTCCAATGTTGACTGCAATGTAAATATTGGAGAAAAACATTAAGGGAGGTCTAAAGTTGAAAAAAGAACATTATGTTCTGTCAGATACATCCTTTTCCTGTCTCTCTGTAGACCATGCATGGACATAAGTTCACAACACACATTTTACATTGAAGTTATTACTAAATTGAGACTCGAAGTATATGTGCTCAGTATATTTCTGGTTAATACAGCTCAGTGTATTGTATTCATGCACAAAACTCTATTAACACTATTTACCGGAATAAACAGAACCTTCACAAGAGAACAATATCGTTTGATTGATTGATTGATATTTTATTTGCCAGTATACTAAAATATAACAATGTATACATATAGTACATGGAGTTAACATATTGAAATTTCAACACAAAAATATATTTCTTATAGTACATAAAAATACAAAATCCCAATAATTAAAGCATTGTATACTGGCAGGGGAAGGCATAGCTAGATTGCCTTTCCCTGAGAGATATAAAAGAAAAAGAGAAAGAAAGATCAGCAAAAGAAAGAGAAAGAAATTGGTATTACACAGCAACATTGTGGATTCCAGTTATTATGTCTTGATTTGGTCTCATCCCAGCATGCGTGCGTAGTGTCGCTGATGATCAACTGCGAAATGTCGCTCCCTTGATTCTGCTGACACCGTTCCTCCCATTAGCTTGGAGGTATTAATAGTATGAGTAAATCTACGAAATGGTGGGTGGGAGCAGAATGTGAGGCGACATGGACGAGAGTACCAGACAACGATTACTGTAAAAGACAACACATGATTTTATAGTTAACCCTTTACTAACATAACCGCCGAAACCACCCACAGCCATTCATAGAAGTCGTTATTCAAATTTTATTTTGTTTTCACACCTTGTTTCAAAACCACAGCCCACGATCCTCCCTTGGGGCGATCTCCTTGAGCTCGCCCCAATGAAGACACTCGAGCTTTGTCTCCAAAATGAAAAAATAAGATTAGTTAGTCATTCAAGAATTTTCATATGACAAATGTCTCGGCTATCCACGTTGGAAAAGGGATACATTTTAGTTTATACAATCCGGACAATAAGGGTTCGAACAGGAAATGTTTTCGGAGTAAGAGGAGAAAAATATTGTTGTTAACTTTTTCTTGAATTCTTTCCTATTCTCTGTATTTCTGATATCTCTTTCTAACTCATTCCATAGCTTTGGTAGCGCAAAGACGGGTAATTTATCCAGGGTTTTGGTTCTGGTTTTGTGAGTGCGTAAGAGACCAGCCTGGCGAGTAATTATGTTTTGTTGGTTATTCACAATTGAGAAGAAGTTTGCAAATGAAACCGGGAGATTTTCATTATGCCAATCAAACATAAATAATAAGGCGTGTAATTTGTATAAATCTTTTAACTTCAATATACTATCTTTGATAAATAGGGGGTCAGTGTGGGCATTGTATTTCTTATTATTTATTATTCGTTGTGCTCGTTTCTGCAGTTTTTTAAGACGATCACAGGCTTTTGACGCACCCCATAACGGAATCCCATAGATGAAATGGCTCTGTATCAGTGTGAAATATAACGTTTTCATAGCAGTATGAGGGAGAAACTTTTTAACTTTATTTAGAACGAAGTTGGCAAGTCCAACTTTTGTGCAGAGTTGAGATATGTGGGCGTTGTACGATAAGTTGTCATCAATATTTATACCAAGAAACTTTAAGGATTTCTCACTTTCTCCACTACCAACCTTGCAGATTACCCGGTTGTTTATATAGACATTCTGATGAGTAACATTCCTACCTCTGTGACTTGGATTAAGTAACATGTATTTCGTTTTCTTTTCGTTCAGGACTAGGTGGTTGGCTGTGCACCAGTCAAATATATTTTTTAATTCCTCATTAAAATCTGAGACTAGGGCAGTTATCTCCGCTCCAGACTTGTATGCTTCTGTGTCATCGGCAAACGACAAGATATTTAATGTAGTTGAATTACTTATGTCATTGATGTATATTAGAAATAAAATAGGTCCTAATATAGAACCTTGTGGAACTCCACATGTCAGTTCAGTTAGATTTGAGTTGCTATCACCAAACGATACATACTGATTCCTGTTCTTCAGATAGCTTTTGAACCAACTTAAAGCGATACCTCTTATTCCATAGTGTTCGAGTTTTTGAAGGAGGATGTCATGGCTTATTGTATCAAAGGCTTTGGAAAGGTCAAGAAAAATAGCTAAAGTGGTGTCCTTACTGACTTTGTTATTTTCTATAGCAACATGTTTTAACAGTTGCATAATTGGATGTAGTGTGCTATGCTGCTTCCTAAAACCATATTGGTGGTGATAGAGAATATCGAATTTATTGAGAAATTTTATCAGTCTAACAAACATCAGTTTTTCTAAAATCTTTGAAAAGACAGGGAGAATACTTATTGGTCTATAGTTTGTGAAGTTATTTTCATCACCTGATTTAAAGATTGGGATTACTTTTGCAATTTTCATTCTGTCAGGAACTATTCCCTGACTGAGTGAAATGTTCATGATATGTGCAAGGGGGTTGGCAGCCGAATCTATCGAATGTTTAAGGATACTGGATGAAATATTTTCACAATCCTGACTTGCTTTAGGCTTCATTTTAGTTACAATATTGATAATTTCCAGGGACGACGTTGGTAAAATAAACATATTATCTGGGAGTGGGTATCTCATGAATTCGGAGAAAGTTTTGCATGGATTCGATATTTGTTTTGAGGTCTCCTTTCCTATATTTGCAAAGAAATTATTGAATTCATGAGCGATTTCGTTCGGTGTATTTTTCTTTTTTTCACCCAGATTAAAAAAGGAAGGTAAATTGCTTTTGTTTTTGTTTCTGTTTAGAGCGTTATTTAGAATTTGCCACGTTTTTCGCATATTACTTTTATTTTCCAAGAGGACGTTTTCGTAATACATTGCTTTACTCTGTTTTCTAATTCTGTTGAACACCCGACAGTAATTTTTGTAATTTCTGACATTAAATTCTGTTGGACTTCTTAATTTTTTCATGAAAAATTTATTCTTGTTATTGGCTGAGATTAGAAGAACTTTCGTCATCCAAGGCTGTCGCTTTATGTATTTTTTATTCCGTTTTTGACGTTGCAGAGGAAATGCCGATTCAAATGCATTCAGAAAAATATTTAAAAAGTGTTCATAGGCAGCATTGGGACAGTTGGATTCCATAACTGGAGCAAAATCACACTGGGACAATAATACCTTGAAATATTTGATACTGCTAGTGTTTATTTTCCTAGATAGAGTTGGCATTGTATTCTCTAGTGACATATATGCCGATTCAGCGTAAAAGATTCCAAAATGGTCGGATACATCAGTGAGAATTATACCAGATTTGAAAGAGTTAATTCGATTATTTGAAAAGATATTGTCTATGAGCGTCGCAGAATGATCTGTCACTCTGGTTGGTTTGGTGATGACAGGCATAAATCCCTCACTAAACATTAAATCTGTAAACCTATCTGTTTTCGAGTGGCAAGCTACTTTCAGAAGGTCAATATTAAAGTCGCCCATGATTAAGGTTGTTTTCTTTTCCTTGTTAAGTATGTCAGTTATGTTGTTGACCTTTGATTGAAAAAGATCTATATCCGCTTTGGGGGCCGTATTTGGACGATATATTACACCAATAATTCTCGACAGATTCTTATCCTTTAGTTCTATGAACATTGACTCAATCACATGTGGTATGAAAATAGAAAGATCTTTTCGGACATTGAAGTTAGTGTCACTTTTTATAAATAGTCCTACTCCACCTCGACCATCGTCAGCCAAGGGTCTGGTATGTTTTAATAAAGGGTGATATCCTTCTAGTGTATAAGATATATTAGAGGGGATCTGAAAGACCTCCGTGAGACCAATGACGTTGAATGTATTTTCATTACTGTTTAGTTCAGATAGCAGGTGTTTTAGAGGATCCCAATGGGCATTAAGGCTTTGACAATTGATATGAAATGCAGAGAAAGATCCGTTCGTGCCCCTGAGCTCTGATTGCAACTCACTAGGAAGGAGATATTTACAATCGGTAACGTTGTATATAGATGGGGAGTCACCAGCTGTGTTGGACATGTTGGTCATCTCGTTCATGAGATAATTAAAGTCAAAGTTAGAATCAGTCTGGATCCCGTCCAAATTAATACTACCCGCCATGATTTACAAATATTCCATCAGCAACACCAAAGCACGGACGCATGAAGGAGACCTGAAGATTCATAAATAATATAGACAATTCATTTTGTGGCTGGAAAGAAACATCAACATGAGTTATAACAGAGTAATATAAAGTGTGTAAATGAAGATAATCTTTCTCATTGCATTGGTTTAATGTGATCAAAAAGAGGGTAGAGAGAGAAGTAAACAAAGATATTCCACAGAAAACAGAATTCATCATTCCGTTTTATTGTAAGGCGTCGTCATTTAGTCCCTAGCTAACTTATAAACAAAACAAGTTGTTTATACTAACGGTGGTTACGACAAAACAACATGGCATAAAACTGAATACATTTGTAAGGGTTCATCTGAAACCCCTTTCCCCGGGTTCGGGCCCATGCACACATACACACAAGATTTACTTAATAAACGTGCTATTATGATAATGGACTGTCAAACTAATCTGTCCAAGTAAACAGTCAGTGGATCAGTTAGATAATATAATGCACAAATTATCAGCACATAGCAAACATCTCGTGAAAAAAATTTGTAAGGGTTCAACAAGAGGGTAGAGAGAGAAGTAAACAAAGATATTCCACAGAAAACGGAATTCATCATTCCGTTTTATTGTAAGACGTCGTCATTTAGTCCCTAGCTAACTTATAAACAAAACAAGTCGTTTATACTAATGGTGGTTACGACAAAACATCATGGCATAAAACTGAATAAATTTGTAAGGGTTCATCTGAAATCCCTTTCCCAAGGTTCGGGCCCATGCACACATACACACAAGATATACTTAATAAACGTGCTATGATGATAATGGACTGTCAAACTAATCTGTCTGAGTAGATAGTCAGTGGATCAGTTAGATAATATAACGCACACTTTATCAGCGCATAGCAAACATGTTGTGGATAAATTAGTAAGGGTTCGAGCCCATGCACACATACACACAAGATATACTTAATAAACGTGCTATGATGATAATGGAATGTCAAACTAATCTGTCTAAGAAAACAGTCAGTGGATCAGTTAGATAATATAATACACAATTTATCAGCACATAGCAAACATGTTGTGATTATAACAGACGATCAAACTAATCAGTCAAAGTATGTGGTGAGCGGATCAATTGGATAATTTAATACACAATTCACCACACTCCCCGATAATAATGTGACGATAAACGGGCAGTCAAACTAAACTGTCAAAATATACGGTCAGTGGGTCAGTCGGATAACATAATACAATTCACCAGCACGATTGCGTGAAGATGTCAACACGATGACGAGTTGTAAAGAGAGAGAGAGAAAAAAGTGAAATCCCGTGCACACAGACATTTAAAAATTTCTCCTTCGTATTGATGGGGGAGTTTCATGTCTGATCGATTTATTTGTTCCGAAGTATATTTCTAAAGGATTTATAAAAAAAAACAATGATTGTGATGCATTATTCATATTTATCTGATATTAAGGTGGTTTACATATGGCAGAGATGAATGTCAGTCTATATTATGGTGGTTTTCAAATACATGGATGGAAATAATTTGACTGAAACAAAGGAAAAACGTCTGAGAGATATTTATTTTAAACTTAATCTTGGGTGTATGTGTGTAGGGGTGGACTGGTCAACTGGATGTGGTGAGCGGGGAAAAGGAAAATAGTGGCAACTAAACTACAGTATCGAAACAAAGACAAGGATATATTTATCTAAAATATTGCGATTTCTCAATATTCTAAGGTGGGTTGATGTTAGTGGGGTGGAGTCTATAAAGTCCAATTTCCATGTAGAATTATCTATAACTAGTCAAGTGCTAGATTATTTAAGATATTTACATTTGTTTCCAGAGTTTGTCCTGTTATATCCTACTGGAGAGTGCCAGTAGGCAAATGAAATAGGAATATGCATGTCGGACTACAGCAGGCATACTCGCTTTTCCTTAACTTGTTAACCTCCTTATTATAGACAATTGGGAAAGAGCGAAAAATATGAGAACTTCTTAGAATATTACCTCCACATTGTCCCTTAACAGAATATTGGAAGATGCTAACAGAATGAATGCTAGATTTTATTTGAAAATTTACATTTCTTTCTCCAGATTCGCTCTATTACAAATTGCTGGAGGATGCCAGCAGACACCCTCCAGCAACCCCCAACAGAGCGAAACTTTATCGATCGAATTTTATTAGATTTTGGTTCTACATGAGAAATGAACAGGGAATATAAAAACTACAACAGGAATACTCACAATCACATTCCTCTAACTGGTTGAGTGCTAGAATATTTGAATGTCAACATTTGTTCCCGAAACATTTGTTTCTCCAGATTTGCTCTATTACAAATTACCGGAGGATGCCAGCAGACACCCTCCAGTAATTTCTAACAGAACAAAACTTCATCGATCAAATTTTATTAGATTTTGGTTCTCCATGAGAAATAAACAGGGAATATAAAAACAACAACATGAATACTCACAATCACATTCCTCAAACTGGTTGAGTGCTAGAATATTTTGATTGTCAACATTTGTTCCACGAAACATTTGTTTCTCCAGATCTGTTCTATTACAAATCACTGGAGGATGCCAGAAGACACCCTCCAGTAATTTCCAACAGAACAAAATTTCATCGATCAAATTTTATTAGATTTTGGTTCTCCGTGAGAAATGAACAGGGAATATAAAAAACTACAACAGGAATACTCACAATCACATTCCTCTAACTGGTTGTGTGCTAGAATATTTTGGTTGTCAACATTTGTTCCACGAAACATTTGTTTCTCCAGATTTGCTCTATTACAAATTACTGGAGGATGCCAGCAGAAACCCTCCAGCAATTTCCAATAGTGCATTTTGGTTCTCCATGATTGAATTTTATTAGATTATGGTTCTCCATGAGAAGTGAACAGGGAGCAATGAATTGAACATTTTGGTTCTCCATGATTACATTTTATTAGATTTTGGTTCTCCATGAGAAATGAACAGGGAATATAAAAAAACTACAACAGGAATACTCACAATCACATTCCTCTAACTGGTTGAGTGCTGGAATATTTTAATTGTCAACATTTGTTCCACGAAACATTTGTTTCTCCAGATTTGTTCTATTACAAATTACTGGATGATGTCACTAGACACCCTCCAGCAATTTCCAACAGAGCAAAACTTCATCGATTGAATTTTATTACGTTTTGGTACTCCATGAGAAATGAACAGGGAATATAAAAAAACTACAACAGGAATACTCACAATCACATTCCTCTAACTGTTTGAGTGCTAGAATATTTTGGTTGTCAACATTTGATTCTCCAGATTTGCTCTATTACAAATTACTGGAGGATGCCAGCAGACACCCTTCAGCAATTTCCAACAGGGCAAAACTTCATCGATTGAAGTTTATTAGATTTTGGTTCTCCATGAGAAATGAACAGGGAATATAAAAGCTACATCATGAATACTCACAATCACATTCCTCTAACTGGTTGGGTGCCAGAATATTTTGATTGTCAATACTTGTTCCATGAAACATTTGTTTCTCTAGATTTGCTCTATTACAAATTACTGGAGGATGTCAGTAGACACCCTCCAGTAATTTCTAACAGAACAAAACTTCATCGATCAAATTTTATTAGATTTTGGTTCTCCATGAGAAATGGACAGGGAATACAGCAACTACAACATGAATACTCGCATCACATTCCTCTAACTGGTTGAGTGCTGGAATCTTTTGATTGTCAACATTTGTTTATCCAGATTTGCTCTATTACAAATTATTGGAGGATGCCAGTAGACACCCTCCAGTAATTTCCAACAGAGCAAAACTTCATCGATTAAATTTTATTAGATTTTGGTTCACCATGAGAAATGAACAGGGAATATAAAAACTACAACAGAAATACTCACAGTTACATTCCTCTAACTGGTTCAGTGCTAGAATATTTTGATAGTTAACATTTGTTCCACGAAACATTTGTTTCTCCAGATCTGCTCTATTACAAATTACTGGAGGATGCCAGCAGACACCCTTCAGTAATTTCCAACAGAGCAAAACTTCATCGATTGAATTTTATTAGATTTTGGTACTTCATGAGAAATGAACAGGAAATATAAAAACTACAACAGGAATACTCACAATCACATTCCTCTAAACGGTTGAGTGCTAGAATATTTTGGTTGTCAACACTTGTTTCACGAAACATTTGTTTCTCCAGATTTGCTCTGTTACAAATTACTGGAGGATGCCAGCAGACACCCTCCAGCAATTTCCAATAGAGCATTTTGCTTCTCCATGATTGAATTTTATTAGATTATGGTTCTCCATGAGAAGTGAACAGGGAGCAATGAATTGAACATTTTGGTTCTCCAGGATTGAATTTTATTCTCAATCAATACAATTTTTAACTCGTTGAATTCGTTTAAAAATATCACACTTTCCAGAGGAAGAACCAAGTATATATTTGTACTTATCAGTTCAGTATTCTGCACAGGATATCATGTTTATCTTTTATCTTGGAGATATATGGATATCTATCAGATAGTGAGAAGGATTAATGTCTATCAGAGTCCGGTACCTCCCAATTCCTTTTCGAGATTTTGTACTTCATTCAGGGTTGACAAACGCCGAACAGTTTCATCCTTGAATTTCACAAATAGAGTACCGTCATGGGTCCAAGTCTGAATAAGTTTCTTGTCTTTTACAAGACCACGACATCTCCTGGCCAGATATGATCTTGTTGCAGTCAGATGCTCATTCACAAAAACACGACCTGTATTGTGGGCCGTCTTAAGTTTTCTTCGAGCCCTATAGAACCTGTCGCGAACCCTGTAGCTTGTGAACTTAACTAAAATCGTTCTTGGTTCGCTCTTTCCAGAAGTCCGCGCACCAGATCGATGACTTCGCTCAATCTCACAGATATCAAGAGGCACTTCCATCTTGCCCGCTAAACTTATTATTAAGTCATCTGTGCTCTCCCCGTTAGATTCTGGAATTCCAGATACTCTGAGACTATTCCTCATCCCATATTGTTTGAGGTCATCAAGTTCATTTTCTAGTCGGGTGATTATACCATCCTTTGTTTTATTTGCACTTTCGAGCTCTTTCACTCTGTTTGTGAGCTCGAACAACTGTTCAGTAATTGTCGTTGCAATGAGGTTTTTGAAAACTAGCAGTACCTTTGGATCTGTTAATGCTGAGATCAGCCTGTCAGGCATGTCATTGCAGTCATTTTCTTCTGCCATACTGTTACCAACACTGGTATCAACACTGGTATCAGCCTCATATAATGATAAATCAGATTCCGACAAATAATCTTTTTTCTTTTTCAATGAGTGCAGAGCTGATAAACTGTCACTTGATGAACGCCTCCGCTTTTCTCTATCTCCTTCCTTATCTTTTTTATCCAGGTCTTCTTCCATGAATTATCCGTACAATGGCGGTGGATTTTGACGTGACAATAGGAGATTAGGTATTTACGTCAACACAGATTGTCATAATGCAATAAAAATTTGAGGTGGCTCATACAAAGTAATACACGGGTAGCTTTCCCATAAACATATCCTTACTATTCCATGAAGACAGACATATTCCATTCACTCCAAAGACCGTATTTTTAAAATTTTGAAGAGAAAGCCAGAGACAAATAACAAATTCAACTACCCGCCATAATGATCTCGATAATCGCTCAACTCCTCCAACATTTTTAGCTCAACTTTGGCGAAGCCAAATTTGAGCTTATGCCATGGCCAGTCGTCTGTCAACAATTCAATACGGCTCGTGCTAGAGGCCGTATTTATGAACCGATCTTTACGAAACTTCTTGGGTACCTTTGTTATGACTGTGGGACGAGAACGAGTGTTTTGGGGTCCAATCCGAAATTCAAGTTGGCCGCTGGCGGCCATTTTGTACAGACTTATGTGAAATCAGATTTTTGCGCAGAACTTCCATATGAAAGCGCTGATTTGAATAATTTTTTGTATGAATGTTTAGTACCATGGGATACATCACATATAATACGGGTTTTTTTCTCGTACGTAAATTATGCATATTAGACTAACTTTGATGTATTTAGTGTTACTTTCAGCACTGTAAGTGCAAATGCCAATACGGCTCGGGCTAGAGGCCGTATTTATAAACCGATCTTTACGAAACTTCTTGGGTACCTTTGGTATCACCGTGGGGCGAGAACAAGTGTTTTTGGGTGCGGTTCAAAATTCAAGATGGCCGATGGCAGCCATTTTGTTCAAAATTAGGTGCAATCAGATTTTTGCACAGAACTTCCATATGAAAGCGCTGGTTTGAAAAATTTTTTGTGTGAATGTTTAGTACCATGGGATACATCACATATAATATGCGTTTTTTTCTTGTGCAGAAATTATGCAAATTAGATGAACTTTGATTTTTTCAGTGCTACTTACACACAGTAAGTACACATGTCGGCTCGGGCTAGAGGCTGTATTTATCAACCGATCTTCACGAAACTTCTTGGGACGAGAACGAGTGTTTCTGAGTGTGGTCCAAAATTCAAGATGGCTGCCAGTAGCCATTTTGTACCGAAATTCGGTCTAATCAGTTTTTTGTACACAACTTCTATACGGCTCAGGCTAGAGGCTGTATTTATGAACCGATCTTTATGAAACTTCTTGGGTACCTTTGTTATCACCGTGGGATGAGAACGAGTGTTTTGGGGTGTGGTCTGAAATTCAAGATGGCCACCACAGCCATTTTGTACCAAAATTAGTGCAGTCAGTCTTTTGTACAGAACTTCTGTATGAAAGTTCTGATTTGAATAAATTTTTGTAGGAATGTTTAGTAAAATGGAATACATCACATACAGTACGGGTTTTTTTCTCGTGTAGAAATTATGCAAATTAAATGAATTTTGATTTATTTAGTGCTACTTATACACTGTAAGTGCACATGTCAATACGGCTCGGGCTAGAGGCTGTATTTATCAACCGATCTTCACGAAACTTCTTGGGTACCTTTGTTATCACCTTGGGATGAGAACGAGTGTTTCTGAATGCGGTCCAAAATTCAAGATGGCTGCCAGTGGCCATTTTGTACCGAAATTAGGTCCAATCAGTTTTTTGTCACAACTTCTATACAGCTCGTATTTATGAACTGATCTTCATGAAACTTCTTGGGTACCTTTGTTTTCACCTTGGGACAGGAATGAGTGTGTTTTGGGGTGCCTTTGTTATCACTGTGCTATGAGAACAAATATTTTGGGGTTCAGTCAGACCCACTCTGGGACTCAAAGATTTCTTTTCTAGTTTAGCATCTGACTGTCACCCACCTTTACAATACTTTACCTATACATTTGTTACAGGCTACGGTCAGTATTTATGTATTTATGAAATAGCAAAATGTCCATCACGAACGCTTGTCTGCTTAACTTATCTATTTTTTTAATGGATTTTTACGAAACTTGGTCTGAAGTATCAGTATCAAATATAGATGTGCATGTGGTCAGGAATTTTCAATTTTACGTAGTTATGGCCCTTGGTAATAGCAAAATTTCCATCACAAATGCTTGTCCACTTAACTAATTTTTCATTGCTTTTTTGTGAAACTAGGTATGCATTATGAGTATGATGTGTACATGTGCAAATGGAAAGGTAGTTTTGATTCAAATAATTTTTTCCAGAGTTATAGCCCTTGTTGACTTTGAATTTACCAAAAATGCAGGTTTTTGGAAGATATCTTCAGTTGCGATTAAAGAAATTAAATGATATTTGGTGAGTGACATTATTGGGTATGAACACATGTCCAGGTCGATAATGAAATTATTCCTATCATAACATAAAAGTTGGTGGGGGATATGAATGTCGTTAGACTGTCTTGTCATTTTTAGCTTAACTTGACAAAGTCAAGATAAGCTATTGCCATCACGTGTGCGCAAGTCTGTTAGTCTGTGAGTCTGTTCACTTTTCCTTTAGCACAGGCTACACCTCGTAGTTCTTGTCTGATCATCACGAAATTTCTTATGTAGGTTTGGGGTCATGTCTAGATGAGAACATCCCCTTTTGGTCACGATCGGTCAACCGGTATGGCTGCCCAAGCCCAAAACCCGAAAACCATTAGCACAGTCTGCAGGTCGTATTTATGAAGGGATTTCATTGTAATTTGGTTGGATGCCTCTGTATAATATCTAGATGAGAATGTCCCCTCTTGGTCATGATCTGTCAACCGTGATGGGTGCCCAAGCCCAAAACCCAAAAACTTGTAGCACAGTCTGCAGGTCATATTTAATATGGAGGGATTTCATTGTAACTTGGTAGGATGACTCTGTATGATGTCTAGTTGAGAACTTCCCCATTTGATCGCGATCTATCTACTGTGACGACTGCCCGAGCCCAAAACCTGAAAACCTTTAGCACAGTCTACAGGTCAAATTTATGGTGGGATTTCATTGTAACTTGGTAGGTTGACTTCATATAATGTCTAGATGAGAATGTCTCCTTTTGGACACGATTGGTCAACTGTGATGGTAACAGGGGCCCGAAGCCCAAAAACCTTTAGCACAGTCTACAGGTCATATTTATGAAGGGATTTCATTGTAACTTCGTAGGATGATTCCAAATAATGTGTAGATGAGAACTTCCCCTTTTGGTCGCAATCATTCAGCCGTGGTGGTTGCCGGAACCCAAACCTTTAGCATAGTCTATAGGTCGTATTTATGGAAGGATTTCATTGTAACTTATTAGGTTGACTCCATATAATGCCTAAATGATGATATCCCCTTTTGGTTGTGATGGGTCAACTGTGACAGCTACAGGGGCCCAAAGCCCGAAAACCTTTAGCACAGTCTACAGGTCATATTTATGAAAGGATTTCATTGTAACTACTTAGGATCACTCCAGATAATGCCCAGATGAGAACGTCCCCTTTTGGTCGTGATCATTCAACCACGATGGCTGCATGAGCCCAAAACTCGAAATTACAGACTACAGGTCATATTTGTGAAGGGATTGCATTGTAACTTTGTAGAATGACTCAATATAATGTCAAGATGATGACGTCCCCTTTTAGTTGCAATTGGTCAACAGTGATGGCTACACAGGCCTGAAGCCCGAAAACCTTTAGCACAGTCTACAGGCCATATATATGAAGGGATTTCATTGTAACTTGATAGGATGACTCGTTTTGGAATAATTTTATTGTAACTTGGTAACTTTTGTTGACATACGTTAACTGTGAGGGCCACATTGTTAACTGTGAAGTCCACATTAACCCACCCCTCAGTTTTTTAGCACAGTCTACACCTCATATTATTTTTATTAAAAACATAGCATACAGGGAAAAGATATTAACATATTCCCAATTATCCCAATTCTTGACTTATTTCATAATCCTTTCATAAAGATTGAACATTATCCTTTTCATCAAACACAACACACAGACAAGTTAAGCAACAGTGTCATGGACACTTTCATTGGTATACAGCATCCTGTGGGAGCCCAAATTTTACCTTAGGAAATATAAGAAATATTCTTTAAAAATCTTCTCTCGAAAAGCCCAGTTAGAATCTTTTGATATATGGTATACACTATCCTTAGGGGAATCAGATTCAAGTTTTTTAAGTCCCTATTTTAATATTTGGGCTCCCTATTGAAGTCTGAATTTTAACTTAGTCCAGTATGAGCAATATTCTTAAAAACTCTGCTTCTTGAGATACACTTGTTTGACTCTTTTGATATTTGGTATACACCATCCTTAAAGGAGGCAGTTTCAGTTTGTTCAAATAAAGTCCCTGGGTTCATATTTGTGTTCCCTATGGGGGCCCAACCACTTCCTTAGGGGCATGGAGGGGGTTTGGGGATTTCAAGTTTGTTCAAATAAAGTCCCCATGGTAATATTTGTGTTCCTAATGAGAGCTGTAATATTAACTTGGCACAAAAGAGGAATATTCTTTAAAATCTTCTTGAGAACCATAATTCAAAATGTTTTGATATTTGGTATACAGCACCCTAGCCAGGCTCAGATACAAGTTTATTCAAATCAAGGACATGAATCCATATTTGGGCTCACTATGGGGGCCAAATTTTAACTTAGTGTAATATGATGAATAATCTTTAAAAACCCCCTTCTTCAGGCCCACCATTCATTTGTTCATCAAAATTTCTGTCTATTTTCGCAGTTGTCCATTCTAGCTTTGTCCGATGTATAAAAAAATTATTCAGTGGACTGATCTTGTTCATTTTTCACACAGTGATGGCTTATAACTCAAGGGTGTGTCATGGCCTTGAACTAAGGTCAGACCCCAAAGGTCAAGGTCACAGACTGATTGAGGAAGACGTTCTACCTGGATTCGAGACAGAAATACCCCTGTACAGGGGTAAAGATGGTAAAGGGGTTTGTACAAATTCAAACAGATACTGCTGCATGCAGAAGTTTATATCATTATTGATAATATAACAGTTAATATCATTTTTGAGGGCACTGCAGTATTGATGGCCCAAAAGGAATGATGAACAGCCCCACTCAGCCAGGACTGATCATACATAGTAATTTACTTTTTTGAAGGTTCAAGATCAAAGGCAGACTTAATGCCACCTTTTGATTTATCCTTCACAAAGAGAGCAGTTGGAGTGCCCAAGATACCGGCAGTGTCGAGACCAACTGAAATTTGGCATTCAAAAGAATGCTTAATTGGGATTAGAATTATGTGAGCAGTTGGCACGCAAAACATTGTTTGCGTTAGATTGCCATTGCTACTAGCTGTGAAGATGCCATTGCTTTTGTTGCCATAAAGAATTTTTAGCTCGCCTGACTGAAAGTCAGGGTGAGCTTTTCTTATCACTCTTCGTCCGTCGTCCGTCCGTCCGTCGTCCGTCCTCCTAAGTGAAGGTGGTGTTTGAGCCTCTTTCTCCTAAACCACTGGCCACATTTTAATTAAATTTCATGTAAGTAGTGGTTATATAGGGGCATTTTGATTTTTGTGCAAATTAGGTTTCAACTCATATTGAGCAGAGGGGTGGGGAAAAATGGCCCAATATTTTTATACTGTACCAATGACCCAGACTTAGCTGGTGCAAACTCATTAAATTCAAGGCCAAACCAAATTTTGCCCCCCCAATCCCCAAAATTTGTATCAAAAACCAAAAAATAGATGTCCTGGTAGGTCCTCCATACTTTTACTGTACTGCGCATGCGCAGTGTCAAGGAGGTCTCGAAATTCCCGCCAAAATGTCATTCTTTGTTTGGCCCTGTAAACAGTGTCACATCACTGATATTTGTGCTGTAAATCTCAGTTTTAATGATGCCAGACACATAATTATGAGAGAAATGGTGGATAGGAAGTGCATTTAGGATGAGGAGAGGAGAAAAACAGTAGTTTCCAATGTTCAGGGCTGTAACTTAAAATTTTTTTATAAAAATTTATTCATGTTGCCTATTTTCGAGGCATAGCCCTGCTGTTGTCATTCTTGCCATGAATGTTCCATTGTTTGTTCAGTGTTTCCTCTCTCGCTTTCCTTCATTCCCCCCTTGCCATTCTCCCATGCTTTTGCCTTATTTTTGTAATTTTTATTACTAAAAATTTTTGGGGAGTTTTGGCTTGGTTACAGAATTTTTTTCTGTTCTGTCCCCATGTTTACATCCTCACCCTAGGGGTGTTTAGGCATTTAGGTCTGCATCTACCATCTGATGCTCTGCAGTCTCTTCTGGGGAAGGCTCTGTTTAGCATCAGATAGTGTTTAATTTGGACACTGATTACTGGGACATGTTTACAAGTGCCTGGTGTCATTTTTCTGGTTTGTTTACACTGTTTGTTTATGTTGACAACAGTTGCTTCTGATAAGTGATTCCTTGTCTTCTGCCTTGATTATTCATATTAAGATACATTAATATTGTCCGTAAGTGTTGCATTAATTTTTTCAGAATGATTTAAAATTTTTGTCCGCACTTAGGCTTTTTGGGGATCCATTTGGGCTCTGGGTTCCCTTTAGGAACTTGGGCTCTTCTGAAAAAAAATTTTCAAAAATTTTTTTCTTTTTGAATTGTTTTTTCATGTTATTATAATGGATTTTTATACTATGTATCTTTGTTTGCAAGGTTTATTGCGGGTACTGTGATTGATTATTTTCACAATGAAAGATTATTGTTCAAATTGTAATGGAAGGAAATCTTCCTCAGATTCTCATGATTTCTGCATTAATTGTAGTCAGTGTACCCGCACTAAGCCTTGTTCTATATGTTCCAAATGGGATTACAAACGTTGGACACGTGTGTCACGGTATATTGTTAGCGGGGAGCAGGACATGCCGGTCCTCTCTCCGCAAGGTCACTCAAGTTTTTCACTCTCTTTTTCAGAGGAACAAGAATTGGGTGATGTTTCTGTGATGTCATCTTCCAGTGCGCGTCCGTCGTCACAATCCAGAGAAGAGCTAGCGACAAAAGTGCACATGGATATACGGCAATTGCCTAAGAGGCCCTCCGTAGGGTCGACGTCGTTGGCGTCTACGTCTGCTAGTTCGCCCGGTGTCGCATCCATTTACCGAATGGTACAGCACCTGGGTTCATCCGTTGCAGTCCAGGAAAGAATTAAGGGTGTTGCGAGCACTATAAACATTCCTCAGGCACACCCAGTGACGACGGATCTTGGTTTAGGAAGCCTTTGGGTTTGGTTCCTAGCTCATCCAGCTCCCCACGGGCTTCGAGTGAGAGAGGTCTCTCTCTCGTACAACAACATTGCGGTCCGGATGTTGTTGTACAAAACGTTCCTCAGTCGGAGCTTACGTCCACCCCTCGGGACTCTCCGGTGTATAAACAGTCCGGAGAGGCTGTATCAAGGGCTTCTTCCTCCTCTCGTCAGCGCACTGGACCGCACCTTGGCTACGTGACCGCCGATATCCAGCCGGCATCACCTTCCAGAGATTCCTCGACAGCCAGGTCATGCCATCCGGTAGCCAAGGATTCGAAGCCACCTTCATCTGGACGTTTGCATAAGAGAAGTATGCAAGAGACAACGTCCACAGAGCTTCCTGCGGCTAAATCATGCAAGACCACAGCTCCGCAGGCCTTGTTGATGGACGTGCTATCGCAGATAGCACAAATCATAGCAGCATCTGGCAGAAGCCCTATCAGAGCAGGAAGAATCTGATGATGCTGGGTCGGTACATTCCGCAGCTGGATCGGGAGCGGACGACCGAGATATCCAGGAGGTCCGTCAGGATGGTGAAAGGGATATGGATGAATTGGAGTTCTCCCTTTCGGAACAACACAAAATCGCCGCCGAGTTAATCCGGCATTTTCTTCCTGATGTTGTTCCAGCGGACCAAGATGCTGCTCAGCCTGATAGGAGGCTTATAGCGCCACTGGACACCAAATTTTTTAATTGGTTTAGGGACACCGTGCCAGAGTTACCGTCTCAGTCCAGGAATGTCTCACGGACATTTGAACTTTTGAATGACGCTATCAATAAACTTGCTGGTAAATCCGGCAAGTCAGCCTTCCTATCGGCTAATGCTCTGAATCTGCCTTTCATTAATGCCAGGAATAGATTTGAAACAGCAGGACAGGGCATTCAGAGAGTTCCTCTGTGTCTAGATGACCAGGCTGAAGACCTTGAATTATCCATGCCGTCGTCTATGTCTATTCATAGCTCTACCATGGAAACTACAATATATTCGAATAGAGCAAATTCAGACGCACTCTCGTACGCAGGTCACCTTACCAGAGCATTATTGTTACGCCTTGAAGGGCAAAAATTTCAGGACATACAAACGTCTCTGAGAGTTCTGTCAAGGGCTATTGCCTATTCTACATATAACTCCACCCTTTCAGTGGCTAATCTGGAGTTGGTTAGACGTGATGGAACCCTAGCTACGTCCACAAGAGTGGATAGTAAGGTGAAAAACTCTCTTAGAGTCGCTCCGGTCTCCCGGAGAGCTTCTCTTTGACGGCAAGCTTTCTGCTATTTACCATAAGTTAACTAAGAAAGCTTCAAACTCTCTGCTTTTTAAGTCTGCTTCTAGTAAGTCAGAACCGGCAGAAAAAAGTAGGCCTGGATCTGGGACGAGCACGTCCAGGGGAAGTTCCTTTAGAGGTGCGTACGCGCCCTCTGGGCCTTATTCTCAAGACTATCAAGGCAGCGACTCTAGCAGGGGCCGTAATGCTGGCCGTAATAGGTCAGACGCCCCTAGGTCAATGGCGCGAGGTGCAGGTCGGGGAGGACGTGGTTTCTCCTTCCGCAAGCCTCGCAGGTCCAGAAAGTGATGGTGTAGACCTCTGTCGCGTTCCTGTGGGCGGAAGGTTGTCAGATTATTTACAAAATTGGGAATTGGTTACGGAGGACCCTTGGGTTCGAAGGGTAATTGCCGAAGGACTGAAACTGTCCTTCAAAGGAAAGCCTCCGTTAACTCGAAGTCCAAGATGGACTCAACTTCCGTCAAATATTCTAAAAAGAGACGCTCTTCTTTCAGAAGTGCAGTCTCTTTTACTGAAGAACGCGATAGAGGTCGTAGAAAACCAGGAATCTCCAGGTTTCTACAGCCATCTGTTTCTGGTTCCCAAACCAGACTGCTCGTTCCGTCCAGTAATAGATTTAAGCTGGATAAACAAGCTGATTGTGGCTCCAAAATTTTATATTGAGACCATTCGATCGGTCAGAACGAGCATTCGGGTGAATGACTATGCTGCGAGCATAGATCTCAAGGATGCATACTTTCACGTCATGGTACATCCGGCGTTCAGAAAGTATCTTCAGTTCGCTGTCCTAGGGGTTGTATATCAGTTCCGTGCGATGTGCTTCGGTCTGAATCTAGCACTCTGGGCTTTCACTTGGATAATGAACTCTGTCATGACTTACTTCCGAGCTCATTCGTCTGCGGTAACGTCGGCCTACCTGGACGATATTCTTCGGAGGTACGGCAACGAGTTAACGCTACAGAACAATGTGCAGAATCTTCTACTATTGCTCCGACGTCTCAGTTTTATAGTAAACGAACAGAAGTCGGATCTGGTGCCGTCCAAGTCATTCACCCACCTGGGGATGAGCTTCGAGACGCACAACAATGTCATTCGTCTTCCGTTAACCATAGCGAAATTAGTCAGTTGTTATGCTCGCTATTGTCTAAACTCAGAGAAGGTTACAGCGAGAGAATTCATGAGACTGATAGGTCTGTGCGGAGCTGCTGCAGATCTCATTCCAATGGGGCGGCTACGCACTCGTCCTCTCCAAATCTTTCTTACTCAGAATTGGAAAGTGAAGACTCATTCGCTCGATGCGGACATCCTCTTGTCAGACCTAGTGAAACAAGAGATTCAGACTTGGGCAGATATTCATTGGTTAACTCAGGGAGTTCCACTGCAATTGCCGGATCCGAGTTTTACTATCGTGATGGATGCCAGTTAAACAGGTTGGGGCGCGACACTATGCCCATCGGATTCGAGGTGCCAGGGTCTTTGGGATCCTCAATTCTTAGGCAAGCACATAAATATCAAGGAAATGATGTCAATTTGGCTTGCGTTGCGTCATTGGATGGACGTTATTCAGAACACACACGTTCAAATTTTGTCCGACAATACGACGGTAGTGGTGTATATTCAGAATCAGGGAGGCACTCATTCCATTCCGTTGTTCAGTCTAATGGAAAGAATCCTTCTGTTTTTACTGGAACATCAACTTCTACTATTGGTCCGTCATATTCCGGGTCGTCTGAATGTGTTAGCAGACTCCCTTTCATGGAAGGGTCGCCTGTTGCCGTCGGAATGGACTCTCAACAAACAGGTTTTCAATCAGATTTGCTACCAATGGGAGCGTCCAATGATAGATTTGTTTGCGACGCATCTCAACAATCAGTAGCAGACTTACATGTCCCCATGTCCAGATCCTCGAGCGTTTGTAGTAGACGCTCTATCGATCCTGTGGGATGGGATAATAGGATACGCGTATCCTCCAGCGCCGCTAATTCAGCAGATATTGCTCAAGATAAAGGAATCCCACTGCAAGATTCTGTTGGTAGCATCTCTGTCACCACAGAGACCATGGATAAATCTACTCAGGTGTCTGTTGTGGGACATGCCGTGGAAGCTTCTGTCGCAGGGGAAATTGCGCACGCTCACAATCCACAAGGTCTCAACCTTCACGTATTTCCGTTGAGCGGTCCTTCTCGCACAGTTAGCGTTTTACAGGACGAGCAGTGGACGCAATTTCTAACTGCAGGAGGACCTCCTCTTCGCTAAATTATGCTGCTAAGTGGAAGGTCTTTCGCCAGTGGTGTAGGGATCACTCGGTGGATGTATATGATCCCTCCATTCCTGACATTGCTAATTTCCTGGTCTATTTGTTTGACGAGATCAAACTGCAGCCTGTTAATGTCAAGGGTTATAGGTCTATGTTATCCGATACCTACGCTCACCATGATACATTAATGATTGGTTCTAATGTCTCTTTATCTAAGTTAGTTAGAAATTTTTCCATAAATAGGCCTAGAACTCTTAGATTAATTCCGAAATGGAATTTAGCATGGGTTCTTCTTAAGCTAAAAGAAGCACATTTTGAGCCTTTTGATACAGTGGATTTCAAATTCTTAACATATAAGACAGCTTTTCTTTTAGCCTTCTCTTCTGCTAGAAGAATTAGTGAGCTTCATGCTTTATCGGTAGATGATTCTCACTATCGTAGTGTTGGTAATACTATTACTTTTACTACTAATGTTGGGTTTTTGGCTAAGAATCAGGCTCCTAATAAGTATCCGGAACCTATTGTTGTTAGGGCCCTTCTGTCTTCAGACGGACGTAGGCCTTTACTCTGTCCTGTTAGAGCAATACGTATTTATAAACGTAGGTTTGAGTTTATTAGAAAGGGACATAAGCGTTTCTTTTCGTCTTTGATGCCTAATAGAAAGGACATTATGGTTCATTCTATTGCTAGATGGATTCAATTAACTGTACATACTGCTTATGAAAAGTTATCTTCTCAGCAGTCTGCTCTCAAGATTTCGGCTCATGAAGTAAGAGCTCTATCAACATCTTGGGCTTATGCTAATAGTGTTGCTATTACAGATTTAATGAAGGCTGCATATTGGTCTCAGCCTTCCACTTTCACTAATTTTTATCTTAGAAATATTGAGTCCATTTCTGGAGATCTACATTGTTTAGGTCCATTATCTGTTGCTCAGAATAGCGTCCACCAAACAGTTGCAACTATAGTTATGTAGGCTTTCTGTTCCGGCAGTGACTCTGTCCTGCTGCCCTCTTCGCTCTGGGGTATTTGACCCAGGGCAAGGGGAAGTGGGGGGGGGGGGGGGAGTTCCCTTAGGTCACCTTCTTTATAGTGAAAAGCAAGGGAATACCTCCCCCAGTGTCAGTAATTCCGAGTCGGTACCAGGATGGTTTTAAAGTGTAAAGCTAATGTTTACTCATGGCATGTAATATTTTTAAAGTGTAGCTCGGTGTGAAGCATTTGTATATGTCACGTGTCAAACGGGCGTTAATATACAATCCTCGGACACTTTTAATGAGTATAAAGAGTCTCATTTCTCTGGACTGTCTTTATTTATTGGCTTTCCTTTAAAAATAATTAGTATAAAGGGTTATACTGGATTTTAATGGAGATCATTGATGTATTTGTGCTCAATTACGGAATGGTTTTGTGTCTTTCTTTTTTCTTAAAAATAAGAAAGATACATATAAATCCTATCTCTCCTTTTCTCCTTGAGGGGATAATTCTGTTATATGTAATTGAGCCTATTGGATTTTCCTTTATGTCCTGGTCCCTTCAGCCTGTTTACTATTCAGCTAAGTTTGGGTCATTGGTACAGTATAAAAATGTTAAAAGATTTATAATAATTTATATATTTTTTTTACTTACCAATGACCCAGACGGGGATGGCTCTCCCAGGAGTTGGGAACTCTTGCCTCCCCGCTGCGTACATAACACTTACCAGGCACTGGTCGTAAGAATGACATTTTGGCGGGAATTTCAAGACCTCCTTGACACTGCGCATGTGCAGTACAGTAAAAGTATGGAGGACCTACCAGGACATCTATTTTTTGGTTTTTGATGCAAATTTTGGGGATTGGGGGGGGGGGGGGGCAAAATTCGGTTTGGCCTTGAATTTAATAAGCTAAGTCTGGGTCATTGGTAAGTATAAAAAATATATAAATTACTATAAATTTTTAACTTTTTGAAAATCTTCTTCTAATGAACCACCAGTAGCAGAGACTTGATATGTGGTATAGAGAGTCCTTTTGAGGATTAGAAGCAAGTTTGTTCAAGAGAAGTTTGTCAGGCATTATTTGCCTTCGTTATGGGAGGGGCAAAAATTTTGGCCATGCCTAAAATTTCTGTTTTCAGAACCGTGAGGTCGATTTGAACCAAATTTGATATGAGATGATAATGGGCCATAAGTAGTTGATTGATGCAAAAAAAAATTTTCTCATTACCCCGTGGGAACCTCGGGAGCTAAAAATAGGAAAAACCTTAAAACTGCCATATCTCCAAAACTACACAGCACAGAGAATTCTTATTTTGTATAAAGTTTACTTTTATCCAGCAGAATAGAATGGTTAAAAGAAATCCCTATCGGTTTGATCACAAGGTACTTTTTTCAGGACTTTTGAAAAAGTGCTGAGTCAGCACTTTTTAACACTGTAGGCAATGGGAAAAACATTTAAAAAATCTTCTTCTCCAGTTCCAGCAGGCAGAATCTTTTGATATTTGGTATGCAACATTCTAGGGTGGATCTGATTCAAGTTTGTTCAAATCGGCCCTCTGGGTTCATTTGGTTTCAGTATAGGAGCCCGATTTCGAACTTAGTGCATTTCAAGCAAATTTCTTCAAAAATCTTCTTCTCCAGATCCAGCAGGCAGAATCTTTTGATATTTGGTATACAACATTGTGGGGTGGATCTGATTCAAGTGTGTTCAAATCAGCTCCCTAGATCCATATTTGGGCTCACTATAGAAGCTCGAATTCGAACTTAGTGCATTTCAGGCAAATTTCTTCAAAAATCTTCTTCTCCAGATCCAGCAGGCAGAATCTTTTGATATTTGGTATGCAACATTGTGGGGTGGATCTGATTCAAGTTTGTTCAAATCGGCTCCGTGGGTGTATATTTGGGCTCAGTGTAGGAGCCTAAATTTTGAACTTAGTGCATTTCAGGCAAATTTCTTTGAAAATCTTCTTCTCAAGATCCAGCAGGCAGAATCTTTTGATATTGAGTATGCACCATGCTTAGGGGGGTAAGATTCCCGAATTATAACTTAGTTCACAATGAGGAGTTTTCTTTAAAAATCTTCTTCTGATCCAGCAGTCGGAATGTTTTGATATTTGGTATGCAGCATCCTTAGGGGGGTGAGATTCAAGTTTGTTCAAGCCATGACCCTAGGTCCATATTTGGGCTCACTGTGGGAGCCTGAATGATAACTTAGTTCAAAATGAGGAATTTTCTTTAAAAACTTCTTCTTCAGATCCAGCAGTCGGAATGTTTTGATATTTGGTATGCAGCATCCTCAGGGGGGTGAGATTCAAGTTTGTTCAAGCCATGTCCCTAGGTCCATATTTGGACTCACTGTGGAAGCTCGAATTGTAATTTAGTTCAATATGAGGGATATTCTTTAAAAATCGTTTTTTAAGATCCACTGGTCAGAATCTTTGGATATTTGGTATAAGCTTTTCTTAGGAGGAGCAGATGCAACTTGTTGAAATCAATTCTTTGGTTTGATATTTAGGCTACCATGTCAGGTGAGCACCCTCAGGCCCCCTGGGGCCTCTTGTGTTAAGTGCAGCATCTATGAAAAGTGGTCCTAATATGGTTGATTGACACTTAAGTGGCAACTGTCTTTGTTGCAACAACCACTTTTGTTACACCTCAACAATTTTGCTAACCCTTTGACTAATGTAGCGTGATTATGGCATTGAACTTCAAACTGAAAGGTCCACGGTTCGATTCCCGCCAGGAGTGACTTGGGCAAGGCACTTCATCCCAATTGCGCACGTGGTGGCACAATGGTGCTGTGTTCTAAGGTGTAATGCATGTCAACAGTGCACTTGTCTTCAACCAATGCTAACCCTACTTGCACAAGTTAGTACATTGGGGAGTCTGACAGTTGCTCACCATTGCTCTCTGGTTCTCTCCGGGTACTCTGGCTTCCTTCAGCTGCAAAACTGTCCGACACTGTCAAAAGTGCTGTTAAACTCCAATAAACAAATAAGTAAATAAATACCTAATGTATCGGCCATAATTGGTCAGTGCTCTTCACAAAAATCACCTTTTCAAATTTGATTATTTTTTTCACTTTTTTGCATTCCATTGTGGTGGTCATTAGCTATGTTTTTGAGGCAGAAAATTGTCATTAAAAAAATGTTTTTGCCAGTGTCCTCTGCTATTCATGTTAGTTGAAGGGTTGAACAAATGCTTCTAATACTTTGAAGCACAAAGAAAAAACTGATGAAAGTTATCTTTTTTTGTACTTGATCTGCATATTTTACAGAGTAATCCAATAAAATATGGGGTACATGCAGCTCCAACAGTATTGGGAATAATGCTCTGTGAGAATGAACTGTACATCAAACAAAAATATATGAAACATTCAAACTAGTGTTCAAGGCTTATATTTCATCTAAATTTGGGAGAATCCATTTGGATTCGGGCGAAAATGGTTTCAAGAATCCATACCTGCTATGAGTATCCCTGGGTCCCATTAGGTCACCATAGTTGAACCCCTTTTGTATACCAATAACACATGTTACAACTTTACCCAACACAGCTTTTTAATTTTTAACATATAAACTGAATTTGATAATTTAAAAAAAAAAAATAAACAATATTTATCAATAAAACCTTACAAATATGGATGCCATTGGAACCAGCTCATTGAGCCAGTTCCAATGACAGCCATATTTTACAATTTTATTGACAAAGCATCAGGATATTTCAGGTCATGTTAGCCTCATATTAATTAATTTGCTTTTGTTATGTTACGTAAAGGGTTAAATTGGCACAATTCTTTTCACGCGAAACCTAGCAGAGATGCAGAGAGAATCTACTTGGATTCTCACAGGCTTCATTGCACAGATCTTTGTATGAATGGATTCTCAGATGCTTGTGGAAGTATAAGCCCTGAGTAAGAGTAATTGAGTACATTAAAGCATCACAACTAATCCAGTTGACGTTGATATTAAAGACTTGAACAAACACAGGGTAACATGTTGTTATTTTGAGACAAGTTGTTAATTTCATGTAGAACTGTTCAATAGCAGTTTATTTTTTCTCATTTTGGTACCTTTTGTATATTCTTTATTCCTGCAGACTAATCTACATGTAATTGATATTTTAACAGATTCAATTTTTTTCAGCTGCCATTCCTGTCACATCGCCTTCATTGGAATTTCTCCCAATCCACTATGCAATTGATCCTGGTGCTAAATTTCAGTGGAACAAAGCTGAGAGTAGTAAAGTTACTAAAGAACTAAGCAATGAAATGAAATTAAATCTCTTGAAGAAGTATTTAACGATTGAAAAACTTCCATTGACAGTGCCACGCGATGAATTTGACAATGACCGCATGTATGATTCTGATGATCCAGGTAGTTCAGGAAGAGATAAAAATAATAAAGTCTCTCAACAACTGAATGTTGTGTCAAAGCAGTTTGGAAGTTTTGGCAAGAGTGTTGGTAAGAAACTGAAAAACATTGGAAATCCCAAAGTATCAAAAAATGACAAGACATCTAATGTAAAGACAAAACCAGTAGAATATGCATTTTGTGCAAAAATTTCGACTCAGCAAGAAGCAACACAAGAAGAAATGATAAAACGATATATACAGGATGCTCGAGAGCGTTATGTGGAGTACCAGAATGGAATGCAAACTGACTATGCTACTAAAACTTCCAATAGTGCTTCCAAACCAGGTCGTTCTTCTAATGTTCAGTGTGTTACACCTGGTTGTAAAGAGTTTGGATCATCAAATACTTCTTACTTATGTTCCACGTGTTTTTCTCATTCGAAACAAGCAGCCCTGTCTCAAGAGCATCTTTTGTCAAATGCAGTTTCTGTGAACAAAGAATTCTCAGACATTTCTCCAAATTATGTGGATGAAACTCTTAAATGTGGCAAGTCGAAATTCTACACAGTAGTTCCTGAGGAGAAGGTTGTGGGACCTGTGGATTCCAGTAGAAATATGAATACTTCTTCCTTGGCACCTCCATACAGCCATGGGAGAACTACTTCTAGTCAGTATGGTACAAACTTGAGTAAACCCAGTGCCATTCGGTCTGATAGAACACCATCACCCGATTATGATAATGTTGATTACAGTGTTTATAAGGGACCTAATACTCCAAATAAATCAAGTTCCAGGGAGACAGGATCTCGGCCTTCTTCCAAATGTCGACAGGAAGGATGCGAGTTTTATGGACGGCAGGAGACCAATGGCTTCTGTTCAAGTTGCTTTAAGAACCTTCATGGTAGGCCCTCATCAAGAGTTTAGTAGAATTGATAATTACACAGCAAACAATTGTATCACTCAGTTTTCCCCAAATTTGACCACTTTGCCTTCAAGTCACAAAATATGAAGATTGGTTTCTTAATATATAATTTCCATATTCACAGTTCAGGAACTGTGAACATGGAACTGACATAGTGAGCAATCTTCATATTTTTCAACTTGATAGAGACCATTTGGTCAAGCATTTCTGGAGTATTGAATGATGCTATTGTTTGTTATATTCAACTTCCCTCTGGAGGCATTCGTATAATAGGTAATTTTTCAATTATTGTCTTCTGTAATTGTGTAAGCACCCATAATCTTTCATAACCATTATGCAAATATTTTATATAATTCTAACAGAAACCACTCATTTTCTGTCCAACTGTTACAAGGCCACATTAGGCAAATGAACCCTTCAATTTGTACAGATTTGTATAAATACATTACATGTTATGAAGATTTGTCAATTAATGACAAGAGTTTGATCTTCTTCAGTTTAGAGCTGGGTGGTATACTGTATAAACTATGGTATTATGCCACTAACGATTTACTAAACTGAGGGAATCTCAAACTACCTGAATTTTGTAATTGCAAAATGCTACTGCCTTTAGATAAAGCTACTTCTGACAACAGAACTTTATATAAAGTGATGTGATATTTTTATACTGTACCAATGACCCAGACTTAGCTGGTACTAACTCTAACAAAACCAGGGCCAAACACAAATTTTGCCCCCCAATCCCCAAAATTTGCATCCAAAACAAAAAGAAATCATGTCCTAAAGGACCTCCATACTACGCCTCTACTGCGCATGCGCAGTGACGCAGACGTCCCGAAATTGGCGCCAATTATCATTCTCTGTTTGGCCCTTCATCAGTCAACATCTCACTGATCTTTGTGCTTGTAAATCTCAGTTTAAAGGATGCCAGACACGTAATTTTTGGAGAAAATGTGATTCTAAGGAGGATAGAAGGAGGAGAGGAAAAAGAAGTGACAAAAAATAATCAGGGCTGTACTTAAAATTTTTTGATGAAATTATGTTAAGTTGCCTATTTTCGAGGCATGGGCCTCTTGTTGTCATTCTTGCTAAATGTTGCACTGCTTATTCAGTGTTTCCTCTCCCCTAGCCTTCTAAAGTCCCCCCTTGCAATTCTCCCATGCTTTTGGCATATTTTTGAGAAAGTTCATTTCTAAAATTTCCTGGGAGAGTTGCTTGGTTACAGAATGTTTTCTGTTATTTTCCCCATAGTTACGTTTTCACCCATGGGTGTATAACGTTTGTGTTCTGCATCTTCCATCTGATGTTCTGCAGATTCTCCCCTGGGAGTCTCTGTTTTGCATCAGATAGAGTGTAATTTGATGACTGATTCCGGGCCAGTTTTTTCAGTGCCTGGAGTCATGTTTTCTGGTGTTTTACACTGTTTGTTTTCATTGGCAACAGCCTTTTTTGAGGGGGGCTGTTTGCCTTTGCTGTAGTTTATATCATTATAAGATACATTTATATTATCCGTAAGTGTCTCATTAATTATTTAATATAAATTTAAAATTTTTGACCACACTTTGCCATCGGATCCATCGGGGCTCAACGTTGCTTTTCAGCAACTTGGGCTTCGCTGAAAAAATATTTTTTCAAAATTATTTTGATATGTAATTGTTTTTTCATTTATTAATGGATCATGTTATTATGTATCTTTGTGTCAGGGTTTTTTGCGAGTAACTAGGACTTGTTGTTGTTCTTTCACAATGAAGGGACTTTGTTCAAATTGTAATAGGAAGAAATCTTCCTCTGACTTTCATGATCATTGTATTAATTGTAGTCAGTGTTCTCGCATTAATCCCTGTCCTATATGTGAATATTGGGATGAGAAACATTGGAAACGTGTGTCACGATATGTTGTCTCTGGAGAAAGGGCTATGCCGGCTCTTTCTCCGCAAGGTCACTCTACTCTCTCAGTTTCTATTTCAGAGGAACAAGAACAGGGTGATGTTTCCATGTTATCTTCTACAAGTGTGCGTCCGTCGTCACAAATGAATTCAGAGCTAGCGGCAAAAGTGCTCATGGAGATTAGACAAATGTCGTCCGCTAGCTCGCCCGGTGTAGCGTCCATTCACCGAATGGTTCGGCAGCCGGGTTCGTCCGATGCGGTCCAGGAGGAAATTTTGGGTGATGCGAGCACTATAAACATAATAGATGCACACCCAGTGACGGCGGATAGTAAGCGAGAACGGAGGAAGCCTTTGAGTCTGGTTCCTAGCTCGTCCAGGTCCAGCCGGGCCGCGAGCGAGAGAGGCCCCTCTCTCGTACAACAACATCTGGGACCAGATGTTGTGGTACAGAATGTGTCTTTAGCGGAGCATATGTCCGTCGCTCGGGACGCTCCGTTGTATAAGCAGTCCGCAGAGACTGTTAAGGCTTCCTCTTCTCGTCAGCGCACACGACCGCACCTTGGCTGCGTGACCGCCGATATATTGCCAGCTTCGCCGATCAAGGATTCTTCGGCGACCAGGTCACACCATCCGGCAGCCAGGGATTCGAGACCGATGGACTCCGGACGTTCGCATAGGAAAAGTATGCGGGACCCATCTGATGCGGAGCTGCCCTCGGCGAAGCAGCGAAAGACTGCGCCTCCGCAGGTCTCGACGCCGGACATTCTTGTGCAGATAGCACAGCTTATCGCAGCATCCCAGCAGACGACAGAAACGGTGTCGGATCGAGAATTATCTGACGGCGCTGGGTCGGTACGCTCCGCCGAAGCATCGGGGGCGGACGACTGGGAACATCATGAGGTCCGACCGGATGGTGAAAGGGATACGGATGACTTGGAGCTATCCCTTTCGGAACAACATAAAGCTGCCGTGGACTTCATCCGGCACTTTCTCCCTCAAGTTGTTCCGTCGGGCCAGACTGCTGCGGTTCCGGACAAGAGGATTATAGCGTCATTGGACTCTGAATTTTTTGAGCGGTTCAGGGACATCACTCCCAAGTTTCCATCGCAGTCCAATAATGTTGCAAGAACATTTGAATTATTGAACGACGCTATATTTAAACTTGCTTCCAAGACGGGGAAAGCAGGTTTCTTGTCCGCTAATACTCTCAACCTGCCTTTCATTAATGCAAGGAATAAATTCGATACGGCAGGACAGGGTATACCGAGAGTTCCTCTGCGTATGGACGACGAGGCGGAAGACTTAGAGCTATCATTACCGTCGTCGGCTTCTATTCCAACCGCGGTGTTGGAAACAGCTATTGCGTCTAACAGAGCCAATTTAGATGCCTTATCTTACGCAGATCACCTTACTAAGGCGTTATCACTGCGCCTTCAAGAGAAAGAGTTTCAGGATATACAATCCTCTTTAAGACTTCTTTCAAGGGCAGTAGCTTATTCCACGTGTAACTCCGCCCTTTCAGTGGCAAATCTGGAGTTGGTTAGACGTGACGCAGCCCTAGCTACATCCACACTAGTGGATACTAAGGTGAAGAACTCTCTTAGAGTCGCTTCGGTCTCAGGAGAACTTCTCTTTGACGGCAAGCTTTCTGCTATTTATGATAAAATTACAAAGAAAGCTAAGGAATCTCTGTTGTTCAAATCTGCTCCTAAGAAGTCGGATACAGCAGACACGAATAAGACAGGCACTTCTGCGTCTAATGCGCCCAAGAGAGGTTCCTATAGAGGTTCCGGTGCGTCCTCTTGGTCTTATTCGAGAGACCGTCAGGGTAGCGACTCTCGTTCGGGACGTCCTTCAGGCCGGGACAATCAGTCGGACGCCCCGAGGTCGACGGGGCGAGGTGCGGGCCGTGGAGGACGTGGTTTCTCCTACCGCAGGCCTCGCAGGTCCAGGAGGTGATGGCTTAAACCTCTATCGCGTACCGGTTGGCGGAAGGTTGTCGAGCTTTTCACAAGAATGGGCGTCGATTACGGATGACCCTTGGGTGAGAGGAGTGACTTCGGAAGGTCTAAAGATATCCTTCAAACGAAAGCCTCCATTAACTCGAAGTCCAAAGTGGACTCATCTTCCGTCAAATCCGCAGAAAAGAGACGCTCTGTTATCAGAGGTGCAGTCTCTTTTAATGAAGAACGCGGTAGAGGTCGTAGAAAACCAGGAATCTCCGGGATTCTACAGCCATCTGTTTCTGGTTCCGAAACCAGACGGCTCGTTCCGTCCAGTCATAGATTTGAGCTGGATAAACAAGCTGATCGTCGCTCCGAAGTTTTATATGGAGACGATTCGATCGGTCAGAGCGAGTATTCGGGTGAACGATTATGCAACGAGCATAGATCTCAAAGATGCATACTTTCACGTCATGGTACATCCGACATTCCGAAAGTACCTACGCTTCGCAGTCCTAGGAGTGGTGTATCAATTCCGGGCGATGTGCTTCGGATTGAATCTAGCACCCTGGGCTTTCGCTCGGGTAATGAACTCGGTAATGATCTATTTCCGAGCTCATTCGTCTGCGGTAACGTCGGCCTACCTGGACGACATTCTTCAGAGGTACGGCAACGAGTTAACGCTTCAGAACGATGTTCAGAATCTTCTTCTTTTGCTCCGACGTGTCGGTTTTATAGTAAACAAGGAGAAGTCGGATCTGGTGCCGTCCAAGTCATTCACTCATCTGGGAATGAGCTTCGAGACGCACAACAATCTCGTTCGTCTGCCGTTAACCAGAGCGAAATTAGTCAGTTGTTACGCTCGCTATTGTCTGCACGCAGACAAAGTCACGGCGAGAGAATTTATGAGACTGATAGGTCTGTGCGGGGCGGTTACGCACACGTCCTCTTCAAATTTTCTTGACTCAGAATTGGAGTGTGAAAATTCATTTGCTCGATGTAGACGTTCTCTTGTCAGATCAAGTGAAACAAGAGATTCAGACTTGGGCAAACATTCAGTGGTTAACTCAGGGAGTTCCGCTGCAGTTGCCGGATCTGAGTTTTACCATTATGACGGATGCCAGTCAAACAGGTTGGGGTGCATCATTAATCCCAACGGATTCGAGATGCCAGGGTCTTTGGGATCCGCAATTCCTGTGCAAGCACATAAACATCAAGGAAATGATGTCAGTTTGGCTTGCGTTACGTCACTGGATGGACATTATTCACAATGCTTATGTCCAAATCCTATCCGACAATACGACAGTAGTGGCGTATATACGGAATCAGGGAGGCACTCATTCAGTTCCGTTGTTCAATCTAACGGAAAGAATCCTTCTGTTTGCGCTAGAACATCACGTTCTTCTTTCGGTCCGTCACATACCGTGTCGTCTGAATGTGCTAGCAGACTCCCTTTCACGAAAGGGTCGCTTGTTGCCGTCGGAGTGGACTCTCAACAAACAAGTATTCAATCAGATTTGCTACCAATGGGAACGGCCAATGATAGACTTATTTGCGACACATCTCAACAATCAGTTGCAGACGTATGTGTCTCCGTGTCCGGATCCAAGAGCATTTGCAGTAGACGCTCTGTCGATCCCTTGGGACGGAATGATAGGATATGCGTATCCTCCAGCGCCATTAATTCAACAAGTATTGCTAAAGATAAAACAATCTCAATGCAAGATTCTGTTGGTAGCATCTCTGTCGCCACAGAGACCGTGGATAAATCTACTCAGGTGTCTGTTGTGGGACCTACCGCGAAAGCTTCCTCCACGGGAGGATCTTCTTTCGCAGGGGAAATCGCACCAACTCCATCACAACCCGCAAGGTCTCAACCTTCACGTTTTTCCGTTGTGCGGTCCTTCTTGCATGGCGAACACTTTACAGGACGAGCAGTGGACGCGATTTCTAACTGTAGGAGGACCTCCTCTTCGCTAAACTATGCGGCTAAGTGGAAGGTTTTTCGTCGTTGGTGTAGGGATCATTCTGTAGATATATTCAATCCCAAACTTTCTAGTATACTTGTTTGACGAAATCAAACTGCAGCCTGTTACTATAAAGGGTTATAGATCTATGTTATCTGATACCTATGCACATCATGGTAGTTTACAAATTGGATCTAATGTCTCTTTATCTAAGTTGGTTAGAAACTTTTCGATAAATAGACCCAGAACTCTTAGATTAATTCCTAAGTGGAATTTAGCTTGGGTTCTTCTTAAATTGAAGGAAAAGCCATTTGAACCTCTTGGGACAGTAGATTTCAAATTCTTATCTTATAAGACAGCTTTTCTCTTAGCTTTCTCTTCTGCTAGAAGAGTCAGTGAGCTTCATGCACTGTCGGTGGATGATTCTCACTATCGTAGTGTTGGGAACACTATCACCTTCACTACTAATGTGGGTTTTTTAGCTAAGAATCAGGCTCCTAATAAATATCCGGAACCTATTGTTATTAAGGCTCTTCCGTCTTCAGACGGGCGTAGGCCTTTATTCTGTCCTGTTAGAGCATTACGTATCTATAAACAGAGATCTCAGTTTATCAGAAAGGGACGGAAACGTTTCTTTCTGTCTTTGATGCCTAATAGAAAGGACATTTCGGTCCATTCTGTTGCTAGATGGATTCAATTAACTATCCGTACTGCTTATGAAAATTTATCTTCTTCTCAGCAGTCTGTGCTTAAGATTTCTGCTCATGAAGTAAGAGCTCTTTCTACTTCCTGGGCTTATGCTAATAGTGTTGCTATTACAGATTTAATAAAGGCTGCTTATTGGTCTCAGCCATCCACATTTACGAATTTTTATCTCAGAAATATTGAGTCCATTTCTGGAGACCTGCATTGTTTAGGTCCGTTATCTGTTGCTCAGAATGTCGTCCACTAAACAGTTGCAACTATAGTTATGCAGGCTTTCTGTTCCGGCAGTGACTCCGTCCGGCTGCCCTCTTCGCTCTGGGCTATTTGACCCAGGGCAAGGGGAAGGTGGGGGGGGTGTTCCCTTAGGTCACCTGCTTTATAGTGAAAAGCAAGGGAATGCCTCCTCCAAGTCAGTATTTCTGAGTCGCTTCCGGGATGGTTTTAAAGTGTAATATTAATGTTTAAATTCATTCATGTCTTATTTTTAAAGTGTAGCTCGGTGTGAAGCATTTGTATATGTCAAGTGTCAAACGGGCTTTAATATACAATACTCGGACACTTTTAAATGACTATAAAGAGTCTCAATTCTCTGGACTACTTTATTTATTGGCTTGCTTTAAAAATAATTAGTATATGGGATATACTGGATGTTAATAGAGAACATGAATGTTATTGTGCTCAATTATTAAGGGTAGTGTATCTTTCTAATTTAATATTAAATAAGAAAGATACATGTAAAGCCTAATACTCCTTTTCTCCTTAAGGGGTTACCTCTTTACTATATAGTTGAGCTTATTGGATTTTCCTCTATGTCCTAGGCCCTCCAGCCTGTTTACTATTCAGCTAAGTCTGGGTCATTGGTACAGTATAAAAATGTTAAAAAATTTATAGTAATTTATATATTTTTTATACTTACCAATGACCCAGATGGGGATGGCCCTCCCTGGAGTTGGGAACTCTTGCCTCCCCGCTGAGTACATAGCACTGACCAGGCACTGCCAGTAAGAATGATAATTGGCGCCAATTTCGGGACGTCTGCGTCACTGCGCATGCGCAGTAGAGGCGTAGTATGGAGGTCCTTTAGGACATGATTTCTTTTTGTTTTGGATGCAAATTTTGGGGATTGGGGGGCAAAATTTGTGTTTGGCCCTGGTTTTGTTAGAGTTAGCACCAGCTAAGTCTGGGTCATTGGTAAGTATAAAAAATATATAAATTACTATAAATTTTTTAACTTTTCATTTTTTTCATCTGTTTTTTTTTTCTTGCCAAACTACAAATTTTTATTATGCCCCATCCTTTCTGGTGTGAGGATTTAAGTGTTACCCTTGTCCATCCGTACTTCATGTACATCTGTCCCGAATATGGTTTCCAGACAATAGCTTTAATTTGACTGAACGAAACGAAACAAAATTTTAAAATTTGGTTTATAACCACATAATACATGTTGGTATTGATAGTGGGCTTGGTCCGATATTTTTTGCCAGAGTTATGGCTCTTTTCTGACTTGGAAGACATGTTGATATTGGTTTCCAGATGATAAATTTAATTTGACTGAATGGAATGAAACAAAATTTTATATGTATGTTTATAACCACATAATTCAGGTTGGGATTGATAGTGGGCTGGGTCCGATATATTTTTTGGCACAGTTTTGTTCCGACTTAGAAGACATGTTGATATTGGTTTCCGTATGGTAACTTGAATTATAGGTTTCCAATTTCAATCAGACTTGGAATATAGCTTACTGTAGACAATATACCAGACAGGTTTAATTTTGAGTGTGGTGCGATCATTTTTATCTGAATTATGACCCCTTTTGGACTTTGTTAACCACTAAATATAGTTTATCATAAAACGGGGGGCATTCGTGTCTCATGGACACCTATGGTGACCTGCCATATAAGTGCTATGGTTTGATAGAGATAAGATAAGATATTTATTAGTTCAATATCAACAAAGATAAATGACTAAAAACTCATGCTTGGCAATGGGGGGGGGGGGGGGGGGGGGGGATGGAATAGCCACCCGTGGCATTGCACTTGTATTTCTTAAAATTTACATGAAAATGGTCTTTCAGATGGAGAAGACTCAGACACCACCATTATTTGAAACGATGGATGAAAAGAGAAAACTACAGCTCACCCTCATTTTCAGTCAGGCGATTAAAATTGTTTAAAGCTTTAGGCTACACAAAGTAGAGCTTCTGTTTCTCTGGCCATTATTTGTAAAATTGCATGTGGGCGAGTGGTTTTTTATTTTATTTTTTATTTCAGTAATTACTTCTTTGCCATCAAAAGTTCATGTTCTTGGTTCAAGTTTTAGGCCTTATAATCTACAGAATAGCATGGGTGGTGGTGTATTTCATCCCTTGAGTGCAAGAAGGCTTTGTAATGCTAAAGCATTGCAAAGCTTTCTTGCACTCCAGGGTCAAATTCATCAATTTTTTTAACTTGGGTAAAATATCAGATATAAACCATTTAATTTTTTTTTTTTTTTTAAGTTTAAATTGGTTATAAAAAGAGAGCATGCGGCAGCCAAAAGGACCATGCAGGAGGGCCTGCGAAACAGATTTTTTTAGCTCATCTTGACAAAGTCAAGCTGAGCTAATCTAATCGCTTCCCGTCCGTCGTCCGTCAACACCATGTTTTGGTCTTCTCCTCCAAAGCCACTGGGCCAATTCAAGTGAAAGTTTGTGTGAGTGATGGTCCCAAAGGGGCATTTCATTTTTGTTCATCTCAGTATGCCCGGCCCCATAGGGAGGGAGTGGGGGAAAATGCTCAAAAATATTTTAAAAATCTTCTTCTCAAGAACCAGTGTGTGCAATGACTTGATATTTGCTATGGAGCTTCCATATGAGGTGTAGAATCAAGTTTGTTCAAACGAAGTTCGTAAAGTAATATTTGGCTTTGTAATAGGAGGGGTAAGATTTTTGGCCCCGCCCAAAATTTCTATATTTTTATACTGTACCAATGACCCAGACTTAGCTGGTGCTAACTCTAAAAAATCCAGGGCCAAACACAAATTTTGCCCCCGAATCCCCAAAATTTGCATCTAAAACCAAAAGAAATCATGTCCTAAAGGACCTCCATACTTTGCCCTTACTGCGAATGCGCAGTGTCAAGGACGTTCCGCAATTGGCGCCAATTATCATTCTCTGTTTGGCCCTTCATCAGTCAACATCTCACTGATCTTTGTGCTTGTAAATCTCAGTTTAAAGGATGCCAGACACGTAATTATTGGAGAAATGGTGATTCTAAGGAGGATATAGAAGGAGGAGAGGAAAAAGGAGTGACAAAAAATAATCAGGGCTGTACTTAAATTTTTTTATGAAATTATGTTAAGTTGCCTATTTTCGAGGCATGGGCCTCTTGTCATTCTTGCTATAAAGTTGCACTGCTTATTCAGTGTTTCCTCTCCCCTGGTCTTCTAAGTCCCCCCTTGCTATTCTCCCATGCTTTTGGCATATTTTTGAGAAAGATCATTTCTAAATTCTCTTGGGAGACTTAGCTTGGTTACAGAATGTTTTCTGTTATTTTCCTCATAGTTACGTTTTCACCCATGGGTGTATAAATGTTGTGTTCTGCATCTTCCATCTGATGTTCTGCAGATTCTCCCCTGGGAGTCTCTGTCTTGCATCAGATAGAGTGTAATTTTGATGACTGATTTCGGGCCAGTTTTGTCAGTGCCTGGAGTCATGTTTTCTGTTGTTTTTACACTGTTTGTTTACATTGGCAACAGTCTCTTTTGAGGGGGGCTGTTTGTCTTCGGAGTAGTTTATCTCACTATAAGATACATTATTATTATCCGTAAGTGTTGCATTAATTATTTAATATAAATTTAAAATTTTTGACCACACTTAGCCTTCGGATCCATTGGGGCTCAACGTTACTTTTCAGAAACTTGGGCTTCGCTGAAAAAATATTTTTCAAAAATTATTTTGATTTTCAATTGTTTTTTCATTATTAATGGATCATGTTATTATGTATCTTTGTGTTAGGGGTTTGTGCGAGTAACTAGGACTTGTTGTTGACTTTTCACAATGAAAGGACATTGTTCAAATTGTAATAGGAAGAAATCTTCCTCTGACTTTCATGATCATTGTATTAATTGTAGTCAGTGTTCTCGCACTAATCCCTGTTCTAGATGTCAATATTGGGATGACAAACATTGGAAACGTGTGTCACGATATGTTGTTAGTGGAGAAAGGGCTATGCCGGCTCTTTCTCCGCAGGGTCACTCTACTCTATCAGTTTCTATTTCAGAGGAACAAGAACAGGGTGATGTTTCCATGTTATCTTCCGCAAGTGCGCTTCCGTCGTCACAAATGAATACAGAGCTAGCGGCAAAAGTGCTCATGGAGATTAAACAAATGTCGTCCGCTAGCTCGCCCGGTGAAGCGTCCATTCACCGAATGGTTCTGCAGCTGGGTTCGTCCGATGCGGTCCAGGAGGAAATATTGGGTGATGCGAGCACTATAAACATTCAACGTGCACACCCAGTGACGGCGGATAGTAGGAGAGATCGGAGGAAGCCTTCGAGTCCGGTTCCTAGCTCGTCCAGGTCCAGCCGGGCCGCGAGCGAGAGAGGCCCCTCTCTCGTACAACAACATCTGGGACCAGATGTTGTGGTACAAAATGTGTCGCAAGCGGAGCACACGTCCGTCGCTCGAGACGCTCCGTTGTATAGGCAGTCCGCGGAGACTGCTCAGGCTTCTTCCTCTCATCAGCGCACACGACCGCACCTTGGCTACGTGACCGCCGATATTTTACCAGCTTTGCCGATCAGGGATTCTTCGGCGACCAGGTCACGCCATCCGGTAGCCAGGGACACGAGGCCGGTGGACTCCGGTCGTTCGCATAGGAAGAGTATGTGGGAGTCATCAGATGCGGAGCTGCCCTCGGCAAAGCAGCGAAAGACTGCGCCTCCGCAGGCCTCCATGTCGTACGTGCTTGTGCAAATAGCACAACTTATCGCAGCATCCCAGCAACCGACAGAAACGGTGTCGGATCGGGAATTATCCGACGGCGCTGGGTCGGTACGCTCCGCCGAAGCATCAGGGGCGGACGACCGGGAGCATCATGAGGTCCGACCGGATGGTGAAAGGGATACAGATGACTTGGAGCTATCCCTTTCGGAACAACATAAAGCTGCCGTGGACTTCATCCGGCACTTTCTTCCTCAAGTTGTTCCATCGGGCCAGACTGCTGCGATTCCGGACAAGAGAATTATAGCGTCATTGGACTCTGATTTCTTTGAGCGGTTCAGGGACATCGCTCCCGAGTTTCCGTCTCAGTCCAATAATGTTGCAAGAACATTTGAATTATTGAACGACACTATATTCAAACTTGCTTCCAAAACAGGAAAAGCAGGTTTCTTGTCCGCCAATACTCTCAACTTGCCTTTCATTAATGCAAGGAATAAATTCGATACGGCAGGACAGGGTATCCCGAGAGTTCCTCTGCGTATGGACGACGAGGCGGAAGACTTAGAATTATCATTACCGTCGTCGGCGTCTATTCCAACCGTGGTGTTGGAAACAACTATATCGTCTAACAGAGCCAGTTTAGATGCCTTATCTTAGGCAGATCACCTTACTAAGGCGTTATCACTGCGTCTTCAAGGGAAAGAATTCCAGGATATACAATCCTCTTTAAGACTTCTTTCAAGGGCAGTAGCTTATTCCACGTGTAACTCCGCCCTTTCAGTGGCAAACCTGGAGTTGGTTAGACGTGACGCAGCCCTAGCTACATCCACACTCGTGGATAGTAAGGTGAAGAACTCTCTCAGAGTCGCTTTGGTCTCCGGAGAACTTCTCTTCGACGGCAAGCTTTCTGCAATTTACAATAAAATTACAAAGAAAGCTTCGGATTCTCTGCTGTTCAAATCTGCTTCTAAGAAGTCGGACACGGCAGATAAGAGTAAGACAGGCACTTCTGGGTCTAATGCGCCTAAGAGAGGTTCCTATAGAGGTTCCGGTGCGTCCTCTTGGTCTTATTCAAGAGACCGTCAAGGCAGCGACTCACGTTCGGGACGTCCTTCGGGCCGGGACAACCGGTCAGACGCCCCAATGTAGGCACGACGAGGTGCGGGTCGTGGAGGACGTGGTTTCCCCTACCGCAGGCCTCGCAGGTCCAGGAGGTGTTGGCTTCAACCTCTATCGCGTACCGGTTGGCAGAAGGTTGTCGAGTTTTTCACAAGAGTGAGCGTCGATTATGGACGACCCTTGGGTGAGAGGGGTGATTTCGGAAGGTCTAAAGATATCCTTCAAACGAAAGCCTCCATTAACTCAAAGTCCAAAATGGACTCAACTTCCGTCAAATCCGCAGAAAAGAGACGCTCTGTTATCAGAGGTGCAGTCTCTTTTAATGAAGAACGCGGTAGAGGTCGTAGAAAACCAGGAGACACCGGGATTCTACAGCCATCTGTTTCTGGTTCCGAAACCAGACGGCTCGTTCCGTCCAGTCATAGATTTGAGCTGGATAAACAAGCTGATCGTCGCTCCGAAGTTTTATATGGAGACGATTCGATCGGTCAGAGCGAGTATTCGGGTGAACGATTATGCAACGAGCATAGATCTCAAAGATGCGCACTTTCACGTCATGGTACATCCGACATTCAGAAAGTATCTACGCTTCGCAGTCCTAGGGGTGGTGTGTCAATTCCGGGCGATGTGCTTCGGATTGAATCTAGCACCCTGGGCTTTCACTCGGGTAATGAACTCGGTAATGATGTATTTCCGAGCTCATTCATCTGCGGTAACGTCGGCCTACCTGGACGACATTCTTCAGAGGTACGGCAACGAGTTAACGCTTCAGAACGATGTGCAGAACCTACTTCTATTGCTCCGACGTCTCGGTTTTATAATAAACGAGGAGAGAAGTCGGATCTGGTGCCGTCCAAGTCATTCACACATCTGGGAATGAGCTTCGAGACGCACAACAATCTCGTTCGTCTGCCGTTAACCAGAGCGAAATTAGTCAGTTGTTACGCTCGCTATTGTCTGCATGCAGACAAAGTCACAGCGAGGGAGTTTATGAGACTGATAGGTCTGTGCGGAGCCGCTGCGGATCTCATTCCGATGGGGCGGTTACGCACGCGTCCTCTCCAAATTTTCTTGACTCAGAATTGGAGTGTGAAAATTCATTCGCTCGACATAGACGTTCTCTTGTCAGATCAAGTGAAACGAGAGATTCAGACTTGGGCAAACATTCAGTGGTTAACTCAGGGAGTTCCACTGCAGTTGCCGGATCCGAGTTTTACCATTATGACGGATGCCAGTCAAACAGATTGGGGTGCATCATTGATCCCAACGGATTCGAGATGCCAGGGTCTTTGGGATCCGCAATTCCTTGGCAAGCACATAAACATCAAGGAAATGATGTCAATTTGGCTTGCGTTACGTCATTGGATGGACATTATTCACAATGCTCATGTCCAAATCCTATCCGACAATACGACAGTAGTGGCGTATATACGGAATCAGGGAGGCACTCATTCAATTCCGTTGTTCAATCTAGCGGAAAGAATCCTTCTGTTTGCTCTAGAACATCAGGTTCTTCTTTCGGTCCATCATATACCGGGTCGTCTGAACGTACTAGCAGACTCCCTTTCACGAAAGGGTCGCTTGTTGCCGTCGGAGTGGACTCTCAACAAACAAGTATTCAATCAGATTTGCTACCAATGGGAACGGCCAATGATAGACTTATTAGCGACACATCTCAACAATCAGTTGCAGACGTATGTGTCTCCGTGTCCGGATCCAAGAGCATTTGCAGTAGACGCTCTGTCGATCCCTTGGGACGGAATGATAGGATATGCGTATCCTCCAGCGCCGTTAATTCAGCAAGTATTGCTAAAGATAAAACAATCTCAATGCAAGATTCTGTTGGTAGCATCTCTGTCTCCACAGAGACCGTGGATAAATCTACTCAGGTGTCTGTTGTGGGACCTACCGCGAAAGCTTCCTCCACGGGAGGATCTTCTTTCGCAGGGGAAATCGCGTCAACTCCATCACAACCCGCAAGGTCTCAACCTTCACGTTTTTCCGTTGTGCGGTCCTTCTTGCATGGCAAGCACTTTACAGGACGAGCAGTGGACGCGATTTCTAACTGTGGGAGGACCTCCTCTTCGCTAAACTATGCGGCTAAGTGGAAGGTTTTTCGTCGTTGGTGTAGGGATCATTCTGTTGATATTTTTGATCCCTCTATACCAGACATTGCAAACTTTCTTGTATACTTGTTTGACGAAATCAAACTGCAGCCTGTTACTATTAAGGGTTATAGGTCTATGTTATCTGATAGCTATGCACATCATGATAGTTTACAAATTGGATCTAATGTCTCTTTATCTAAGTTGGTAAGAAACTTCTCGATAAATAGACCCAGAACTCTTAGGTTAATTCCTAAGTGGAATTTAGCTTGGGTTCTTCTTAAACTGAAGGAAAAGCCATTTGAACCTCTTGGGACAGTAGATTTCAAATTCTTGTCTTATAAGACAGCTTTTCTCTTAGCTTTCTCTTCTGCTAGAAGAGTCAGTGAGCTTCATGCACTGTCGGTGGATGATTATCACTATCGTAGTGTCGGGAACACTATCACCTTCACTACTAATGTGGGATTTTTAGCTAAGAATCAGGCTCCTAATAAATATCCGGAACCTATTGTTATTAAGGCTCTTCCGTCTTCAGACGGGCGTAGGCCTTTACTCTGTCCTGTTAGAGCGTTACGTATCTATAAACAGAGATCTCAGTTTATCAGAAAGGGACGAAAACGTTTCTTTCTGTCTCTGATGCCTAATAGAAAGGACATTTCGGTCCATTCTATTGCTAGATGGATTCAATTAACTATCCGTACTGCTTATGAAAATTTATCTTCTTCTCAGCAGTCTGTGCTAAAGATTTCTGCTCATGAAGTAAGAGCTCTTGCTACTTCTTGGGCTTACGCTAATAGTATTGCTATTACAGATTTAATGAAGGCTGCTTGTTGGTCTCAGCCATCCACATTCACAAATTTGTATCTCAGAAATATTGAGTCCATTTCTGGAGACCTGCATTGTTTAGGTCCGTTATCTGTTGCTCAGAATGTCGTCCACTAAACAGTTGCAACTATAGTTATGCAGGCTTTCTGTTCCGGCAGTGACTCCGTCCGGCTGCCCTCTTCGCTCTGGGCTATTTGACCCAGGGCAAGGGGAAAGGGGGGTGGGAGGGTGTTCCCTTAGGTCACCTGCTTTATAGTGAAAAGCAAGGGAATGCCTCCTCCGAAGTCTGTATTTCTGAGTCGTTTCCGGGATGGTTTTAAAGTGTAATATTAATGTTAAAATTCATTCATGTCATATTTTTAAAGTGTAGCTCGGTGTGAAGCATTTGTATATGTCAAGTGTCAAACGGGCGTTAATATACAATCCTCGGACACTTTTAAGGAATATAAAGAGTCTCAATTCTCTGGACTAACTTTATTTATTGGCTTACTTTAAAAATAATTAGTATAAAGGGTTATACTGGATGTTAATAGAGAACATGAATGTTATTGTGCTCAATTATGAAGGGTATTGTATCTTTCTAATTTAACATAAAATAAGAAAGATACATGTAAAGCCTGATACTCCTTTTCTCCTTGAGGGGTTGCCTCTATATTATATAGTTGAGCTTATTGGATTTCCTCTATGTCCTAGGCCCTCCAGTCTTTTTACTATTCAGCTAAGTCTGGGTCATTGGTACAGTATAAAAATGTTAAAAAATTTATAGTAATTTATATATTTTTTATACTTACCAATGACCCAGACGGGGATGGCCCTCCCAGGAGTTGGGAACTCTTACCTCCCCGCTGAGTACATAGCGCTGACCAGGCACTGCCAGTAAGAATGATAATTGGCGCCAATTTCAGAACATCCTTGACACTGCACATGCGCAGTAAGGGCAAAGTATGGAGGTCCTTTAGGACATGATTTCTTTTGGTTTTAGATGCAAATTTTGGGGATTGGGGGGCAAAATTTGTGTTTGGCCCTGGATTTTTTTAGAGTTAGCACCAGCTAAGTGTGGGTCATTGGTAAGTATAAAAAATATATAAATTACTATAAATTTTTTAACTTTCTGAACCGATGGTCCGGTATGAACCAAATTTGGTTTCTGGTAGTATTGGGTCATAAGTACTTGACCCATGCAAAAAAAAAAAATTCCCACATCCCCACGGGAATCCTGGGAGCTAAAAATAGAAATATTTTCAAACGCCCATATTTCCCAAACCCCACGGAACAGAGAGCTTTTATTTGGTATGAAGTATCCTTATGACCAGTAGAATTGAATGGTAAAAAAAAATTGCCATCGGTTGTGTTAGGGTGTTCTGTAATGGGCATCGAAAAAATGCTGAGTCAGCATATTTGCAAAAATTAAAAAAAATCTTTTCTCCAGAACCAATCATCAGAATCTTTTGATATTTGGTATACAGCATTCATAGGGGGGTCAGATAAAAGTTTGTTCAAATAAAGCTCATTGGTTCATATTTGGGCTCTCTACAGGAGCCCGAAGTTTTAACATAGGGTAATATGGGGAATATTCTTTAAAAATCTTCTTCTTCAGAACCACCAGTCAGAATCTTTTAATATTTGGTATACATCATTGTTATGAGGTTCAGATTCTAGATTGTTCAAACCAAGTCCCTAGGTTAATATTTGAGCTTCCTATGGAAGCCCAAATTTTATCTTTGTTCAATATGGAGGGTAATTTAAAAAAATCTTCTTCTTCAGATCCATCAGTCAGAATGCTTTGATATTTGGTATGCAACATCTCTATGGGGGTCAGATTCAAGTTTGTTCAAATCAAATCCCTAGGTATATATTTGGGCTCACTATGGTAGCCCAAATTTTTACTTAGTGCAATATGAGAAAATTTCTTTAAAAATCTTCTTCTTCAGATCCACCAGTCGGAATGCTTTTATATTTGGTATACAACATCTCTGGGGGGGCAGATTCCAGGTTGTTCAATTCGAGTGCCTAGGTTAATATTTAGGCTCCATATGGGAACATGAAATTTAACTTAGTACAATATGAGGGAATTTCTTCAAAAATCTTCTTCAGATTCACTTGTCAGAATGCTTTCACATTTGGTATACAACATCTCTAGGGGGGTAAGATTCAAGTTTGTTCAAATCGGATCCATAGGTCAATATTGGGGCTCACTATGGTAGCCCAAATTTGAACTTAGTGCAATTCGAAGAAATTTCTTTACAATTTCTCTTCTTCAGATCCAACAGTCAGAATGCTTTCATATTCGGTACACAACATCTCTAGGGAAGTCAGATTTAACTGTGTTCAAATCAAGAGCCTGGGTTAATATTTGGGCTCTCTATGGGAGCCGGAATTGGCAATTTTGCTGAAGAATTAAAAATTTTGTATTCAGTACCCTCTAGAGGTACTAAGATTAATCCACATAGGTTGTATCAAGGGGCTTCATAGGGGAACTCTGCATTTTACTTATGATCAACTGAAGAAAACGCATGATGCCCAGATTATTTTTGTCACTCCTGAGGGACTCAAGGATTGACAGTGTAGCCTATGGAGATGGCTTGCTTAATGTAGACTCATTCTTGGACTCTGTTTAAATTGTGTTCTGTACAAGATGAGCGCTTCAGGCCCCGTGGGGCCTCTTGTATTTTTTTAAGCCTTAAAGTAAAATTTAAAGATGTTGGTAATTGGAAAAACATGTAAAAAATAAAAATCTTCTTTTTACAAACCACCAGGCCAAATACCTACATGTTTGACATATAACACCTTTGCAACGATAGTATACAAGCGTCTTCAAACCATTCCCAGAGTCACATTTAGAGATTCTCATGTGAATTTTATGTCCTACCAGATTTTAACACTGTGGTTACTGAGGATAACATTAAAAAAGCATTGTCTTTATAAACCGCCAAATGTTTCAGTCTTTTGACATATGACATCATTGTATGGATGATTTACAAGTTGGTTTAATACAAGCTACTGGGGTAATATTTAAGGAGTGTAATGGACCCCACACATTTTAAAACTGAGTTGTGGAAAAAACATAACAAAAAATAAAATCTTCTCACAAACCATTGCTTCAGACCCGTGCCGAGGGAGTTTCCTTCGGCACCAGCCATCAAGGTGCAATACTTTCCAGTATGTAGAATGAAGTGATGCAATTATTGGATAAGAAACATTGCTTGTGTGTTTGATATATGACATCTTTGTGAGGATGGTTTGGTTTTGCTAGTACAAATTTTAGCTCATGGAGTCACTTTTTGGAGATTTATTGGATTTTAATACCGTGTAAAAGAGAAAACATTGAAAAATCTTTTAAACAGCTGCTTCAAATGCTTTCATGTTTGGCATCTATGAAATTTGTAATGCCTATTTCCTGACCCTTTAATACTCCAACTGCATCATCAAGTCTTAAAATCGAGGGTGACATTTTATCCGTCAGAACTATAACTTGAGCCATCCCAGTAAGGACAATCAGGTTTATATCCTTCAGTACATCATCTTTGCAATACCTTTGATTGTGATAGGAAACATTTCTCAAATATTGGACTTACCACCCTATAATCCTTTCTGTTCTTTGGACAGAAAATTTGTGGTTTTAATCTCACTCATGCTAAAGTAGTTGAAGTAGTTCAGAAGTAGTCCTGATAGTTAACCCTTTACCTAACATGAAAAGCAGACAACACTTGCAAACAGAATTCTTGAATAACTAATATATTTTCATTTTTTGTCTCAAAAACATAGGTTATGACCCCTCATTGGAATGAGCCTGATGAGCTTGTTCCAATGAGGGTTCATAACCTATGTTTTTGAGACAAAAAATGAAAATATAATCAAAATTAATCAGCGATTTTTCAGAATAGCGCTGGCTGGTTTTGGCCGTTACATTGGGTAAAGGGTTACTGTTGGTGGGTGTGATGTAAAATTATTAATTAGTACTTTGTTCAATTTTTGTAGAATTTATAAAGTGAGTTGGTCATTTATAAAATTGGTAGTGATGTCAATCAAAGAATGTTAATTTTATGATAACTACTGAGTTGTTGAAACAGTAGAGCCCACTTAATTGGATATTGCTTAATTGAATAACCCTGTTTATTGAAAGTAACTTGCAAGCACCAAACCATTTACCACACCTTCAGTACAAATTTCACCTGTTAATTGTATGTAGAATATAGAGTAATCTCCTGCGATTGAATGAAAAATATTGTAATCTACCAAAGGATTACTTTGACACCGACAGAATTTTCTATGTTTTGAGACCTATATGGCCTCATTAGATCCAATACAGGCATTTAATCTATTATATCTTGTTTGACAGAGCTCAGTGAGCTATGTCAAACAAGATATAATAGACTAAATGCTCAGTTTTTCACTATAATACAGGAAATACCCAAATTCAATTTAAATGAATACTCCTGTTAATTGAATATTTTGGTGCTATTCAATTAACACGTTTCTACTGTACTTGTAAATGGATTATGTACTGGTATTGGTTTTGTTTCTTTGTTGTCATGTATTGTAAAGAACAATAGTCCAGGTTTGAAAAGTTTCTAAACCCCCACTATGACGTAGTCCCCACAAAGTAGATCTTCTGTTTCTAAGTCCATTTTTTGGAAAATTGCATGTCGGCAGGCAGTTTTTAGCTCACCTGACTGCGTGAAGGTGGTGTTTGAGCCTCTTTCTCCTAAACCACTGGCCACATTTTAATTAAATTTCATGTAAGTAGTGGTTATATAGGGGCATTTTGGTTTTAGTGCAATTTAGGTTTCGGCTCATATTGAGCAGAGGGGTGGGGGAAAAATGGCCAAATTTTTTGAAAATCTTCTTCTAATGAACCACCAGTAGCAGAGACTTGATATGTGGTATACAGAGTCCTTTTGAGGATTAGAAGCAAGTTTGTTCAAGAGAAGTTTGTCTGGCATTATTTGTCTTTGTTATGGGAGGGGGCAAAAATTTTGGCCACGCCTAAAATTTCTATTTTCAGAACCGTGAGGTCGATTTGAACCAAATTTGATATGAGATGATAATAGGTCATAAGTAATTGATTGATGCAAAAAATTTTTTCTCATTACCCCGTGGGAATCTCGGGAGCTAAAAATAGGAAAAACCTTGAAACTGCCATATCTCCAAAACTACACGGCACAGAGAATTCTTATTTTGCATAAAGCTTACTTTTATCCAGTAGAATAGAATGGTTAAAAAAAATCCCTATCAGTTTGATCACAAGGTACTTTTTTCAGGATTTTGAAAAAGTGCCGAGTCAGCACTTTTTAACACTGTAGGCAATGGGAAAAACATTAAAAAATCTTCTTCTCCAGATTCAGCAGGCAGAATCTTTTGATATTTGGTATGCAACATTGTAGGGTGGATCTGATTCAAGTTTGTTCAAATTGGCCCCCTGGGTTCATATTTGGGCTCAGTATAGGAGCCCGATTTCAAACTAAGTGCATTTCAGGCAAATTTCTTAAAAAATCTTCTTCTCCAGATCCAGCATGCAGAATCTTTTGATATTTGGTATGCAACATTGTAGGGTGGATCTGATTCAAGTTTGTTCAAATTGGCCCTCTGGGTTCATATTTGGTCTCAGTATAGGAGCCCGATTTCGAACTTAGTGCATTCTTAGTGCATTTCGGGCAAATTTCTTAAAAAATCTTCTTCTCCAGATCCAACAGGCAGAATCTTTTGATATTTGATATGCAACATTGTGGGGTGGATCTGATTCCAGTTTGTTCAAATCGGCCCCCTGGATTCATATTTGGGCTCACTATAGAAGCCTGAATTCGAACTTCGTGCATTTCAGGCAAATTTCTTAAAAAATCTTCTTCTCCAGATCCAGCAGGCAGAATCTTTTGATATTTGGTATGCAACATTGTGGGGTGGATCTGATTCAAGTTTGTTCAAATCGGCCCCCAGGGTTTATATTTGGGCTCAGTATAGGAGCCCAAATTTGAACTTAGTGCATTTCAGGCAAATTTCTTTGAAAATCTTCTTCTCAAGATCCAGCAGGCAGAATCATTTGATATTGGATATGCACCATGCTTAGGGGGGTGAGATTCAAGTTTGTTCAAGCCAAGTCCATGGGTTCATATTTGGGCTCACTGTGGTAGCCCGAATTATAACTTAGTTCAAAATGAGGAATTTTCTTTGAAAATCTTCTTCAGATCCAGCAGTCGGAATGTTTTGTTATTTGGTATGCAGCATCCTTAGGGGGGTGAGATTCAAGTTTGTTCAAGCCATGTCCCTAGGTCCATATTTGGGCTCACTGTGGGAGCCCGCATGATAACTTAGTTCAAAATGAGGAATTTTCTTTAAAAATCTTCTTCTTCAGATCCAGCAGTCGGAATGCTTTGATATTTGGTATGCAGCATCCTTAGTGGGGTGAGATTCAAGTTTGTTCAAGCCATGTCCTTAGGTCCATATTTGGACTCACTGTGGGAGCTTGAATTGTAACTTAGTTCAAAATGAGGAATTTTCTTTAAAAATCTTCTTCTTCAGATCCAGCAGTCGGAATATTTTGATATTTGGTGTGCAGCATCCTTAGGGGGGTGAGATTCAAGTTTGTTAAAGCCAAGTCCCTGGGTTAATACGTGGGCTCCCTGTGGGAGCCCGAATTATAACTTAGTTCAATATGAGGAATATTCTTTGAAAATCTTTTTTCTTTAGATCCACTGGTCAAAATCTTTGGATATGTGGTATAAGCTTTTCTTAGGAGGAGCAGATGCAACTTGTTGAAATCATTTCTCTGGGTTGATATTTAGGCTACCATGTCAAGTGAGGGCCCTCAGTCACCCTGGTGCCTCTTGTTTATTTTAATTTTTATTGTTGTAATTATTTCTTTGCTATCTAAAGTTCATGTTCTTAGTTTGTTTTATTTTTTAGGCCTCATAATCTATAGAATAGCATGGGTGGTGGTATATTTCGTCCCTTGAGTGCAGAAAGGCTTTGCAATGCAAAAGCATTTCAGTGCCTTGTTGCACTCAAGGGACAAATTTATCAATTCTATTAACTTGGGTAAAATACCAGACATAAACCATTTATTTTTTTATTTTTTATAAGTTTACATTGGTTTTAAAAAGAGAGCATGTAGCAGCCAAAAGGACCATGTGGAAGGGCATGAGAAATAGATTTTTAACTATTTTAGGCCATAACTTACCTTTTTTGTGATATTAACTGAGCAATAAAAGAGATAAAACTTCTCCTGTTACAGTGTTTTCTACTGTCTGTGCAGGCACTTTACCTTACACAACTAAGAATTTTCATATTTTGCTTCCAAAATGAGCATAAATAAAAATACATTACAAATAATATTGTGGCTACATAAGCAAATAAAGTTTTACAGGTTGCAAGTGGTTTCAAATCCCACATCTTCCTTGTGCGCCTTTAGTGCACTGAAACTTTCATTCATTCTCAAATGAATAAATAAAAATAACAAAAGGTAAACAAAAAATGAGCCATTTCCCCTGAGAACCATTGCAGGTCGGGTAGTGCATGTCTTCTGTTGTATGCTTGTATAATATGACCATGAACCCCCAGACAGCTGTACTCTAATGTGGGCAGCGCAAGTAAATATGATTAGCCAAACTTGACTTAGAGTAGTTTCACAGTATTACCTCAGATGCTGAGAGTTACATTACCCCCCCCCCCCCCCCCCACCACTTCAGATCTCAAGTGAAGTGATTCTGTAAAGGCTTTGTTATTTTTATCATTAGAATGTATTGTCTTCAACTACTATTAACCCTGCTTTGTGAGTAAATTCTTTGGTATTAACAATGACAAGTAGAATAATAAGCAGTTAGGCTCTTTTTGTGTACTATTTTCAAATATTTTGAGCATTGTTGACAACAAAAATGAGGGAGTGGAGTTTCCCTGGCTCTGCTGCTCTTGGCCGACAATGTGTTACATAACAGCACCTCATAGGTTCAATGAAAACATTTTATGACATGAGCTCTCATATTCTAGGTTGCTCATCTCTTCTTTGGAAGATCACTGGTGTAAACATGTAGAATTACTTTCACCTTTCCCATCCTCTAAAATTGAGAAAACAGGTTGCCTGGAAAAATTGAGGCAACCCATTTACAGGTTGCCTTAATTTCAGATGTGTGCGGGCCCGAATCATGCTTGCATTTCCAATGGTAACACATTGCTTTCAGCCCTTCTTGGGAAGGATTTTATCATACTCACTCCAATGTTTGTCCAAAGCTATTTTTCGAAGCAAAAAATGAAACTTCTTTGTTTATTTAGGAAGAATATTGTGACAGTTGTAGTTATCGTTGGTTATGGTTTAATAATTTTTGTATATGTTGGTATCTGTAACTGAAGTTATGTAAATCAAGTTAATAAGCAAATACATAGATATTGTTATAATTTACATCTATGCAAAGTTTTTTTTAAATTTGATTTTCTGTACATGCATTTTGTTAATGTGAATCATTATGTTTGTGTTTGGGAGTTTCATAACTTTCATTCTTTACAGAGAGGGTGATTCAGTATTAAAATAAGTGCAGAGTAGTGTTTCCATTCCCATCTTTCAATTTTGAGGTGAGCTGTCACTCTTGGTAGCCCAAAATTTCTATTTTTTGCGAGTAGACAAAAGAGTGCCTCTGCTCCACCTACCAAGTGATTAACTCTTTACCTAATGAATAGGCTGCATTCGCTCGCATATTATACATATTGTGTAGTAGAAATTTTTAATTCAGCAAAACCATTTCTTATACTCCCTCATAGGAATGAGATCATTGAGCATTCCAATTAAGTGTGAAATAATATGGTTTTGTTGAAATTTTTTTAAGAATTTTGGGAAAACCCCCGGAAATAACCAATTTTGATATCTTGTGCTATTGGTAAAGGGTTAAAATCTGTTCGTGAGGTATGGGTGAAATAATAGAATGCATGCTTGGAAATTTGAACAATATACCATCAATTATAAACTGTTGCATTCCAAGACTTCAAACTTCACTTTCCAAGAATTAGTTCATAAACAACATAATTCAATAAACTTCAAAGGCCAGTAGTATTAATGCTGCTCATTGTCTCTTCCTCATGCATTGCATGCAGAATCATTTGACTTTCGCTTGCTCCATTGAAGTTAGTTTGTGGGAATGTGGTTATATATACTCTTATTTACCCAACCGTCTCTGTTTATGATATATCTAAAATGGAGCCCATCATGCCGACTGAAGAGGATAGGACTCAGCCCTGGTAATTTACCCTCAGCAATTAGCAGTGCTGAGGATGGCGTCTTCAGAAAGCCTTGTGGTAGTAGAAATTGCACAACTTCCGGGTTATACACAAGGAAGCAAACCATGTGGGTTGAACTATGCTGAATTGCTAATCTTACAGTTTACAGTACAAGTTGCAGCTAGAAACTACGTGTTCTGCTTTTTCTATGTTGATAACACCAGAATCTGACATCAGTTTCTGGAAAGCTCTTTCATGCAGAAAATTGTGAAAGATTCCTGGAAATCACTGCTATAAGCCATCAGACTGTTGGGCTATGGTATCATGCAAATACTTTGAATTTGTCCCCGGCCCTCAAGGAATAAAGTGGTCAACTTGATTTGAAAACATTCACTAAACTTGTCTTTCTACTTTAGTTGTGCTTGTGATATGGCCACAGATGTAAAAGTGATTTTAATCCATCTGGGCCTGATTCCAATTTTGGCAATTTTTGTGGTTTATGAACATTTGCCTCTGCAAGCAGTCAATCATTCCAGGCAGTGATCAAACCACTCTATATTGGTTGTAAAGATTTGAATAGCAATAACTCTTGAAGTCTTTGCAGGGACTTGCATGTAATGGCTTGGTGAAATTTAAGTTGAACATTTCCAAGCCTTAAATTAATTAAAACAACAACGACCGCAGTAGAGCCCCACCTAAGAGGATATCTCTTGTCTGAATAGCCTTATTAATTGCATATAACTACCAAACACTTCATTAACTCCAACCATTTACCATGACCTGTTAATTGCAGATAGGTTATATACAAGTCTGGAAATAAGCAGGCTGTCATATGCTGTATGAGGTCCTCAGAGGGTGAATTTGGTGTTGGGTAGCATCACCAAATTTATCCTCTGTGAGCCTCAATCTGAATCAAGGTCTCAAGCCTAAACCGAAAGAGGTACCCAGAGGATAAATTGGCCCACTGCAGGGGATGGCATCAGCAAATTCACCCTTTGTTGACCTCATTCTGCAAATGACAGATTGATTATTTCCAGTCTTGGTTGGAGAGAAAACTCCTGTTAACTGAATGAAAAATTGTGTGATCTGTCGATAATTACCCTGACAATCACCAAATTCCCATGGTTTGTACATCTATTCGGCTTACTTACATCCAATAAAGGCATTTAACTGTTTACCCAATGCACACAATATCAAAATTTGTTATTTTAATCATTTTTTTCAAATGTTTCAAAAAGATTTCAACAAAACCATACCGTATGACCCCTTATTGGAATTGGGTTCACATGTTATATTTTTTTTTTAGTTTTTGAATATTTTTGGAACCGCTTGCTTTCTATATAACAGGGCAGTATGCTGCCGATTAGTTAGTTAAAGGGTAAATCTATTATATCTTCTTTGATTGAGCTCCATGAGCTCTTTCAAACAAGATATAGTAAATACATGTTCACATTATCTCTGTAGAAAACAGGAAAATTACCAAATTCCTTTTCATTGTCTAATAGAATGATCTTGTTTAATAATTGAATATATTTCACTGGCACTCTGGCTATTCAATTAACATGGTTCCATTGTAATAATATTAATTTTTATGCATATTCATAAAATTTAAGTTATTTTTTTCTTGCTTTGGATGGAAACTCAATTCTCCAGTGTCTTATTGTATTAAATCATTTTCTCTCAGAAAAGAAATGTTAATAAATGGAAAATATCAAAGATTTTAAAAAAAGAGTTGTTGAAGTTCTGTTGACTTACAATGGGTAAACATCATTTTCATAATCTTACTGTTGTTGCCAATGAATGCTGTATTATTTTATTTATACTTTTCATATTTTGACAATATGTAATTTTTAGAGGTGTGAGGAAGATTACATGAATACACAGAATACTATTAGTTAAACATTGTTTCAGCAGGGTGTACAGGACTGTAATACCCTTCGGAGATCCATATTTCCTGAGGCTGAAAGCCGAACGAAATACGAATCTCAGAAGGGTAGTACAAATTTATTACCCTGCCCCTTCAGTGTGTCGAGTTTTGTTTTATTATATGATTCCCAAATGGTATTCCAGTGACAAAAACATTGATAAAAGTAGTACTTACAGAAACTGAGAAAAACATGTCTTTCTTTATTTTTGAACAAGAACGATTTGGAGATATTTCCAACTCAAATATTTGGGAGGCTTCAATTCAAGGACATTGGGAAATGACATGTCATTTTTATTGTGGGACACAAGTTGACTTTATAAGCGTTTTATTCAATACAGTGGTGTGTTGTATGTTTTGGAGAATTAGGGGACACTATATTCAAACTCGTAGAAGTGCTTTAATAAGATTCACTGAAGAGACAGTTCATGTAACAAGATATGTTGCATGTTTCTTGAATGAGATAGGTAGCATGTTTCTTGAAACCACAATGGATCTGTAGTGTAGAAACACCACAACATAATCCCTCTTCTCGACAATAAAATAGGACATTGGGGTATTTGCACATTTTATTTCAAGGTTTTGGAATATTCTCATGAAACTATATTGTTTTCTTTTTGTTTGTGAGTCTGAATTTTATTATTCCTGACAAAAATGTTTGATGTGATGGGTGAAAGAGAAATCTGCAAAGTGTACACACCTTTTAGCTGTCATGTGGTATTCTCATACACCCCGCTGAACATTGTACACCCAAGTGGAGTTATATGTACCATACTTAGTTACTGACCAATCAAGAAACTTGTATAATTTTTAAAGGGTAATAAAGTACTGTGATCGCAAAAGTGGTCTTTTTCTGGATTGAAAAACACCACCTGGTTGCGACATGCTAACATCAGTTCTTCAAGATTTCATAAATAAATATTTGCAAAAGCAATACTGAATCAAGAAAATACAAACAAAAATAGCATCAGGATAGGGTCCTAGGAATATTCGAGATTTGATATGTCTGCTTCAAGATCGATCCTGAATCAGTCTCTAGATTCAGTTTTCTTGAATCTCTAGTACTAACTTCAATTTGTTACATTTCAAACAAAAATTGAATAAAATTGACATTAAACAATTCATTCATGTAGGCTCAATTCATATTTAATTGAGTAATTGACAATGGTTAATTGTTAGGTAAGTAGTGAATTTTGCCCAGAACATGATCCATAGTTTTAGTTTTTGAAGGCTTAACATGTTACTATTCACATTCTTAAGAATGTGAATAGTAACAAGTTAAGCCTTCAAAAACTAAAACTATGGATAGTAGGCTTAGCTGTTTCAGCGACGTTGCTACAGAGAATATTTATTTATTGGTGTTTAATGTGTCAGTTAATCTTGTAAGGGTCATCACAGTGTACCATAACTTCCATTTGGTCCAATATGAAATAACTTGTCGATTAAGATTCGATTCGATATCGATATCAGATGCATGATTCGATTTGAGATTCGATTAACAAAAAAAGGTGATTCGCAGTTCCCTGTCACCAAATTCCTGTTGTTTTTAGACCTAATTGGCCTCCATTAATCTAATAAGGGCATTTAAGCTTTTATATCCCTGTTTAACAGAGTTCTGTGAGCTCTGTCAAACAGGATATAATAGAATAAATGGTCAGTTTATCCTCGAATAAAGGAAGTAGCCAAATCCCTGTTAATTGAATACTCCTGTTAATTGAATAATTTTTCACTGGGAAAATGGCTATTCAATTAACATCCACATGGGAATCCCAGGAAGTGAAGTAGTGCTTGTTTACCATGGTAGATAAGCTATGTTTTACTGATAAAATAGGACTCACAGTAACCAATGATTGGGGTGGAAGTCCTCAAAAATGGGCAACATGGGTAGGGGTGATTGGCTAAATTTGACTTTCTCTTCATGCTATGTTCATTATTTGTCATTGTGCAGAACACCATTAAATGTACCTTAAACTCCAATAAATAAAGAAATATTCAATTAACAGGGTTCACACAAAGTTATTTGCTACTTGGTCTTCCAATGACCATTAGAGAAACAAGTAAACTTGCTGTTCATCGACTACTTGCAGATGATTGTTTTTCTCTATAAGAACATGTAACAGTCTTCTTTTCTTTTTGTCCATCAAAACATATATACCTTACCAATAGTTTCTAGATTTTATCTAATAATCATATACATTTTGGCTTGAAAACCACGAGAAACGGCACATATCACATAATGTGTTCCGATTCCATATCATATAGACGACTCATTCTGATTCCGTATTATTTTAGACGGACGACTCGTTTCCGGGAACACAACAGGCTAACATAACAGGCTCATGAATACATTCTATGTGCATTTCAGTGATCAACTCAGCTGATTGCTTACAAACAAAACAAAATTCCTTACAATTAGCGACAGAACTATTGTAAATTAAATAGAAACTGCACAATTAAATATTACACACTTGTAAATTCAAGCCTATCATCATTGGAAGTGACAATGAGAGTGAATAATTTTACAACACACGCAACTTTGAAAATTTGTGGTGACCAGGTTACTCATTGTCTGTTAAAGTGCACAACAATATTGTTCCATAAAATATGGGGGGATTTTTAAAAACTTTTTCTCCCCCAACATTATGTCCCAAAACTGTATTAATAATTTAAGATTTAATCTGTTCATGTGACAGAATTGTTAGATAAATGAATTATCATGATAATGTGCATGTCCTGTGATTTTCATCAGATTCTCGGTGGTGTACAGAATGGGATCACAACTCGCCGGCAAAGCCGGCACGTTGAGATCCCATTCTGGACACCACCTCGAATCTGATGCAAATCACAAGACATGCACATTATCATGATAATCTGTATATATCAGTGTTGCACTTGGCCAACAATAGGAAATAAATGAGTTAACGTTTGGGATTTTGGGTCTTGATAAATATTACTATTGTCCAGAACTTATATGTTGATATTTCCCATTTATTTTAAAGTAAGTGCTATGGATGAATGTTTCTTCAGTTGTTGATTCAGACCTGGAAATAAAGAGCTTCCATCGTGAACTGTTAGCGTGTTACAGTATATAACATGGTGGTAACCTATAGGAAAAAAAGGTTTGTAATGCTTTTCCGCTTTCTCTGTTTTTATTACATCTTCACAGAATTTCCGCCAAAATAAATAGCAACAACTAACATGTGATGCTGCTTTGGTGAGATGACACTTTAGTCTTTGCTGATTATGGTCATAGGTAGGTTTGTTTCAAAAGATTATCATATCTTGCTGGAAAAACATATGGGAGTGTGAAGTTAGTTTATTCTGCGTTGTGTTATTGTAACACAGCATTTGTGGATTTTTCAGTCCACGTAACCTGAACGATTGTTTGCACATTATTTCCGGGCCTGTTGATTGTAACTTGCATTGAATATGTATTCAAAACTGTTTTTGTCTGTTTTGTTCAAGAGTGCCATTTTCATTTTGTTGCTGAGCCATATCTGTCTTCTTCTGTTATGATTATCTTTTCCCTGCAATTTGTGTTGTTAAATAATACATACAGTAAATGGACAAGGATTTAAGAGAATTTTTGTTTTTCAAATAATAGCTTGTGACCTCTCTGTGGCCTGAACTTGAGGAATTTATTTCACTGTAGGGATGTTAGCTTTAAAAAACAAAAAAATTGGAAAATGGCAAATTTTGATTGATTTTTTGGGACCTTGCCGAGAGACTTTATCAGTCCATTAGTTAACTATTTAGACAATATAACAACCCTATCTGGCCAGTGCTTTTCACAAAAACCACTGTCCATATTTGATTTTATTTCAAATTTTACCTTTAAAATATAACTTATAAACCCTAATTACCCTGTGGGAAACCTGGGAAGTGGAGAAGTGCTTGGTTGCTGTGGTGAACAAGCTCTGTTTTACAAGTGAAATAGGACCCAGTCACCAATGCTTGGAGGGGAAGTCCTCGAAAATGGGCAATATGGGAATAAATGATTGAATAAACTTGAGTTTATGGCCATGTTGTGGTCACCATTAGCCATAGTGCAGAAATATGTGACCTTAAACACCTGTAAATTAATAAAGGCCCCTAATTGGAACAGAGTCATCACGCTCATTCCAATGAGAAGATCATAAGCTATGTTTGGGAAAAAATGAAAATGTTTGTTATTAACCCCCTGCACATTGATGTCGGAATATCAAAATCACAAGCTGGAAATTTTCCTCATTATGCATCTAGGATTTAACCTATTCAATCTTGAATAATTATTCAATAACATGATATTTAAAGGCATTGCACTCCATTATCAGACCTCCGTCAGTGATTAGCAGCCATTAAAGACCAGAGATGATAACTGAAGTCTGCTAATGGCTGTTAGACTGCTTATCCCTGATGTAGGTCCATTAACAGAGTAAAATGCCTGAGAAAATTGTGTTGTTATTATTATTATTATTATTATTATTATTATTATTATTATTATTATCAAAACCTTCTACAATGGTCCAAACATGTACTCAAAGGCCATAATATAATTTTTTGGTGTGGTACAGGCTATCCCACACCTAAAACTTATGTTACAGCCTTTGTGTCCAAGTTAAGACAGTGACTATGGTAAAAATGTTTCATTTTCCAATATATGGATGTTATGGTATGAAAATTCACAGTGAATTATTAACAATGACAACATTTATTAACACATAATCTCTTTCACAAGTTATTCAGTTCTTCTTGAAGTTGTACTTTATGGCAAATTTATTTTCATCCAGCTCTGGTGACTGAAAGCAATGTGATTTTTATAAAAATTGTAGTCTGCAACAGGTAAACAACGTTTTTCCGGAAGTTGATCGGCATCATGTGTGACACTGGTCCATGACTGCTAATGGCTGGCTATTTATAGCAATTATCAACCATTGGAAATTCAGTCTCTTGGCCTTTTTTATTATCTCTGTAAATTACATTTACAGTGATTGTGAATGTAACATACTGTGAATTGATAATAATAAAATATCGCTGCTGGTGGAATATTTTTTTTCAACAAATCCTTTTACCTCACATTTAACTCTTTACCTACCTAATACAATTTGAAGAGATGGCATTGCAGTATTTTTTCTTGGAGAATAAGAAAGTAGTCATATTTTCTTCCAAATTGTAACTTAGGATCCTTGTTGGAATGAGCTTGTCACTTTTCTGATGAAGCAGTTAATGTTAATTAGATAGTTTTATATGCCAGAGTTTGTGAAGGCATAGTCCTAACTAGGCCCCACTGGTCATTACCCACTTTTTCCACTTCCCTTGTACAGTAATTCACTTCCGTGGTTTACTGTGGTAATGACTGGAGGTCCTAATTATTACTAATAAAGACAGGGCCTTGAAAATTCTTAAATTTGGGATTTTGTAGAACCTTGAAAAATTCTGAAATATCCCGAGAAATGGCCTTGACTTGACTTTTGTCAGTTCTTTCCTGCCAGAGCCCTGACAGGATTTGAATGGTGATTATTTGTGTATAAGACTGGGTGTATTGTGCATATTTGTATAGTAAAGGTGCACTGTGAGCATTTCTAATTATGTTAATGCTTACCATATGTGAAGTTGTGTTATGTAGGCTAGGAAGAGATACGACTGTCTCACACAGTTGCCCCACCTGGGACACACATAGCTCACTCAGTAGGCAGGAGGTAGGAGAGAAAGCTCAAGGATTGCCTGAAACTTTTCAGCTCGTGAGCTGTAATATTGTAACAGTAATTCACTCTATCCAAATTTATGGTCGACTATAATTTATTTGTTGAATATTTCACATCATTTTGTAAAATTATTTTATTTATTTCCTGTATTAATTAAGAATTTAAAAGTACCTGCTTATAATGATATTATATGATGGAATAAACCTGTTATTTGCAAATAAGTTTTAAACACCAAACCTTGTACCACATAGAGTTGCATGGTATATCAAAATACCAAATATTTTCAGTATTGAAAACCATACTTTACCATTACTGTGAGTAAATAAAATATTCTGTATACCGAAAATCCGGTATTACACCGATATAGCATAATAACAAGGTGATCAAACACAACAAACAGTAATTATGCTATTAAGGTATTACATCATCACTTCTAGGATATACATGGCTTACTAACATGGCCATAACTCATGAAAAACATTCAGTTTATTACAACCATGGAACTTGACCAGAAGGTAAAAATAACAAATCAAAGTTGGCACTTGGGGAATATGGCTAGTGTTATGGCAGTATTGAGCAAAACCGCATTACAGTTTTCATTTTTATTTTCCATTAATTTTCTCACATTCAAAAGTTATATGTTGTTTCTGCATGCGTTTCAATTAACCAACAACCACAACCAAAACAGAGGACAGAAATGAAAATGCTCCAGAATTTACGTCAACAAAAAGTACACAAATGAATATTTAAAACTAATTTACTGAGTTTGTGAGAGATGACACGGCTTTCTGACCCCAGCTAATTAATATTCAGGAATGAGAATTGTGGACTATTGTTGATATTTCATTAAACTGTGCCATTCTTTGTTTATTTTGGATGTTACACAAACAATAAATCCCAATTTTATTGCACAAAAGTTATTTAGTGTTTATTTGATAATAAATATGTAAGTCTCAACTGTTTATTTGTAAAAAATAAGAACATAAATTGTCAAATTATTTGAACACTAATAACCACAATAGAACTACATTCCTCTGCCACATTGATGATTGAATCAAATTATTCAATAGTTTGGTATACCACGGTATATTTTCTTTGATACTGTGCAACTCTCGTACCATATGTTGAGTACAAATTTAATCTAACACCATCATTCAATAACATTCCGGAAGTTGCAGCAGCTGTTCACAGTAGTATTCTTCTGAACCCTGTCAAACAAGAATGAATCGGTTAAATTCCAAGTTGCATTAGGGGTAAAATTTGCTGCTTAAAATTTCAGTATTTTGACATCAGTGTGCAGAGGGTTAGCCCTTTGAACCCTAGCAGCCGTTTTTCCCGCCAGCAAACATGATACGTCATAACGTAATTAAATAGAATGGCTGTTCAGTAAATGTGTGGGGTAGACCAATCAATATTTTCAATGTGCAGCCCCAAGGCTGCACGTTGAAAATATTGATTGGTCTACCCCAAATATGGAATATGGACTCTTCTAATTGCTGCCATTGAACTGACATGGAAGATACCACTAGAGTTCAAAGGGTTAAATACACTTTGAATATAAAAGTGGAAGAAGAGATTCAGAAAAAGGTGCAGATAGCTTATATACCAAGTTACAGTGTATTCATTTAATTTATATATCCACAGTATAGAATCTAGTTTTGATTTGTTATTTTGTTGTTATATTTTATGGTTTTTATATATCTGTTGCTGAAATTGCTTGAATTCTATCCCAGATGTAGATATATAGATGATCTCATTCACATGCATTTGTTATTTTCCTCTTGCTTTGTTGTACATTTTGTTGACCTCCATCTTGTATATAATTATGAAATGTATATTAATTAGAACTCAGCCATATGTGCAACCCTTGACTTACAGAAATGTAGGAATCATTCAGAAAAGTTAAGAGTAAATCATTACATGTAACTTAACGCCTGGCTTAACAGGAAGCAGGCAGCACATACACAAACTTTTTTGAATAACTAAACATTTAAATTTTTTTTCATGAAAAACATAGCTTATGACCCCTCATTGGAACAGGCTTGATCAGCCTGTTCCAACGGGAAGTCAAGAGCTCTGTTTTTCAGGTTGAAATTGAAGAATAATAAACTTTGAATGCTGATTTTTTTTAATTTCTCTGCACTTTTATGGGCGTTGTGTTAGGTAACAGGTAAATTGAGGTAAAGAAAATTTTGCTTTTAGAATATTATTGTTTTTCCTTCAACACCTTTTGCTTCACCCAACCCCTAATTACTCTGTAACTAAAAGTAGAGTTCATGGAGAATTTTTAAAACTGGAATTCATGGAGAATTCTTTGATAAATATTAGTTGTCTTCAGTTAATATAGTATATTATTCTCTTTTTAAAATAGAAAAAATATTCGGAAAATAGGAATTTTCGCTGAATACAGAGGGGCGTTCAGGAATTTTTGTATATAAAATATGGGAAAATTATGAGAAACTTTCATCAAAAAATCCCCTGTGGGAACCCCAGGAAGTAAGGCAGTGCTTGTTTACTGTGGTAAACAACCACTGTTTTACTGGTAAAATAGGACCCAGTCGCTAATGCTTGGGGTGCAAGTCCTCTAAAATAGGCAACATGGGGCATAAATGATTGACTGACTTTGAATTTTTCGCCATGTTGTTATGATTAGCCATTGAGCAGAAGTATGTGACCTTAAACAACAATAAATAAATATAATTATATAAATTTCATCAAAAAATACTTTTAATACAGTTTTTTTCCCCTTCCCCATTTCATTACCACACTCATTCAACACACACAAAAAGGAAACATTTAAAGTAAGTTTCAATACAAATCTCTGCCTCAACAATTGTCAATTTGAACATTCTTGATAAACATTTAATGTCCAAATATGGAGAGTTTTCATGCAATTATAAATCTTTACAGACCAGAAAAGTTAGATTTTTCAAAACTGAAGTAGAGGATTATTTGCTCTATTTTCATATATTAACCCATTCAACACTGGTGGTATCTTCCATGCCAGGTAAATGCCCGAAATTGGAAGAGTCCATATCCATAATTTGGGGGTAGAGCAATTAATATTTTCAACGTGCAGCCTTCAGGCTGCACATTGAAAATATTAATTGTTCTACCACACACATTCACTTAGTAGCCATCCTCCCTAATGAAATTATAAACCAGAAAAGCGGCCTCTCTTGTTGAAAGAGTTAAATGGATTATTCCCAACTAGAAAAATTTTGATAAGATAAACAAGAAAAATATTCTCTGATGATGAATCCTATCAAAATGAATATTCTGATTCGTCTTTAATTATCCTTGTAACTCTTCAACACAAAATAATACTGGTATATTTACATTGTTGAATACTCTTATTCTACATGGTTATTATGCATGTTATTATACAATAGTGTTGTGTATTGTGAGAATTCACAATGTAGATAATAATTCAAATGAATTATATGTCGCTTTATCAGAATATAAATGTGGGACGTGTGTAAACCAGTTCCGCTTTACTAGTAAAATAGGACCCAGTCACCAATGCTTGGGGTGAAAGTCCTCTAAAATGGGCAACATGTAGATCAACGATTGACTAAACTTGACTTCATCTCCATGTTGTGTCACGATTAGCCATGGTGCATAAATATGTGACGTTAACCACCAACAAACAAACAAACAAACTTCGACAAAATGACAGATAATTCATTTGAATTGTTATAATTTAATTCAGAGTGTTTACAGTTTAATTTCACTGCTGGACATGCACACAGTCTTTTATTAGTCGAGTTGTGACGAAGTCAAACTCGACTTATAGTTTGGTGAATGGCGGGCGGGCGGGCGTAAACAATTGGTTTCCGGATGATAACTTGATAGTGGTTCAACTCACATTCATTAAACTTCATACGTAGGTTGGTCTTGGTGAGAGGAAGAACCCTATTGATTTTGGACATGCTACATCGAAGATCAAGGTCACAGTGACCTTGAACGTAGTAAATCTTAAACAATTGGTTTCCAGATGATAACTTGATAATGGTTCAACTCACATTCATGAAACTTCATAGGTAGATTGGCCTTGGTGAGGGGAAGAACCCTATTGATTTTGGACTCGCTACGTCAAAGGTCAAGGTCAATGTGACCTTGAACATAGTAAATCACAACAATTTCTTTCCGGATGATAACTTGATAGTAGTTCAACCTACATTCATGAAACTTCATAGGTGGGTTGGCCTTGGTGCGAGGAAGAACTCTATTGATCTTGGACTCACCAGATCAAAGGTCAAGGTCACAGTGACCTTTAACATAGTATATCGCAACAATTGGTTTCCGGATGATAACTTGATAGTGGTTCAACCTAGAGTCATGAAACTTCATAGGTGTGTTGGCCTTGGTGCGAGGAAGAACCCTATTGATCTTGGACTCACCAGGTCAAAGGTCAAGGTCACAGTGACCTTGAACATAGTATATCGCCACAATTGGTTTCCGGATGATAACTTGATAGTGGTTCAACCTAGAGTCATGAAACTTTACAGGCGTGTTGGCCTTGGTGCGAGGAACTGTTGTCACAACTCGACATTGGATCGGTGATCCTGAGCGGCATTTTTTAAAACATGTGCAGGACAAGGCACAAACATTCATACAATTGAAAATTTTCTTCAACAAGTTAAGAAAGTAAATTTCAATTTTTTGTTGAACAATGTGCCATTAAACAAATATTAACCTTGAGTGCAAGCATTTTGAATACACAACACAAATGGTACACTTCAGGGGACGGCATAGTCAAATTGGCTTTCTTCCCGCCATCACCAGAACTCACTTGACCAATTATATGCAAGCAAATCACATATCATTAAAGAAAATTAAATTATATAAAGTTGTATTACACACCTGTTCTATGAAATCCCCATCTATAGCAACACTAAACCATGCGGAAAATGAAAATCCATTCTGCACATATGTGCGGAACAGAAATTGTTGACAGACTATGTTTATAAAGAAGTGACATTTCACTGGGATTTTCTACAAATCGTGCACTGCAATTACAATTTGAATCGCTGGTGATAGCTAATAATCATCCCCTGAGTTCCGATGTGTTCTATGTGCCATTAGGCAACCAAATAGTAACACAGGTTCCCCTCGCAAATTTGGTTGCCGATAAAATGTGTTGTTTGTGTTGATAGTTGTCAAATGAATTGCTGAGTGTCCTTCAAATAATTGTTTTTATAGACGTGAAGGCATGTAATAAACACAGAATGACACGTGTGTTCAAATGGGTTAATCAATATGGCCATTATGGAAGGATAAAAGTTGAGGCATGTGGCCTCTTGTTCTATCCTTCCGCACTGGCACTCATGCGATAACGATTAACCCATTCACACACGCATGTTATTATGTGTATGTATTGGATGAGTTGTCACAAAAGCTCAGTGAGAGATTACACACACTGTGAAAGAGTTTGAATTACAATGGTATTGTACAAAAATGAATTTAATGACTGTCACATATATATATAGTATATCAGGTGGAGAAAAGGAAAAGTGATTAAACACTTAATTAAAGGGGTTTTTTTTAATCTTTTTTTCGAATATCTACCAGTCATTTAAGGTAAAGAGTTACAATCACACAAAAATCAGGAGGTGGGAGGTCCCCCCCCACCCCCCTACTTTTTTTGCCAACAATTTCAACAGGGTTCCTGAGAGTGCCTTGGGTTCAAGGAATGGTCTTGAATTTGACCAACGGTTATTCAAGGCCTTGAAATCCTGCAAAATGTGTCGGGAGGCCTTGAAAAGCCTTGAATATTCACAAAATAAAAATGTTGATGAAACACGTCATCATAACTATATAGTTTTATATGCCAGAGTTTGAGAAGGCATAGTCCTAACTATGACCCCATGGTCATTACCCTCTCCTTCCACTCCCCTTGTAGGAAAGTGGGAGGATGGGGTAAGGGCCAGAGGTTCTAGTTAGTACTAATAAAGGCCGGGCCTTGTAAATCCCTGAATTTGGCTATTGCAGGGACTATATTATTGAGAAATGGTTTTGAATAGCCTTGAATTATATTAGGCCTTGCCTGCAGGAACCCTGTTCAAAATATTTGAAAGTAATAAACAAATAAGTCCAGTCAACACTCGAATGATTATCCAAGCTGATGTGTTCACAGACGTAATTGCATGTTATTCTACTTTCACCATTAATACAATGTCACCTACATTTTTTTTCCAACAATACAGTGAACAATATTCAAAATATTTGAAAGTAAACAACTGAGTCTCGATGACAGTAACACGATTATCCTAGCAATATATTTACTGTTAACTTTATTCTAATTTTCACCATCAGCTCCAAAGAACTTTTCTGGTCGGTGATTATCCAATTTAGTGTCGACACTGGAGTAGTGACCCCAACAGTGTGTCAGATTACCCATTGTAGGTCTGTTGTGTGATCTGGATGAGTCTAGGGCATGAACAGATTAACACCACCATGTTGATGGTGGTAGTCCAATAATGCTCTAACATTATCCAGATCGCTTCTCAGATAACAATTTTTTAGTCCATGATTATAGGGGAGAGAATCCCAAAACCAATGCTTACATTTCAGTGCCACCCACATTCTCAGTTGTTCACAGCCCCTACAAATGGTCTTATGAACTATATCGTGTGAGTTTATAAAATTGAAATGCATGCAAAACCAGTTAATAATATAGTCATTATGTTTTGAATGTAATAGAGTGAGGATTGAGACAATGAATGCTTTACAGCATTCTTTTAACAGTATGGAAATTTTAGCTTATTTGAGCTCATTCCATCAAAGTACGTTCTCATCCCAGCTAATTTAGGTTGTGTTCATTCCTTGTGGAAATCTCAGAAAATGGAGCAGAACCTGTTTATTGCAGTCAGGTGAGAAATTGTGACAATAACAGACCTTTATCATCATCATTTGTTTTTGATTGAATATTGACTACTCTGAATGAGCAGGAAGCCTTTATCATGGAGAAGTCTCCTTTTTGAAAACTCTTTGAAGAAAAGCCAATTAACTGGTAGAGTGCTGGAAGCCCATTTTTGGGCTTCACTAAAAACCACAGGCTGTGACTATAACATCTACACTCGATTGAAGGTGGTTTCATAATAACCCTTACAAGCATCAAATTTTTTGTTGTGTGACTCATTGCTCAGTTATCTCTGACTGGATAGTGCCTATTGGCACTAATCAATCAAATGTAACAGAGCAATTTTTGGTGAAAGGAAATCTGTGGTGAAGAAAAATGTAGCACTCTACCAATTAACCCTTTACCCAATGAATCGGCCACATCCACCTGCGTAATATGCAAATTCAGCAGTTGAAAAAATATTATTTTTCAAAATATTTCAACAAAACCATATCATGTGACCCCTCATTGGAATGAGCTCGTTGAGTTCGTTCCAACAAGGGGTCACATGATATAGTGTTTTTGAAAATTTTTGAAAAAATTGAAAAAAATATTTAAAATAATAAATTTTGATATCGTCTGCATTGGGTAAAGGGTTAATAAACTTGGAAAAGCAAGGTATTAAGAGTGCAATGAAAAAAAATATTTACATCTTAGAAAATTGTTTGAATACTTATTCAGGTCACACAAAGCTTATGCAAATTCCTCCAAGTGTGCAGTTTTATGGCATATAGTTCTGTGATCACAAAAGTGATTTCTTTCTCAGTCTGGTTGGGGTCTGGTCACACTGCTGATCTCAAAACAGCTGGATTACTGAAACATCCGTAAAAAATTCTGCAACTGAATTAGGGCCCTGTGAAGCACCGAGATTCGATTCGATTTGAAATCTTATGTTGCTATTTTGGCTGCCCGATTTATTTCCATTCAAATCTATTCACTGGAATATAGCTTGGCATTAGTCATCTTTGTCATCTCACAATATGTATAGTTCTGATGGAAATGGTGCATAAATAATATTGAAATTAAAGACTGAGTGTAATTTCTGCTATATTAACATGAACATCCTCAGCACCCCATGCCTCCAACCATGCTAATACTCTTCCCTCTAGTCACTACCACTGTTGAAAGCAAATTTGAAGTTTCCAGGTAATGTCAACGATGATCTGGCATGCAGCTAGCTCTGTGCAGTACCTAGTTCCGATAATTCTCTGATCGATTCTGTTTTTGAACTATAATCCTAACTGGGTAATATTCCAGCTGCATCACCAAGGCATGTCTTGATGATGTGGTCTGAATATTTTATCAGATGGCACTTGAGCCATCACAGTCGTAACAAATCGGGTTTACAGCACCTCCTTCCCCAGTTTGTCATCTTCCATGACACCCCTGATTCAATTTGCTTTTGAAGAATAGATTCAATGTGATTCGAAATTTGATTCGAATAAAAAATGGGCGATTTGCAGGGCCCAAAACTCAATTTCCCCACCCCCTCTAAGATTGCGTCAAGTCAATCAATGTGGTAACTCCTCCCATTATTGATGTTTGATGATGTCACAGCTGTTCCATTGTGACCATAGTCACAGAGTAACAGGTTTAACTTCATCAAACATCATGGTGTATACCGTGCATGAAAACTGGTAACACAGTATCAACTTTCCAATCTCGGCACTCATTTTTAGCTCAACTTGACAACATCAAGTATAAGCTATTGTGATCTGTCATCTGTCCGACCGTATGTACGGCCATCCATCCACAATTTCTTTAGCACACCCTACAGGCCACAGCTTTCACCCAATAAGTTTCAAATTTCATATGTGGCTTTTTTTTTCCTGTTTAGTCATGACTTTCATCTGTCCGTCTGTTAACATTTGGAGTTTTGCTTAAAGTTTGTGGTCAAAGTTTTTTAGTCAACCTTAAAGACGTTTTGGGGTTTTTTTTCCTTTTAAATTAATATTACTATTGATTGTATCATTCTCATTATGTTTTTTTTTTTTTTTATGCTTCATGTTATTTTGGGAAATATTTAACCCTTTTTTGTATGGCAATTTAACTTACAACTTCCAGATTAAAGTTTTGGGTTAAAGTTTTTTTTTTGGTGGGGTGTTTTAAAATTACACCTTTAATTCTTCAAACAGTTTGTTTAGTGGAATGTCACTGTTTCTTATTTGAGACAATGTCTACTATCTACTGAACATTTCTACAGTGATTTTCATTAATATTGGCATGATTTTAACCCCTTTAAATCATGTTTTCAGACTTACTTTCTTTGTATTTGAAATTAGACTTTGCCACATACTTTCTTACTCTAATTCTTGCATGGTCAATACAACTTAATGATTCCATTTACATCAATGATTTCTTTTATCGGTTTTAGGAAATATGTAACCCTTTTTTGCCAATCAATTTTATTTAGTATTCTCAGCTTAAAGTTTCAGATTAAAGTTCTGCTTTTCAAGGTTCTATCGTTCGTTCCCCAAACACTCTGTTACGTCATTTCTTTTTTTCATTTTGGGCAAGGTCTACTGAAGCTGTACACAGTGGTTTCAAATAATATTGGCATTAATTTAACCCTTTTCACAATGCTTTTCGAAATTAGTTTCTCTAAATTTCAAATTAGGCTTCCACCACATACTTTATTACTTTTTATCTCTGTCCACGAGGGAGGGATATAGCACAGAGCTTGCTTCATCCATCTATCTGTCAGTCCGTCCATCCATCAGTCTGTCTATCAGTCCATCCATCACTCCATCCACCTGTCCAAACTTTATGCCATAACTTAAACAAAAGTTAACAGATTTCAAATCTTTTCAGTACATGTCTCTTGGTCAAGTTTGATGACCACAATTATCCAATGAAAATTGTTGAAGTTATTGCCCTGCCCTGCCCAGCCCCCGCCAATTAGGCATTTTTTTTTTCTGCCAATATGCATTTTGAACTATACACAGTCACTACATGCAGAACTTTTTAAACTCAGTTAACCCCCCCACTCCCCCCCCCCCCCCCCCCCCCCCCATCTTGACGCCAATTAGGCACTTTTTTTTCTTTCGTCAAAAATGCATTTTTACAGTTTTGCTTAAAGTTTGAGGTTAAAACCCCAGAACCCCCCCCTCCCCAAACCCCCCACCACCACCTCCTCCTCACCCAGGGCCATTTAAGTAATATTTTTTTCTTTGGTACAAAATGCATTTTTAGCCTGACTGTTTACAGTCAGGGCTATAGTCATGACTTTCATCGGTCTGTCTGTCCGTCCATCGGTCCTTCCATCTGTCTGTAAACAATTGGTTCCGGACCGATAACTCCAGTTTGGTTTATTTGATTTCAAAAAAGTTGCTATGTGAATTTTCCAGCTAGTAATACAGGTCAGGTTTGAATATAGGTTCCACAACCAGCAGCCATCTTGGATTTAGATATAAATTGTGAACAATTCCATTAACACACCCTACAGGTAGCATCTCTCACCCAATTTTTTTCACATTTTATATGTAGCTTTGGTGTGATGTCCAGATGGGAGCTATTGAATATTTCTGAATTTTGTTGAAAACATGGCCACCAGCAGCCATATTGGATTCGGATTTAAATTGTGAACAATTCCATTAGCACACTCTACAGGTCACATCTCTCACCTGATCTTTCATATATAGCTTTGGTGCGATGTCTAGATGGAAGCTATCCAATTTTTCTGAATTTCATTGGAAAACATGGTCGCCAGCAGCCATCTTTGATTTGGCATATGAATTGTTAACAATTCCATTAGCACACTCTACAGGCCACATCTCTCATCCAATATTTTTCCAAATTTCATATGTAGTTTTGGTGTGATGTGAGCTATCAAATTTCTCTGAATTTTGTTGAAAAACATGGCCGACAGTGGCCATCTTGGATTTGGCATATGAATTGTCAACAATTCCATTAGCATACCCTACAAGCCACACCTATCACCCAACCTTTTTCAAATTTTATATGTAACTTTGGTATGATGTCCAGATGGGACTTATCAAAAATTTTCTGCAATCCATTGAAAAAGATAGCCACCCCAGGCCATCTTGAATTTGACATATAAATTGTCATCTGTTCCATTAGCACAACCAAATGGTCCCATCCCTCATCCGATCTTTTTCAGATTTCATTTGTAGCTTTGGTGTGATTTCTTTTCTGTAGAACTTGAGTGAGTGACATAGCATTACTGGATCTTTCTATTTAGTTCAGTCCCTTCTTGGACAAATTGAGCTGCCGTGTCATTGACACTTTCATATATCAATAAAAACTACCGGAAAATGTGTGAATATTCAATTTGTATTGCCACATCATCAACATATTCTTTTTTCACACACATCACAGTATATTCAAAGATTGTGAGGCACCCTCAAGAAAATGTTTTGTTCTTGTACATTGTTTATTTATACAGGATTCCCACTCTAAATGTGAGAAAGTCCTTGAATTTTGGCCCCTTCCTTAAAAAGTCCTTGAGTTTGTTTCTAACTTGAAAAGTTCTTAATATTCTACCACCACCCTTGAAAAGTATTGAGTTTAGCTATGAGCTCTTGAGACAAGAAGTTTCATGATAACCCACCCCACATAATGCAGTATCACAAAACTGGTCAGGAATCACATCTTATTGATCTCTATATTATTCCATGAGTGGAACATGATGCTATCTATGTACAATGCTTTAGCATTGCAGATAGCACCTTGTTGCGCTGAGGGAAAATATATATCTGGCTCATTGGGGGTTTCCAGAAATCAGGTTTTCGAGGCTGAAATTCTTTAGGCTGTAAATGTTGATGTAGGTTCATATGAAAAATTATAATAGTCCTTAAAAATCAGGGCCCTAGTCCTTGAAAAATGCTTAAATTGTGCTTGAATTTGATTCTCTACTTTCAGTGGTACCCCTCTTTTAGCAAAATCCCCCCCCCCCCCCCCTCACCCCAAAGATGGAGGCAGTTGAGACATTTTTGAGTATATGACCAATTGAGTGTTGTGGCTGTCCAGATGTATAGAGATCAGTGGTCACAACACATTTACACACAAGTGGAAGGAGATTTCATAAATAAGATATTGCAAAAACAAGACTGAATCAAGAAAAAATAAACGAAAATAACATATATATAAAATGGAAGTTTTCACTTTCTTTTTCTTCAGGTTAGATTCCACAGTGTTGTGGGCAAACCTGAAAATAAGCAGACTGTCATCTGCATATTGAGGTACCCAGAGGGTGGATTTGGTGATGCTACCCTGCACAGCAGGGTAGCATCTCAAAATTTACCCCTGTGAACCTCAGTCTGAATCAAAGTCTCAAGGCAAAACAGAAATAAGTACCTAGAGGATAAATTGGCCTACTATATGAGATAGCTTCGGCAAATTCACCCTCTGGGGACCCCATTTTGCAAATGACAGGTTGTTTATTTTCAGGCTTGTTATGGGTAGGGGATCCAACAGAATTTTGACCTGATTGCAATCCAGTCTCGATCTAGTGGAAATTCTCAGTCCTCTTTTCACCTATGGCGAAATTCATTAGTGTTTGTTTACTGTTGTCAATAAGTTCTATTCACTTTACTGTTAAAATGTGACCCAGTAATCAATGCCTGATGGAGTGGATGCCCTGTAAATTGGGCAGCGATGGGATCAGTGATTGGTTAAACTTATCTTTTCATCTGTCTTTATTTCACGGTATAGCCACATGACTTAATGCAGAAAACCAGCTTTTTAGGACAGTTTTCAGCAAAATGACCCTTTGCTAAAGATCTTGTCTGGTGGAGGTATTTTTTAATTCCGGCAGGAGAGTGGACCATCGGTCAGCAGGCAACAAAATAATCACCATTATTGGTTGGAAGGATAAGGAATGATTTAATCCTACAGAGTATAGGGCTGTAGGATTAAATTATTACTGAACCTCCCTGAGAATAGATAAAATAAACCTCTTTTACTATTAACTGGTTGAGTGCAGGAAGCCCATGTTTTAGCTTTAATCTGAAGTGCAGGTAACACAACTTAATGGTATCATATTTTGTGGATGTGCTTAATATTATCTTTGAAGTTACATTGTTTCATCTGTATGTATTTGCCTTGCTACAATTTATGGAAGAGTGCCTTGTGGCACTTCACTGAAATTGTAACAAGGCAAAGAAATGTGACCAAATTTTAATGACTAAAAACAACTTGGCACTCTACCAGTTAACATTAGTGTATAAAATAATTTCATTGAGGGTTGAAAGGGTTAACATACTCACATATGGAACAAACTGGGACATCTTGCAAGTGTCCCTTAAACTTGAAAAGATGATCCTTAGAATCAGAAAGTTGAGAAATTAAATTACCCTTAATTTTGAACCCAGGGTTAAAACGCGGTCCAGATGCTGAGGGCGACCTTAATCACCAGTAGGTAAGTTAATACATAAATAAGTTGATGTTAATTACTAGTAAGTAAGTAAGTAATAAATAAATTATAAATAGATAAAAATAAATAAATATTGGTATTTTGGTTTAAAGTATAAGGTCTACAAGCAAATTTTCAGCCAATAGACCACCGTGAGGTCTGCTGGCTGAAATTCCCTTGTTTCTCTTGCATGTTTTTCAAATTTGAGACTATTTTACAAGGTGGAAAGCCCACTACATAGATATTTTAATTGAAATCCACTCTCATGTGATGAACTGGATTAGATACACTGTGTGTTAAAAATATGAAGATCCACTTCAATATTCCATATTTATCTTTATCATTCATATACAAGTTGGTGTAGGTTTTTTTTTTAAATTTTCCATTGCCAATTATTATTTCCTTTGTCTGATCATAATATTTTATTTATTAAATATTTATTTTACATACATATGCATATCTCTGTTATATTGCCATTGAGCTTAAAAAAGCTTTATTTATTATTTGATGAAACACACATTTTATTTATTGTTATACAATCCACATATTTCATCAATGTTTATGTATTTTGGGACTCGAGGTTTGTTCAGGTATCTAATGCTTTATTGTATTTCATGAATAGAATGGCCTTTAAATGTTACATATTTTCTCAGCCATGAAGTGGTTCCAGTCAGTATTACAAAGTGATAACCCTTTACCTTACAAATCAGCTAGCACTACCCAGTTTCGTAGGAATCTCCGGGAAGAGAAGCAGTGCTGTTTATTTCTGTAAATATGTTCTGCTTTACTGGTAAAAAGGACCCTGTAACAAATATCTGAGGTGTATGCCCTTTAAAGTGGGTACATAGGTGTAAATGATTGGCCAAACTTGAGGTCACACTTATCTTGCAGTTATGATATAGCCACATATCCGAAGGTTATCTTACCTTTACCCAGTGTACAGGATATCAAAATTTGATTTAATTATTTTCTAAAAAAATTTGAAAGATTACAAAAAACACATCCTGTGACTCCCTCGTTGGAACAACATCTACAAGCTCATTCCAGTGAGGGGGTCACTTGATATGGTTTTGTTGAAATGTTTTCAGAAATATATAGAGATTATTACCATTATGTGGATGTACAAAATATGTATCCGAGTCAAGCTCTGGGTTCTAAGGGCAGATCACGACGAGTTGAAGATGAGTCGTGATCTACCCTTAGAACCCAGAGCGAGACTCAGATACATATTTTGTACATCCACATAATGGTAATAATCATTTTATCTTACAATATATTGGAGATAAGTCAAGAATGTAGACGAATATATAACGAACTATTTATTCGTATGGATGAACAAAAAGATAAAAATGGAACTCACGCGAAAGGAACGTGCTTGTATCTGACCCCCTGATACGAACATCTGTATCAGGGGGTCAGATACACGACAGTTGCGGAGTTAATACAGACAAAATCCATGTTGATTGTAAGATAAATATCTTTATCTACTTTATACGTAAAAACAGTAACGTTTTATCTTTTATCGTTATTGAAAACTCGCCGTCAATAAAAAATCTTTTATCGTTACTGCAGTAAGAATAAAAGTCACGTGATATCGCAAGAATACAACGTTCACGCCCATCTCATTTGCATGACGTACTATTCCATTCAACACTTTGAATAACTAATTATCGCTGCCTCGGATCGAAACAAATAAAACGGGACGTATTTATCGAAATGTATTGAATAAAAAAGAAGGCCATTAATTAAACTTACTGAATTGTAAAAATAAAATTTGACGGAAAAGAGTAAAAATTAGTAACTTACACTTTTTCAAATGAGATTATTTCACCCTTCGAGACTTTAATTATCCTGACGTTCAAACGTCACAGGGAATTCAGTTTCTTCAACATTTTTCAAAATGTGACGTCAAACGTCGGAAAGTACAAATAACCAGATATTTTTCACATTAGTGATTATCTGGTTGAAGGCTAGATTATTTTTAGTGGTCTGCATTTGTTAATCAAAACTTGTTTTATTACGGAGTGGGGGAGGTGGGGGTGTAGATAAAAGGGTTATATACACATGGTGTTTGTAAAAAATCTTTTACCGCGACTCGATCGTTTTCGGGGGCTACATAGCTACTCGTCGCTGCGCGACTCGTAGCTATATATGCCCCCGAAAACGCTCTCGTCGCGATAAAAGATTTTTTACAAACACCATGTGTATATAACCCATATTTATCAACTGCTTAATTTGAAAATTACTTGGATGGATGCAGTGTAGCCGCTCCATAAAGTAAAGGGTTAAACAACAGCAATAAATGAATAAGAATGGATTTTTTTAAAATAAATAACACGACAGAGGTAAAGGGTTAAACCACAACAACAATAAATAAATAAGAATGGAATGTTTTAAAATAAATAACACAACTTAGGACTTCTCATCGAAATGAGGCTAGTGATCAGAATTGGCTGAATTGGCATGAGGTAAGATTAAAGAAAAATAAAATGTAAAAAATGATAGGAGGGAAATATTTTAGAGTTCTGTTCAGTAGAGGATATCTACAGCTTTTGAATGTATACCAGAATTATCTCATGAGTTGGTGTGAGGAAATTAATATTTCCAAGAGCAAACATTGAGCTTCTTTGTATCCAAGAATGGGACAACTGTTGTATCGACTCAAAAACATAGATTTTCTTTTTTTAGAGATGATGGTGTACCATATACATGTATACCGTACAGTATCAGTATGCCAATATCGATTTACCATACCAAGGAAATCTCAAAATACCGAAATTTCAGTATTGAAAAATATCCCAAATGGGTGACAAGCAGAACCCTGGACTATTTATCTTCACAGGAACCGGTCATGCCATGTAATAGAAAAGCCTAGAGGAAATACCAAAAAATTTAATATCTTTGTTGAGCGACAATTTTTTTTTCTAATGACACAATTCCACTGTATGTAGATGGGTGAAGATGTCCTAGTGTATTGAGTGATGGGCTAAGAGAATTGTCTACTAAAAGTGTATACTAGGATTTAATGGATCCTACTCATAAAACTATAACATAATGCTGCAATTTGATGCAAGTTCACCAAATGAAATTGACCGAAGTGCCTCTGTTATTGTCTTATCAATTCAAGCACGATATTTTTATTTCTGCATTTTTCTCTGTCTCAAGATAATTTACTTAAATACACAACCAATCCCCCGAGAAAGTGATTCAGAAAACTGGGCTACATTTTTGTCTGTAAACTGATCTTATTTTTTGGATCTTGATTAGGAGTATAAAAAGAAAGGAAATTTAGAACTGGCTGCTGATCATTTCAGCTGAAATATAGAATGTAGGAAAAAAAGTAACAGGAAAAAAAGTAACAGGAAAAAAAGAAACGGAAAAAAAGAAACAGGAAAAAAAGTAACAATTATAATAATACAACAGGAAAAAAAGTAACAGTGTTTTTTCATTATTTCATTTTTCATTATAATAATTATAATAATAATTTTATTTTTTATTTTTTTTAATTATTTTGTAATTGGAGATCATGTGTGCTATGACAATGTTGTTACAAGGATATCCATCATGCTTTCTTTGATGCTTTCTTTGATGTACAACAATGTTCTTGAAACAAATGAACACACATTGTAATAAACACACAGCAAGTGTGGCTACTTTCATGAATTCTCTTCTTTGATGTACAACAATGTTCTTCAAAAAATAAACACACAGCAAACTATATATTGGACAGCTGTTTGAATTAGTCATTAAATGTTCTTGAGTCATCATGGAAGTCATTGAGAGTAATAAGAGGGGCAAAAAACTTTGTCATGAAGGTTTCATGTACACTGTATCTGTAAGAAGGAAGAACAAGGTCTGGTGGAAATGCACTAAACGTGCTAAATCAGACTGCCGTGCAAGTCTCTGTACTACTACAGATTTCAACAACCCAGAAATAGTTAATGCCAGACTTAGATAATGCCAAACGGAGTCTGAGATACCACAGAAGAAGTCCTCCTGTCCCCAAAAGTCTGTCTGAGCTGACCATTCCAGAAGAGTTTCAGAAAATATCAGACTCTGAACAATTCCTTTTCTTTGATAATGGACCTGATGCAAGTGAGCGTGTGGTTGCATTTGCAACAAATAGTGGACTCAATTATCTTGGCAGTGCAAGTACTTTATTTATGGACGGTAATTTTGCAAGGGCTCCTCCACTATTTCAGCAAATTTATGTTGTTAGGGTTAAGTTTCATGACAGTTTTTTATCTTGTGTATACGCTATATTACAGAGGAAGACACGTACTTCCTATGAGACTCTGTTTCAAGCTATTGTAGATAAACTGACTGAGCTAAATATTGACTTGAATGTAAATACTGTTGTGACTGATTTTGAAGATGGTGTGTTACGAGCTGTGAATGCTGTGTTTGTAGACATGTACAGAGTAGAGGTTGTTTCTACCATCTGACACAAAGCACTTGGTGCAGAGTGCAGAGTTTAGGTTTAGTGCAGTTGTATCGGGATGATGCAGACTTCCGACTGTTTTGTGGGAAACTGGATGCACTTGCATTCTTGCCAGTTTCAGATGTGCGTGATGGTATGAATCACCTCAAAGACATTGTTCCAGAAGAAGCCGAGGAACTGTTGAGGTATTTTGATGAAAATTATGTCACTGGTAGATACAGGCAACCTCGTGCCGCACCTTCAGATGTGTTGGCACCATTACGACTTAGATTAACTCCTCCAGATTATCCCTTGTTTACTGTGGTAAACCAGTTCTGCTTTACTAGTAAAATAGGACCCAGTCACCAATGCTTGGGGTGAAAGTCCTCTAAAATGGGCAACATGTTGATCAACGATTGACTACACTTGACTTCATCTCCATGTTGTGTCACGATTAGCCATAGTGCATAAATATGTGACGTTAACCACCAACAAACAAACAAACAAACAATCCAGATTATCCTCCGGCTACATGGAATTTTAATAGTGCTACGCTGGATGGCGAATCTCGTACAAATAATGCATGTGAAGGCTGGAACAACAAGTTCTACAATCTTGTTGGCCACCAGCACCCATCAGTCTGGAAAACTATCCAATGGTTTCAAAAAGAGCAAGCTCTGACCAATACAATTATTCAACAGGTGTCAGTTGGTTTTGCTATCACTTTTATGAAATAAAAATAAGAAAGTGTGACTCTTTTTCCTGTTTTTTTTTTCCTACCCAAATCTGTTACTTTTTTTCCTGTTACTTTTTTACCTTATAAAAATAAGAAAGTGTTACTTTTTTTCCTGTTTCTTTTTTTCCTGCCCAAATCTGTTACTTTTTTCCCTGTTACTTTTTTTCCGATTACCGAAATATATTGTATTAGGACATGGTTGCTTCACAGCAGCTTGGAAAGTTATTATTTGAAGGTAAATGATCGATAATAGGGGTAAATGATCATACTTAATGTGTCAAATCTTTTATTTGCATGGTTGATCCTATCCAATGTTGATTTGATTGTTGTTGGCCAATTAGTTTACAGTTTGTGAAAAAATTGGCTGTGATTTTTAGATCTTTGTACATTTCATCGCCAAATTTAACTGATTAAAAATTGAAATTTAAAATTGAATTCTTTTTTTCCAATTAATAATATGGTATGTCTCACAGTTTGCAAAGATCACCCCTACTCATCATCATATTTGTAAATAAAAGTTAAATGTATGATTCAAATCACTCATCACAGTAAAAGTAAACTCTCCCTGACCCTTTAATTTGTTGTGGCATGTGTGCAATCATTTGTGGTTAATCTTGAGCTGTGGAAGAGGACCATCTCACTTTCTGAGTTCAATGGGACAGTCTGCCACAACAGACATTACAAAATTGGGTCCAAGAATGCGGAAATGCTGCCAGAAAAGTGCTGAAGGCCTGTGTGGGACACACTGCATACTAAAACTGTGTTTCTTAGCATGATCGTTTTGCAAGAAACTGAGTTCTGTGAGCAGTTTAAAATCTTCAGAAAGGCATTGGCAGATTCAGAGGTGGTGCACCTGGTGTGCATTTCTTACAAGCACCGATACCAAGGGACACGATATTATCAGTGATAAAACATGGACATCCACTACCTTTCATAGTGGATGTCCATAATCATAATACTGTACTACTTTCATACAGTCATAGGTTCATAGTGTCTCGCCACACACTTGCCATTATTAGCATCAGCTGATGCTTCGCATCATGACCCATAATTGAAATGTGGTCCCCCCCCCCCCCCAAAAAAAGCTAGAATTCTGGGGCACCACTGGAAAAAGGAGGAGTAGCCCACTTTCACATTCCCCAAGTTCACTGTGTATGCTTACACACAGGCAATAACAAATGAAAGGGTTAGGAGAAAGTCCATCTGATGATAACTGCACCTACCCCCCCTACCCCCACCCCACCCCACCCCATATGCCTCTTATGTCAACGAGCAAGAGTGATCCTAAGCAAATTGTGAGTAGTATACATTTTAAGTTATTGTGATGAATTGATAGCAACATTGTCTTAGGTTTGCGGCTCTGAGCTCATGTTCAACTGAGATGCAAAGTGTCGGGGTTGAACATATGCTCCAAGCTGCAAACCTCAGACCATGTTACTGTCAATTCATCACAATAATGTATATCTTTCAATAAGACCCTACCCTTAGCCCAAAACCCACATTGTGAAATAAACAAGGCGACCTGAATGAGCAAGGCACTTTAGCGATAACAAATTTAATAAATAAAAGTAAGTTGTGATTGTACATACATTCATAGAATGATCTCTGACTTCGAAAAATATGATTTTTTAGGCAGTATGCACTTTGAATCTCCTCCCATTGTTATCCTCTTTAAATATTTCACGTGGTGACATCACACGGTAACATATGCTGCTGGAATCGTAAACATAGAAAAAACTATGCGAGTTCTCGTCCATGCAGATGGCGAGGATTTTTTTTATTGGAACATTAAATTTTTATTTGATTGGATAGCTGACTGCCTAGATCAAAGAAGAAACCCCTTTTCATGTTTGACTAATAATAATTTATTTAGCCTAAAATTCCATTAAAAATGCTCTTTGGCTATACATAATGCTGACATATACACAAAACACACTAAAAGAAAACAAATCTAAGGGAAACACAGAGAGTTATAAAAGATCAATAAAAGCCTGGCGGGATAAAGTTTTAATTTTTGTTTTGTAAGTAGAAACTGAATTAGCCTGTTTTATATCACAGGGAAGTTGATTCCACAGTTTAGGACCACATATGGAAACTGCCCTATCACCACCAGTATGCAGCTTGCCACTAGGCTGTTTCAGGCTTAACATGTCAGATGACCGAAGTGCTCTAGAGGGTTGATAGAATTCAAGCAGGTCTGACAGATAAGTTGGGGCCAACCCGTTCAGTCATTTATAAAACCAACAAAAGCACTTTAAAATCAATTCTTCGTTTAATAGGGAGCCAGTGCAGTCTAAAAAGAACTGGAATGATATGGCATGATTTTACAGTTTTTGTAATGAGGTGGGCAGCGCAGTTCTGTACTTGGAGCTTGTCAATGTTACATTGCTTTGATCCATAAAGCAAAGAATGGCAGTAGTCAAGACAAATGGGTACAAATGCATGAACAAGTTGTTCTGACAACTGTTTATCAATAAGGCATCATAAATTTGATTTAATTTTAACAAATTTCAACTCATTTTGTTACCTGCCATTCTCATCCGAGCCGGATTGAATATTTTGTGAAATGTGTGTGATGTGTCATTTGCATTCATTTCTGGTTTACTTTTATCTGTGTAATATTTGTTATTTAAATGTGGTTTGTGTTTGCTGTTTAAAAGCAAAATATAATTTGAAGAAAAAATTGTCTTGAACATTGGCCATGCCAGTATCAAGGGGAAGGAAGTATTAACCCTCTGCACCCTAATGTTAAAATATCAATATTTCCAGCAGCAAATTCTTCCCATAATGCAGCTTGGCAATTAACAAATTCTGTCTTATTTGACAGAGCTCAGGGAGCTCTGTCCAACAAGAATGAATTGGTTAAATTTCTAAACCATTATGAGAAAAATTTGCTTGATGAAAATTTGATATTTTGACATATTGCAGAGGGTTAACTTTGACAAAAACTGTTTTTTTTCCACCAAATCTTATTCCATACATTCACCTCCCTGGAGAAACTGTAGTAGACCAGTTCTTTTTTGAGTGATATAATGTCTGGGATAGAAGTATCTGAAGTGAGCAGCATAATTAGGAACGGCTTGTTAAAGTTGACTTTTTTTTATTTATCTTATGGTCACACTATAGCTATAGATACTTAGATACAGAAAGTAAAAAACTCAAATAAATAAATACATTTGCCACACATGCCATAACATTATTTTCTGTTAGCTTGTTTGCTAGAAGTTCATATATATTTGGGCTTTACTTTGAAGTGCGGCTTCCACAACTTTTAGGTGAAATTGTGACGCTTGAAAATATTTTAGAACTCTACAGCTAGCACTCGGTGTTAATGCAGTTAATTGTTAAATTTTTCAATGTGGTCCCCAGTGGAAATCCCGAGAAGTGAAACAGTGTTTTTTACTATGGTAAACAAGCACAGTTTTACTAGTAAAGTAGGACCCAGACACCACTGCTTGGGATGGAAGCCCTCTAAAATGGGCAGCAACATGGGTACAAATGATTGACTGAACTTGACGTTATCGCCATGCTGCGGTCACGAATAGCCATTGTGCAGAAGTATTTGACCTCAAATACCAATAAATAAATAAATACACAATAAATTTCTATATGTGGTACAGCAGATGGGAAGTCATAGAATAGGGTTCCATCCATAGAATGCATCAAAAACTGTGAAAAAAAACAACCAGAAGCATAAGTAGGGTTTCCAACACAACCCCCCTTGGTGCAGCCCAGAAAAAGGCTGGCTGAATCTTTCTATACTTTTTATGATCTTTCCCAAAATGTAAGTTAATGTCAAAGTGTGCCAAACACCAAAGTAGCTAATCACTGCATTATAGTGGGTATATTTATGCTTGATAGTGTTAATTTTAAATCCATTTTTCAAAACTATCCTGGAGAGAAAATATGCTTTGCCGGAAAAATACAACCTTTGCTTCTGGGAGTACTAGAGTGGCTGGTGTCTATTTTGTTTGCCGACAATTATGAAAGGTTAATTTCATATTTCTATTGGGACTCCTGATTGGAGGAACAGATCTTTTTACTACAACAGACAGGTTCTTTTTGGGTGGAGTAATAGAACTTGCCAACCGAAGGCTTGGATGGGTGGTCCTCTTAAGTGGGCAGGCAATTCTAAACGATTTGCTCGATTTGACTTTGTACTTGTAGAGTGGGAACAATATGGCTACAGATACTGGAAGTGAAGGTATGTTTATGTCCTTGTGAATATGAATCTCTGCCAAGGAGTATGAGGCATTTACCAACACCCTCAGTACAGTTAGGATAGTGGCTTTCAGTGCTGGAACAGGTGATGCCTTCTCAATGCCAGGTGATGCCTTCCAAGAGACATAGCAAATGTCCCAAGATTAGCTGCACAACACAAAATTCTGTAACTGATGTTAACAGCCAACTTCTGGTCTATCATGTTCATTATCGGAGGAAAGGGGGGTGGGGGTGGGGGGGGGGGTCTACATTTACTTTCCCATAAATTGCATCAAGACAAATCTTCACAGTAATATGAAGTACCCCACTGAGAATTAAGATTTTAAGTCGCAGTGGCAGCGCTTTTGAATAAAGCCAAATATGGGCTTCCAGCAGTCTACCAATTACAAAAGGATCTTCAATGACAATGATCTTTTCTGATGAGAGATCATTGTTATTGTGTACCTCTGAGTCCTTTTTAATGCTGTGGAAATGCTACCCTGTGACACACTGTTGGAAATATCTCCAATAATCCTTTCCTACGGTGTTACGTTAAAACATATTTTTATTTTTAATGGAAGAAATACCAGACATGACTTGGAACATTATTTATTTATTTATTTATTGGTGTTTAACAACACTTTAGACAGCCAGGATCACCTTGCGTTGGTCAGTTTTATGGGTGGAGAAAGCTGGTGGACCCAGAGAGAACCACTGAGCAACTGCCAGGATCCCCAATATACTAACTCCACACAAGCAGTCCGTCATGGATGTGCAGTACGCCTTAGTACATAACGCATCTGTGCCACAACATGGGCAGTGGGGTGGAGTAACTTGCCCAAGGACACAAAGCAGTTGCCGCAGGTGGGATTTGAACTGAGGACCTCTCGGCTTGCAACCTGCACCTCTACCCACTGAGCCACCGCACCTCGCCTTGGAACATATAAAGCTTGGATGAGATAGAGACTTTATGTTTTGCTCAAGATCGTTTAGAAGACACTTTTTGGCCAATGTATTCCTTAGAAGTAAAGCTGAAGAAACAATGTTACCCGTTAGATTGTTAGCTGGAATTTGTATTTTGTGGTCACCACAAAATCAAAAGGAATGTTCCAGTGACATTTTGTGCCATGATCTGTGCCATTAATTCATCTAAATGGGAGTCTTTTGTTTTACACTTTGAAATTTAGAGAATTGAAAAGGTTTTTAAATATCCATTTGAAACTGAAAAACTGAATTAATGAATGATATGTACAGAGACTTTTGTATTGTATACTATTGATTTTATTGAGTTAATTTATTGAAAAATAATTAATCTATTATGCAAGTGTTGCTTTTGTTTATTATAAATAAAGTTTTATGAATATAATCTCCTATGGGTGTTTTTGTTTATTAATGTGTATTTTAAGCTCTCCATCCATCCTTTTCATGGGAACTCAAGACTTTAATACATTAGGGGGTCTCAAAATGCAATTCCAAGCATTTTCGAAAAAAGAACTTATGACTCAGGCTGTCAACATGACTTTATTTCTAGAAGGTTTTGACTCCACCAAAGCAAAGTTTGGTGGGCGATTTAGGAAAGGGTCCTGCCAATGGATCTGTGCATCCATCCACCAGTACATCTTGCGCACATTTGTGAACGCGATAACTTGAACTTGTGTAATCAGATTTTCCTGAAACTTGCTGGAGATACACATTGTGAGTCGATCTCGGTCAAGGTTGATATTCACCAATTTGCCATGGATTTATAGGAGTTATGCCCCTTTTTGTTGGAAACTTGGTGTTCGTCTGATAATGATTTTGTGAACATCTAAATGTAATCAGATTTTCATGAAACTTACAACAGGCATACATTGTAAGAAGATCTTGGTCATGTTTAATATCCCCAAATTTCTTTGGCGTTTGTACAAGTTATGCACCATTTTGTCTGAGATTTGCTTTTTGTCTAATAATGACATTGTGAACACAATAACTTAAATATTTGCCATCATATTTTCATGAAACTTGCTACAGGCATAAACTGTGAGAAGGTCATGATCGAGTTCGATATTCTCCAAATGCCATCAGCTCTGAAGGAGTTATGCCCTGTTTTGTTTGAAATTTGGAGTTTTTCCGATATTGAGTTTTTGAAGGCCAATAAACTGAACAAATACAATCGATCAAGTTCGATATTCACCAATTTTTTTGTTCTCGTATGAGTTATGCCTGTTTTATTGGATCTTGGTGTTTTGTCTGATAATGATGTTATCCCCGCCCAAACAAAGTTTGGTGTGGGGTATAGAAATGGGTCCTGTCTGTCCATCCATCCATCCATCCGTCTATGCATGCATGCTTCCATCTGCACATTTTGTGATCGCGATAACTTGAGCAAATTTTATCAGATTTTCATGAAACTTGCTATATAGCCATACATTGGATGAATATGTTGGTCAAGTTTATTATTCCCCAAATTTCCTTGCCATTTGTAGGAGTTACGACCTTTTTGTTTTCCATTCAGTGTTTGTCAGATGACTTTGTGAACGTGATAACTTGAAGAATTGTAATTAAAAGATAGCTTATTTGCTTCGAGTCATTCGAGCAATGCCTGTTCCAGTCACTGATAGCTTATTTGCTGGATAAGATTAGAACCATTCGAGCAATACCTGTGCTTGTTCGATTGTCTTTCGGGTTTAAGAATCATATAGGACTTCTTTATATGCAATGGAGATAATACTGTAAGGTAGATACAAATTATGGGAAATAAAACAGTCTGATCATTGGAAGGTAAGGGGTGGCACCAGATTTCTAGTGAGACTACTATGGTAGTTAGAATAGTGTCTGTAATAGTAGGTAGTGACTGAGAGTAGCCAGAGCAGTTGGAAGCAGATTATTCTGCAGAACTCCGAACTGGATAAATAAGTGTCGGACTCTTATACAATAAAAGGCACGTAATAGCACTATATGCTACTATTATAAATAGGATTCCTGGGGAATCCTACCTGAAATAAACCGGTAGAAACCAAGGATTTAGTGGGAAATCCCAGCCAAATCAATAGTTGTCAGGTTTTTTGTGGTAATTCTAACCGAGGATTCTGGGTAATTAGATTGACTCTTATAGAAAGAAACGCTGCTTTTATTAAAAAAGAGGATTCTGGGGAATTCCTACCAAATAAGGCGATTTTGGGAGGTTTGGGGTGATTTGAGGGAAATTATTGGGTCTACCCGTGGATTTGGGGTAATTGGATTGACTCTTATACAAAGGAGTGTGCCTATTGTTGGAAAAAACGAGAATTCTGGGGGAATGCGTACCAAATAAAGTTTGTTTTTTTTTTTGGGGGGGGGGGCGGGATTTTCGGGTCTATTTGGGTAATTAGATATGCTCTTGTTGAATCGAACGCACACTCAAACCAAACTCCTTTCTTATTAGAGGATTTTGGGTAACATATCAACTGTGTGTCACTATAGAAACCAGGATGGCGGCCAACAGTATACAAAATGGATGATGGAAACACATATCACCCTAGCAACAAGCACTGTGCATGCACACTAAGACCACATATCACTATGGGGATGACATCACAAGATGGCAATGGGCTACCATGACAACTAGACATGACGTAACTGGTTCACGCGACTAGGCCGTCACATGAGATTCGTCAAGAGGTCCATCCAATGTGCGGGTCTCCCTATATACCGAATCTGACCGAATCTGACCGAATCTGGCTTCAATTACCGAATCTGACCTCAAATAAATTAATTATACGTTTTTCCTAACGGAATTGTCGGTTTTGAGTGGGCCTAGTGGGTATATAATTATTTTAAAATAAAACTGTCACAGTAAATGTCCATGAATTTCATGGAACGGTAGTTATTGGTGAAACGGCGCAAGGGTGTTCATGAAGGGTCTGGATGACATTTGGTCTGCCGACTTGGTCGACATGAGATCGTTTTCGAAGTGGAATGAGGGCGTCAAATATCTATTGACGGTCATCGACGTGTTTTCCAAATACGGTTGGATCAGAGCTTTGAAGGATAAATTGGGACCTTGCGTCGCCGAGGCTCTGAAGAGCGTGTTCGACTCGTCTTCTCGAAAACTGAGTAAATTGTGGGTGGATAAGGGAAAGGAATTCTACAACAAGCACGTTCGTCGATTGGTAGACCTCTACTCGATCGAAAACGAAGAGAAAGCCAGCGTGGTGGAACTTTGGAATCGAACGATGAAGGAGAAGATGCATAGATACTTCACGGCGAATTCGACCAAGAAATACATATACGCTCTGAACGGTCTGGTAAAAGATTACAACAACATGCGACACAGATCGATCAAGATGACTCCCGCGGAAGCTAGCGATCCTCGAAACGAAAAACGGGTCTACGCGAATCTATATCCCGAGAGATCTAAGATCAGGAAGAAGTCTAGAACGCCGAAATTTGCGGTCGGCGATCGAGTGAGAATCTACGCTTATAAGAAGCACTTCCAAAGGGTTATACTCCTCGATGGACCTCGGAAATGTTCGTGATCATCAAAATATTTCACACCGATCCAGTGACTTACGAAATCGAAGCTTTGGATGGAGAAGAGATCATCAGAAAGTTTTACGAACAACAATTACAGAAGATGAAGTTTTGATGAAGAACACAATTTTTTTTTTTTATTTACTCTCTTTAACATTTTCTTGTTTACACACATATATATATAAGAGAGAAAAAAATAATAATAAAAAAATGAATTAAAAACTATTTTTAGATAAAGAAAGCAAGTGAATTAATAAACAAACAAAAAAAACTAAAAAACCTTTAAAATGACAAATATACTAGATATAACACAAAGCATAGTGAAAGATGAAAGTATTCAAGAATATGAGGTTCACGAATACGAACCGGTAACCGGAACGAGTTTGAACAATGCGGGAGAGATAAGAATCAACGTCGAAACTCAAGATCTATTCGTTCATCCTAGCGAGAGTTACATAGTGGTGCAGGGACGTCTCACCAAGGAAGATGGGAGCGGCTACGCCGACGACGACACGGTTACTCTAGCCCATAATGGCATCATGCATCTATTCAGTAACATAAAATACATGCTATCCGGACAAGAGATAGAATCTGTGTTTCATCCCGGTCAGGCCACCACGATGTTCGGACTCTTGACGTATCCTGATGATTTTTCGAAATCCTGAGGACTTAATCAGTTGTGGGTGAAAGACACCGTCGGCCCTGCTAGCGCAGGCGCCGCCGCGATATTCGACTACGTCATCAAGACGTCCAGATCTAAAGGAACGTTTTCGTTCAGGATACCTTTGAAACACATCTTCGGATTCACGGACGATTACAACAAGATCATGTACGGATTCAAACACAATCTGACGTTGATTCGAAAAGGAAACGACGACGCAATAGTGAGACTCACCGCGACCGATGCGGGTAAGATAACTCTACACAAGATATCGTGGTTCATTCCGCACGTGGAGCCTTCGATTGTGGAGAAAGCGCGTCTCTACAAGATCATAGAATCCAAGAGTAAATTACCTGTGGGATTTAGAATGAGACAGTGCGACACGGCTAGCATTCCTCTCTCCACGAATCACTTCGATTGGAGATTGACGGTGAAATCCGCTTCCGAGAGACCGCATTTCATCGTGGTTGTGTTTCAGACTGATAGGGACGGGTCTCAGGAAAAGAATGCATCGCTGTTCGATCACTGCCATTTGAGAAACATGCAAGTGTTTCTGAATGCCACGAGATATCCAGCAATCGATTACAACGCGTCGTTCGACAAGAACGATTTCTCCAGACTGTATGGCGACGCCGCTGATTTTAGAAAGAAGTATCACGGTCTTGACGAATTGATGAGCAACCCCAACATATCTCCCGGCGAATACAAGTCGATGTATCCCATGTTCGTGTTCAACGTCAGTAAACAGAGTGAACGACTCAAGAGTAGCGTGTTAGACATTCAGATCAAGATGCAATTCGATAGGAACGTGCCGAAAAAAACCGAAGCCTTCGCCCTGGTCCTGTCGGACAGAGAATTACAATTCGAATCGGACGGAAATAAGATGTCGATCATTCGATGAGAGACGAGTGTGTGAAAAAAAATAAAAAAATAAAAAAATAAAAAAATAAAAAAGTAATGAGTCATTATTAAAAACAAAAAAAAAACAAAAGAAAAATAAATAAAGTAATGTGATCTAGAGAGATTGAACTCTCCTTTATAGGTCTCAATTCTTCGACTATCTCCTTCCTGCTTCGCTCTTGACCCTCCATCACGGGTTTAAATATTTTTGTGGCTTTGCGTCTGAGTTCCATCTCACTGAGACGTCTGCTCCTATCAGCTGACTGAATCCCCTTCTTAGCACGTTCATACTGTTCTAAAATTCGATCTCGGTGTCTAGAATCCATCTGTAAAAACATCTTTCGTTTTAATTGTTTTTATTTATTTTTCAAAATTAAATGTTTAATTATATTTTTTATGTTTTAAGTAATAAAAAAACTCTTTCCGTCTTAATATAATAATCTGAAAATATTCACATCTCAAACTGACTGTGTTAATTGAAGATTAAAAAAATACGTTTAAACAGTACATGACAAACCGGTTTTTGATTTAATGCATTTTGACAGTAGTGTTTACATTTGTCAAAAGATCTTCATTCATTCACACATCAATTCACCGAGTGTCGAATTAAGAGAGAATCCTTTTTGATGACTGCGATTGCTATCATGAATATATTAAAAATTTTACCACTCAAAACCTAATTGAGCGGAAAATGCGTTTTAAACATTCCGATAAGTGTTTTTGACTTTTTCCAACGAACGCTTAACAGTCAATCTCTCTAATCAAGGCAAAACACGAATATCTATTACAGATCAACTCCCCTTCGAACAAAAAAACCCTCAAAACTCAATTTTTATCCGTCCCATCAACAGAAAACATCAATGTCTATAATACAGACTATATTCATAATCGACTCTTTTTGAACAAAAAACCTCATTCACTCATTACGATAACATGTGTTAGTTTTTTTTACTTCATGAAGACATGACTGGATTCGCGAATTTCCAACCACACCGACGACAACGACACTCTTCGTTCAAATCGAGTTTTTTTTTTTTTTTGCGAGAATCGAGCGATCCGATCGCTCGATCAGCTGAGTTTTGGAGAATTTCTCATAGTGGAGGAATTCTCCTAATAATGTCATAAATGGGAAAAAAAAACGCACCGCCTCAAAAAAAAAAAAACAAGGGACAGTTCTAAATCATCTGTACCAACACAATTGCGGGTTCTGAATCGCTGATTTAGAGTCCCCAAAACTGTTTTTTGATGATGACTCAGAATTTTTTGCTTTTGATCGCGTTCGCCAACGATGGATCCATGGTCTGATCTGCGATGGGAACGTCGACGAAAAATTACGTACAAGATACAAGTGAAGATGTACGATTTTACCTTTTTTTTAAAAACGCGCGTTCACCACGAGTATTTGAACGTTAAAAGTGCGATCTAGGAGTCACAACTGTACATGGGGGGATTCAAAATCATGTACAGTTTTTGTGAACAAGCGTGTGATTTAACACTGAATTCCGCGTTGGTGAACGCATCGTGAACGTATGTTGTACACGTACATGTACAAGTGATAGTAAACTCTCAAAATATACCTACTTAGGAGCATCAATGGGATTAAAAAACAGCCATCGGATTTCCTGTAGCCGACATCTTAAGAACAACGTTATTCATAAACCGAGGGACTCAATTGGCGCGTCAACGAACGAACGAAAAATTATAACCGACGAAATTTTTGGGGATTTGGGTATAACGAAAGCAGATTCACCAACCAGTTTTGAGTACAGGATTCAAAAGGCGAAGGACACAATAGACACGACCGTACCCAATTTCTCGGAGTATTTCCAAAATAGAATGGTGCCACTTTTGACGGAAAATTTTCAAACATCGCAGCTACCGGGCCTATCGACAAACACAGCTTCATGGACAAACAATAATTGCGAATCTCTAAACCATCTCTTAAAACAAGTCATAGACTGGAAATCGAAACCATTGTCAGAACTAGTCAATATAATTTTCGAAATTGTTAGAGGGGAGTATAAAGAAATAGAAAGGAGTTTATTTAAATTCGGCCAATACAGACTCACACAGGATTTCGCAAAGTTACATATCTTACCCGAGGTTTGGAATAGGAAAAGCTCGGAGGCGAAACAAAAGCATTTTGAAAGATTTTTAAAACAGGTTGTCCCAGTCCAGGATCGAACAGTAAGAACAACGAACGGTGAGAGAATGGTCCTTGCAGCATTACATGGGGGGAAGAAACCGGGCCAGGTTAAAAGAAAAATTAACTGCTAAAACAACTACGGTTCCCAAAATCCCGCGTTTAACTGATTGAAACAATAGGTAGAACCCAAATTTACCAATAAAAGCTTTAAAGAAATTTTCTGTGTTATTGTTCTTACACCACACTAGTTGAAAACTCTCTTATTATACAGTTATAGCCTTTGTTTGAACACTACTCACTTGGTACTTTTTGCTTTAAACCGATACCCAACGATTGGAGCAGACGACACTGGAGAAAAAAAAAATCGAGTAACCTAAAATGTTCATTTTTGCTTCAAAAACATAGGCTATGGTCCCTTATTCGAACGAGCGTGGCGCGCTCGTTCGAACGGGGAGCCATAACCTGTGTTTTGGAAGCAAAAGATGAAATTTAGAATAGGCCAAGTTTGAATAGCGATTTCGAGTATAGCGCTGGCCGCGTTCGGCCATAACATTGGGTAAAGGGCCAGCGCTTTCGGTCGTATGTGGATATTATTGGAACCGGATCAATTCGCCGGTTCGACCAATTTGCTAAATGACGGTGCCTGTGGTACCTATTTGTTTTGTTTATATTTTTTCGTTGTGTAGTTTTTACTCATTATCCGTAAATTGGATAAAATAAATTAAATAAAAACAGTTCTATCATTGTTGTCCTTTTTCTTGCCAGTACCTCCATAACGAACTCTGCAGTTATATGGAGCAGGGGCAAGAGTGATACCAGCAAAACAAGGGCCTGCATAAAATCAGAAATATAATATGGTAGATCAGATAGTTTCTAACATGCCGCAGGGAAATAATTAAAAAGGACCCGCGGTAGCCTGTGATAGTAACGTTTTTAATATACCGCAGGTCCCTCGATTTGTGGGAGTAACAGCAAAACGAGGGACCTGCGGTATATTAAAAATGAAAGTGTCAATGACACTGTAGCTCAACTTGTCAAGACAAAGACATGTACATGTATAGTATGTGACACAGCAATGACAAACATCTAGGTAATGACCTGATAACAAAGGTACAGATAAAGTATTGTAACGGTCTGTACATAAATACTGACCGTTGCCTGTAACAAATGTATAGGTAAAGTATTGTAAAGGTGGGTGACAGTCAGATGCTGAACTAGAAAAAATCTTTGAGTCCCAGAGTGGGTCTGACTGAACCCCAAAATATTTGTTCTCATAGCACAGTGATAACAAAGGCACCCCAAAACACACTCGTTCCTGTCCCAAGGTGAAAACAAAAGTACTCAAGAAGTTTTGTGAAGATCAGTTCATAAATACGAGCTGTATAGAACTTGTGACAAAAAACTGATTGGACCTAATTTCGGTACAAAATGGCCACTGGCAACCATCTTGAATTTTGGACCGTACCCAGAAACACTCATTCTCATCCCAAGGAGATAACAAAGGTACCCAAGAAGTTTTGTGAAGATCGGTTCATAAATACAGCCTCTACCCTGAGCCGTTTTGACATGTGTGCTTACATTGTGTAAGTAGCACTGAATAAATCAAAGTTCATCTAATTTGCATAATTTCTGCACGAAAAAAAACCCCTTACAATATGTGATGTATTCCATGTTACTAAACATTCATACAAAAATTTATTAAAATCAGAACTTTCATACAGAAGTTCTATACAAAAGACTGATTGCACTAATTTTGGTACAAAATGGCTGCTGGTGGCCATCTTGAATTTCGGACCACACCCAAAAACACTCGCTCTCATCCCAAGGTGATAACAAAGGTACCCAAGAAGTTTCGTAAAGATTGGTTCATAAATATGGCCTCTAATCTGAGCTGTATAGAAGTTGTGTACAAAAAACTGATTAGACCTAATTTCGGTACAAAATGGCCACTGGCAGCCATCTTGAATTTTAGACCGCACCCAGAAACACTCGTTCTCGTCCCAAGGTGATAACAAAGGTACCCAAGATCAGTTCATAAATACAGACTCTAGTCTGAGCCGTATTGACATGTGTACTTACTGTGTGTAAGTCGCACTGAAAAAATCAAAGTTCATCTAATTTGCATAATTTCTGCACGAGAAAAAAACCCGTATTATATGTGATGCATCCCATGGTACTAAACATTCACACAAAAAAATTATTCAAATCAGGGCTTTCATATGGAAGTTCTGTGCAAAAATCTGATTGCACCAAATTTTGTACAAAATGGCTGCCATTGGCCATCTTGAATTTCGGACCGGACCCAAAAACACTCGTTCTCGTCCCACGGTGATACCAAAGGTACCCAAGAAGGTTCGTAAAGATCGGTTCATAAATACGGCCTCTAGCCCGAGCCGTATTGGCATTTGCACTTACAGTGCTGAAAGTAACCCCAAAAAACATCAAAATTAGTCTAATTTGCACAATTTACGTACGAGAAAAAAACCCGTATTGTATGTGATGTATCCCATGGTACTAAACATTCATACAAAAAATTATTCAAATCAGAGCTTTCATATGGAAGTTCTGTACAAAAAACAGATTGCTGCATCGTCGGTACAAAATGGCAGCTGGCAGCCATCTTGAATTTCGGACCGCACCCAAAAACACTCGTTCTCGTCCCACGGTCATAACAAAGGTACCCAAGAAGTTTCGTAAAGATCGGTTCATAAATACGGCCTCTAGCCCGAGCCATAGCAGCTTGGCACTTACAGCTCTGAAAGTAACACTAAATAAATCAAAGTCAGTCTAATTTGCATAATTTACGCACGAGAAAAAAAACCGTATTATATGTGATGTATCCCATGGTACTAAACATTTATAGAAAACTTTATTCAAATCAGAACTTTCATACAGAAGTTCTGTACAAAAAACTGATTTTTGCATCATCGGTACAAAATGGCCACTGGCAGCCATCTTGAATTTCGGACCACACCTAAAAACACTCGTTCCCGTCCCAGGGTCATAACAAAGGTACACAAGAAGTTTCGTAAAGATTGGTTCATAAATACGACCTCTAGCCCGAGCCATAGCCAATTGTTGACGTACGGACAGACGGACGGACGGAAAGACGGACGACGGGCCATGACAATAGCTCAAATTTGACTTCGTCAAAGTTGAGCTAATAAATATGCGAAGGATTTAGTGACCTGTGGTAAGGATACCCCTACGGCGCAGACCGGTCTCATCCCAGAGTCCCCGCGAAACAAAATATTTATCAGTATTAACCTGCAGTAAATGACGGAGAGAGTGAAGATGAGGGGAAAAACTAAAAGGGACCTGCGGTAGCTTTTATTTTACCGCAGGTCCGTTGTTTTGTGAAGGTAACAGCAAAACAAGCGAGCTGCGGTATATTAAAAATATGTTAAGATAACCAGTTTTGATCATCAACTAAAAAACAGTTTCATTATAATTTTTTTACATGGTAATGCATCCCAATTCCAATAGCTTCTGATAGTTTTGTTCTGCCGCAGGTTCCTTGTTTCATGAATTTTTCACCCTAATAGTGAGGCTTGGAGTGGGATGACCAGGGGACTTATGTTAGATCACGATAGTTCTAACATGCCGCAGGGAAATACTTAAAAAAGGACCCGTAGTAGCTTGTGATAGTAACATTTTTTAATATACCGCAGGTCCCTCGATTTGTGGGAGTAACAGCAAAACGAGGGACCTGCGGTATATTAAAAATAAATATGCGAAGGATTTAGTGACCTGTGGTAAGGATACCCCCTGAATCCCTGAATCCCCGCGAAACAAAACATTTATCAGTATTAACCTGCAGTAAATGACGGAGATAGTGAATATGAGGGGAAAAACTGAAAGGGACCTGCGGTAGCCCTCTCTCGCCCCCCATAAAACTCTGGTACATTGCCCGAGTTTTCTTTTTTTTTTTGGTGGGGAGGGGGGAGGGGGGGGAGGCAGGGAAATAATTCATATGGACCTGCGCTAGCTTGTGATAAAGTTTTAATATACCGCAGGTCCCTCGACTTGTGGAAGAAACAGCCATCTTGTTTTGCGAAAGAAGGGACTGGTAGTTTATGGTAGATTTTGGGACCTGTGGTCATGCTCAACAGCCTGCCTTTTATGCCCAATAAATGCAAATTACCAAAAAGCCGCAACCAAGAAATACGATATAGTAGTGTTAAAAAGTTGCAACGCTGAAATATTTTGAATCATGTTCCCGAGTGTGGCGGGGGCCACATGGGGTGGGATGCCATCATGGGTAATTTTCCTGACACATGGCAAGCTCTGAAAGCCTGATGAATTGCATATCGGAATGTTATGTACAATAGAAGACAGTTTTTATATTAGTTATAGTTTTATAGGTCTGCACACGTTGTTTTGACACGAAGAGCGTGATAAGTTTATGTTGTTTATACAGCGTAAATGGAAAAATATGCTCCGTTATTATTGATTTTTGGTGTAAAATACCCCCAAATATCAACGAGACGACAGTTGCCTCGAACTATTAGTTAAAACAAAGATAATACACCGCAAAACAAGGGACCTGCGGTAATTTTGAGGGACCTGCGGTAAAATCGGGGACCTGCGGTATAAAGGCGCACCCGAGTTGACAGCAGATAACAATGGTTCCTTGAAATCTGCTACCGTATTCGTACCAGAACTGATAATAAAATAATATATCAGGCAAACAATTCGTGGCCAAATGTTCTTAAGATATCCAAGAACAAAGCTAGGGCATCAAAATTCTTCAAAACGCAGCGACAGCGCTGCGCGTGGGTGAATTCCAAAACTCTGCTTTGTTTACATTGTAAAACTAGTTTCGATTTTCGGTCAAGGTCATCGGACGGAAAACACGTCGAAATGCAATGCCGTCTAAAAAAAAAGCTTGAACACAACTTTTTGCCGGTAAAAAGGACGCTAAGCGTATAAAACTGTTTTAAAGTACTAAATGTACCTCTGAAAGCGTGAAGTGACAATTTGATGAAGCGTGCGCAATATAAAACGAAGATTAAGTATTGTTTGTTTTATTGTAGACTATTTTCAAATTATAAATGGTTTCTCTTCCAAAACCTTTCTGTTAAATCTCCTCGTAGTGGACAGAAACCTCCAAATGTTCCGCACACGAATTAGTTACACCTCCATCGAGCAAGTATGATAATATTCACCCAGTCGTGCACCTCAGCGATTTCGTTGTTTTCTTGCACAAAATGGCATGTCGATGGCGAAATGATTTTCGTGTCACGGTCGCTCCAAGTTATTAGACAAGTCACACCTCCGAGAAAGTGATTTTCATCATATTTCGGTTATAAAGAGTTAAACTAAAACACTATACGCTTGTCTATAAAACTTGTTGTAAAACCAGTACCTTGCATCAAAAATGTCTCAGAATTATAAGCATCAGGCCACGGCCACAGCAGCTACCATAAAGGATAAAAAGAGGGAAGAAAGAAAGGACGACAGAAAATCCAGAAGAGAAAGAGAAAGAGCAGCTAGGAGAGCCTCTGCGGGAAAGGTTAGTAGATTTACTAATAATGAATCTAGGGAGGGACCCAGTCTGGTAGCGGAGCTTGCCACTCTTAACCAAACTGTTAACAGCTTAGGTGCACAGTTAGAAGGTCTCAGGAAGGAAATCAAGCCCAAAGATGCGGAAATAGCTAGGCTCGGTTTAGTTATAGCAAATGCTACCAGGCTTGGTGTTCCGAGCAGTATGCCTGATACTGCCTCGGAAGTAGTTCCACTCACCCCTGGCTCTCCTCCAAGGGAGATTCAGGTGGTGGTGGATGTTCACCCACTCCACTCCCCACTCTCAGACAGTGGTAATAACTTCCTAGCAATAAAAACAAATGACAGTAGCAGTACAGATGATAAATCCAGCAACTCAGCAACTCCAGCAATCTCCGCATCGGTGGAGGGCATAAGCCCCAGATCATATGCGGAGGCTGCTGGGGCTGCTGGGAAAAAGGCAATCAACAGGAGCCTCTCCCCAAAGGATCCGAAGGACCCTCTAAATGCCAAAAGCTTCAATCCTGACAAGCCACTCTCGGAAATGTTCAGTAACAGCCTGGAAGACTTAAATGAGATTAGCCTACCTGATAGGAGACCCTCCTCCAACAAGGATACTGAAAGTAGAGTTCACACCCACAGTAAAACCCCCCAAAAAAGGAAACTAAACAGGGACAATGCAGACTCAGATACAGAGCTGCAGGAGATCACGAACGAGGAGGGCTTTAACACCATGATTGAAGGGAAAATCAAGAGGTGTAGGAGCTTAATTCCTCGCCCGTGCTCTTCTGGTTCTGACCATTCCAATACTGGTACTGAAACAAACAAAGCTACTGATACCAATAATGTCTTCAGCCTCTCTGACACATCACCTGAAGTACCTACGGCACTAGGCCAGCCAACTCAGTTAACGCCCAGAAATGCGCCACTGCCTACCCCACTGATGGAAATGAGCTTCTCCGCGGCGGTCAAAAAGAATGCTGGCGGCCTAGGACATATAAGAGACGCTAGGAAGAAAGTTGGTAACCCCGCCCCTAACAAAACCAACAGCACCAGGGAGGGCAGGGGGTACAACCCCCCCCCCCCAACCTCACTGCAGTACTAACTAGGGTTCATCCCGACACACCCAGTGGAGCAATAAACCTTAGCCTAAATAATTGCAAGTGGGATAGATTCCACTCCAAAGCCACGGGCAAGGTCACTTGGAAAATTAAAGTTACCTGCCCCGACAAGGAAACCAAGACAAAAATAATCAGAGATGGGATCCACATCAATGGCAGGTGGCTCGCTGGGGAGGAATACAATACCTCCCCAGCGCCCATACAGTGCCACAAATGCCAAAAGTTCGGGCATATGGCCAACAAATGCAGAGGGAATTTAACCTGCATGAATTGCGGAGAATCACACCTCACCAAATCATGCAGGCTAAAGTCCCCCTCTTGCCCCAACTGTAAAGGAAGCCATCCTAGCAGCTACCGGGGTGCCCTCATTTTAAAAAAGTAAAAACCGCCATCCAGCTGAAAAACCTTAATCTCATCAAGCCTGACAATGCGTCATCTCCTCATACTGTCAGCTCCCTTATCGCCGGATCCCTTTACTCAATACTAAGTAAACACGTCAAAACCAATCTGTCTGACATCTGCCAAGATGTCAGCCGATCGTCGTCCAGACTTTTCAAGACGCATATTTCGGAAACACTAATAAAAGCCGCTATCAGCTCAGACTAAAACACCTGTCTAACCAACATCTAAAGCACTGCTACTAATCCCCGACCCTCGTCATGAATAAGCTACAAATAGCCGTGTGGAACGCTAGAAGCGTTAATAACAAAAAACTCCAAATGGGACGATACTTCGCAGATACAGACATTATCTGCATCTGCGAAAGTTGGCTTCAACCCAGCAAAAACTTCTCAGTAAGCGGGTTCAGCACTATTAGAAGAGACCGACTAATCACCACAGGTGGCGGCGTCGCTCTTCTAATAAAGCAGAACATCAAAACCAAAACCATAAAAACTAATCACCTCGATGCAGAGGTGATTGCCACTGAAATCACTATTGACAATAAAAACATCGCGATTGTTTGTTATTATAACGACCCAATCAAAATTGTTTCCGACACTGTCTTTGAATTTTTTACGAAGAAATACAAACACTGCATTTTCCTCGGCGACTTCAATGCCAAACACCTGTACTTTGGCTGTAACAAATCCACCCCTAACGGTGAAGCCCTCCTTGAAATCACCAAAAAGCATAACCTTCATGTGGTTATGAACGACAGCTCTGCAACTTATATCAGCAATAACCCATTATTCTCATCCAAAATCCTCGATCTAATTATCGCCAGTGACTCCCTGATAAATCACATCGATGACCAATGGGTCGGCGATGACGACTTAGGCAGCGATCACCTCCCGGTCCATGCCTCACTGCAGTTAGGAAATGGCCCACTCAGGTACCCCCCAACTCTCCGCAGAAATTTTAGAAAAATTAATTAGAAACTCTATCGTGACATCATCGATGTCCAACTCACAACCCCCCCCCCCCCTTCCCCCTCCCCCCCCCCCCCCCCCCCCATCCAATGCAGCGGAACTCGAAACCCAATGCGAGGGCATAGAAAAAGTCATTAACTCAACCCTAAACGAAATATGCCCAAAAGAAGAAGTACGCCCCTGGAGAAATACGATCTCGGGCGACACACTCTCACTAATCAAAACTAAACGGAAAGCTCTTCGCGCTCTTAAATCCGAAACTGACCCCGGTAAGAAAGCTGACCTCAAAAAAACATACAACCGCCTTCACGGCGAGGTCAAAAAAGCCCTCCAAGCTGAAAAACAAGCCAACTGGGAAAAGGCAACAGCCGATCTAAACGGAGTCCAGGATGCGAAAAAATTCTGGGACTCTTTCAAAACCCTAACTGGGCAAAAAAACAAAAGCCGCAAAGCCGCAGGAAAACCTCTTAAGAAGGAAGACGGTTCCTTCACGCGCACTGACAAAGACAAGGCTGACACCTTTGCCGACCTCCTAAGAAAAACCCATCGCCCGCATCAAGGTGCGGGCAACGATGACGTCGCCATAAACGCCATTGATGACTACATCAATGCACACCCTGATATCTACCGTGACCCCAAATTCGATAACGAGCCAGAAGACGGGGATGAAGATGACCTCGTCATCCCCATCACTATTGACGAAATCATCAACGTCATAAAAAAATGCAAAAATTCTTCCTCACCCGGCGAAGACGAAGTAAGCTACAAAATTCTAAAACAAAGCCCATACTCCCTAATCGAAAAACTAAAAAAACTGTTCAACGCATGCCTCACCCATGGCTATTTTCCAAAATGTTGGAAAAAAGCCATCGGTGTCATGATTCCAAAACCGGACAAGGACCCCTCCGACCCAGCCAGCTACCGCCCAATCAGCCTACTCAGCTGCATTGGTAAGACATTCGAACGAATCCTTACCAATCGGCTCAGGGGGCACCTTGAAGACAACGATTTTTTTAATAAATGGCAAAGAGCCTATAGAAACCGCAAAGAAGGCATCGAACATGTCTACCGACTAGTTACCCAAATGTAGGCCGCTATCAACAATCAGCAAATAGGCGCGGCAGTCCTGTTAGACGTCGAAAAAGCATTTGACTCCGTCTGGCACAATGGAATGCGCTACAAATTATCAGAAATGAAACTCCCCAAGAAACTGATCAGATTGCTATCCTCTTTCTTAAATGATCGCGAAATTTAAGTCAGAGTGAACAATGAACTGTCTGACAGTGTCCCCCTTGAAGCAGGCACCCCCAAGGATCCGTCTTGATCCCCCTCCTTTACATCCTCTATGTAAATGGACTTAACTTCTCCGAAGATCGTGTACAAGTCTCCCAATTCGCGGATGACAAGGGCCTCTGGGACTCTAACAATACGGCCAATCTGCTCCAAAAACCCCTGCAACGCGCTCTCGATGACCTAGAACAATGGTGTGCCAAATGGAGAATTAAGCTAAATGCCAATAAAACCCAACGAATCACCTTTACCCGCAAGAAAAATAAACGAGATTTTGATCTAAAACTTATGGATAACACCCTCCCAGAATGCAAAGAAGCGAAATTCCTGGGCATCACCATTGATCAGAAACTGTCCTTCAACAAACATACCGACGACATGGCGAAAAAAGCCACTAAACGAATTAACTTACTGAAAATGCTCAAGGGAACTTCATGGGGGGGCCAACCAGTCCACCCTACTCAAACTATACAAATCCTTTGTACGCCCAGTACTCGAATACGGTGCAATAATACTAACTGACCTCAACCAAACTAATATGGGAAAACTCCAGAGGGTCCAAAATCACGCGCTTAGAGTTGCCCTCCGCGCCCCATGGGACACACCCATAAAAACACTCCACGACAGGGCCGATATCCCCACCATTAAAGACCGCCTAGACACCCTGGCCGCGAAAAATCATGACCGGTTAGCCGACAGCGAACTAATCTCCGAACTTGGAGTAATTTGCGAAAGTCGACAAAAGCCCAAAAATTGCAATCAAAACTAAGACCGCTCGAATAAAAACTAGGGAATGACAAGGTGAACTGCGATCCCCGACGCCCCCCGAATACCCCTAAACTAAATTAAAATAAATAAGTCCGCAACCAGCGAAGGGTACAACAGGAAAGTAACACCCTCGGGTGTGGTCTAGTGTGCTAGACCTGTTGCCCTCCCGCTTACAGCCTCGGAAGCTCAAACCGCATTAAACGATCGCGATCCCCGGCACCCTCAACTTCAAATAAACTTAAACTAAACCTAAATAAGGCCACTTTCAGCGAAGGACACAACAGGAAAGAAACACCCTCGGGTGTGGTCTAGTGTGCTAGACCTGTTACCGTCCCGCTGCAAACTAGGAAGTTCAGCCAACTTAAAACGCTCGAGATCCCCTGCACCTTAAAACTAAATAATAAATAGGGATTGGGGTCCCAAGCACGAGAGAATGTTACTGCTCTTACGAATGTAAAGATTCGTGCATTTCATACTCTCCCCCACATACACAGCAGATACCACAAGGACACGCAACTAAAGAGGTGCTACTTTTATCTTTACAGTTTACATATTCTAATGAAAACTAATTCTACCTTCTTCTTTTTAGCAGGTACACAGAAGATGTTTTTTGACCAGCACCCCAATAACCGCTACAGACAGTCTAACCGTTATGGAAACAGTCACCCCCACGGTTCCTGAACATCCTCCGCTCCATCCCTAAAAGTGGTCAACCACTTTAGGGGAGGCGAGCGCTGGTCCTGCGTCCCACCTCTGCCCCTTTTTGTAAGCGCATTGCGCATCTTTTTGTCCCAACCCAATAGGATTACAATGCAGGCCTGCCCCCGAACCAGGGAAGTTCGGGTCTTCTTCTTGGTGGTCCCCGAAAGGGGTCGTTGTTGTTTCCTTCAAAAGACATCCTATCTAACAGAGACAGTCTGAGGCAGATTATACTTGCCAGTGATGGCCATCACTCAATATCATCTCCGAAGTGGCAGACTATACTTGCCTGAAAATCCAGAACGACTGCACCCTCGGGGAGAGGTAGTACCTTAGTGAGAGGACCCAACCCCTCACACTGGTCCTCACCCGAGGGTTCAACCGACATCAGTCAAAGAGACCATCACGACGCCGCAACCGGTGACACCTGCCGAGTACCTGAACCTGTTCCTCCTTCAACACGAGTAGACATGTGGAAATTAGTCACTTACAGTCAACGAGGGTCGAAAGGGGCTTGTTCCCCATATCGTCCCTGCGCGCCTTCGGCGCGTTAAACCATTCCATTCGAAATGATCTATTTTGTCTTGAAAATAGTTTGCAATAAAACAAACAATACTTAATTTTCCTTCTATATATTTATTATTGCGTAAGCTTCCTTAAATAATCACTTTCCACACATTCAGAGGTACATTCAGTACTTTAAAACGTAGTTTTTTTAATACACTTACCGTCCTTTTCACCGGCAAAAAGTATTAACCCTGAGAAAGATATGTTACAAATCGCGGTATAGCTTACAGTTGGCAATATCTTACTCCCTGTCACTACACCCAATACCGAACACTGGAACGCATACCTGCATGTCGGAAATTGACTGCTGTTAGTGAGGTTGTCACTAAAAAGTGTACTCCGACCCCGACCCCGACTCTGAAATTACCGACTCCAAAAATATTTCTTTTTATAACTCTTTTATTAATGGATCAATTACACTGAAATTCAACATAAATGTACAGAATTATGTGTAATATACATAAAATCATATAAATGTTACAAAAAAATTATGATTTTCATTAAATTGACTTTTATTGAGTTTTGACTCACTAAAAAGTGTACTCGGTGATTTCAACGAAATTTCATTCTCTCATTCATATAATACATTCTTCCAGCTAATTTGTTGCAGTATTAAGAATATATTCGTATTTTACGATGTCCAATGCAAGATTTATAATTAATTTGGAAATTAATCGTGCTTAAAATGGAAATTTTCTTGAATGAGAATCGCCGACTCCGGCTTCATTTGAGGTTACATGTAAAATCCAAACTTGCAATTGGCGGATCAGTAGTCAGGAGTTTTCCCGGATTGTGGTAAGTGACGCGGATAAGCAAATTGTTTTACCACAATCAATCTTAACACCTGTCAGTAGCAGAGAAGGGCGTAATTTTTTTTCGAAGAAGTTGGACCCTAAGGCTGTAAAATAATTTCCAGTGCTATATATCTCTGAAGGCATATAGCATCGGGAATTATAACAATAGAGTCTATAGCACCTGTCAGTAGTAGTATTTTTTTCGATAAGAAGTTGGACTCTGAGGCAAATAACATCGGGAATTATATTATGGAGAAGGAATCTAGTTTCTGTTAGTAGCACGGGAGGTAATTTTTCAATAAGAATTTGAACCCAAAGGTCGTAATACAATTTCCAATGCTATATATCTCGGAAGGCATATAGAATCGGGAATTATATTACAAAAGTGGTGTCTAACTTCTCTTGGTGTGGGTGTTAGAAGTCAATTTTAGAAAAGTATGTTGTCTCACAATCTCCACACTAAGTTACAAAGTAATTTAATATACATGATGTAGGTGGTACAATTTAACACCGTTCACACTTGAAATTAATGCTATCAGTGATTGAACTGGAAATATTAGCACACTGTATATGATAACAGCGACGACAAGTGGCGTTGCTACACTCCACCATGTCATCAAAAAGATCAGGAAGTCTACAAGCAAAACACGCCAACTCTAAGGCAAATGTGATAGGCTTTCTTGGACATAAATTTCACTGAGAAAAAGAAGGGTCCAACAAACTACCTATGAAAAAATCACTTTCAACGCCTTCTCGTGCATGTTAACTGCGTCAGTTACCATAGTCCGGGAAAACCTCTGTCTATTGATCCGCCAATTGCAAGTTTGAATTTTACATGCAACCTCAAATGAAGCCGGAGTCGGCGAATCTCATTCGAGTAAATTTCCATTTTAAGCACGATTAATTTCCATATTAATTATAAATCTTGCATTAGACATCGTAAAATACGTATATATTCTTAATACTGCAACAAATTAGCTGGAAGAATGTATTATATGAAGGAGAGAATGAAATTTCGTTGAAATCTCCGAGTACACTTTTTAGTGAGTCAAAACTCAATAAAAGTAAATTTAATGAAAATCATAATTTTTTTGTAACATTTACATGATTTTATGTATACTACACACAATTCTGTACATTTATGTTGAATTTCAGTGTAATTGATCCATTAATAAAAGAGTTATAAAAAGAAATAGTTTTGGAGTCGGTAATTTCAGAGTCGGGGTCGGGGTCGGAGTACACTTTTTAGTGACAACCCTAAATGACGGCTAAAAATGAACGAAATGACCCACTTAAAAGATGATACAACAAAAAGGAGATATTCGAAGTATTTAATTCGCCGGACTGGTAGTGGATTGCCTATAGAGAAGAGTGAGGAAAAACTGAATAGCTTCATAAGCTCCTTACATGTACATTGCATTAAAAATCGGAGTCCTGTTAATCAAGGGTAATTACCATAGATATCAGATAGAATGTTCTATCCGATATCTATGGTAATTACGATCAGCCAGCCTACAAATAGATTCTGTCAATCATTGACTGCAATGGAACTATTTCAGTCTCCATGGTAATAAACAAACTGGCTGTCCGTGTTGAGACGAGTGAGGAAATGTTAATTATTTATGAAAGAGAGAAAACTGGAATTGTTGAGGGTATTGTAACATAACACAAACCAGTAATCTAGTTTCCATAACGGTTATAGTTTCCATAGCGGTTATTGGGGTTCTGGTCAAAAAGCATCTTCTGTGTACCTGCTAAAAGAAGAAGGCAGAATTCGTTTTCATTAGAAAAAAAAATAAAAATAAACATAGCATATTTAGTTTTATACAGTCTTTAAATATGATGTAATTTTAGTGGAGTTGGTGAAGACAGCCCTTTCTGGTAGAAGACCACAGCTAAGCTGTTAATCTGCCTGTTAGCTCACCTTCTCATTCCCTGTTTTTCTCGAGGCTTCCGATTTTTAGTTGTTTTAGTTGAGTTGGTGAAGGCAGCCCTTTCTGGTAAAAGTCCACAGCTGAGCTGTTAATCTGCCTGTTAGTTCACCTTCTAGTTCCCTATTTTGTTTTGAGGCGAAGAACAGGCTTACACACAGAGCCACTCCCGGGGGTGTTACTTTCCTGTCTTGTCCTCGTTTAAAAGTCCTAGTTTTATGAACGGCCTATTTTACATAAATGAGGTGAGCGAAGAACAGGCTTACACACAGAGCCACACCCAGAGGTGTTACTTTCCTGTCTTGCCCTCGGTTATAAGTCCTAGTTAGTATTTCCTTAGGTTTAGGCGTTTTTCCCTCAGTTTAAGTCCTCGTTAGTATTTCCTTAAGTTTCGAGGTTTTTGTCTGCTTTCGCAAATTACCTGTAGTTCGGATATTAGTTGGCTGTGGGCTAGCCGGTCATGGTTATTCTCGGCTAGAGTGGCAGGGCGGTCTTTTATGGTGGGGATATCGGCTCTATCGTGGAATGTTTTGATATGTGTATCCCATGGGGCACGGAGGACGACCCTAGGCGCGTGATTTTGGACCTTTTGAAGTTTACCCATATTTGTTTGATTGAACTCAGTTAGGATGATTGCCCCATATTCGAGTACTGGGAGCACAAAGGCTTTGTATAGTTTAAGTAGGGTAGATTGATTTGCTCCCCAGGAAGTTCCCTTTAACATTTTCAATAGGTTAATGCGTTTGGTTGCTTTACCGGCAATATCGTTGGTGTGTTTATTAAAGGATAGGTTTTCATCAATGGTAATGCCGAGGAATTTCGTCGCTTTGCATTCTGGGAGGACTTTATCCAATAGTTTCAGGTCGAAGTCACGTTTGCTCTTCTTGCGAGTGAAGGTGATTCGTTGGGTTTTGTTGGCGTTCAGCTTTATTCTCCAGTTAGCACACCAATTTTCTAGGTCTTCGAGGGCGCGTTGCAGAGGTTTTTGGAGTAGATTGGCAGTATTATTAGAGTACCAGAGGCCCTTATCGTCCGCGAATTGGGAGACTTGAACGCGATCCTCGGAGAATTTGAGATCGTTTACATAAATGGTGTACAGGGGGGGCTGAGGACGGACCCTTGGGGGTGCCTGTTTCGAGGGGAACACTGTCGGACATTTCATTGTTTACTCTGACTTTAATTTCGCGATCGTTTAGGAAGGAGGAGAGTAGTCTAAGAAGTTTCATGGGGAGTTTCATTTTAGATAATTTGAGGCGCATTCCATTGTTCCATACAGAGTCTACGTGTCGAAAAATTGTCAATAATGCGACATTTTAATCCGCGGAGTGCTATTCTGTTTTCGACACACTGACATGACCGTAATCCTGCCCATTAATTATTACCAACCAATGAGGCGCCGGCACAAATATGTGTAACATCCCTCCAATGCTCACTGCATACTGAAAGAAAACAATTCATAGAACATCTCAGCGTGGATCCACGATGGCTTGCATTCGCAGCACAAATGTGTATCTTTAAAAACATTAATTGATTGTGTTTGTGTTCAATGCCATTCATTTAAATTCATTCACGCTTCTGTTTTTATTATACCTGTGGAAAAATATGCACGACGAGAACGGTAAACTTTATCGAGGGGTCAGCAGCACTCTGTGGCGTGGCCGGCCCAAAGCAAGTGTGGGGGGGGGGGGGGGGGGCGGCGGACAAACTCGCAGCGCCTGATTTGGCTCCAATTTAATATGGGGGGGGGGGGGGGTGATGTGCGGGAAAAGCTTTCCAAGCCTTCACATCTCCGATTTTTGCGTCCCTAAAATTTGAACTAAGTAAACAAGGTAACAATAATCAGGGTTTTCCACTAGTGGGAAATGAATGTATCTGATATGGGGCGGCCAAGGGTCGTCGATACCGTGTTAGAACAATTTTGAATTCCAGGGTTCAACAATTTTGAATTCCAGAGTTCACCCCCCCCACCCCCCCCCCCATCTCCTTGCATCTGAGCGAATATTTTGAGGTTTTTCATGTACCTTTTCACCGACACAGATATTAGAACAATCAATCTACAAATCTACAACCTGACCCCCATGGACCTAACTCCCTACTATTTTTATGCCATTTTTGGACATATTTCGAGGGCTAACTTTCAGGGAAAGTGGGGGGACGCCCCCCCCCCACGCCACTGGCAGCACTCATTACAATTTAAGCCCACCAGGTGAAAATTTGATAAACGTCGTTGGAAATGACACATTCACGCAAATAAATACGGGAATACTGGTACTCTAAGTGTATAACGGCAAGCTAAAATTTAATGGAATTAACTTTTAAAAACAGAAGATGAGGCCTGTGACTGATACACATTATGGCCTTCATAAACCGGAAAGGTCCAAGAATATACAGGTTGGGTATATCTCTATTATTTTCCGGCTGTTGGCAACACCCCCCCCCACCCCCCACCCCCCCCCCCCCCCGAAAAATTACGTCTCTACCACCAACCTTTAATTCGATCGTAAACTCTACCTATTTCCCCAAAGCGAGCTATCACAGCTATCACTTGCCGGATTATCAACGAATTGAGGCTTGAATTTAATCACCCGGGTTTTGGACCTCTCATTATAATTTGTACTGATCTGTGCTTGTGATATATTGACGGTGTCATCCCAACAAGCCGAATCCCAACAAGCCGAATGGATAAAATATCCCAACAAGCCGATCCCAACAAGCCGAATCCCAACAAGACGAAAATTAATATTTTTCATTAATTATTGCAGAAATTTAGAAATAAGAAACAAAATGTTTATTCTTATGATGTTTTGTGGGTTTTTTATGGGTTTTTTTTATTTTCATTCATTTATTCTTTTCTTGTTCATTTTTTTTTTTTTTTTCTTCTTTTCTTCTATTGAGAGTAAACGTACCCACATTTACTTTATCAAAATTATGCAAGCGTTTCTTTTCTGGAATCGAATAATCGAATGATCCTACATTTTCCAACGATAACCTCCACCCCACCCCCAAAAGAAAGACCACCAGCAATTTTAATTATTAATTCGCCATAATATTGTTGAATACGGCAATTGTTTTAACTTAATTTAAAGTCAAAACGCAGTCTGCAAGATCAACGCAGACCTTACGTATCAAAGTCGTTGCTCATCACGTGCATTTCAATTTCATTACCATTAAATCACTGTGTGTGGGGGGTTGGGGGGGGGGGGGGGGGCAACAATTATAAGTTTATTAAATAAGTTAGCAAAAGGGCTCGCCGTCTTTCAATGGTGGTGGGTGGCTCCTAAGATTTTATCCAGAAATGTTAAAAGAGTTAGTCGCCACAACCAGTGAAGTGGAAATCCCCCTCCCACAAAAAAAAAAATAAATAAATAAATAAACAATATGAAATTACCACACTCTCGTGAGTTTAATTAGTCGCCACAACCAGTGACATGGAAATCCCCCCCCCCCCCCCCAACCTAAAAAAAAAAATGCTTAAAAAATAAGAAATGACCACACTCTCGTGACTTTCATCGCCCCCTCCCCACTTCCATTGTTGGTTTTTGAGAGAGAGAAGGACAAAACTAATTTTCTCTGTTAAATGAATGTATATTTAAGTTATTCACATTGCCAAGTGATCCTGTTCGACTATAAATTTAAATTTAACATGCACAAAACAATAGGCTGCTGAGAGTCGGTGAACAAAAGAAGCTTTAAACAATAACAAATAGTAGTTCGATTATGTCACTGCATGGTCGCTAATACCCCTGTCATGATTGTCGTATTAAAAGATTATTGCCACAGGTTTTAATTGCAGAACAAACAATTGTAATCATTATGACCAAAGGGTCCGCCTGCTAAGTGGAACCATGCGTTACTTCCACCGGGTAATCGCTCAATTAGGTGTCTATACAGGTGTTAGCACTTTCTGATAAATAGAAATTACTGTGCCCTGGAACACCGCCGTGGCAACGTCTCGGAGAGAGTGAATATTTATTTGCCAGTGGGCGCTCGTCAGCAGATGGCCAAGGCTAGGATTGATCAACTTTGCTGGGGACCTAGGATACTCTTTCACCGGGGACGGGGGACTTTCACAAGCTCACTCTTATAGATGGCAATTGCTTATTCACAAGCCACAGAGTAGCGCCGCGCTTCAATCAATTGCTTTCAACGGTAATGGACTAACACGGGCTAATGCTTTTTACCTGCTTTATGGACGATTTCAAAATTATACCCTTGTAATTTGAGCGAGCAGCGGCCTAATCTACCGCTACACTGTTTAAGGTGTCGTAAATATGAATTAGCAACATGATCGGCGATTAAGTTAAACTTACCATTCTCTAAATAAACATGATAGTGTTTAATGCCTTCAACTATTGCAAGACACTCGCGTTCTGAAATACCAAATTTTTGTTCTGCTTCAGAAAGAGACCTGCCTCCATATGAGACAACCACTTTCTTGCCATTTCATCCATCTGACCTAAGATATAACCTATGGAATATCCTGACGCGTCTGTATATAGAACAAAATTCTTTATCAAAATCTGGGGAAAGCCAAAATTGGAGGTTTTGTCCAACTTTGTTTTGTCCCGTCAAGACCGGGAACTCCTGAAGATAAGAGACACCGGCGGTACAAGCGACCATAATTTTTTTGTACCGCGAGAGAGGGGGGACAAGGTCCCCCCAAATATTTGGCAAAAATATATATGAGGTAAGGTAAAATTATGTGTATCGTTAGATGAGATTAAGTGAATCAGTCTCATTCAGACGATCCACCACCTGTGTAGTCCAATCTTGGACCCAAAGTGTATGATATATTTTTTTTTGGTTTGGTACGTCCCAAATTTATTTCGGCGAACTGTCTGATATTTTCCGGCGAATAGTCCTCTTTTTCGGCGAAAGGTCCAAAGACTTCAGAATATTTCATACAATGTATATCCAATTGACGGAAGAGCCACACTGTTGCACGTGATCGGCGAAATTCTCATTTTTTTGGGAACCTTTTGACTAGTATTCGCTATTTTGTGGAATACTAGTCAAAACGTCCGATTTCAAAAACGTCCGATTGTCAAAACGTCCGATTTTGAAAAATGTCTGGTCAAAACGTCCGATTGAATTGGTCAAAATGTCCGATGGTATTAGTCAAAACGTCCGATGATATTGGTCAAAACGTCCCGATTCCCGAAACATTTTTTTTTTCTTTACTGATATATTATATATATTTAATTAGTTATTTGAGTTCTCATTTGAGTCTTTGAAAATTCAGGAAGCTATGGATGTACAGGAATCTTTTGACATCTCGTTGCCTGTACCAATTATTAATGCACCTGCAGAAAGATCAGTTTACATGCCAATGCATACTCCAATTCCGGAAAGGGACATCGGATACGAGATACTTTCTGGCGCATCTCAAAAGGGAAAAGATCTCCTCCTTGACACAAATGAAAATGCATACACACAAAAGGAGGTAAGGAAAACATCTCCACACTCTCCAATAATTAATGTTTCTTACTGGTATTTTCAATGGTAAAAAGCATTTTTTCCCAGTATGAACTTGTGTAGTTAAGAAGTAATTGATGCATTTCTAAGGGAAGGGTTTAAGAGTAAGTTGTTTTCCTATCATTAAAAATACCAGTAATTGACATTCATTCTTGGAAAGATCTCTCTGCACTTTCCAATAATTAATGTTTCTTACTGGTATTATCAATGGTAAAAAACATTTTTTCCAATTGGGATTTGTGTAGCCAAGACGTTATTGATGCATTTCTGAGCAAAAATATAAAAATAAGTTGTTTTCCTATCATTAAAAATACCAGTAATTGACATTTTGGGGTCTATGATAATGAAAGTTGTTTTTTCTATCCTTACAAATGTTACATATTGGTATTTCCTATTTTCAATTTAATAAAATCAATAAAAATAAAAAGTGTGCTTTTTTTCAATGCCCCTAAATTTTGTGGGCGTAATTCACCCGCTGTCCGATTCCATCTCCCCAATATATCCTCCATCTCCCACCCCGACTCATAGAGGAATCACCAGCCCTGGAAAAGAACGTCCGATGGTTAGTGACAACGTCCGATGATATTGGTCAAAACGTCCGACGATACTGAGAATAACCCAAACATCCGATGGTTAAAAGTCAAAACGTCCGATGATTATAAGTCAAAACGTCCGATGCCATCAGACGTTTTGACTAAAATCATCGGACGTTTTGACTAAAATCATCGGGCGTTTTGACTAAATAGTATGGTCAATCTGCGACATAACCCCAAACAAATTGCAACAAAACATGTTTTGTGTTTTTTGGGTTGAATATATGTATCTTAGTAACATATCAAAAGTATAGGACCATGCAACGATGCAATTTGCGTTTTTGAGCATTTCTATTTTTTTTAATTTTTTCCGAAGAATTTTTGCTGCTGGCGGCTGCCGTAAGTTTTCATCAAGATGTTAGGTGAAGGTTGTCATCAAAGTTACAGGCTGAATGATATTCAAACTTATTGCTCTCATCGTCTTGCTTGAAGTGAACAGGTCAGTATAAATGATATAATGAACAAAAAATAATAATTAATGTATAAAACCCATAGTCTGAAATCCCCCATGTGCAAATAGGTTTGCATAATGTACCTAATATTTTTAATCCATGTTTGCGGTGAGAAAAATATTCCAGTTTTTCGGAAAGCAATTGGCAATTATTTCATTTAAGCACAAACTATTCCGGCGAGTACAGTACAGTCCTTGTAACAGTATACTAAAATTGAAATGTTCAATGCATACCGCCAATAAACACAAGCACATGCATGATGAATGATAGTGTCTGCACCTCAAAAAAAAAAATCAATAACACTGAAGTTGAAAAGAGGTCACGTTCGATTTTTCCAGAAAAGTACGGAAACGCGATTTGGTAACCTAAAATGTTACCGAGTTCCCCGGAAGATATAATAAACCGTTGAGAAACACCTATAACTGGATAAGAGAATTACTATATTTATTTATTTATTGATGTTTAAGGTCACTTTGAATATTATATGTTTCAACGGTACACATAATGCAATATACATTCAGCGATACGTAATGAACCACAACATTCCTAGAATTACTGGATGACAGTGGCGGCGCTACAGGGGGGGGGGGGGATCCCCCCCCCCAATGTGGGCTCTGCCCCCACTTTCCCCCATCATCACACACACATCCATCCATCCAAACCCCCCTTCTCTCTCACTCTCTCTCTCTCTCTCTTCTCTCTCTCTCTCTCTCTCTCTCTCACAACACACACACCTACCCAACAGATGCGGATCCAGGATTTTTTGAAAGGAGGAGCGGTAATTACTATTACATTTAGTCCAAACTTGGACCCAGGGTCTGTAATATATTTTTGTGGTTTGGTACGTCCACAGGATAATGATGTAATGATATGACCCCTTACATGTTTGCCCCCATCATGGGGAGTCTGCCCCCTACTTGCCCCCCCCCCCCCACCCCCACACACACACAATTTCTGGCGCCAACACTGCTGGAGGGCCATTGGTTCAAGCTGAAGCATGTTCTGGAAAACTCATTTTCGATTCAGCAATCTGAGACGGGCTATTTTATCCCTCCCAAATCCCTTATAAAGCCAGGCCTGATTGCAAGGCCTACAACGACACGTGTATATCATGTCTGTTAACCCTGTTGGAGCTATTTAATCAGCCCTCGCCTCTTGTACGTACTTCCGACAACAGCGTGGAATTTAACCGACGATATTGGAAAATTATTTCTTTTTTGGGTGGTGGGGGGGGGGGGGGTAGGGGTTGGGGGTAGTAGTTGTGTTAATCATAAGTTGAAGTATGGTGTTTCTAATACATAGTTATTTTTTACAGGCTACACATTGGTATGAGCTGTGTCATCTGTAGTGAGTTGCTTTCCAATGGTCAACTGACGGTGTGCCTGGGTCAGAAAGGAGCAGACACGGTAAATAGGTGCAGCATTACGAGAGGTGATCACATCACAACAATCCCTGGTCAAACTGTTCATACGGAATGCAGACGTCGGTATATAAATCCACACGCCATTGCAGCAGACCAGAAGAAAGTAGAAGTATCAGACTCTGCCAAAAACGATGACAGACACAACCTTCGTTCAACCTCCAGCAAGTTCGAGTTTTCAGAAAATTGCCTCTTCTGTGGTGTGTTATGCCAGAAAAGTGCTGATGTTGTGGTTCGTTCTGTTCGGACAGAAAAGCAGTTTCAAGATGGTATTCGACAGGCTTGTTTAAATAGACACCATGATGAATGGGCCTTGCAGGTTTTGGGTAGGCTCGAGTACGGTAGAGACTGTTTTGCCATGGACGCTGTGTATCATCAGTCATGCAGTGTGAGTTTTCGAACGAAGAGAAATATTCCACAAAAATTCAGTTCATATGATGAACCGACTCCTAGCAAAGTTCGAAAGATTGGCAGACCCGAAAACAGCATTCGTTCGAAGGCTTTCCTGGATGTAATTAAGTACATTGAAGAGAACGACAACGAACCGATAGCCATCAGCGGACTTGTAAATCTGATGACTGAGTATCTGCAGACTACAGGACTCGAATCTTACAGTTCAGTTTATATGAAAAAAAGGTTGTTAGAACATTTTGGAGACAGAATAGTTATCACCGAAATCGATGGGCTTGCAGATGTCTTAACTCTTCGATCGTTCGCATCGACAATTATTCATGATCACTACCGATCACCTAGATTGGAAGATATGCACGAGGAGAAACTTAGGTTGGTGACGACAGTTGCAAAACTGTTGAAATCCGATATAATGGCTGTTGAAACGTCAAAGGAGTACTACCCAAACCAGGATGATATCGAGTCTGTGGATAAAAACGTTGACTTTCTTCCTGATACGTTACGTCTGCTATTGAATCTGATGTTTTCGGGCAAAGATACCAAAGTAAAAGTAGCCTCAGTTGGTCAGGCGCTCATGCAAGCAACCCGCCCTAGGGCTTTGTTAGCTCCTCTACAAATCGGATTAGGAATTCAAGTACATCATCAGTTTGGTTCTAAATTGCTAGTGGAAATTCTAAATAGCCTTGGGTTTTGTGTTTCTTACAGTGAAGTAAAGAAATTTGAATTAAATACCGCTGTGCACCAAGGGACTGCAATATCTGGACTAACATCCGATAGCTTTGTCCAATACATGGCTGATAATGCAGACCACAACACATGTACCATCGATGGCCTGAACACGTTTCACGGAATGGGTATCATGGCCACAGTCACACCTGCTGCTCGTCTAAAAAGTCGCACACCACGTGTGTCTGTCACAAGTTCTGATGTTGCTGCAGTAGGTCAAATCGGCATTCACTATTATAAATCTGATTTGAGGAAGCTCACTAAAGAGAAATTCCTGGAACTTCCGGACATTTCATGCAGCACATCATCATCAAATTTGGATCTCCTCTGGAAATTATCATGGTTGATAAAACACCCAAGACCATCTTGGTCGGGCACAATGCATGCTTGTTACAAAGGCGCTCATCCCGGCAAGGGATCTACCATCTTCCTACCATTGATTGACCTGAACCCTACTGATATGTCGTGCATATACTCAACACTCAAATTCATTTCCAAGCATGCATCAACCTTTGACATGACACCTATTGTGACATTCGATCAACCGCTCTGGTGGAAATTGCGTTTGGTGTTATCCGCAGAGAAAGAAGACACCGAGATCAAATCTATTGTCTTGAGACTTGGTCCTTTTCATATGGAGATGAGTTTCCTAGGGTGTATTGGCTTTATTATGGGTGGCACAGGTCTTAGCGATGTTATGGAAACTGTATACGCCCCTGGTGTTGTCCCTCATATGCTGTCGGGAAAGGCAATAGCAAGGGCAGTTCGATGTCATCAACTAATCGACGCTGCATTGAATTCCATCTTATTCCTAGATGCATTCGAACATGAGAAGACATCTGAACCACAAGTGGCGGTAAGCGATGATGTTTCACTGTCAACATTGCGATGGGATAGTGACACATTGGTCACGGGTGGTGTTTTGAAGAATGCTGGTGACATTTTCTTTGAAGTTTTAGATGGAAGGTTAACGAAACAGCAAGCTTACGCGGACCACATGGAATTGTTTGAAACCATTGAAAAAACTGTTGCACAACATAAAGTGGGCATGCGCGAAAACAGAACTGCCCAACTTTGGTTACTATATATGACTGTGATCGACATACTGAGGAATTTCATCAGGGCAGAGCGTTTGGGAAATTGGACATTACACCTCAAAACTGTACACGATATGCTGCCGTATCTTGCGGCATGTGGCCACAACTTCTATGCAAAATGTGCTTGGGTTTATTTACAAGATATGCTGAAGCTGGAGAAACAAAACCCTGCCGTGTATAAAAACTTCGTCGAGGGGAAGCATGTTTTTAGGCGCAGTGACCGGGAATGGGCTGGATTGTCTAGCGACTTAGTCATTGAGCAGGTTCTTATGCGTAGTTTGAAGTCAGTCGGAGGTCTTACCAGGGGTAGAGGAATGGGAGAGATTCAGCGTCTTACCTGGTTGATGGCAATGCCAATGTGTGCTTCTATTAATTCTTCTATGATGGAGTTCTCTGGGATTGATACTCACACCAGCGAGCAGAATAAAGATATGACCACCGCGCGACAATATCGCGATAACAATGATATGATAACCATTCTCAAATATTTCGAGGAGAGGAATCCGTTTGCAGAGGACGATATATCACTGCGCAACATAGCTACCGGTGCAGTCGCAGATGCAGCCGTCAACGTAGACAAATGTGTTTCTGTAGGTCACAATATTTTGGACAAAATGACTGGTGAAGATATCCATGAATTTTCATTTAAGAAAAAGGACCGTGCAATAAATTTTACTTCCAAGTGTACTCCTATTTCTGTGAGTGGAGAGAGTGTTCATGTCGACCCACAAATTTTGTTCCAGAGATTGCTGACATCTGCACACACCCTTGCTGTTGACATCGCTCCATTATTCAAATATGAACTATGTAACATCCCCGTGAGTCTGTTTGAGCCTGATGGCTTGCCAAGAGTAGCCAACAAACCAGCTCTTGCTGATTCTTTGTGGACGCTGGTGGATACAACCGATTGGAAAATACCCACTCAATCAGAAACCTTGCAGTACGTAATAGACGGTGGGTCTCTCCTACAACGTATCCCATGGCCAAGAGGACTAACATACGAGGCCATATGCAGTATATATGTGGAGTATGTTGTGAGAAAATATCGAAATGCTGTTGTTGTATTCGATGGATATTCGGATGAACCGTCAATAAAAGACGTCACCCATAAAAGACGCAATGTCATCTCTACACCTCGAGTGAAATTTACCAAAGAAATGATAATTTGTGCCACAAAATCTATATTTTTGGCAAATAAATACAACAAACAAGACTTTCTTGTCATGCTTGGATTACGTCTGTCAGAAGCAGGAATAATTGTGCACCACGCAAAGGGTGACGCGGACTGCCAAATCGTACAAAAAACACTGGAATATGCTGAAAGCCGCACGACGATTCTGATTGGCGAAGACACCGATCTTTTGGTGCTGCTTTTGTATCACACAAACAACGAAGTCCACCAAGAAATATATTTTACTTCTGAACAGAAACAGTGTGCCAAAAAGCTGCCAAAAATTTGGAACATTGGAGCTGCGAAACGACTTCTCTGTGATGAAATTTGTCTGAATATATTGTTTGCTCATGCGATAACGGGGTGCGATACTACATCACGCCTTTTTGGTGTTGGAAAGGGAATTGTTCTAAAGAAGTTGCAAAATGATCCACCCTTCAGAGAAATAGCTGGTCTTTTCAGAACAGACGCTACTGCAGAAGATGTAATAGCTGCCGGTGAACGCGCTATCGTCACACTCTATGGCGGAAAATCTTGTTCAGCTGATACACTTCGTTACCATCGGTTTTGTGAGAAAGTATCCAGTAGTGCAACGTATGTACAGCCTCAGTCATTACCACCAACATGTGCTGCGATAAAGTACCACTCTTTAAGAACATTCTATCAGGTTCACGAATGGATGGGTGATAACACTAATTTCCTACCCGAGGAATGGGGGTGGATGAACAGAGACGGGTATTTCTTCCCTCGAATGACAGATCTTCCGCCCGCTCCATCTGAATTATTATCTGTTTTTCGTTGCAGGTGCAAAGCAGACTGCAGTTCCTTACGGTGCAGCTGCAAGAAACATGGTCTTGACTGTACAATAGCATGTTCTAACTGTCTTGATAATTTCTGCTCAAACCGCAGCAAATCGACCCCAGCTGACAACATGTCTAATGACTTAATCGACTCTGATTGATTCAAATTTTGCGATTTGCCTGATATGTGCAAGCCCTCAAGGGACATGGGAGCGAGTGCGATCACACCGTCTGCACTATTATTTTTCATTTTACAGGTGCAAAAAATGACACTCATAAAAATAATTTCCTTGCATCACTTGATAGAATATCTGCCATTAGATCATTTTATTCTATCTGAAAGATAGACACTCCCAGTAAAACAAACTTGAAATCTAATTGAAGATGGAAAAAAAATTGATGCAGTTTTGTCACAATTCAGGAGAGCAATAAAATACATTGGTCAGATGTGTTCAGGTGGAGGCCTCTATATTTACGCTGACTTCCGTTGTGCAGATTTGTCCACTTTTATTGGGGTGGGGGGGGGGGGGGGGTGTGGAGGACTCTTAAAAACTTTAAACGTGTCAAAACTAGCTGTCTGTGTCAATGTGGTATCTATGGCGATCTAAGGTGGATGCGATGCTTTCGACATTATAAACAACAGATTCTGTAATTAGACGCATGCGCACCACGATTGAAAAAGGTAGCTATCCAGTATTCAAATAACACTCTAACATGGTCTTTCACTGTGCCACAATGCACGGGGCTGAGGCACCGTTTCTTGTAACACATTGAGAGACTGTGTTGGGGTGTTGCTTTCGAATTTTAAATTTTAATTGGAAGTAGGGGCAAAACACATGATACCCCCCTCCCCCCCCCCACCTTCATTTTTTTTTGGGGGGGGGGGCTTCCCCAATGATCTGCACCAATGCTGATTACATGCCTTAAATATTTTATATCATTCAAGCATCACCACTGCTGAAATGGCCCTAGTTCAACTAGATTGTCAATATGTGTTGTCATGAGTCAAAAATTTGTTACTACACATATGGCAAAAAAATTGCTAGACCTTGCTTCAACGGTACCATACTTCAAATGCGAATTATACAAAATCTAGAGTTTATATTTTCCTATACTTTTGATATAAATTAAGGAACATGCTAACGATTACTAAAAACCAAAAACTGGCTTTGTTGCAATTTGTTTGAGGTTGGGGCTATATATGTCGCAGATTGACCGTACTAAAAATGATCGGACGTTTTGACTAAAATCGTCGGACGTTTTGACCAGAAAATCAGACGTTTTGACTGAGACGTTTTGACAATCGGACGTTTTGACCAGACCCCAAAATAACGGGATTTACTACACCTCAAAAGGAAGCTGTATACCAAATATCAAGTCTCTGCTACTGCTGGTTCATGAGAATTTTTTTTTTAAATAGGAGCATTTTGGCCCCACCCCCTTCTCAAACCGAGCAGAAACCCAATTTGAAGAGAAACCCAAATACCCCTATATACCATTACACATGTGAAATTTCATCAAAATGTGGCCAGTGGTTTGGGAGAAAAAGGTCCAAACACCACCTTCACGACGGACGACAGACGACGGACGAAAAGTGATCAGAAAAGCTCACCCTGACTTTCAGTCACGTGAACTAAAAATGATAAGGCCATGGAAATGTCAACGTTGAAATGTTCCGGTTTCTCACTTCTAAACGGACCATGAACATTGCAATGAAATGTAAAAGGAATTACGTTTACAGTTTTAAAAATCCTTAGGTTCAACAAACCATGAACTCAGTATCATTAAGCCAAATTGTTACTGATCATATGGCCGAAAATTAAGGCTAGTAAAAGAGCCTTTTAAATATGACGATAAAGTATAGGTTTACAAGTAGAGGGGTTTGGGGCTCTTCTTTCACCCCAAAAGTACTTAATCCCATCCCAGACATTACCAATTTCCAACAATTCACTGGTGGCACCTGCTCATGCATTACAACGATAATTACTATGGAAAATGTTGTGGTCTCACCCACATACGAGAGAAAGTAAACAAGCAAGCGTCAATGAAATAAAAGTTCCAACAGAAGATAACTACATTTCACTGCGTACGCGACAATGCTTTGTCTCGCTAAATTGTTCAACATTCTTTGATGCAAAACTTACTATAGGACTCCGACACGAGGTGATCCTGGCTGTTGGAAGTGGCGTTAAATCCCAATAAATAAATACTATAGGGCTTTCCATAGGACTGCTCTTGGGTCTATAAGTTACTCTGGTGTGGGACAATAGGTCCAAGATCTCTATGGGAATTCCTACAGCAAATTTTGTGTCTGGCGTGGCATTTCGGGAATGGGGAATCCCATAGTAAATCATTGGACATGTAGCTCGTCTCCACCACTTATAAGACAATACAGTTCACGAGCCCAGTGTTGAAGGGGTTAAAATGTTACGGGAGTGATACACTACTACAACATCCAGGAGAGATGTTCTTGCTGACAAATATGAATGATTTCTGGGAGAAAGTACAAGAAACTGTAGAAGCCCTAAATATTCAGCCCACTATGATGGCATCTCTTGGGGACTACTAAATGTTAAAATATTTCAATAAACCCATAAACTCAAGATGCCTATATGAAACCAGCCATCAAAAAATACTTCGCGATGCATGGAAAAAGGGCGGTCCTGGCAGCAACCTATGCATGTTCACCACTGGTAGTAATCCGCCTCACCTCCGTGTGCCGAATCTAATTTTCTCCAACTCTTGAAGAGCACATCCAGTAATATATATTTGGATTTATATCTCCGCGTCGAGCCAAATTAGAACTGGAGGAAACCGATCGAAGGTTTCGGTAAGATGAATGGACAAAACACAGCAAAATTCAGAAAACGTTGTTCAGCCGATAAATTAGATTCCACTCGCCAGCCCTTTATCCAACACAGTTTTTGGTAAATAGTACAAATCAGTACTGCTGCTGAAGTCAGTGATGTGGAACCGCCATAACTTTTCTTCTATCACCGGGTCTCGTCCGAGGGCCGAATTCAGGTAGAGTACAAGGGGACACGAATAAACGACCCTTTTTGGCGTTTCTCCTGTATTTCACGTGCGGTAAGGGGCGTTAATTTCAGCCCCCTTCCCCCGTACTCCACCCTCGTTGTGTTCTGTCTCATTACTTTATGGTATTAATTACAGGCTGCATCACTTAACTCTCCGTGTTGCACGAGAGCGAATTCTCTGCAGAATTAAGAAAGTACGCGAATTATTTCAAATGGCACAGCGCGAGTTTGAATCCACGCCGAGGGAATTTACTTCGCCACCAACCGCCCTGTTAAACCGAGCGGTGTACGTGATTGCGTGTAGTTTTGCTATGCGGTTGGTGCCGAAGAAAAATCTTTCGGCGTGGTTTCAAACCCCTGTTGTGCGAATTGAAAGAATCGGTGTCATAATTTATTCTTTCTCGCGAAACGCTAGCATCGCGTTTAATACTGATCTGAGAACACAGGAAACGAACTGTACGAGATACCCCTGTTCTTTGTCTACGCGCGGGGGTGGGGGGTGGGGGAGGGGGTTAACTATTAATGCCCCATTCACCATCTGGCTAATTACCTGATCCGAATTAACAAATGAACAAGTGCCGGTATAAACTTAACAGCTCACTAATAACACTAGAAAAAAATTCTTGAGCTTGTTCCAATGAGTGGAAGCTGAGACTTCGGGGAAATAACCGAGAGAACGAAAAGTTGAATGACGTTTTTTTTTGCGAATAGCAGAGGAGAAGGGTGATATATAATTGTTACGTCACAGTGGTGGGTCCAGCATTCTCGGTTGGGGAGGTAGGGCCCAGCGAACGGCCGAGATTCGATTCGGTGGCAAATCTTTCCACTGATTCGATTCGATTCGGAATAATCTCCATTATTGGAAAATTCGAATTCCGGAGAGGTAAAGATTTCATACATTTCTTTATTTTTGAAGATGACAAGCTTTCAGGGAACTCAATTTCAGTTTTCCGAGGAACGTAATTGACCGTACACCACCTAACTAAATAACACAAATTTGCTGTGCAAATTCCTAGATATGTATTTATTTATTTATTTATTTATTGGTGTTTAAGGTCACATACTTATGCACAATGGCTAATCGTGACCGTGACAGTTTTACGGGTGGAGGAAGCCGGAGTACCCGGAGAGAACCACCGAGCAACGACGAGCAGCTGTCAGCTCTCCAACATCGTAACTCTGAACTCTGCACCGCAGCACAGGCAGGGTTAGATTGGTTGAAGACATGCGCACCATCGACGTGCAGTACGCCTCGGTACACAGCGTCATCGTGCCCCCATGTAGGCAATCGGGGTCTAGATATGTATTTTGAAGCGATAACGAAGGCCGCGTTAAGTCTATAGTTTGCACAATATATCGTACTTATAACGAAGACCGCGTTATGTCTATAGTTTGCACAATATATCGTCCTTATAACGAATACCGCGTTATGTCTATAGTTTGCACAATATATCGTCCTTATAACGAAGACTGCGTTATGTCAAAAGTTCGCACAATATATCGTCCTTATAACGAATATCGCGTTATGTCTATAGTTTGCACAATATATCGTCCTTATAACGAAGACCGCGTAATGTCTACAGTTTGCACAATATATCGTCCTTGAGTGAAACAGAACGTCATTTGCAATGCTTTCGCTTTCGCATTGCAGACGGTTGCCACCTTGTTCCGCTCTTGGAACAATATATGGCCTCTTCTTCGCCCACTTTGGGGACACCTGGTCAATTCTCGTTTGAATCTAGTGCCGTTGCTAAAATAACTGCGGAGTGATTTGTCTTCTCTTGAATATGAAGAACAGAAAATGCCCTCACTCTTTTTGGTAGTGATGCACTCACAGCGATAGCTATGAGTAATTTGAATGCGATTGCATCAGAGCCCTGCCCTATCCGAATCTAATTAACAACAACACACTGCACATCGGATCTATTCACTGATCTATACCTACAATTCGGCCCGGAATACCTTTGGTGCCATAATCAGGCCTGACATTCTTTAGGAGTGCAGGAGTGCGCACCTAGAAAAAAATCGAGGAGGGCAATTTTTTGCACCCCTTGATTTTCTGGAATGCCAGACCTGTTTGGACTGCCTTTAAAGTCTATTATCATTTCGTCCCCTGAGTTCCAAAGTGTTCTCTGTGCCTACTGGCACAGAGAAAACATTGGAACTCTTGGGACGGTTTTTCAATGTTGCATTGATTCGCATTAATTCATGACCCATTCTGTGTTACTTTTCGAAAAGATTCTGAGTGTAGAAGACAGCCACATAAGAATTGAATGCAACATTTTGAATAATGAGAAAAGTGTGCGCATTTTTCCACTATGTAGCTGAATGTAATACAAGTTTTCAGTCACAAAATTAATACCTTGAATTGAATACAACCAAAATAGCATACAAGTTTCTGGATTGAAAATTTCAGGTGCAATTGCACTCCCAAGCAATCTGAGGAGTGATGAGGGCAACTGTTTTGCACTCCTTGATTTTCTAGATTGCCAGGCCTGTATAATTATGAATAAATTGCCTAATCTTTCAGAAAAAATGATAGATCCGTCGGCTTGTACTTGCGGTTCGATGGTAAGAAATAGTCTAATCAGTACGCATACTGACACCGGATGCACATTGGATACATCCAGCTCTCGAAAAACAGTCGTAGTATCGTAACAATTAGAATGTGGATTCGACTCGCGATTCGGTTACGAACCTTTCCCTGATTTGAGTCGAGATTTTCCGGACCCAAGGGAAGAGCAACACATATCAATCATGGGCCATGACTAGTGATGCGAAGAATCATCCCACGCGTGTAACGATCAGAAGGGGCCAGCACCATAAGGGGTATCATACTCTCGTTGGTGGCCCTCGCAGTTTTCCCAGTGTAAAATTTTAAAATTCTAAGTTCAGTGAGGCCTTTTGGTGATTTCTTTGTACAAGGCCACAATGTTTTCCAGCCAAACTTGACGAGTCCCGGAATTTTATTTAGGCCCCTTCACATTTTGATAAAGGGAAGCCAATTTATTTATAATGGTTCACAGAGAACCTGCGCAAGAGCTCCTTGTATATTCTGTGTGTATGAGTTACGGTATTATTCTCGATAACACATGGGTATCCACTGCAGAGAAACAAATCGGTTAGAAAATATAGGGAGGGGAGGGGCGGGTGTGACCCCACCCCTGGATCCTCCCATGCATTATGTAAAGGGGTAAGAGATAATGACTGAGCGAATCTGACGTCATATTCACACATATTTAAATTCATTTATTAAATTGGAGAAAGCTATTTTAACAGAATGACAAATGCTGTGACGCATTGTCTCTTTTCACATGGGGAGTGAAAGCCTTCCTTTCAAACGTTTCAGCTGGAATTTATGTTGTCTTCAACATTAGAATGTGGACTGCATCTTTGCTGTGTCGAAGCATCTACTGTATGTTCTCTTTGTTCGGAAGTCGGGCCATGGGTAAGATTGTCGAGCTTCATATCTGTTGGAGAACTAACTGAGTAGCTGTGAAGTTGTGGAATTAAGCCAACGTAAAAGCCACCAAATTGTTGCATGGACGTATTTTGTAAGGCGCCGTGTGGCGATCCATCGACTGACTGGCCAAGAAGGGCTGTTACAGTGGGTGTAACACCCGTGGGCACATTTGCCTCAGATGATGATGATGATGATGAAGCCACTTCTCTTTTTGCCATTATCACGGATGATGAGCGAACTGCTTCAGTCAATATTCCACCAGAATAAAGTGTATTTGAATCCGGTCCATTATAATAACAGTGGTCGCGACAGACTGGTAGAGAGCTCTGCTGTTGTCCAACGTAGTACCTGACCAGGGACTCTTTGTCCACCGTTTGTACAACGCTTTCTTTGGACACGGGGACAAGTTGTGTGAAATGTTTATGATTGTCGGCTATTTGTTTGGCGGACATGTCTGTAGGTACTTGTATGTGGTGGAATAAAATCTCTTGTATCCCGCTGTTCATTTGATCTAGGTTTGATGAATCATCTGCTGTATCGGGATGGTGGCTTGGAGAAGAAGAAACGGCAGTCTGTATGGCTTTCCGAGCTGCTTCATTGAAGAGTTCTTGTTGCGTCATTTGATTCTCTTCAGAATTTGTAAGAGGGTATGTGTTCGCGTCTGACTGGTTAGCTACCAGCTCCCTGGGTTCAGGAGCCATAGATCCTGACTCCAGGATGTGCTCATGTTTATTTTCTTGATCAAGGATTTTCAGCCTCCTTGGAGGTGGAAGAGTTTCGTCTGTACCATGGACCTGCCTCATGTGTCTTCGCAAGTTGTAGCGACGCTTGAACGATGTGCCACACCAACACTTCTGGTCTTTAACATCTGAATGGGTTTTCATGTGGCGGTTAAGAGCATTAGCTGCTTTGAACGACAATGGACATAATTTGCATGTAAAATTCCTCTCACTGCTGTGTTTGTATGAATGATGCATTTCCAAGGTTTTTTTTGCGTGGAATGAAGATCCACACACTTCGCAAACGAAATTCCGTTCTCCCACAAAATGAAGTGATATATGACGCTTTAAATTGTTACTCTCTCTACATCGATAGCCACAGTGTGGACAAACGTGTGGTTTGTCGTCGTCCACGTGGTACTTCATATGTCTCTGAAGCGCCTGTTTCCTGAAAACAGAAAAAAAACAAGACAATGCAGATTATTACAAATGTCAATTGGTCTGGTTCATCTAATTCCACCGAGGAGACCGGACCAGAACGTGTCTCTTTCACTCGGAAAATTTTAAAAAAGACCTCGCTAATTTCCATGCAGAGCAGTATCTACAATTAAATGATGCAATTATATGATGAATAATTATAAAATTGAATATTCCATGCGTTCTGTTCTGGCCTCGTATATCCTTGGTTAACTAGCATTCCCTTTTTAGGGTCTGTCGGTTTCCGAGTGGTAGCGGGGTTTAATATTGTGGTTGGTGCCGAAGTAAACTCTCTCCGCGAGGGTTCGAACACCCGCAATGCCATTGTAAATAAAACCGGCGCCCTTTCTTGATTCCTCGGCACACGATGAAAACGAGACTTTCTCACTGATTTCCAGGTACCGTAGTGCAGTATGAAGAATTAAACACAGGGTATAAACCGTATAAACCTTTAGCCGGAAGTGGAGATACGCGAGGCGAGAGATTTCAATTTTTATCTCAAAGTTTCAGTCTCAGCGTATCCAAGATCACCGAAAACAAGATTTTTTTAATAAAAGGAATGGCCGAAGAAAGCAAAATCAGTAAGTATGTTATATAAAACAATATTTAACAATGAAACGACACAACTTAATGGACAAATCGACTCTTGTAGTATGAAAAAACATCTGCTGATCATCTCGGAAAATGAATTTCTCGGGCAAATTTCTCCTTCAAATATCGTTTTTCACATATTCGCACAAATGTAACATGTTAAAATCATAGATCGACAGATTCGGCGTTCTTCAATTCCACACCAGAAACTATCAACCATAACAACGAAGGAGGTTCGGTGCTACTAAAACTGTTCAAAATATAATGTCACCTTATCGATTTTTTTTATACGCCCAGTTGTATACGCTCGTATCTTCAGTTGATGAGTCGTATACATTTTTTATGCTTGTCGGGTGACCATTTCGATGTGAGAATCTGGTAAATTTGGAGCCTGTAAGTTTCGAAAGCAAGATAGGCCTATACGCGCACAAGCCGGGTTGAATGCAATATGGCATTGCGTTGAAAAAGCGAACCACAAGTTACCTTTTTCAACGCAGAAAAATAGCCCATTTTACTGCATTACAGAATCTAACGATAGGCGGTGAACTATATGAAGATGAGACTGGTTTTATGGCATAGCGTAACAATGTCAGAACAAGTTGGACCGCATTATTTACTGTAAGTTGACTCTTTCAGACACAATTTGTTCCAAAACACGTTTTGGGGGTGAAATAATTTTTTAGGGCCCTCGGGATTCTTTCGGATGAAGTGGACCTCAGCTCCACATCCTCCCCCACCCCACCCAGAAAATAAAAATTCCCGTACGCATATGGCAGTATAGATAGTACGTAATTATAATTTTATGACTTTTTAGGCTCAAGCACCAATTTGTTACGTTCTTAAATCATCAGGTCTGTAAATTTCAGTGAACTACAAAAGGTATAACATGAACTCACGGCTATATTTAAATAACCTCTTGTGCTTTGCTTCTTTACATGATAACAATTTGTTGAGTTCTTAACTTTTGTGGGTCCCTAAAATTCAATGGACTGCAACATTCAGACCAAATATCTAGCAGACTCCAAAGAAACATTCATGCAGAACTTATTTACTGTAGTTTAAGGGCACCTTTCTGCAACTATAGCTAACTTACCCAATTTTTAGTTGTTGTGTAAGTTAGCTATAGCTGCAGGAAATTACCCCCCCCCCCCCCCACCCAGACACACGCGCGCGTGTGCACTTTTACAGAGTGTTGGGCATGCTAGTATGATCTAGAGGGAATACATGCTCCCAAAGAAAGAAAAAAAAAACACACACACAACCGAATGGGTTAACCAATCGAATGAATTTAGAAGCGAAGCTAATAATGAAAGGAGCAGAGAATTCGAATTTGCAGCGTTCAACAGTCCTCATCTGAGGAGTCAGTCACAGCAGCCTCAGAATCACGGAGCATGTGAGTTTTGGCCCTCATTTTCAAAATATCCCAGAGAAAGCCCGCAGACCCTCACCGCCGAGAATGGGATACGGCGATATCGCCTCTTGTGCTACCCCCTCCCCGTACACCCCCCCCCCCCCACACACACACACCACCACCACCTAACCACTGTGCGGCTCGGATGCTGCTGCACAGCACACGGTGAGCATACATGGTGTTCCCCTTGGGATTAGCTCTGATAGCCCCACCCCACCTCACCCCAAATATTTTTACCTTCCTTCGCTCCTGAATAATCAACTATACTCTACTTTAAAAATAAATATGTGGAACTGATTCAAATGAACGCCTTTCCAGTGTGTTATCGTATTACTATAAAAAAAGAAAAAATATGGTATACATGTAAACTACATTTTTAAAATTGTATGTTAGAGGTCAGTGTAAAACAAAACGCAAACGAAGAAAATAACCAAACGAATACATTTAGAAGCGAGTCTGATAACGAAAGGAGCAGAGAATTCCAATTTGTTGTGTTCTACGACTGGATCTTTAGCCTGTGTGGAGTCTGTCTCTCTCCGTACAGAGGACAGCCATTTTACTTCCCCACCCAATAGGACGACACGCCGTGACATCATCAACCCCGCAACTGATGCTGCCAGAGAGGGTTCAGATACCTCCATATCTTTTCTCAGCCGGGGATCCGCGATCCCGCGACTTCTGGCACGAGAGACCAGCGAACTTATCCACCACTCTTTTCAACTTGTCACCCACATTTCAACTTGGGTGCGGGGGTGTACCCGCCCCTCCCCCCCCCCCCCCCCGGTTACGTTCTTGAATGAGAGTAAATAATTTCAGTTTACAGTCATGACAAACTGGAAAAATATATCGGTAAAATATATTAGTTGCAGGTGTATTTTATAGAATAATGTAATGGCCGATCTGGGTTTAAATGAAATTGCTGAGTCGAGAGGCCGGTTTGGGTGTATCAAGATATGACCAGGACACATGACGTACAAAATTATGTTTTCCAAAAGGGTTAAGAAGGAAACTGGAGAGCAGTTTGGATAACTTTGTTGGCGGCCTGTTTGGGTGAAATTTTCAGAAACCGGCAAGATCGGTTCTTGTCACTCTGAGTCTGAAGCCGATTTGGTTAGTGACGCGTGCCAGGTGTGCGTTCTGTTTGGCTGTGCTATTAAAGTGCGGGATGACCTCTTCGCCCAGTCTCCTGTGCATCCCACTACCTTTCACCTAGATGAAAGCACATGGGATGCGCAAGAGACTACTCTTCGCCAGCAAAGACGAAGAGCACTTAGAGGACCCTGATTTTTGAAAGTTGGAAATTTTATGGTTCCAATTTCAAAAGTTGGAAACATTTAGTTCTTAGCAAATATAGAACTAGTGATTCTTGGTTGAAATACATTTATTCTTTATAGTATGACCCACTAGTTCTTTTTCGCGCAGAACTAAAATGTTGATAATATTCCAAGTTTGTAACTGCGTAAGCTAGCTATACATCGAGATTGCGCTTTCGTAAATGCACACAAATAGTGTCAATTTGGAACACCGGGGCCCGCCGATTTTCTCTAATTGCCTTAAGGCAGGATTCTCTTACGTGAGAGTCCTTCACTGCTCGTCTAAATGTGACGTGCAGTGAAGAGGCCGCACGCACGAGTATCCCGCCTTCAGGAAATTACGGGAATCTGCGGGCCCCCAATAACGCCGGGCCCCGGGGTTACTACCCCCCCCACCCCCCTCTCGACGGCCCCGCACAATATAGCAGTAACATGTACCACAAGAAGTCTTTTGTTAGGCCAATTACAAAGTCTACTCATAATTATGGAGAAAAGGCCAAATATCAAGCGAATATAATGTAATTTGCACATAAATATATAAAGAAAATTCCTTCTCAAAACCGATCATCAAATGTCGGAAACTTTTTTATGGTATCAATTTGAAATGAAAGTTTGGAAATTTGAGGATCTCACTGTCACACACACAGAGTCTGAACTACCCAGAAACGTCCCTGGGAGCATTTGGATCCGAGAGGTGTTTTGTTCTTCAGCAGGAGTGAAATGGAAATGAGAATGTGAATAGTATTGAAGGCTATCGTCGGACAATAAATGTGATCGATAAATTTGAAAGAAATGATCGCTTTGTATTTTTGACAACTTGACCCTGCTCTGAACTGCTATTGACAACAACGTAATTTAATTTCAGCTACTGTTGACCTAACGTGCTTATCCTGCATCATGTAGAATGCTGTTTGGCATTCAAGTTTCAAAAAGAAAACTGGTAACCGAAGTCTTGTTTCGAAGCTGTTTCCGTGAAGTCGTATGCAAATTAAGTGAAAATAAGATGAAAATTTATAAAATACTTATGTAAGGCGCGAATTATTCTATTTATTTCATCTTTTTGCCTTTGTCACACGGTAGGGTTCGCTTGGTGAGTATAAAGCTTGTTTTCGACCCTGCATCTGTTTGGTTTCAACACAACATTGGCGAGATATCGAAGGAATCCCATGTGACTTCATGCCTTATTTAAAAATACTTTAGTTTAGTTTAAACAGAATTTATTTCAGATAAAATAAGTTCTGAAAGAACAACATTGAATATTTACAAAAGTATAGGTATGGTATACTTCATGTAGGATTCCATAGTGTTTCGCTAATTTCTCTAAAAATGGAATCGTTAAAAGCCAGATACTTACTGATGCAGTTGCTTCGAAGAGAATACTAAAAAATAGCCCATTTGATGTTTGTTCGACAGTTATTGGACACAAAAGACTGTTGCCAAAATGAGAGAGCGCGAGAGGGTGAGGTGGGGGTCGGGTTAGGGATTATTGTCGAATAAACTGTTAGCTCAGCATGCTGTCAGGCAAACTGGTTTCAATTAACAGAGGATTGGCGTATTGTTATAACACGCCGTTATCTGAAGTGAAAACATTTTCTTCCCATTCGACTGTCGCCCCCACCCCCCCACCCCCCCACCCCACCACAAACACACACTTCAACAACGTAAAATAAAATAAATAGAAAAAAATAATTTAAAAAAGCCAGGCAAAACCGCAAAACATAGACACTAAATGATCGTTATGAAGTAAAAACGACCACGGTCAAAAACGGTAAACAAATTTTTTTTTAAAAAGGTCATTAAAAAGAATGAAACAAACCCCAAATACTCCCAATTGGAAAAATAATTCCCCGACAAAGCGGTGTGAATGTATGTGTGATGAATAAACAGCTCACAAATAACAACGGGATTACCTTCATAGATAAGTTTGTTGTGAAATCGACAGACGTACAACACTCATTGTGTATACGACAAGTTTGTTGACAAGTGATTTTGGATATGTTAATTACAGGTGTGAAGGAATTAGAGCCACGCAAAATGAAGTATTACAGTTGTAACTGAACTAATTTACCCTAATGCATAGGTAAATTAAAAAAATGAATGCCGATTGAAAAACATGGTCTGAAATCTTCCGGGTGGGGGCGAAAGTTCTTCGGGGGGGGGGGGGGAGCGGTCCTCTCGCCCCCTCCCCCGGTGTTGCAGGTTCGGTGGTTCAGTCAGTAGTGTTTCAGTTGAAAGGTGTGACGTCAACGTTGTGCATTCGAGTCTGGTCATATGGTTTGTTAACTGATTAGACCTTCGTGCATGCACAAATATGGGCATTGGAACGATCATATGGGAAATCGAATAATCTCAACTGGACGTATAATTATCACCAACTCCCGATCAACGGTTTTACCAACTGGGCGTATAAAAATATCGATAAGGTGACATTATATTTTGAACAGTTTCAGTAGCACCGAACCTCCTTCGTTGTTATGGTTGATAGTTTCTGGTGTGGAATTGAACGCCGAATCTGTCGATCTATGATTTTAACATGTTACATTTGTGCGAACATGTGAAAAACGATATTTGAAGGAGAAATTTGCCCGAGAAATTCATTTTCCGAGATGATCAGCAGATGTTTTTTCATACTACAAGAGTCGATTTGTCCATTAAGTTGTGTCGTTTCATTGTTAAATATTGTTTTATATAACATACTTACTGATTTTGCTTTCTTCGGCCATTCCTTTTATTAAAAAAATCTTGTTTTCGGTGATCTTGGATACGCTGAGACTGAAACTTTGAGATAAAAATAGAAATCTCTCGCCTCGCGTATCTCCACTTCCGGCTAAAGGTTTATACGGTTTATACCCTGTGTTAAATGATGCAAAATATTTGTTTTGGGGATAATTTTTAACAGCGATTGTACATAAAACGGACTTATATACATTTGGTATATTTAAAAGTAAGAATAGTATTTGATGACAGATAACAGATTATATTGTAAGTGCGTTTGAAACGGGTTGAAAATTCAATCAAAAACGAGTTGAATGGGTTTTTTTCCAACCCGCTAAAAAGGCTATTATTTATAGATGAAGTACCGATTCAATTGAGTTGTTGTAATTCGTAAGAAATTGATAAGGAAGTTTTGAACGGAATTTGCATTTGATGAAATATTTTTAACCCTTTACCCAACGTAACGCCCAAAACCGAACAAAGCTATTCTCAAAAATCGCCAATTAATTTTCATTATTTTTCCATTTTTTGTCTCAAAAACATAGGTTATGACCACCCGTTGGAACGAGCTCGACGTGACAAAAAATGAAAAAAATTAGTTATTCCAAAAATTTTTTTGCAAGTGTCGTCTGCTTTTCATGTTAGGTAAAGGGTTAATAACGCAGGTCCGAATGAGAATCTTTTATTTCTTCATGTTCACTACTATAGGTATCACGGAACTAAATATTTTCCCATAGTCGACCATTATAACGTTCAGGCGAAAAAAAAATATGATCGCATCACTTTAATTTTGGCATTCAAATATCTTTGTCAAGTTTTGCTCTTCAGACAGAAAAACTGACACGAAGGGAAGTACCGGTCACGTGCACATATTTTTCAGGGAATTTCCTACAACACCACACAAAAAGTAAATTGTATTTTTTAGGTCCAAAAGTCATCAAATCACCCTCTTTTATCAGGAATATTCAACAATAGTGCAAGATGTCAATAGAATGTTTCAAACGTTTATTGAAACAACATATGTTCCAAAGGCTGTTTATTTTTAGAGATTGCAACATTTCAAGGGGGTAACTCTGATTCAAAGTTTTAGTTCCCTGATACCTATATATATATGTCCAACTTATTCCCGTTTGCCCCCACACTCTTGCGTATATTAAATACCAATACGAGGCATACGACGGATCTCCCCAAACCTCGGATTTTATGATCTGAGCTGCGTCGATGAGCAACCAAAATTGCATGGAAAAGAACAAAAGAATTTTTTTTTTTATCATTTATTTTTTTTTATTTTTCAAATATTCCATTTGCGTAGCCCGAGAGCGAGTCCCCAAAATTATCAAATTGTACGTGAAGAAGCAACAGTAGCAGGAGAGCGATGAAACGGCCCCCATTGAAACAAGATCGAATTGAACAAAACAAAGTGACGAAAATCGAACTGATCTGATTGGACATAACCTTCCAAACTTTATCACAGTGTTTGAAATGAACTACAACCCCCATATGTAACACAGTGTTAACCCCCTTGAACTGTTTGAATGAATGAATGAAAAGTCGTCCGCTGGAATCTATAATTATTTCCCCCTAACTTATTTTTTATACGAGAACAAATTATTGGCAAAAGAATATGAACACCCATCCCTCATTAGGAATTAGACTAATTACGTCAAGTCCGATCACTTCATCACAGTCTGTTGCGATTTTTATTTTCCTAGGGAGTGTCAGGTAGACAGCCAATCTGGCTATGTCACTTCCCACGGTATGCTGAATACATTGTCTGTAAAACATTTATCTGTAAAACGTTTTTTATATGTATACCGTAAATAAAGAATCTGAAAAGGTTCTGCACGCCGAAGGGGCACAGGGACGATGTGGGATTGAAATCCCTTGCGACCCTAATAACTTTATTTGCTTTATAGCTTCATTTGCTTTGAATGAACTATAACCCCTAAATATATCCCAATGCTAACACCCTTGAACTGAATGAACTGTATATAATTAACACCCTTTGAACTGAATTTTTAAACTTAATCAAAATATAACGAAGGTGATCTGAATGAATTTTTGAACTACAACCCTTTGAACTAAATTCTTCCAATAGGGAAAGGGAATACCCTCGACTGTTGAAGTCAAATCACGAAATCCCAATTTTATGGAATTGGCTTGGAACCCCACTTACGGAATCCCTTTTTAAGAATCCGTTTTGGGAAAATGCCTGTGGCTATGGAGTCCCTTTTTCTGAAATGAGTCGAAGAGTCGTTCGAACGAGCAATTACTTGATTGCTCATTTGCTCGGTAGACTTCGAGACGTTTGAGCAGTATGTGTGAGTCACTCGATGTAAGACAGAATCCCACTTATGGAATCCTTTTTTGGAATCCCATTTGTGGAATCCCATTTTTTGAAAAACATATGACCTTCGGAATCCCTTTTTTCTGAAAGGATTCGAAGAGTCGTTCGAGGAGTCACTCGAATGAGCAATTGCCCGTTAGATCATTTGCTCGATAGACTTCCGAGTCGTTCGAGCAGTATGTCGAGTCACTCAATCGAGCAATTACTCGATAGGTAATTTGCTTGATGAGCTTCGAGTCGTTCGAGCAATGACTTTTCAGTAATTGCTCGATAGTTTATAAGGGGAATCCGGGATAGGTATGTCTTGGGGTGGCCTAGAAGGTTGGGCCAAATAAGTATTAGTATCCTCAGATAAATATCCTATAAAAGGTATCCTCGAAAGGTATCCTCAAATAATACAATACCAGGCCATGGGTATCCTCAAATACTGAAATGAGTCGAAGAGTCATTCGAGGAGTCACTCGAATGAGCAATTACTCGATTGCTCATTTGCTCGATGTTCTTCGAGTTGTTCGAGCAATATGCCGAGTCACTCGATCGAGCAATTACTCTAAAGCTCATTTGCTCGATGGGCTTCGAGTCATTCAAGCAATGACTTTTCAGTAACTGCTCGATTGCTTATTGGCTTTGGGAATGATTTTGATATTTGATATACACAAGGGAGATAACTCTGCATAGAGATTACTGGAATCAAGCAATCTGATTGGTTAGTTAAAATTTATATAAATGATCTAGATAAATAAAACAACAAGAGTACTCAGTGTAGGGTCAGAACTAACAAGAATAGACCAGAAATTGCTAAATATAGTAACAATAAGCAAAGCTGTTCCAGCTTACAGGGTCTTCTACTCTACTGGAGTATAATCCAGAAAAAAAGGAACATGGTCAGATAGACGAAAACTATTGCATATACAGATAGAAGCAGAGAATTCTGAAAGAATTCGAAATAATACAACTTGTTGGGGGTTGTTTGTGGTAATTCTTCGAGGATTCTGGGAGTCTTCTAAGCCAGAAAATTACTCCTATTCAATCGAATACACCCCCTGTACCACCTTGGTATTATAGCACTACGTGCTACACCGATAAAATGGGGAATCCGTAGTAAATAAAGTCAATTTTGGTGATGTGGAGGGATTGTCGGGGTTATTTGGATAATTCTACGAATCGGGAAATTACTCCTGTTTAATCGAACATGCCCTCCGAACATACCCCTGTTTTGCTAGAAGCCTTTGGGTCACATAGCGATCAAGTGCTACCATAGAAACCAAGATGGCGGCCTCCAGTATACAAAATGGACGACGGAAACACGTATCACCCTAACAACACGCGCTGCGCATGCGCACTAACACCACGTATAACTATGGAGATGACGTCACAAGATGGCCGCTCACGCGGGTTACCATGACAACCAAACATGTCGCCACTGGGGTCACGTGACATGACATGAAACCACCTTTCATTCTCAAATTGTATCTCAATTGAGCGGGACTCAATCTCACCGTCAACCCTCTTCCATCGTGAATCGCTTTCTCTATCCTTTTGATTTGACTTTTGGTCCAGGCGATCGAATCCTGACCACCTCTCGTCAGATCTTTGTGAGTGAATTTTAATCTCACCACCTCGCCTTGAGTTGTTAATGCTCTCTTAAGTTTCTTCCTCTGTCCTGCGGATATGTTCACGTTTTTAATCACGTATTCTGTCATAATTCTGTTTTTTAAATTATTTACTTCAGTTGTTTCTTGTTTAATAATTATATTAAAATAATTTTGTAAAATTAATATTGCGTTTATTTTTATTTTTGTTATCTATATATATACACAATATTTTTTTTTTTTTTGCTTTTATATTTCTCTTATGTTTTTTTTAATAAACGAATCGTAAACTAAGCTAGAGAAACAGAATTTACTGTGACCAGTAAATTCAAGACTGAGTGAAAATGGTGAAAGCATCAGAATTAAAGTGCATAGATACAAAATTTATGAAAAACTTATTTTCGGGAGTAAATTACCTTTAAAGGAATATGTTTTCGTAAACAGCATTTAAAGATTTTCATACAGGTTTCAAATAAAAGTTTTCAAGAAACCGGAAAGAACGTCGATGCACAGCATCCAACGTGTTCGATAAAGGAATCAGAAATGGACATTTTTTACTCTGCCAACATTTTTGAGTAAAGAAATACATGTATGAACTTCAATAGTGCATTTGGCGGGCAGAAAATGCGATTTCCAGAAATTCTGAAAAATGATCTTATTGAATCCCAGGTGATTTCGGTGATCTTGACCCATCTTTTGAACCTCCGTTGAGTTTCGATCATGAGTTTGACCCACATTAGAAATATGGGCCCACCCACTTTTTGAGTGTCGAAATACGTGTATAAATTTCGGCAATACATTAGGGGGGCATAAAAATGCATTAGAGGGGGGGGGGGGGGCGGGCATGAAGTGTGATTTCAAGCAATTCTGACCCCTGGGTGAGCTCAGTGACATTGACCCATATTTTGAACCTCCAGGTCCATGGGTCATACCATGCTTGAGATAGGAGCGTGACCCACTTCGAAATTTTTTGGCGACATCAACTTTTTGAGTATAAAAATATACGTATGAACTTCAGCAATGCATTGGGTGTGGGCGGGGGCGGGTGAGGGGGGGGGGGTTGGGTAAAACTGCGATTTACAACAATTCTCAAAAAGCACTCATTGGCCCTTAGATGATCTGAATGTCCTGACCCATATTTTGAATCTCCATCGAGTTTCAGCTCATTTGGTATTGGTCCATAAGACATACAATGCTTGAGATATAGGTGTGAGTAGAGTATAATTGCCGATTCGAGCTCCCTAAACAATGCATTTCGAGCTCACTAAAAAATTAAGCTTGAAAGCAATGGGAATTAGCTTGAAAAAATTTCGAGCTCATTTAAAAAAAAAAATCATCAATTTTCGCCTGAGCTCCTATTTGAGGAGAGATAGACTAATGTTAAACAAATGGGAATTTCTTTAGAAAATAATGATAAAAAAAAAATTAAACTCGAAATGAGCTCGATCAGACGTTTTCTGGGAGACCATTTTTCCACAGAAATTTCCCATTGAAAATTGTAAAAGTGCGAGGATCGCCTCCCTCAAATATTGCAAAAATGATTTTTTTTCCCATTATCGCCTTTTTGCACAGTGCTATAATCCAATGAGAATTTTTGGAGAATTGTTGTTCCTCCTTTCATTTTACTCCCTTTGAGCTTATGACATCCTTTAGATTTCCAATGTTAGTCATTTTGCTCAGTCTTAATCCAATGAGGAAATATTGAAGAATAGTAAGAGACGGTAAGTGAGCTCAAAAAGACAATCACGGTGATCTTTTTTTCCAAACAAATTTCCCATTGGAAATTATAAAGTGCTGCGACCTCGGCACCGGTCAGATTTCTAATTTTCCAGTTACCACTGTTTTGGTCCGTGTTATACCTATGCGGAAATTTTGAAAAAATGTAAGAAACGGAGGGTTTTGTCTTTTCCTTCGTGACTTCGAGAAATCTCTAAGACATCGTGAGACTGAGGGGAATTATAACGTCGCCATCACCACAAAAAATATATGCAGTTTTCGAGGTAGTGAAATGGAGAGAAAAAAGAAAAATCATCTGTACTTATATATTTAAACAGAAAAAAGAAAAAAAAGAATAAGTAAACTAGACTTTATGATTCTGGAGAATCATGATTTTTCCAGATGAGATTCCATGATTTTTCATGACCCCAGAGTGTTTGATGAATTGCTTTTAACTGTCTCACTGAAGTTCCTTCATTGATGTTATGAGAAAGGTGCGTATAGTGGTCTCAAATGACTCAGTTTGATAAAAAAAATATTTAGTTAAAAACCATCATTAATGGTGGAGAGGGTTAATACTAATATCGTCGTCGACAAGTTAATGACCGACAAAATGAGTTATGTTTGTTTGACACATACCCACTAAGTGGTGTGTCTATTTGAAAATGGACCATTTTATCTCAAATGTATCCAAAATATTGATGTATGGCAGGTTGTAGAGGGTTAACAAGAGCAAACAGGAATATTTTTCCATGCACCTTCTAATGTCACACCAAGAACTGAGAATGTCTATTTTTCTTTAAAATTTACAAGATATTTTCAGAAAAATTCAGGGAGAACATGAATTTGAAGCTTTTGATGGGTATGATTGTTTATCCATCTCCAAACGGGTTAAGTGTTGCTTTTTGAATACCCTTCTTACTTTAAAAATAATTCTCAGTGAATTCTACTTCCACTTATGTTGATCTCTCGTCTTAACTTTGGGTAGTATGGGCACGCAAACACAGCCCATTTTATCAACATTTTGATGTTTGAGAATCTCCATAGGGTTAACAAATGCTTACTGGAATATTTTGTACATGCAAGTTGTAATGACACACTAAGATCTGAGAATGGCCTTTTTATCTTGAAAATCTACGAGATGTTTTTAGAGAAATCCTCCGACTACATGAATTTTTAACCTTTTGAGGGGTATCTTTCTGTAACCAGCCCTAAACGGGTTAATGCTTGGTTTTGTGAATACCTTCATTACTTACAAAAATTATCCTCCTCGAATTCCACTTCCAATGAAGGAGGTTATGTTCATCTCGCAGGCACACATTGGGTGTTATGGGTGCCCAAGAAAATTCCATTTTCTCAAAATTTCTATGCTTGGCAGTCTCTGGAGGGTTAATAAATTCTTACCGGAATATTTTGTCCATGCAACTTGTAAGGTCACTCCAAGACCTGCGAATGGTCAATTGTTCTTGAAAAGTCTTTGGGATAAATCCACAGAAACTGGAATTTTAAGCTTTAAAGGGGTATATCTCCTCTTCCAGTCAAAAATGGGTTAAGACCTCGATGTGTGGGAAAAAAAAAAATAATAATAATAATCCGTAGAACAACAATAGACCTTTCCAGAGGGAAAAGCCTAAAAAAAAAATAATAATCCGTAGAAAAACAATAGTCTTTTCCAGAGGGAAAAGCCTAATAAAATAAATTAAAAAACCTTAAAATATCGAGCATGTTATTTTTAATGATCAAATACCAAAAGGTGAAAACTGAGAATATGAAAAGAGATATTCAGAGTGAGCAATTTCTCTGCGATATCTTCTACAAGGTGTGCCCATATCGCAGATTTAAATATTCCTGGAGCGATGGGTGAAAGTTGTCCGAGTTGCATATCGGAGGGCTGGATCAAAAAGCACACCTGCTACACAATGGAACACAAAAACCACCATGTTTTGCAGCGGTGTTGAAAAAGCTCGACGGGGACTAGGTGATAGATTGTGGAAGAAAATGATCAAGTGTCGAGGACAACAAAGGCCTTTGGACTTCGAAATTGAGGAATTTCGGAAAATGTCGAGAGGTCTCATGAACAACAATCAAGGAAGTATTTTGCATCCATTACTGGATAGAGAATATCCTACTTAGATCTTGTGAAGGAAAAAAAATGAAAATAATTATTTAATAGGAAAAACAAAACACATTATGTTATATCAGTAGGCTAAGTATCAAAACGAAGGTAGCAATCAAAGATTCAGAGAAGTATTGAATCTAGAAATTCACATCAACAAGTACGACCCATTGCAAATGTCTTCATCTAATATATAAATGCCAATGTCTGTATCAATATCTCTCTTTCTCTCTCTCTATCTTTGTTCCGGGTGAACTCCTCCGTTTCTCGGCCGATCAATCTCAAATTTTCTACACAAGGGTAATTCGTCCCTGCGAGTAACATGGGAAGGGTGCCGTGCCCGTGCTGGGTGACCTTGACCTTGAAATTGATGACCTTGACCTTTTATTTCGAAAAAGGCTGTGCTGATCGGGCTAAAATTTCATATGTGCGGGTATACTGACCAACCGATCATTTTGACTTTATCGGGGTGCCCGTGCGGGGTGACCTTGACCTTGAAATTGGTGACCTTGACCTTTTATTTTGAAAACGGCTGGGCCGATCGGTCTAAAATTTCATATGTGCGGGTATATTGACCCATCGATCATTTTGACTTTATCGGGGTGCCCGCACGGGGTGACCTTGACCTTGAAATTGGTGACCTTGACCTTTTATTTCGAAAACAGCTGGGCCCATCGGTCTAAAATTTTCTATGTGCAGGTATATTGACCCATCGATCATATGAACTTTATCGGGGTGCCCACGCGGGGTGACCTTAACCTTCAAATTGGTGACCTTGACCTTTTATTTCGAAAACGGCTGATATAACCATCTTCTCCCGTGAAACGCCGGGTATCACCCGATAGACTAATATATAAATGCGAATGTCTGTATCTATATCTCTCTCTATCTCTCTATCTATCTTTGTACCGGGTGAACTCCTCCATTTCTCGACCGATCGATCTCAAATTTTGTACACGGGTGTAATTCGTCCCTGCGAGTAACATGGGGTGGGTGCCGTGCCCGCGCGGGGTGACCTTGACCTTGAAATTGATGACCTTGACCTTTTATTTTGGAAACGGCTGGGCTGATCGGGCTAAAATTTCATATGTGCGGGTATACTGACCCATCGATCATTTTGACTTTATCGGGGTGCCCAGGCGGGGTGACCTTGACCTTGAAATTGGTGACCTTGACCTTTTATTTCAAAAACGGCTGGGCCGATCGGGCTAAAATTTCATATGTGCGGGTTTATTGACCCATCGATCATTTTGACTGTATCAGAGTGTCCGTGAGGGTTACGTTGACCTTGAAATTGGTGACCTTGACCTTTTATTTTGAAAACGACTGGGCCGATCGGGCTAAAATTTCATATGTGCGGGTATACTGACCCATCGATCATTTTGACTTTACCTTCTATTTCGAAAACGGCTGAGCAGATCATATCTGAGTGTATATTGATATAACCATCTTCTCCCGTGCAAGGCCGGGTAACACCCGCTAGTAAGTTCATATATGCAATTGCCTTATTTTATGAGATTGAAAGAAGCTGTGATCAACGTGGAAAATAAAGAGGACAGTCAATGCATCAAATGGTCCACCGTGTTTGCCTTATACCCCCACAGAAAAGAACACAAACAGAGTATCAAAGTATGTGGAGACTTCTATGAAATTTAGATTGGCCAGGAATCAATTTTCCGATGCGGCTACATAACATCGATCATTTCAAAAATCAAAATCCTGCAATGGCCATCAATGTCTTAGGATACGACAATTGAAAAAAAACATTTCCTCTGAGGATAAGTTCTAAAAAAATTGCACTAAAAACGTCAATTTATTTTTAATATTGGAAGATGACAATCAACATTACTGTTGGATCAAGAGCATGAGCTGATTACTGTCAGCACAGACTAGCAGGCATTTGAGAGGGAGATTTTTCTGTTTCAACTGTATGAATTCTTTCACACAGCAAAGAATTGCTGGAACATTATGAGGAATACTGCAACTCAAATCAATACATTGTGGTCGACATGCCCAAACCTCATACTCACATCAAACTCATACATCACAACAGAAGACTAAGAGTGCCTTTTGTCGTGTATGCTGATTTCATATGTTTCACGGTGATGGTGAGTCCATGTCAGCCAGACAATCGTCAGAGTTACACCAAAAAATATCAGAAGCACAATACCGTTTTGATATTGTTTCTATATAAAATATTCACCAACCTGAAACAGTCAAACGATGACGACGTGGCTCAAAAGTTTATGGAAGATTTGGAATCTCAAACCAAAATGTTATATGAGTAATTCAAAACTCACGTGAAGATGGTCGTCACAGATGAGCAAGTGAGAGACTATGAGAGAGCCACTGAATGTCACATCTGAAGTACCATTCACCGAACTTCGGCACCCGAATACAAGAAAGTGAGAGATCACGACCACTACATGGGTAAATTTCGAGGTGCTGTGCACAGCAATTCCATTCTAAAATATCCAAATGCTAAGTCCTTTCAGTGATATTTCACAATGTATCGGGTAACGACAGTCATCTGTTCGTGAAGAATCTTGGTAGTCTCAGCGAAGGCGATATACTGATGGAAAAAAGAAATGTAAGTTCAGTTTTGGTAATACAATATCCGTAGATCAAATGTAGTACAATGTGAGAGAGAGCTACCTCAGTGTACAGTCTGAAGAGTCATTGGTTAAAATTCAGTCAACCATGACCACATGCGATGCTGAATGCTTTCAACAGATTTTTCGTCAAAGCATGCATCCGGGGCACTCCCTCGAGCTATGGGCTTGAAAATCATACCAAATCGAAGTTTTGAAATGTACACATCGATTGCATATTCCATTTCAACTTGATTGAAAAGCAAAATGCTGTTAATGTCCGAATTTGATGGGATAGGGCTATTGCTCTAATTATGCAGGGCCAATCGCAACGTCTCATCACCCAGCAGTTTGATATCCATGAGTCAATGATAGCTCATTTAGTTGGCGTCTCAGGGCCACAGGAACATTAGCTTACCATCCCAGGAGTGGATGTCCGAGCGTTACATCGTAATGTCAAGATAGAGGCATACACCTCTCACAGCCCTGTAAGCGATATCACATGGCGATGCAGATGGCAAGCCACACTGTAGGCACTCATAGTCGCCAAGGATGTCCAAGAACACTTAGGAATTAGTTGCGGGAGTTCAATTTAAGGCCACTTGCGATAACCGGTTCTCGTTGCTCAGCGAAGTTAAGCAACATTGAGTCCGGTTAGTCCATGGATGGGTGACCATCTGAGAGATCGAATCGGACACCCGCGTTGTGTCCTCGTGCAAGGCACTTAATCCCGATTGTCCACATGGGGGCATGATGACGCCGTGCACTAAGGCGTACTGCACGCCGATGGTGCGCATGTCTTCAACCAATCTAACCCTGCCTGTGCTGCCGTGCGGAGTTACGATGTTGGGGAGCTGGCAGCTGATCATCGTTGCTCGGTGGTTCTCTCCGCGTACTTCGGCTTCCTCCACCCGTAAAACTATCATGGTCATGATTAGCTCTTGCGGAGAAATATGTGACCTTAAACACCAATAAATAAATATAAATAAATTTAAGGCCACAACATCCCTACGTTGGGCTGCAACTTACACTCAGGTGACGTCAATGTTGATTGTAATGGCTGCAGGCACATGCACCAAATCAGTTTCACTTGGCCAACTGGAGACGTGTGTTATTCCCTGACGAGCTGCATGACAACGTTGCTATCTATATTGAGGGGAGCGATATTCTGATTTGTGCATTAAGGAAAATGACAGACTCGGGGGAAGATCTGTTATGTTTTTTTTTTGGGGGGGGGGGGATTTCTCATGGTATGAAATCACCTCTCGTGGTCATCCAGGGCAATCTTACAGCTGTAAGATATCGGGATCAGGTCCTCATGCCCCTCGTCCTTCCACTTATCCATACACGTAACATTACGATGCAGCAAGATAATGTGAGGCCGCACGTTGCTAAAGTTTGGCATGACATCCTCAACCAAAACAATGTCCCAGTTCTCGATTGGCCACCCTACAGTCCAGATTTGTCCCTGATCGAGCATTTGTGGGATGAGCTGGACAGGAGGGTCAGGCAGTGCGTCAGCACTCCAAACAACGCTGCTCAGCTCACGCAGACCCATCTTCAGGAATGGAATTACATCACGATGTCCCGACATTGGCCCGCAACTTACACCCAGGCGACGTCAATGTCGATCGAAATGGCTGCGTGCTCATGCACCAAATCGGTTTCACTTGGCCCACTTCCACTTATCCATGCACGTAACCTTAAGTTGCAGCAGGATAATGCGATGCCACACGTTGCTAGGGTTTGTCGTGACTTCCCCAACCAAAATAATGTCCCAGTTCTCGATTGGCCACCCCACAGTCCAGATTTTCCCCTATCGAGCAGTTGTGGGACGAGCTGACAGGAGGGTCAAGAAGCGGCGCATCGGCGTCCCCAACGATGTCGCTCAGCTCACACAGGCCCTTCAGGAGTGGAATAACATCCCACAAAGGACGGTAAACAACTTGCTGGGGTTAATGGTAAGGAGAGGTAGAGCAAGGACTGAAGCTCAGATTGGGCACACCCGCTATTGATTTTGAACAGAAAATGGCATAGGGTACCCACGTTTGAACGTTAGCCATGCCAACGCCGTCTGTGTTAAGACAACAAAACTCATCAAAATTTAATCAGTAATGAAGAATAAAATCAAAAGCGAAACAATGAAATAATCATCCATAACACATTTGATATATTAACCACAGAAAAATGCGAAGCGCGAAAAACAATATATTTCTTTTATGAAACGGATCGTCGGTGACAAGAAGTAAAAATAGATGGAGAGATGTCAGCAATCGATATCAAGAGAGAAATACGTTTCATGGATAGTTTTAAATTCACGTCGATCAGTCTTGAAAAACTAGTTGGCAATTTAGGGATGGGGAAATTCATGATCACGACTGAACACTTTCAAGATGAGCATCAATTGGAGAGCATATTGAGGAAAGGAGTCTATCCCTATGATTACATGGACAGTTTGCATAGATTTGATGAGTCGTTGCTGTCTTCAAAAGATGATTTTTATTCGAAATTATTTGATACAGACATTTTCGATGTCGACTCTGAGCACACTCAAAAAGTGTGGAAAATATTCAACATAAAGTCTATGAGAGATTATCATGATCTGTATCTGAAGACCGATATCCTTCTCTTGGAAGATGTGTTCAAACATTTTTGAGACATCTGTTGGAGACATTACGATCTAGATCCGGCTTTGCATTACATGGCTCTCGGTTTGGCTTGGGACACTGCTGAAGATGACTGAAATTCACTTGGAATTATTATCCAATGTGGACATGTTATTCATGTTCTAAAGGGGTGTGAGAGGCGGAGTGTCATCGATATCTTACAGACACGCAAAAGCAAGCAATTGCTACATTGAAGGATTTGATGCAAAAGAACCGAGTAAATACATACCATATCTAGATGCTAATGATTTATACAGTTGGACCATGAGTCATCCATTATCGACGAGAAATTTTAAATGGGTCGAGAAACACGAGGGGATGGAAAAATGGAGAGACTATCCCTGTCTTCTGGAGGTGGATCTAGAATATCCCAAAATGTTACACTATCAACACAACGATTATCCACTAGCACCCGAACAATTGTTTGTGAACAAAGTTGACAAACTTGTTCCAAATTTAAATGACAAACATAAGACCAGTCTACTGTGAAAATCTCAAACTCTACCTAGATTACGGCATGAAATTGGTCGACATATATCGCATCATCCAATTCGACGAGGAGCCTTGGATGAAGTATATAGATCTCATGAATTCGAGAACTGAAGCCATGGCCGAATTCGAGAAAGGTTTTTTTAAACTTATGAACAATTCCGTGTATGGAAAATGGATGGAAAACATCAGGAAGAGGACTGACATTCATTTTGTCACATCGGAGAGCGAAGCTAGAAAAAGAACTACAAACATCGAACCGTCTTCTGGCTGTGCACATGAAACAGAGTTGTCTGACATTCGACAAACCATCTTATTTGGGAACGTGCATCTTGGACATCAGCAAAAAATTGATGTATCAATTTCATTATGAATACATCAAGAGGCAATACAATTCGAAAGTCAAACTATTGTTCGCCAACACGGATGCACTTACCACTTAGATGGGAAGGTGATCAAGAAATGTAAAGGTGTAAAAAGAAACGTCACGAATAACATCACATTTGATGAGTATAAAGAGTGTCTGTTCAAAAGTAGAAGAGTGTGCACATCGATGAACATGATTCAAAGCGACAAGCAACATCTCTACATGGAGATAATCAATAAAATTGCTTTATCAGCCAACAATGACAAGAGAATCGTGCAATCGGATGGAATAAACATTTTAGCTCACAGTCATTATTCCACGAAGTCGCTGATTCCTCAAAATCAACAAGGATCAGACAAGTACACGACATTGCAAATTGATAAGGACAAAGAAAATCTAAAAGATAATTAATAGCAAAGAAAAAAATGTAAACACATATTTTTTTTTTTAAATTAAAAAAATATGGAAAAAAATATACAGTTCGTTTTGACGAAATACAATCTTTCCAATGTTTATTTGGGATTTTATATACAGAGAAGTGTGAAAAAGAACTTGGCAACAAATTATTTGGATCGCATGAAATTTAAGAGACAATGTGAAGAGATGAAAAAAATGTTGAAGGAAATAATGAAAGGAAAAATGCTTAAATTTCGATTGAAAAATGTCGAAGAGATGGAACAATGATGAAATCAAAAATAATTTTTCTTTGGAGAAAATAAAATTCACACAACACATAAAAACGAAAGTGTCAATGACACTGCAGCTCTCAAATAAGGGACTGAACTAAATAGAAAGATCCAGTAATGCCAAGTGACTCAATCAAGTTTCTACAGAAAAGACATCACACCAAAGCTACATATGAAATCTGAAAAAATCGCGTGAGGGATGGGTGCTGTTGGGTGTTCTAATGGAATTGTTGACAATTTATTTGTCAAATCCAAGATGGCTGGTGACAGCCATCTTTTTCAACAGAATGCAGAAAAAACTCCAATCTAGACATCATACCAAAGTTACATATACAATCTGAAAAAGATCGGATGAGAGGTGCAGCCTGTATGGTCTGCTAATGGAATTGTTGGCAATTCATATGCCAAATCCAAGCCGGCTACTGCCAGCCATGTTTTTCAACAAAATTTAGAAAAAATTGAAAGCTCCCATCTAGACATCACACCAAAGCAGCAAAGCTACCCATGAAGTTTCGAAAAGATGGGGTTAGGGATATGGCCTGTAGGGTGTGCTAATGGGATTATTGACAATTTATATGCCAAACGAACGAAATTCAGAAAAACTTGATAGCTCTCATCTAGACATCACACAAAAACTACATACGAAATATGAAGAAGATTGGGGGAGAGATGCGGCTAGCAGGTGTGTTTAAGGAATTGTTGACAATTTAATGCCAAATCCAATATGGCTGCTGGCGGCCATATTTTTTAACGCTATTATGAAAAATTTGATAGCTCACATCTAGACATCATAGCAAAGATTCATATGAAATTCAAAAAAAATCAGGTGAGATATGCAGTATGAAGGGTGTGCTACTGGAATTGTTGACAATTTATATCCAAATCCATGATGGCTGCTGGCGGCCAAGTTTTGCAACAAAATTCAGAAATATTTGACAGATGCCATCTAGACATCACACCAAAGCTACATATGAAATTTGAAAAAAGATTAGGTGAGAGATGCAGCCTGTAGGGTGTGCCAATGGAAATGTAGACAATTTATATGCCAAAACTAAAGATGGCAGCTGGCGGCCATGTTTTTCAACGACATTTGGAAAAAAATTGATAGCTCCCATCTAGACATTGCTCCAAAGCCACATATCAAATTTTGGACTGATCAGATGAGAACCGCGACTTGTAGGGTGTGTAAAGGAATTGTTGGACAATTTATATCCGAATCCAAGATGGCTGCTGGCAGGCATATTTTTCAAAAAAATTTAGAAAAATTCAATACCTCCCATCTAGATATCACGCCAAAGCTAGATATGAAATTTTTAAAATTGGAATTGTTGACAATTTATATGCCAAATCAAAGATGGCCGATGGTGACCATATTTTTTTAATGAAATTCGGAATAATTTGATAGCTCCCATCTAGACATTGCCCAAAGCTACATACCTAACGAACCTCTGTCTAACATCGATCTGCTGGATGCAGCAAAAGCATTGAAGATCAAACATTTCCACAGCATCTTTTCGAGAGATGCTCTGCCTAGAAAACCGTGAGATGGTGATGAATGGGGAATCTTGAATCTAGAAGATTTCTTGCGTGACAGTACTCACAGGGTGGCATGGTTCAAAAACGCGAGAAGAAATTATTATTTCGACAGTTGCGGGATCTCACCACACGAAGAATTGATGTATTATTTAAAATCGTTGACCTATTACAATGCGGAACATGTACGACCTTGCGATCAAGTGTTTTGTGGGCACTTGTGTCTCTACGTTCTCAAGGGATGGTCTTTGAAACATCATTTTCAAGACATCCTCAATGACCTACATTGTGAGAATATAACTTAAAGTAAATAAAAAAATAAAATAAATAATAAAAAAAATAAATTAGATAGAAAAACCTAGTGGCTCTAGAGAGCCTGTAATCGCTCACCTGGAACTACATATAAAAATGTGATTTCCCATCTAGGCTTTCCATGGTAACTATGAGCTGCAATTGTGGCCATGTTAGCAACATTGCACTGACATTACATAAGGATCATTGGTAGAAGGTGTCTCAGTCCTCAATCATGTGAAGTTTCAAAACATTTGACTCTGTAGTTTCAGAGGAGAAATACCCATCAATCAGGATCAGAGAAAATCTCTGGTGGCCATATTTTCCAACCAACGGAAACAAAAAGAGGACTGTTTGTAGAGGGGCTCCTATAGACCATTCCTTCGAAGATTTGTTCAAGTCGGCTCAGTAGTTCCAGAGAAGAAGATGAAAATATGATTTCCCATAGGGTTTCTATATTAACTATAAGCTGCAATTGCGGCCATGTTTGCAACACGAACAACATTAAATGAGGTCCGTTTGTAGAGGGTGTCTCAGTCATCAACCATGCGAAGTTTCAAAACATTTGGCCCTGTGGTTTCAGAGGAGAAGATTGTTCAATATTCACCAATCAGAATCAGAAAATGCTTCTGGCAGTTACGTTTTTCGATGCACGGTAACAAAATGAGTAGCGTTTGTAGAGGATAGAGGACCTGCCATAGAATATCCTTGCCAGGTTTGGTTCGCAACAGCTCAGTAGTTCCAGAGAAGAAGATGAAAATGTGATTTCCCATAGGGTTTCTATAGTAAATATAAGCCTCAATTTCAGCCATGTCTGCAACCCGATCAACATAAAATGCGGATCGGGGATAAAGGGTGTCTCAGTCATCAACCATGCAAAGTTTCAAAACATTTGGCCCTGTGGTTTCAGAGGAGAAGATTTTCAAAATCCACCAATCAGAATCAAATGAAAGTGTAAATAACACTGTAGCTCAACTTGTCAAGACATGTACATGTATAGTATGTGACACAGCAATGACAAACATCTAGGTAAAGACCTGATAACAAAGGTACATATAAAGTATTGTAACAGTCTGTACATAAATACTGACCGTAGCCAGTAACAAATGTATAGGTAAAGTATTGTAAAGGTGGGTGTCAGTCAGATGCTAAACTAGAAAAGAAATCTTTGAGTCCCAGAGTGGGTCTGACTGAACCCCCAAATATTTGTTCTCATAGCACAGTGATAACAAAGGTACCCCAAAACACACTCATTCTTGTCCCAAGGTGAAAACAAAGGTACCAAGAAGTTTCGTGAAGATCAGTTCATAAATACGAGCTGTATAAAAGTTGTGACAAAAAACTGACTGGACCTAATTTCGGTACAAAATGGCCACTGGCAGCCATCTTGAATTTTGGACCGCACTCAGAAACACTCGTTCTCGTCCCAAGGTGATAGCAAAGGTACCCAAGAAGTTTCGTGAAGATCGGTTGATAAATACAGCCTCTAGCCCGAGCCATATTGACATGTGCACTTACAGTGTATAAGTAGCAGTAAATAAATCAAAAGTCATCTAATTTGCATAATTTCTGCACGAGAAAAAAACCCATACTGTATGTGATGTATTCCATTTTACTAAACATTCATACAAAAATTTATTCAAACCAGAACTTTCATACAGAAGTTCTTAACAAAAGACTGATTGCACTAATTGTGGTACAAAATGGCTGCTGGTGGCCATCTTGAATTTCGGACCACACCTCAAAACAACCGTTCTCATCCCACGGTGATAACAAAGGTACCCAAGAAGTTTCGTAAAGATCGGTTCATAAATAAGGCCTCTAGCCTGAGCCGTATAGAAGTTATGTAAAAATGAAAGTGTCAATGACACTGTAGCTCAACTTGTCAAGACAAAGACATGTACATGTATAGTATGTGACACAGCAATGACAAACATCTAGGTAATGACCTGATAACAAAGGTACATATAAAGTATTGTAACGGTCTGTACATAAATACTGACCGTTGCCTATAACAAATGTATAGGTAAAGTATTGTAAAGGTGGGTGACAGTCAGATGCTAAACTAGAAAAAAATCTTTGAGTCCCAGAGTGGGTCTGACTGAACCCCAAAATATTTGTTCTCATAGCACAGTGATAAGAAAGGCACCCCAAAACACACTCGTTCCTGCCCCAAGGTGAAAATAAAAGTACCCAAGAAGTTTTGTGAAGATCAGTTCATAAATACGAGCTGTATAGAACTTGTGACAAAAAACTGATTGGACCTAATATCGATACAAAATGGCCACTGGCAGCCATCTTGAATTTTGGACCATACCCAGAAACACTCATTCTTATCCCAAGGTGATAACAAAGGTACCCAAGAAGTTTTGTGAACATCGGTTCATAAATACAGCCTCTACCCTGAGCCGTATTGACATGTGTGCTTACATTGTGTAAGTAGCACTGAATAAATCAAAGTTCATCTAATTTGCATAATTTCTGCACGAAAAAAAAACCCCTTACAATATGTTATGTATTCCATGTTACTAAACATTCATACAAAAATTTATTCAAATCAGAACTTTCATACAGAAGTTCTCTACAAAAGACTGATTGCACTAATTTTGGTACAAAATGGCTGCTGGTGGCCATCTTGAATTTCGGACCACACCCAAAAACACTCGCTCTCATCCCAAGGTGATAACAAAGGTACCCAAGAAGTTTCGTAAAGATTGGTTCATAAATATGGCCCCTAGTCTGAGCTGTATAGAAGTTGTGTACAAAAAACTGATTACACCTAATTTCGGTACAAAATGGCCACTGGCAGCCATCTTGAATTTTAGACCGCAACCAGAAACACTCGTTCTCATCCCAAGGTGATAAAAAAGGTACCCAAGACATTTCGTGAAGATCAGTTCATAAATACAGACTCTAGTCTGAGCCGTATTGACATGTGTACTTACTGTGTGTAAGTCGCACTGAAAAAATCAAAGTTCATCTAATTTGCATAATTTCTGCACGAGAAAAAAACCCGTATTATATGTGATGTATCCCATGGTACTAAACATTCACACAAAAAATTATTCAAATCAGCGCTTTCATATGGAAGTTCTGTGCAAAAATCTGATTGCACCAAATTTTGTACAAAATGGCTGCCATCGGCCATCTTGAATTTTGGACCAGACCCCAAAACACTCGTTCTCGTCCCACGGTGATACCAAAGGTACTCAAGAAGTTTCGTAAAGATCGGTTCATAAATACGGCCTCTAGCCCAAGCCGTATTGGCATTTGCACTTACAGTGCTGAAAGTAACCCCAAAAAACATCAAAACTAGTCTAATTTGCACAATTTACGCACGAGAAAAAAACCCGTATTATATGTCATGTATCCCATGGTACTAAACATTCATGCAAACAATTATTCAAATCAGAGCTTTCATATGGAAGTTCTGTACAAAAAACAGATTTCTGCATCGTCGGTACAAAATGGCGGCTGGCAGCCATCTTGAATTTCGGAGCGCACCCAAAAACACTCGTTCTCGTCCCACAGTCATAACAAAGGTACCCAAGAAGTTTCGTAAAGATCGGTTCATAAATACGGCCTCTAGCCCAAGCCATAGCAGCTTGGCACTTACAGCTCTGAAAGTAACACTAAATAAATCAAAGTCAGTCTAATTTGCATAAGTTACGCACGAGAAAAAACCCGTATTATATGTGATGTATCCCATGGTACTAAACATTTATACAAAACTTTATTCAAATCAGAACTTTCATACAGAAGTTCTGTACAAAAAACTGATTTTTGCATCATCGGTACAAAATGGCCGCTGGCAGCCATCTTGAATTTCGGACCACACCTAAAAACACTCGTTCCCGTCCCAGGGTCATAACAAAGGTACACAAGAAGTTTCGTAAAGATCGGTTCATAAATACGACCTCTAGCCCGAGCCATAGCCAATTGTTGACGTACGGACAGACGGACAGACGGACGGACAGACGGACGACGGACGACGGGCCATGACAATAGCTCAAATTTGACTTCGTCAAAGTTGAGCTAAAAACTGATTAGACCTAATTTCGGTACAAAATGGCCACTGGCAGCCATCTTGAATTTTGGACCGCACTCAGAAACACTTGTTCTCGTCCCATGGTGATAACAGAGGTACCCAAGAAGTTTCGTGAAGATCGGTTGATAAATACAGCCTCTAGCCCGAGCCGTATTGACATGTGTACTTACTGTGTATAAGTAGCACTGAAAAAATCAAAGTTCATCTAATTTGCATAATTTCTGCACGAGAAAAAACCCATATTATATGTGATGTATCCAATGGTACTAAACATTCACACAAAAAAATTTTCAAATCAGCGCTTTCAGATGGAAGTTCTGTGCAAAAATCTGATTGCACTTACTTTTGTACAAAATGGCTGCCAACGGCCATCTTGAATTTCGGACCGCACCCAAAAACACTCGTTCTCGTCCCATGGTGATACCAAAGGTACCCAAGAAGTTTCGTAACGATCGGTTTATAAATACGGCCTCTAGCCCAAGCCGTATTGGCATTTGCACTTACAGAGCTGAAAGTAACACTAAATACATCAAAGTTAGTCTAATTTGCATAATTTACGTACAAGAAGAAAACGGTATTATATGTGATGTATCCCATGGTACTAAACATTCATGCAAAAAATTATTCAAATCAGCGCTTTCATATGGAAGTTCTGCACAAAAATCTGATTTCACCTAAGTCTGTACAAAATGGCCGCCAGCGGCCAACTTGAATTTCGGATTGGACCCCAAAACACTCGTTCTTGTCCCACGGCCATAACAAAGGTACCCAAGAAGTTTCGTAAAGATCGGTTCATAAATACGGCACCTAGCCCGAGCCGTATTGAATTGTTGACGGACAGACGGACGACTGGCCATGGCATAAGCTCAAATTTGTCTTCGCCAAAGTTGAGCTAAAAATGCTTCTGTCAGCCATGTTTTTCGATGCATGGTAAAAAAATGAGGAGCATTTGTAGAAGACCTACCATAGACTATCCCTGCCAGGTTTGGTTCACGTCAGTTCAGTAGTTCCAGAGGTGAAGATGAAAATGTGATTTCCCATAGGGTTTCTGTAGTTACTATAAGCCACAATTGCGGCCAAGTTTACAACCCGATCGACATTAAATGAGGGTCGTTGGTAGAGGGGGTCCCAGTCATCATTTATGTGAAGTATCAAAACATTTGGCCTGGTAGTTTTAGAGGAGAATATTTTTGAAAATCCACCTATTAGAATCAAAGAATGCCTCTAGCGGCCACGTTTTTCAACCCACGGGAACAAAGTGAGGATCATTTGTAGAGGACCTCCCATAGATCATTTTGCCAAGTTTGGGTCACGCCGGATCAGTAGTTCCACATAAGATGAAAATATGATTTCCCATAGGGTTTCTATAGTAATTATAAGCCACAATTTAAGCCATGTTTGCAACCCGATCAACATTAAATGAGGATCGTTGGTAGAGGGAGCCCAGTCATCAACCATGAAAAGTTTCAAAACATTTGGTCCTGCGGTTTCAGAGGAGAAGATTTTTCAAAATCCACCAATCAGAATCAAAGAATGCCTCTGGTGGCCATGTTGTCAAACCCATGGGAACAAAATGAGAATCATTTGTAGAGGACCTAACGTAAACTATCCCTGATAGGTTTAGTTTAACGTCGGCTCAGTAGTTACACAGAAGAAGATGAAAAGTGATTTCCCACAGGGTTTCTACTAGTAACTGTAAGCCGCAATTGCGGCCATTTTTATAAACCGATCAACAAAAAATGAGGATTGTGGGTAGAGGGGATCCCAGTCATCATTTAAATGACGTTTCAGAACATTTGGCCTGGCGGTTTCAGAGGAGAAGATTTTTGAAAATCCACCAACCAGAATCAAAGAATGCCCCTGGAAGCCATGTTTTTCATCCGACGGGAACAAAATGAGGATCGTTTGTAGAATACCTCCCATAGAACATTCCTGCCAAGTTTGGTTCACAACCGGCTCAGCGTTTACAGAGAAGAAGATGAAAATGTGAAAAGTTTACCGAAGACGGACGACGGTGGATGTCAATCGATGAGAAAAGCTCATATGGCCTTTTTAGGCCAGGTGAGCTAAAAAAATGACAGTCGATAAATTAAGAACTGATGGAATTGCAAAAAAAAAAGAAAGATCACCATCGATGGAGATGCCAGAATGTCTGTCACATACTGGAACGATTATTTCATGAGAAGATATGAATCTCAGAAAGGAACCATTGAACATGAATAATCATAAGCTTTATAACATTCACAAACCGGCAGATCTCAGTGATGCCATGACTAAAAGGTATGTCAATCAGAGTTGCAGATTTTCGAGAAGCATGTGAGAGATAACTAGAGGAAGTGATTGTACCTTCGGAACAATACACAGGATTTTCCTTAGTGCTTTTACTGACTGTTCTACTCAGCAAGTCCTAAGGGAGCTCCATACCAAATAAAAATTTGAACTTTTTTCGGTTTTGTGAAATGTTTTGTCAGAAAGATGTTAACCAACTACCATTTTGTGCCCTTGATTAATAGAGAAGTTTATTACAGTCATTCCTGTGAAAAGTTCAAGTCAATTGCCCCTTCCAGTCCAAAGATATCAACCCCTGCATATTTGAGTGTTTTTGGACGGTTTTGGCTGGAAAAACATTTTCTGCAATATGCGGATAGTTTTATTTATCAGAACTAATGAGTCTAGACATAATAAAGTAAAAAAAAACACAAGAAAATTTTTTTAAATTTTTGGTCACAGTGTCCCGAAGCCATGTTTGAGAGCTAGCAGAAGCCAAATGAAGGACAACTCCAATTCCAAAAGACGATTACTTTTCATGTACACTGTGAATTCAACATTTCAAACCTCAGAAGCTTTCAAATCATCCCCGTTATTGTGTTCTCTGACCCCAAAGTAGCCCGGTCGTAACAAAAATTTCGGACATTTGGTCGAAAATTTCAGTCCGAATCGGACCGAAAATTTTCAGTGTAGAAAAAAAAAGAATTTTTCGTCTCAAAATTGAACGAAACGCATCAAAAACGAAGAAAAGGTTTTCGATTTTTTGGCCGCCATTTTGGATTAATGAAAAATTGAAACGAAATTCTTTCAATTTTCCTTATAAAGCGGTATAACTGCCTTCAATTTGGATCCCTTTTAGAGGGCTCATTATATTTAAATTTCGATATTTCAATCCAAAATGGCCGATTTTCGAGATAACTTTCCGTTTTGTGAAAAATTTTGGCAGAAAACATAAAAAATGGAAAAAAATACCGATTATGTTTGTTTTAGACAAGAGTAATTCTGACAAGTCTGTCGAGAAATTAAGTCGATAGCACTTTTCCTTCATGAGATATTGGCCTATGAATGTTTGGGCATTTTTGCCCAACAAGAAACATTTTGCCCCAAATACTGACGGTTTTATTTATTAGGACTCATGGCCGTCATTGATGGTTTTTATTTATGAGAAATAATGAATCTAGACATAATAAAGTAAAAAAAACACAAGAAATTTTTTTTCAATTTTTGGTCACAGTGTCCTGAAGCCATGTTTGACTGCTAGCAGAAGCCAAAGGAAGAACAAGTCCAATTCCAAAAGACGATAACTGTTCATATGCACTGTGAATTCAACATTTCTAACCTTAGAAGCTTTCAACTCATCCCCGTTGTTGAGTACTGTGACGGTGAAGTAGCCCAGTCGTAACAAAAATTTCTGACTTATAGTCGAAAATTTCAGTCCAAACAGGACCGAAAATTTTTAGTGTAAGACAAAATAAAATTTTTTCATCTCAAAATTGAACGAAACGCATAAAAAACCAAAAAAATTTTTTTTAGATTTTTTGGGCGCCATTTTGAATTAACGAAAAATCGAAACGAAATTCTTTCGATTTTTCTTATAAAGCGGTACTACTGCCTTCAATTTGGATCCCTTTTAGAGGGCTCATTATATTGAAATCTCGATATTTCAATCCAAAATGGCCGATTTTCGAGATAACTTTCCGTTTTGTGAAAAATTTTGGCAGAAAACACAAAAAATGGAAAAAAATACTGATTATGTTTGTTTTAGACAAGAGTAATTCTGACAAGTCTGTCGACAAATTAAGTTGATAGCTCCTTTCTTCCATGAGATATTGGCCTGTGAAGGTTTGGGCATTTTGGGGCGCTTTTGCCCAAAAAGAAACATTTTGCCCCAAATAGTGATGGTTTTATTTATTAGGACTCATGGCCGTCATTGATAGTTTTTATTTATGAGAACTAATGAATCTAGACATAATAAAGTAAAAAAAAACAAGAAATTTTTTTTTCAATTTTTGGTCACAGTGTCCCGAAGCCATGTTTGACTGCTAGCAGAAGCCAAATTAAGAACAACTCCATTTCCAAAAGATGATAACTGTTCATGTACACTGTGACTTCAACATTTCTAACCTTAGAAGCTTTCAAATCGTCCCCCTTGTTGAGTACTGTGATGGCAAAGTAGCCCGGTCATAACAAAAAAATCCGACTTTTGGTCCAAACCGAAATTTTTTCTGGTGCAAAAAAAAAATTTTTTTTCCGTCTCCAAATGGCCTGAAACGCATAAATAATCAAAAATAAAAATTCGATTTTTCGGCCGCCATATTGGATTGTCGGAAATTCGAATCGAAATTTTTTCGATGATTTTTACAATTCGGTGATACAATCTTCATTTCTAAGCCATATTGGATGGTTCAGCATATCCCTGTCCCGAGATTGAGTTCAAAAATGGTCAAATTTTGAAAAAAAATTTCGTTTTGAAAAATGTTTTGGCAGAAAGGTGTTAACTACATACATTTTTGTACCATAGGCTGATAGAGGGGTGTATTGCCGACATGTCTGAGAAAATTTCAAGTCAATCGCCCTTTCCAGTCCAAAGATATGAGCTGCCGACTATTTTTGTTAAAGGGTTAACTAAAACATTTTCAGAAAAATGTGAATATGACGTTCGGTTACAACTTATGACCCTTTATGAGTACAGAAACTTTAAAAAAAATCGTTCAGAGCGTTTTCGAGGAATAGTGAAAATAAAAGTGTGGAAGAATAATAAAAAAAATAATCAATGCAATAACAAATAGATTTTCCCTTTAGGAAAATCCAAATTACGCGGATAAAAACATGACTGACAACCCAGACTTGAAATCTAAATGATTGGTGAACGTGGTGAATCTCGTGGATGCAGTCACGAAAAATTATGCCAACGATTTGCATAGACATTTCAGTCAATATCAGAGAATGCTGCATTCCAAAAATCATGAATTCTGAAGTGGATGTCACAAGATATTGAATCTAGGTGAACTTGAGCATCCCAGAGAAGCCATTACCAAACAAAAGATCATCAATGCTGTGAATGACAACAGTAGGTATAAGTGGGGGCTCCGATGACATTTTTTTTTCGAAAAAATGTACATGTACACGTAGATGTACCCATAGGATTCAGTGTTAAAATGTACAAAACGTTTTTTGTATATTTTGTCCTCGTAGCCCCACAAGTAACTTATCGTGTCCTGGACGGTTCAAACAGCCATTGTCGAATGAGTGCGAATTCAGCAGAATTCGCGCGGAAGGAAAAATCTATGAAAAATCGAAGAAATCGACCTAAAATCGTCTCAACGTTTGCCATCGCGGGTTATACCTTTCGATCTATTGTTGGCAAACGCCGGCAGAATGCTTTGGGGCTACAAGGACAGCATCAAAATGCTTTTTGGGGCTACGAGGACACCGACGTTCGCAATCGCGTTCTAGACGGGGGTGGATGCAATCCGATTGGTAAAAACGATTGGGGATTCTAGGAGAGGAAAATTGGTCCTAAAATTTTTTCCCAACGTCCACCAACGGTCGATCGAACCGTCTAACTCACGATGACCAACTTGTGGGGTTATGAGGACATCAAAATATAAAATTTAGAAATGTCAAAAATTAGAATGAGGGAAATTTTCTCTCCAGGTTTGCAATCGCGGTCTAGACGGCGGTGCGATCGATCATGGAGGAACCAGTGGAGGGAACAGATGAAAAATAAATCGTTACGAGTTTTGAGGTAAATTGTAATAGAATCACGAAATTCACAAGAGGAAATAAAAAGTGATTGATATATATAGGAGAAAAAAATATATAAATAAATAGTTATTAAAAAATAAATATTGAATCAAATAGATAATAAAATATACGTAAATCATGAACGATTCCCAGATTATGAGAGCAAAGTTTCTTTTAAACATGCTGATGAGAGCCTACGCATTCTGCATGAACGAACAACTAGGTCGCCTCTTGTTAGAATGATGCGTCGAGTGTTGGGATCATGTAGACTTTGATCACGAGGATCATTCATGTCTGACGATGGAAAGGGAAGATATGGTCGTCAAGTATTTTGAACCGGTGTTCGAATGCGTTCAAATCGACGATGTGATCAAGTTTTGGAGGAGATTAATCTTCTGTAGCGGGCGAGACAAGCCCACCGGTTCGGAAGAAATGAAACTGGCACATAGAAGTCTGACTTTAGAAGACAGGGGATGCATCTTGAAATTATTGCTGAAGGAAGCATACATCTAAGTTTTCTTGTTGATATAAATAAGGGAAATAGAAAATAAAAATAAATACATGAAATAATTATGATCTAATGTTAGAAAGAAACAAACACACACAAAAAAAATGAGAACCAGAAATAAATTGCATCCGTCGTCAGATGACGATGAGAATGAGAAGCCGAACAAAGTTTTGCCAATGGCGCCATCGTCAGAAGAAAAAGAAAGAGGAGAGAGGTATCGCATTGATCAAATCAGTAGAATCCAATTGTATCTGACTTGAGAGAGAGACTCTTGTCGTTCTCTCAAGAAGAAGTATTCGCGCCTCGAGAAATTCGTCAACATGGTCGACACGACATTCATCACGATTTCCATGGGTTTACATGCGGCCGACATCAGATTGTTGTCGACTGCGGCTTGTGTTCTGATCGTGTTGACCATAGAAGGTGTGGCTCTCACAGCCAGATTGTTTAGCATGGTCGGAAACTTTTTGACTAGGAAATTATATCTGAAGGCTAGGAAACACGAAAAGATTCGCGTCTTGGCCGACTCCAAGATCGACACGATATCTGATGGCGTTGAAAGATGGTAAGATATCGGACGGAGAATACTTCACGATATTTAGCGAGAAAACGAAATACGAGGCCATGAAAGAAGCTGTGAGAATCAAGACTTGTCAGATCATGAAGGAAGAGATGAAGGATTCTCTCGTGGAAAGGGGGAGGAAAGAGGCCAGGGAGGAATTTGGTAAGTTGATAGAACTCAAGAGCAGCGACTGAAATAATATATATATATATATATATATATAATAAGAATAGAATTTAAAAAAAAAAAAAAAATATTGAATTTATATATAAAAAAAAATAAATACAAAATTATTTAAATAACCCTAAAAAAAAAATGTATTGCGTAAAGTGTAAGAGAGTTACCGAGACAGGTAATTCTCGAGAAGTACAAACTAAAAACGACAGACAGATGCTGCGCCGAATTTGCAAGGTGTGCGGTTCGATCAAGACTCAATTTGTTAAAAAAAAAACGAGCAGTGGCGTTGCGAATAAAATGATCAATAATCTACCTTTCAAAATGCATCTGCCAGGTTACAGTTTCACGGAACGAAGTTGAACAAGTGACTCAACGCCGATCTGGCCTAAATCTTGGAGCAAACACATGAATAGGGCGGACGTGGCCATACGATCATGATCTGTGCTACGCCGGACATCCCAACACCAAGACTCGCAATGACATCTGCGATAAAAACATGTTGGCAAAATTGAGAGACATATTGAATCCGACCAGGAGAGAGAAGTTCAAACGTTTGCTGGTCAGCAAAGTGGCCAGTGCGAAACATCGATTCGGATGGGGCATTCAAAAAAAAAAAAGTGCCTCGGAAAAGAAGAAGAGATTATTGATGAGCAAATTGGCCGAGGAGTTTCACAAACCCATTGTGCGTAAATTTCGAAAGAGAAGGGTGTTCGTGAAGGGTCTGGACGACATTTGGTCCGACGACTTGGTCAGCATGAGATCGTTTTCGAGGTGGAACGAGGACGTCAAATATCTATTGATGGTCATCGACGTGTTTTCCAAATACGGTTGGATCAGAGCCTTGAAGAATAAATCGGGACATTGCGTCGCTGTGGCTCTTAAGAGTGTGTCCGACTCGTCTTCTCGAAAACCAAATAAATTGTGGGTGGACAAGGGGAAGGAATTCTACAACAAGGACGTTCCTTGGTTGGTCGACCTCTTCTCGACCGAAAACAAAGAGAAAAACAGCATTGTGGAACATTGGAATCGAATGATGAAGGAAAAGATGGACACGTACTTCACGACAAATTCAACCAAGAAATACATATACGCTCTGAACGGTCTGGTTGAAGATTACAACAACACGTGACACAGATCGATCAAGATGACCCCCGTGGAAGCTACCGATCCTCAAAACGAAAAACGGGTCTATGTGAATCTATATACCGTGAGATCTAAGATCAGGAAGGAGTCTAGACCGCCGAAATTTGTGGTTGGCGATCGAGTGAGAACCTATGCTTATAAGAAGCAGTTCAAAAAGATTTACACTCCTTGATGGACCGCAGAAATCTTTCTGATAATCAGAATATATCACACCGATCCGGTGACTTATGAAATCGAAGCTTTGGATGGCGAAGAGATCATAGGAAAGTTTTACGAACAACAATTGCAGAAGACGAATAATAATAAAAAAATATATATATTTACTCTCTTTTAAGATTTTTTTGTTTACACATATATATAAAGGAAAAAAAATAATAAATAATTAAAACTATTTTTAGAAAAAAAGCGAACGTATTAATAAACAAAAAAAACCAAAACCTTCAAAAATGGTGCATATACTAGATATCGCACAAGGCATACCGAAAGACGAAAGCATTGAGGAATACAAGGTTCACAAATATGAACCGATAACCGGAATGAGTTTGAACAATGCGGGAGAGATAAGAATCAATCTCGAAACCCAAGATCTATTTGTTCATCCTAGCGAGAGTTACCTAGTGTTGCAGGGACGTCTCACCAAGGAAGATGGGACCGAATGCACCGACGACGACACGGTAACTCTAGCCAATAATGGCGTCATGCATTTATTCAGTAATATAAAATACTTGTTATCCGGACAAGAGATAGAATCCGTGTTTCATCCCGGTCAGGCCACCACGATGTTCGGACTCTTGATGTATCTGGGTGATTTTTCGAAATCCAGGGGACTTAATCAGTTGTGGGTGAAAGACACCATCAGTCCTGCTAGCGCCAGCGCTGCTGCGATATTCGACTATATCATCAAGACGTCCAGACCCAAAGGAACCTTTTCATTCAGGATACCTTTGAAACACATCTTCTGATTTGTGGACGATTACAACAAGATCATGTACGGATTCAAACACAATCTGACATTGATTCGAAAGGGAGACAACGACTTGATTGTGAGACTCTCCACGACCGATGCGGCTAAGTTAACTCGACACAAGACATTATGGTTCTTTTTGCACGTGCAGCCTTCGACCGTGGAAAAAGTGCGTCTCTACCAGATCATAGAATCCAAGAGTAAATTACCCGTGGGATTTAGTATGAGACAGTGCGACACGGCTAGCATTCTGCTCTCCACGAATCACTTCGATTGGAGATTGACCGTGAAATCTGCTTCCGAGAGACTGCATTTCATCGTGGTCATGTTTCAGACCGACAGGGATGGGTCTCAAGAAAAGAATGCGTCGCTGTTCGATCACTGCAATTTTAGAAACATGCAAGATGCAGTTCAACAAGAACGTGCCGAGAAAAACAAAGGCCTTCACCCTGGTCCTGTCGGATAGAGAATTACAATTCGAATCGGATGGAAATAAGATGTCGATCGTTCGATGAGATTAAAAATATTTTGCAAGATTCCCTAGCAATAATTCTAGACACTTTAGTCGGAACAGAACCTTTGATATTGACCGATTTTTTGAGACGCAAAATTGAAAGTAAAATCTTGATAGAAGATAAGACCACAAAAACTTTTAGACACATTGACATATAGAGGACCGACTGCTTTTCGAGAATTTATAAAAGCTCTCCGTAATGGCAAAATAGATGTCGACACGTGTTTCAAGATAGGCGATCCAATTTCACGAGATCAAACATTACAAGAGATAACGTATTAAAACAAAAAAAAAAAGTAATGAGATCTAATGATAATTGAACATCTTTCTAAATCTCATTACTTTTTCATTTTTTTTTTTTTTTGTTTTTAATAATTACTCATTATTTTTTTAATTAATTATTTTCACGTGTTCAATGTTTGTTCAGAGGATCTAGTTCGATCAGTAGGCTCACCACAGAAGTGGCGGCTTCAGAATTATTGGTTTTCGTAATGAAATTAATCCTGTCTCTGGCATTCACATTGAGAGGCGTGCCGAACATGCTGATGTTCGAGCGTTGATTCTCGGTCTTTCGACACTGTATCTCTTATTGCTCTCTACTCCATTCACCGTGAAATTGACGACTGCTCTGCTATTCAAATCTGTGGATGCCAGACCCATTCAAATGATTTCGCCTCCCAACAGCATGGGATATCCCACCTGACCATGTTACGATCCGCTACCTCCGTTTCTGAAAGACCATTCGACTTTTCCCTCCTCTAACATGCCGCTCTGCTCAGCCCACGCGGTGATCAGTTGCCTGGCATATTTGACTTTCTCCCCCACCGAAATCAGGGTGCAGGCATCCATCATGTTCATGGGATCTGGCAGATTCGTAAGCGCATGTCCGGCCATGTCCAGTCCACCTTCCACGATGTTGCCCTTTTTCCAGAACGTGTTGTCGTTCACGTACTGCCTGCTGACTGCGCTGGAATCAAATTTGGGATCAAGATCGAGACCGAATAAATTCTCACCATTCATGTTGATGCCGCCCTCCATGGTTCCGCCGGTTAGTTTGTTCAGGTACAGATCATCCACTTGCGATGTTATGTATTCTTGAGATCATATCACGGCGGAATCCACATAGCCCTTGTTGACCACGGTGGAGTCCTTGTCCGCATCGTCAATTTTCGACAGATTTAATATCTTGTTGAATCCTGCATTCAGATCTGATTTCATTTCTCGTCTGTCAGACTTTCTCTGTTCCAGGTCTACATAGTGTTTGGTTGCTACGTCCTTGGGATTCGTGTGAGTGGCCACGTTCGTTATCTTGTTAGAATTGGCATTCAATTCCGATTACATCATTTTCTGAACGTCTCTACCTCTCAGTTGTTCGCTGAATCGCGCATTAGACGCGTCTGCATATTTCTTGGTCGCGGCATTGGTGGAATCTATGAGATTCATGACGTTCACCAAACGTTTGGATTTCAGATCGAGATCGTCGGTCATGACTTTATCCACGTAATTATCTAGCATGATTCATTCGAAATCCACGTTCCCCCTGTCAACGTATTTTTTAGTCACCGCATCTGCGAGATCTACCGCCAACTTGGATGAACATTAGGTTCGGAGATAGGAACCTCGAGAGGAACCTATCTCCGAATGTAACATTCGTACAAGTTGGCGATGTCGTAACCGTCGCCAACTTCGAGCATCTTCCTCTTCTTTTTGGGTCAACTTTCATCATCACTTCTACCAAATTTATCGACTGGCATGTTGTTTTGGGTTTTTGTTTTAAAAATATATTTTAACACAGTTTTTCTTAAAAATGAATTATTTTTCGCTTATTTTATTTTTTGTTTTATTCGATTAAGTTTTTTTAAAATAATTTTTTACCTTTATATATATTGTAAAAAAAAAATCTCTCTCTAATGTAAATCGTTGAGAATGTCTTGAAACCGATCTCCTTCCGACCATCTCTTGAGAACGTAGAGACACAGGTAACCGCAAAACAGTTGATCCGGCGATTGCATTCATTCCGTGTTGTAACAAACCAACGATTCATTAAAATAGTTCTTTATTTCTTTTGGCGGCGAGATTCCGTAGCTGTTGAAATAATAATTCTTCTTCTTCCCGTTCTTGAACCACGCCACCCAGTGAGTGCCTTCGCCCGATAAATCATCCAGATTTAAAATTCCGCATTCTGATTGTCATCGTAGAGGTCTTCTCTTTGACAAGGCATCTCTGGAAAACATGCCTCAAAAATCTTTGATTTTCAATTCCTTCACCGCATCGATGTTTAGGGGTTCGTTAGGTAAGACGACACCTTCTACAGATATTCGTATTTTCTTATTCTTAAATGTGTATTTTTTTTTTATTTATTTTATTATAATTCACTAAATGTTAAAAAAAAATTTCTTTTTCTTTTTAAACTAAATCTCTCTATGTCTCTATCAACTTCCATAATCTTGAATTCATCTAATAATTCCTCTTGATTTTCTGGAATCCTATCGTCCTTAATCATATCCAATGCCCAATGTCCGAGCACCAAAGTGCTTATTTTATCGTCTAACACAAATCTCTTATCGTCGTTGGCCGTCAGCAAAATCTTGTTGACTATTTCGGTATACACATTGTGATTGTCGCTTCGAATCGATTTCATAGTCTTGTACACCGGCTCACTTCCAAACAGACAATCTTTATACTCTCGGAAAGAGATGTTTTTCTTCACCACGCATGCTTTAACTCGGAAGATTTTTCACGGTTCGGTGTCTGTAATTGGATTTTGCCACTAATTTTTTAGCTCTTTTCCCGGACGTGATGAGTCGAATGTCGGTTCTCTTCCTGAAGTTTTCCATCGATTTACCATACATGCAGTTGTTCATGAGTTTGAAGAAATCGTTCTCGGCTCGAATTCTGATATTTGTGTTGAGATCGATGTATTTTTTCATCCAAGGCTCTTCGTCGAATCGAATAATGCGATGTATGTTGAGTAATTTCATCCCATGATCGACGTATTGTTTCAAATTCTCACTGTAGACGACTTACTTACGTTTGATAAATAAATTGGGAATGAGTTTTTCGTCATCTCCTTCAACCGGTTCCATTCGTTTGGGAGCCAGCAGATAATCATTGTAAGGTGGTGTAACTCTTCTGGATAGTTCAAATTGACTTCTAAAATGCAAGGATAGTCTCTCCATTTTTGCATCTCTTCCGGTTCCGTCACCCATTTGAAATTTCCAATAATTCTAATTGGACTTCGGTGGTCTTCAACATAGCGTCCCACGCCAGACTTGGTGTGGGGTGAATACCAAGCTGGATCCAGATCATAATTTCGACGACAGACGTCTCGAATATTTTCGAACATGTCTGCCAGGAGCAGAACGTCGGTCTTCAGATAGAGATCGTGATAATCTCTCATGGTTTTCATATTGAACAATTTCCACACGTTTTCGGCATGTTCGTAATCCTCGTCGGAAATGTCGGAATACAAATCTTCTTTCGAAAGTAGTGCGGTGTCATCGAATCTCTTTAGATCGCTCATGTAATCTTAAGGATAGACTCCTTTCCTCAACATGACGTTTACTCATTCTCCGAAGTGTTCGCTTGTGATTTTAAATTTATCATTGCTCATGTTATCGACTAATTTTTCCAGACTGGTCGACAAGAATTTAAAACTGTCGATGAAACATATGGCTATACGAATGGATTTCATTTTTTCTTCCAACGTCTCTCCATTGATTACGCTTTTCTTCTCCATGACCTTCCATTTCATGAAGGAAATGTATCTTTCTTCATTGTTCGCGATGCAATTTAATTCTTCATGGGAGATGCCAAGATTTTTCACGAACAGATGACAGTCGTAACCCGAGAGATTGTGAAATATCACAGGATAGAAAACGGCGTCTCGATATTTTAAATTACACATGCTGTGGGCTGGACCACGATACAGACCCGTGTAATGATCGTGGTCTCTGACCTTCTTATTTTCCTGCGAATTCTCATCGAATGATTGTCTGCATATGTGACATTTGGTGGCTCTGTTATTTTCGTCCTACTGCTCTCGTGTGATGATCATTTTCGCCGTTTTTTTTAATTTGTCATATAAAATTTGAATTTTTTATTCTAACTCTACCACGAACCTTTGAGCCACGTCATCATCTTCGCACTGTTTTGTGTAGGTGAAGGGACCTATGTCATGTTGTGAGTCAAAAGCGCATTTCACGTAAATGCAGTAGCCCAAAGGCATGTGTTTTTGATATCTTTTGACGTAACTTTGAAGAGCGTCGGGTTGGCAGGAACTCATTTTCACGGTGAAGAATTCAGAATCGGTGTACAGGACGAATGGTACATTTAACCTTCTATTGTGATCGTGAAAGTTGACGATGGTGTTGGGTTTAGGCATTTCGACAGCGACACCTTGATTTTCATTGCAATATTCCTGATATTTTGCTAACGATTTTTCATTGCGAAACGCGTTCATGCAGTTACAACATAAACATATCTTTTCTTTGTTTACTATTTTGTCTCGCCAGTAATCGACTCGGATTTGTAACCCAACAATAATGGCGATCGTCACCGTTTGAAATCAATAATAAAATAATCGTCTTTTCTCTTCCGAGATACGAAGTCTGTCTGAGAGGATAGATCGTTCGTTTTTCCGCGTCATATCCCAAAACATTCACCGCTACAGTGGGATTTTGTGCTTCAAAATGTCTGATGTCTTTTATCGACGTTGGAAAAGTCACTCCGGTCCAATCGAGATTTTTACAAGTCACTTCGTAATGAGAAACTCTCTCGGGGTGGATTTTGATGTGGTATAAAGCGGAGGTGACTGCCCATTTAAAACACTGATCATCTTTATTTCTCACGTTGACCAAGGCCTGTTTTTTAGCTAAGAAATACAGTAATTCCACGTAGGAAGACGCTTTCAACGAGTCATTTTTGGTCACGTGAATTTTGAGATTCAACACCTCTTCAAGCGTCCAATTACTACCTCTATGTTGATAATTCGCGAGAGACGTCAACATCTTGTCTTTCATCGTTTCGAAAACATCTGAACCTCGAAATACAGTTTGGATGCCAGATCTGAAATATGCATCTCTCCCGATGCTCTCGCCGGAGTTCACGTCGATTTTATTCATTGTGCAATGGAGTATCATCATAATTTTTAGTCCCACGTCCATGTGTTCGCGAAACAAATCCAATACTTTTTTCTTCACCCGTTCCATGAAAATTTCGGATTGACTTTCTTGAATGAGGGAACCACATTGAAAGTTTTAAAAATGCCTTTGATCACACTCTCCCATTGTACAGGATTCGACTGGAATGCTTTCATGATGATTCATCCTACATATTCTTCTCCTTTCCCTTCGTCGATTGCTCGTCGAATTTCGTTCAATATATATCGTTCATCTCGATTCTGAACCGCATCACTCGTTTTCATTTTTTAAAATTTTTTTTTTTTTCATACTTGCAGTTCTTCGACGGCTTTTTGTTTGATCATCTTCTTATTTTTCACAACCGAAACATTTTTTTTTTTTGACCTTGGCATTTTGATTCCCTTTGCCACCTTTTTCTTCTCATTTTTCGCAACTGAAACGTTTTTTGACATCGTTGCTATCAACATTTCGTTTGCCTTTTCATCGAGCAAACTACGTAACCCCTCACGTATGATCTCTCTAAGTTTTTCATCACGCTCCGTGTTTCGTTTTCTATCGTCAGGTGTTACTGCCATCGGCTTATTTTTTTGCAATTCGAATCTGTTTACGTTTGTTCACTTTTGATCTTTCGATTTTTTTCTTTCCATCGCCTCGCGAATGATACTCCTATATGGCTTTAATTTTTTTTGATTTGGTTCTATGATTTCTGAAATTTGGAATTTTTAATTCTTTATTTTCTAATTTTTTGTTTTCTCTATTTTATTATCATCAGAAACATAAAACTTGTCGAATCCGGTCCGATATTTTCCGCGATTAAATTCGCTAGTCAAATCGATCACGACGAAATTGTGAAGTCCACCATCCCAAACCCTCTTGCACAATCTCCTGAATTCTTCTCTGCTCATGTCATTTGCGACGTGATCTCTGTAGATGTGATTGATGTGATCAAGACTCTTGAGATCCTGGCAAAAGAGACACAGGAAATTAGCATTCTCCCTTATCATCTGTCTGGATAGTCGAAAATAATTCTGAGACAGGTAGAAACAGTCCACGTTGCTGTGACGACCCCTAATGTAATATGATTCGCATCAGTTCTGTCTCTCCAAAAGCAGATCGTCGAAAATTATGAGATTCTTATTTTCCGATTTCAGTTCCCAGGGATCCGAAATGTTGCTCAAGTTCTCGTAAAATCAACACTCGACGTTCGAAGGCGCATTTCTCTTCATCAATTCCATCACCGCACCATCCAAAATGGTCAAAAGAGAAGCTTTGCTTTTGTCGAATTCCTCCCTACTGTCGAAAATTCTGGCTATGACGTTCTTGGGCAATCTACGATCCATGCACTCTCGAAGCAATCTGTATTCAGGTTGAAACAGACTCTTGCTGAACACGAATAATCTGTTGCAATCCAACCAGCCGGGTTGCGACAACAGATTCATCAACAGACTGGTCTTTCCACAATTCGATTTTCCCACTATCAAGCCTCTTATGCTCTGGGGAAAGAACTTGTTATTCGACCTCTTGGTCGTGGCATCATTCCAAGACATATCTTTAACGTTCATCTGTTTTATTGTTTTTTTATTTTTTATTTTTTTTAGATTTTCAAACTCAATTTTTCATGTTTTTCAAACTCGGTTTATAAATATTTATTATTATTTATTTATATTACACCATTGCGGTTTCTCTTCAATCCAGATCCACTCGTCATTTTGGCTAAATCTTGTATGGGTACCACAGCATCCTTAAAATATTTCCAACTTTTCGGCGATCGCTCTAAAGTAGCTCGCTTCACTGGTGGACTGATCAACTTGTCGATTAACACATCCGCCACCCTCTTGCCAACCACCGAAGCAATCCTACCACTAGTTTCGGAAGCGGCTTTCTTACCAGCATCCAAAGCCATCTTCTTACCGATCTCAAACACAGATGATGTGAGTTTTCTACCTGCATCGCTCATGAACGCTCGCATTATAGAATCAACAATTCCAGAACCACCTTGAACGTAAGTTCTGACATATCCCCTGTTCTTTATCACCAACATATTTTTATTTTATATATATATATTTTGTTTTTTTCGCTCGTAAAATCGTTTTTGTTTAAATACTTTTATTATTTTTAGTGAAGATTTACTTTTTTTATTTATCTATTTTTTTTGTTTTTTCTCTCTACTTATTATATATATCAATCCTTCAATTCGTTCATCAAACTTTTATAATCTCATAACAAGACCTTCTGCCTCAACAATTCATCACATATACTCACTATCTCATTATCCACTCCAGTATTACTGGCATGCCGACTAGCCATAAAGAATTTCAATCTCTCGAACAGAGCGTCGGAATTGCACTGAAGAAAAGTGGTTGTTACTCACTTTCCCGTCCCCGATTTGATGAATTTCTTATTCATATCCCATATGGGTTTCACCACCTTCATCCACTTGTACCCTCTGTTAGCCTTGGTTCTCGTCTCTCTGACGTCGTTATTCCTCTTCATGGCGTGTGTCTGAACCAGAATGTCACCGTAATTGTCGAAATCCTGATCTGTGTAATCTCCAGGCTTGTCGAGAAGGACCAATTTGCGCAGTCCAGGAGTTAATTCATACCTATTTGAACCGACGATTAAATCCTCATCATCCTCTCGCACTTCAGTGTCGTCCACGAAAGTCCTACCGCTCGAATCCCTGTAAATTCCATACAACAGATCTCTCTTACCACCATCGTCGGACGACGCGATGCTAGTAGTGGTAGTAGTCGATCTGTATCATCGCTCTCGTTCACATCGGTTTCGATTCTCATGGGAACATGGTGATCTTTGAAAGGAAAACTCCCTTGTAAAACTACCAGGCAACGAACCCGTTCTCAAAGAACTCTCTTTTATGGGTCTTAGTTCCTCGACGATCTCCTTCTTGCTTTGTTGTTGAACCTCCGTCACGGGTTTGAATAGTTTGGTGGTCTCTCATCTTAATTCCATCTCTCCCAATTGTCTGCTTCTGTCAGCGGATCGAATGCTTTTCCTGACCCACTCAAATTCGTCGAGTTCATTTCTTCGCTTGGAATCTTTGATTTGTAAAAACATTTTTTGTTCTCTCGATTATTAATATTTCTTTTTAGAGTGTGGTAACGTCGATTATTTTATCATTCTCAAAACTAAATGTAGTTATTTTTTATGTTTTTAAGTAAATCAAATTTTATGTTATTAATATATATAACTAAAACCAGTTGGAAAGAAAAAGAAAAAAAACTTTTACAAATGAAACCTTGATAATGCGTCGCTTCAAACGCATATTAAATCACATCAGCGGTTATTTTCTCCACGGTGAGAAACTCAAAGAGTTAATCTCAAATAAACATATCAGTAATGTAGTGCTTTCAAAAATGTGTTAAATCACATCAATTAATCTTTTGAACTGTTCCGCTTTCATCCTTAGAGTAGTTTTTTTTCAGTTAAAACGATTTAAGTGGAAATTGATTTATTGAATGAAAAACCGTAATACATCCAAGTGTGACAAATGGAGTTCTTTCAGCGCTTGCAGTAAGTTTACAGTAAGATCACTTCGAAATGCGACCTGCTCGTCAGCCTGATAAAACAGACTGATGATCGTAGCATGCATGCATGTCTATTTATACTCTCCCTACGCCCACGCACTAAGAATGTTTACAATACGTTTGCAATACGTTTGCAGTACATTTACGTGTACATGTACATTTTTTTCGAAAAAAAGTGTCCTCATAGCCCCCACTTATACCTACTGACAACAAGAAAAATGAAACGAAGACCGATCTGAATGCCGTATTCAATAAGATTGTCAATCTGGCGCAAATCAGCAGCAATGATTCTGAATTGATCAGTCAGTGGTAGTAGTGGTAGTAGTCGATCTGTATCATCACTGTATCATCGCTCTCGTTCACATCGGTTTCGATTCTCATGGGAACATGGTGATCTTTGAAAGGAAAACTCCCTTGTAAAACTACCAGGCAACGAACCCGTTCTCAAAGAACTCTCTTTTATGGGTCTTAGTTCCTCGACGATCTCCTTCTTGCTTTGTTGTTGAACCTCCGTCACGGGTTTGAATAGTTTGGTGGTCTCTCATCTTAATTCCATCTCTCCCAATTGTCTGCTTCTGTCAGCGGATCGAATGCTTTTCCTGACCCACTCAAATTCGTCGAGTTCATTTCTTCGCTTGGAATCTTTGATTTGTAAAAACATTTTTTGTTCTCTCGATTATTAATATTTCTTTTTAGAGTGTGGTAACGTCGATTATTTTATCATTCTCAAAACTAAATGTAGTTATTTTTTATGTTTTTAAGTAAATCAAATTTTATGTTATTAATATATATAACTAAAACCAGTTGGAAAGAAAAAGAAAAAAAACTTTTACAAATGAAACCTTGATAATGCGTCGCTTCAAACGCATATTAAATCACATCAGCGGTTATTTTCTCCACGGTGAGAAACTCAAAGAGTTAATCTCAAATAAACATATCAGTAATGTAGTGCTTTCAAAAATGTGTTAAATCACATCAATTAATCTTTTGAACTGTTCCGCTTTCATCCTTAGAGTAGTTTTTTTCAGTTAAAACGATTTAAGTGGAAATTGATTTATTGAATGAAAAACCGTAATACATCCAAGTGTGACAAATGGAGTTCTTTCAGCGCTTGCAGTAAGTTTACAGTAAGATCACTTCGAAATGCGACCTGCTCGTCAGCCTGATAAAACAGACTGATGATCGTAGCATGCATGCATGTCTATTTATACTCTCCCTACGCCCACGCACTAAGAATGTTTACAATACGTTTGCAATACGTTTGCAGTACATTTACGTGTACATGTACATTTTTTTCGAAAAAAAGTGTCCTCATAGCCCCCACTTATACCTACTGACAACAAGAAAAATGAAACGAAGACCGATCTGAATGCCGTATTCAATAAGATTGTCAATCTGGCGCAAATCAGCAGCAATGATTCTGAATTGATCAGTCAATAAAGGCTACTTGGATTCTGCTCTCACAAAATCTCACAAAATCTCAGGACCATCTTGAAGATGACCTCTATCTCAAAAAACAATCAGGAGAAACCATGGAGTCCGACATCAACATGAACGGTAACAAACTATTTGGTCTTGAGAACGATCCAGAATACGATTCAAGTACAGTCAGCAGAAAATATGTCTATGACATAAAGTCGAGAAAACAGGCAATGGGAGGTGTCCTGGAGATAATCAAACCATGAATCTATCCGATCGCGAGTTGATGACAGATGCCTGTACTATGATTTGGGTCACTGAAAAAACAAAATATGTGAGACAGTTGATAACTGTGTGGGCCAAGGAAAGTGGTGCATTAGATTCTGGCAAATCAGAATGGTCCTTCAGAAATGGAGAGAATGGAATGCAACACGTCAAGATAGGATATCTGATGTCGAAAGGAGGATGCATCATTTGAATGAGTTTGACTTCTACTGACTTGAAGACTAGAGCAATCATCAACATGGTGATAAATGGCATAGAAAATATAGATATGAAGTCGAGAAGATGGAGAATCAATATTCCAACATGAGTGAATTCGGATCTCCTTTGAGAGTTGAAGACGGAGATAGAATTAATTTCAAGATGAAAACGACTAATCTAGAAGCTACCTCTTCTATAGTGTTTCTGATGATCGAATGCAATCCTTTGAATGTATAGAAAAAAATGGATCAACTTCTAATCGGTTAGTACACTTGGAGTACTTGAAGGAAAACAATAAGGAACTTTGAGTATCAGAATTGTTTAATAACAATGTTTCTTAAATGTCCTTTTTATTTTTTTTATGTTTCAGTTTTTTACCTTTTTTTAATAAAGTTTTTTAAGTTTTTTTTTTTTCGGTTACTGAATGATAGACATTTTACTTCTATCCTTTTGAAACATCAACAAATGGATCAATTGTTAATCGAATTGGATACGTGGAGTACTTGACGAAAAAAATAAGGAATTTTGAGAAATATTATAAAAATAACAAAGCATCTTGATCATCATGCCCAGAATGGTGTTCTTGAGTTTCTCGTTCTGTTTGCTGACATCGAACAAGAACAGGGTATAGAGCTTCTTGTATTCAGTGGGCATTATCTTTGGGTTGCTTATCAATTCGTCCACATGATGATGCAGCTTCATCATACATCCTAGAAAAGTTTTTCTTCTCGAATGCGGCATTGTAATCTATGGTTGGATATCTCATGGAATTGAGAAACACATGCATGTTTCTCAAGTTGCGATGATCGAATAGAGATGGATTCCTTTATTGAGATCTGATCTTGTCTGCCTGAAATCCCACTATGATGAAACGTGGCCTTTCCAATGAAGATTTCGCTGACAATCTCCAAACAAACTGAGTCGATGTTGCGATGTCTAATTTTGAATCCTACAGGTAATCTGGTTTTCGATTCGATGATCTTGAAGAGTTTCATTCTTTCCTCGTTGTTTGGTAGCACGTGTGGCATGAACCAGGACAACTTGCTCAGATGCACCTTTCCGACATCCATAGCAGCAGCCTTCATGATGGATTTATTGTCATTTTTACGAACTAGCGTGAGGTTGTGTTTTAATCCATAGACGATTTTATGTATTCTTCCGTGAATGCCAAAGTGTGTTTCAGAGGTATCCTAAACTAAAATGTTCCTCTGTGCAGAGGCTTGAACGATATGTTTAAATATTGTGGCCACACCATCATTGTTGGCAGTCATGTCGGAGCTGGTGACTTTCATCCACAGTTGATTGAGTCCTTTAGAAAAGGAAAAATCATCAGGATATTTCACGAGTCATAACATCGTGGTAGCCTGACCAGGATGAAACACTGTTTCTATCTCTTGACCTGAGAGCTTATACAATATACTGTTGAAAAGATGCATGATGCCGTTACGAGCTAAAGTGATGACATCATCAGCAGCATAGTTGCTACCATCCTTTTTCATCAAAGGTCCTTCTATCAGGAGATGACTTTTGCTGGGATGGAGAAAGAGAGCTTGTGCTTTGATATTGAGTCTTATATCTCCCTCATTATTGTGACTAGTTCCCACCACAGGTAAATATTCATGTGCTTCATACTCTTGAATGCTTTCATCTCTTATTATACCTTGTGTTATATCCAATATGCTCCTCATTTTTTTTATTATTTCACTCTAATTTTAATTATTTATTTTTTCATTTTCATTTTATTTCTCATTTATTATATATATGTGAAAAAAATGATTTCCTTGTTATTAAAATGCAATCTTTCGCAGTTGCTGTTCATGAAACTTTCCCGTGATATCTTTGCCATCAAACACTTCCATCTCGCAAGTAATAGGATTGGTGTATAACCCTCGAACCACGACAAAGATTCATCCATCTAGACATGTCACTTTTTTCAAAAAATTTTTTCCACTTGAAAATTCTCATTCGATTGACCACAACCAATTTTCGTTGTTTCATCATTGCGGCCATCATTTTCAAAGGATAGAGATCTGCGTAGATTTTCTTTTCACTTTGTGGATTGCAAGCTTACACGGGTGTCATCGTGATGGAACTGTGACAAGTGTTGTTATAGTCATCGACCAAATCATCTAAGTCATCCGCATATTTCTAGGTTGAGTTGACTGTGAGATATCTGTGCATTTTTTCCATCATGGTTCTATTCCATCATTCGACCATGCTCACCTCCTATGCTGTGGAATAGATGTCAATGAGGCGATGAACGTGAACATTATAAAGTTCTCGACCTTTGTCCACCCACAAGTTCTCGAGTTTCTGCGAAGTAGCAGTGAATATGTTTTCCAAAGCTTCAGACACACTCATTCCTGATTTATTTTTAATGCTCTCATCCATCTGTATTTCAAAAAACACGTCTATGATGGTCATTACATATTTCATGCCTCTGATGTGTCAAGACAGTGATTACATGTCCACAAGATTGGCAGCCCACACGTGAACCAATCCTTTGATAAATACTCTTCTCTTTCGAAATCTGTGCATTATGGGCTTGTGCAGTTCATTCACTAACGTATTGGTGAATTGCTTTTTTCTATTATTTCCCATTCCTTTAGCTTACCCACCTGCAAACCTTCAAACTTCTCTCTCAGTGTGGGATGGACTATATTTTTTAAATCGCAACATTTTCTTGTCATACACATCATTTTGAATATTTGGGTTGGGATGCTTCACACAACAGAGGTTGTGAGTGTAGGCTGCTCGATCCACTATATTGATGGGTTTGCTCCACAATTTTGAAGTCAGATCTTTAGTCAATCTCTTGTTCAATTTCGTGCCAGGTCCTATGAATCGAAGTCCCAGCAGATGGATTTTGAAGGGAAGATTATTGATGAGTCTTTTGACCATAACTCCACCTCTTTTGACGAATTGAGTTTGAATCGAACCACACATTTTACAAGTGCCATGAACATTTGCCTATTATTTTTAGTTTGCACTCTTTGCAAGTTATCAGTTTCCGTAGACTTCTTATAGTTTACACAATACTTTGTTTTTAATTTTAGGTTTTTATTTTATTTTATTGTTTTTATTATTTTCTTATATAATATAATATCATTTTTTTTGTTTTTAAACCTATCACCGTTGGATCTTTATTTTTTTCCAAGAGTTTACAAAAAGATTCCCTGGCTTCTTCTCTACTTTTTTCTATTGGGTTATGTTTTATCTCTTCGTAAAGTATCTGATGAGACTTTATTCTTATACCTTCTTTCAATATGTCAAGTTATATGAAGATCCAACTATACCACTTTGATTTGTCAATTCGGTGGTGATAATGTACAAAGAATGCATTATCATGGGGAATTAGACTGGATTACACAGTCACTCTATGATATTATAGCCTGAAGAGACACCCAGAAAGAAAAAGTAAATCATTGGCTGTGTTCTACAGGTTCACATAACTTCCAGAGATCATGTCCACGTTCACCAAAATGCTGTTGATGGAGAGAATGTCCACCAAGTTTTCTGATGTTGAGTACCCATCACAACATTTTCTCAAAGTGTCATCTCCCCTGAAATTCACTCGATAACACTCTCAAATGTCCAGTATCATTTGCAGGGCACTGATATTGGCAGTTATGTTGATGGTGGTTCTATCATGACCATTGATCTTCGACTATGCCATAACTGCCTTTGAGAATGTGAATTGTGAACCAATCCATGCCATCAGAATACTTGAACGTATTATTTTTCTCCGTGATGTTGGGAAACGAATAGTCCGTCTCCAGATTCACCAGTGTCATCTCATATCTCTTATCCCTCTTCAATTCGATCGGCAGATTGAATTTCGTCATGAATCGAGTCTTGTTGATGCTCACCATGAACAAAAAAGAATCTCTTGCGGCCGTGTTCTCGGCTATCCTTTCTAATAATTGAGTTTCGTAATGTGATATTTTTTTTGTTATTTAATAATTTTTTTTTTCACTTCTATTTCCTCTCCATTCATTAGTAATTGCATTGCACAGAATATAAAAATCATTGAATCCATTCCTATATTTTCTGTGATATTTGCGACTAGTCAGATCGATGGCCATGAAATTATAAGGCCCACGATCCCACACCACCTTACAATATCTCCTTAATTCTTCTCTGCTCATGTCATTGGCCATGTAATCGTCGTAAATGTGATTGAGATTCTTGAGATCTTAACGAAACAGGCCAAGAAAATTTGCATTCTCTCTTATGTTCTGTCTGGTTAATCTGAAATAATTTTAAGACAGATAAAAGCAATCCAAGTTGCAGTGACATACTCAAATGTAGTAAGATTCACATCAATTCTGTTTCTCCAACAGCAGGTAGTCAATGATCAGGAGATTTTTGTCCTCCGAATTCAAGTCACGAGGATCAGGAACGTTGTCTACTTTTTTGAAAAACTGACATTCCACGTTCAATTTATTATTATTCTCTCGATTCCTCTTGCAAGATTGTTGTGCATGATGCATCACATCTTTTGAACTCATCCCTCATTATCACGTCCTTCAGTAATTTTGTGCTCAGGTCTTTTCGCAATAATTTGTATTTGCATTGAAAGAGACTCTTGCTGAATACGAACTATCTATCATAATCCAACGACCCTGGTCACAACAACAGATTCATCTTTCTGCAATTCGATTTTCCCACTATCAATCCTCTTATGCTTTTGGGGAAGAGCCCATGATTCAATCACTTGGTTTTCATGTCGTTCCACGATAGATCTTTGATTTCCATTCTCGTTGTTTTAAAGGCTTTTTAAAGTGGGTTTTTTAAACTATTTTTTTAAATTTATTTTTATATTTAATGAAAAAAATCAATTTTCTTACTTTAAAACATTTTCAATCCTGATACACTGCTGTTCAATGTCTTCGCAAGTTCATGAACCGGCACAACGCCAGAACCCTTGAAATTTCCAAGTTCCATCTTCGCTAGAATCTCTTCCTATTTCGATAAAAATTTTGTTTGGTCTTTTAGCCACCGGTGTTATCAACTTCTGAATTAAATCGGCACTCCTCTTGCTGGCTTCCGAAGCAATTCTAGTGCTTGCTTCTGTCACAGCTTTCTTATCCAGGGTATCGTGGTCTTCTTTATGACCTTCATGGCAGTCAAAGCCATCTGTTTTGTCACATCTCCAGTGAAGGCGCACCATAGTACTCCCATCATCTAATCAAGCAAACCCGATCCGCCATAGATGTAAGATCTCATAAATTCTCTGTTCTTTATCACTAACATATACTTTTTTCTTTCCTTTTTTCAGCTTATTTTTTTCATTAATTTTTTTAAATTTTATTTATTAGTTTATTTACTATTAAAATTTCAACACTTTCATGATTGATTTATACGTATCTCCATCCAAAACCTTCTGTTGCAACAATTCATCGCATATGCTAACCAACTTGTTTCTCACTCCCATATTCTTGACTTGCCATCAAGAGATCCAATCTCTCCAGCAGCACGTAAGGATGGCAAGGAATGATCGTGGTGCTGGTGGTCATTCCCTCACCTTCTGCTTCCCACACGGGTTTCACCACTTCTTTCCATTTGACAGCTCTGTTCGCTTTAGGTCTCGCTTCTCTGGGATCGTTATTTCTTTCCATGACGTTCATCTGAATCAAGAGATCGCCATAATTTTTATAATCCTCGTCACTGTAATAGTTAGGTTTAGCCAGCACAATCTGATTCTATAGTCCCTTAGCACCTTTGTACATTTGACCTTCAACAATCAGATCATTGTTATTTCTGCCATCTTATCACCCATGTAGACTGCATGCTCATTTGGTCTTCGATGTAAACCATAGAGAGGGTCCACCATCGATGGATTCGTAACATGTAAATAATTCTCATAATCTCTAGGTTCCATATCTTTGACATTACATATCATACTATCGCTAGAATTAACACTGATAGAATCGCCCACATCGCTACTTCCATGAGTCTCTATTCTCATAGGACTATATCCAGATATACCTCCAAGCGAACCCATCAGAGAAGACTCTCTTATAGGTTTCAATTCGCTGATGATCTCTCTCTTCGCTTGCTCCCGAGTGCCTATCACGTGTTTGAACAACTTAGTCGTCTCTGATTTCATCTTGATGTTGCCCATTCATTTGTCTATATTGCCCTCTTGAATATTCCTCTTTATAGAAATCGATGAACCACCTCGTCTCTCAGCTTGTTCGATATTTTAAGCTTTTTTAAAAATTTATTTTATTTGTTTATTCTTTTTAATTTTTGCTATTTAAATATATAAGAGAAAACACAGGTGATTTTTTTTTCTACTTCACGGCCTCAAAAATCGCATTATTATTTTTTTGTGTCAATGGCGACATTATTATACATCTCAGTCTGGCGATGTCTCAGAGATTAACCGAAATCATGAAGGAGAAGAAAAGAAATGCAGTTCTTACAAGTTTTCAAAATTTCCCCATTGGAATAACACGGAACAAAACGGCAATAATTGGAAATTTACAAATCTGACGGATTTCGATGTTGCAGCACTTTACAATTTCCAATGGGAAATTTGTATGGAAAAAATGGCTAAGATCGCCTGTTCGAGCTGACTTACCATCTCTTTAAATTTTTCACAATTTTCACATTGGATAAGCACTGAACAAATTGACGAAAATTGGAAATCTGAGGGATGCCTTGAGCTCAAAGGGAGAAAAATGAAAGGAGGATCTACAATTCTTAAAAAAAATTGCCATTGGATTAAAACTGAGCAAAAAGGCGATAATGGGGAAAAAAAAAAAATTTGCATTTTTATTTTACAATTTCAAATGGGAAATTTGTATGGAAAAAAGGTCTCCAATAATGTCTCTTCCAGCTCATTTCGAGTTTAATTTTTTTCTTATTTTCTAAAATAGTCCCCATTGGATGAATCTTGGCCAATCCCTCCTCGAATATGAGCTCAAGCAAAAATTGACTAATTTTTTTTTAGCTGCGCTTGAAAATTTTTCATCCTAATTACCATTGCTTTCAGGCTTAATTTTTAGTGAGCTCGAAATGCATTGCTTAGTGAGATCGAATCAGCAATTATACTCTACTGGCGTGTCCCACTTTCAATATATTTGCCCCCGTACACCTTTTTGAGTGTAAAAATGCACGTATGAACTTCGGGAATGCATTAGGGGTCAAAAATGCGATTGTGACCCCTAGATGACCTCAGCGAGCTCGATCCATATTTTGAACCTCCATTGGGTTTCGACTCATTTGGTGTTCGTCCCAGGTCCAAACATCATACCATGCTTGAGATATGAGCATGACCCACTTTCAAAATGTTTGGCCCCCACCTATCCCTTTTAGTGTAAATATACATGTATGGACTTGGGGAATGCATTAGGGAGTCGTAAAATGCGATTTCCAGCAATTCTGAATAATGCACTCAATGACCCATGAGAGACCTCAGTGACGTTCAACCACATTTTGAACCTCCAACGAGTTTCGACCTATTTGGTGTTTGCCCCAGGTCCACAGAACATACAACCATGCCATGTTTGAGATATGAGCGTGACCCACGTTCAAAACACCTCTATGGACACCCCAATGTCTCGTGAGTCTGAAAAACATAGTTGGCCGAGCACTAGTGTCTGTCTGTGGGTACCCCCAAAAAGTAGGATAGGAAGATATGTATCCGAGTTATCGTGCGGTCAAGGAAGTGGGTAGAAGTCAGAAGACCAGGAGACCAGGAGACCAGGAGAAGAAGAAGAAACCATACAAAACAATAGTCTGTGTGTTGCATACACACTAACTAAGCTGGATAAGTTCATTACTTCCCATTATGCCAAAAAGCAGAGCTTTAGAAACAACCTGTGAATCTGTCATCTAGCTTTGTTTTCATTGGGTATCCAGTTGACCCAGGTGTGTGGGGGGGGGGGGGGGGTGGTCAAAATTATATTAGAACAATATGATGGGCTGTTCAAGGCTTATTCGGGAATTGTAAAGATAAGATCAGGAGACTGGGCAGAATCAGTCGCTGATAACTGGATTCAACAAAGGCTGTGATTGCTACATATATGAATAAAGTTTATGCCATTGCAAGCAAAACAGTAGGTGACCATCATAGACCAGTGACACCCATTAATAGAAAAGTGTTCAAAGATGATAATGTATCTGTGCTTTCCATGTAAGGCTGTAATTTAGGTTGTTGTGAATCATTTCCAAGCCAAGGAACTCCATAATTAGGGGTGAGACTCAAGCACCCCCCACATTGATGAAAATGCTCATTATTGGCTCCATACACTCTAAGTAGCATGTAAGGTACCTTTGGGGCATGGTTGGCAGGATCTCATTGCAGGATCTCATGTGACGTCATAGTCACGTGACCAAATGGCGCCATGTTGTGTTGTCATGGTAACCCGCGTGAGCGGCCATGTTGCGACGTCATCTCCATAATGATATGTGGTGCTAGTGCGCATGCGCAGCGCGTGTTGTTAGGGTAATACGTGTTTCCGTCGTCCATTTTGTATACTGGAGTCCGCCATCTTGGTTTCTATGGTAGCACGTGGTTGCAATATGGCCCAAAGGCCTACAACAAGACAGGGGTACGTTCGGAGGGTATGTTCGATTGAATTGGAGTATTTTCCCGATTCGTAGAATTACCACAAACAACCCAACAATCTCTCCAAATCACCAAAATCCACCCCAAATCACAGAAATTTGACTTTATTTACTATGAATTCCCCATTTTATCGATGTAGCACGTAGTGGTATAGTACCAAGGGGGTACCGGGGGTGTGTTCCTTTGTAGAAGAGTAATTCTCTGACTTACAATTTCCACAAGAATCCTCGTTTAATTACCCAAATAAACCCGACAAGTTGTACTATTTCGAATTCTTTCAGAATTCTCTGCTTCTGTCTATCTATGTAATAGTTTCCGTCTATCTGATCATGTTCCTTTGTTCTGGAGTATACCCCAGTGGCGTAGAAGAGCCTATCAGTTGGAACAGTTTGCTTATTATTACTATATTTATCTATTCTAGTCTATTCTTGTTACTTCTGACCCTATTCCAAGTACTCTTATTGTTTCATTTATCTAGATCATTTATATAAATTATAACTAACCAATCAGATTGCTTGATTTCCCATAACCTATATGCAGATATCTCCCTTATTACAATGAAGTCCTATCCAATTCTCATCACCTTTATATCCAATGGCAATATCCCCGGGCACCCCAATTTCGGCATCCCTTTTTTGCAAAACACCTGTGGTTATGGAATCCCTTTTTACCATGTGTGCTTATGTGAAAAGGCACAATGTGACACAATGTGCCCTAGCACAAAGGCACATGTTTTATGTGCCGATATGTGCTTATGTGAAAAGGCTCAATGTGACACAATGTGCCCTAGCACATAGGCACATACGGGTATTTGAGGAATACCATGAAAGAATTCGAAAAAGTACAATTTGTCGGGTTTATTTTGGGTAATTAAACGAGGATTCTGGGGGAAATTGTAAGTCAGAAAATTACTCTTCTACAAAGGAACACACCCCCGGTTTACCCTTGGTACTATACCACTACGTGCTACACCGATAAAATGGGGAATCCATAGTAAATAAAGTCAATTTCTGTAATTTGGGGTGGATTTTGGTGATTTGGAGGGATTGTCGGGTTGTTTGTGGTAATTCTACGAATCAGGAAAATACTCCAATTCAATCGAACATACCCTCCGAACATACCCCTGTCTTGTTGTAGGCCTTTGGGCCACATAGCAACCACGAGCTACCATAGAAACCAAGATGGCGGACTCCAGTATACAAAATGGACGACGGAAATACGTATCACCCTAACAACACGCGCTGCGCATGCGCACTAACACCACGTATCATTATGGAGATGACGTCACAACATGGCTGCTCACCGCGGGTTACCATGACAACACAACATGGCGCCACTAGGTCACGTGACTATGACGTCACATGAGATCCTGCAATGAGATCCTGCCAACCATGCCCCAAATGGTACCTTACATACTACTACTCTATAATCAGTTGGGTTAAAAATGAACTCAAATCAAATGGGCTGGGTGAATATGAACCCAAATGTGTTCACACAACCCAGTTGATTTGTGTTCATTTTTAACCCAACTGATTTTAGAATGTAGTTTACAAATTTGTTAAATATGGAGCCGGCACTGTTCTCGGCTCTAAAGAGCGCAGTGAGACATATCAAAAGAGGGAATTCCTAGAAAAGTTGAGGGCGAGGACGTACCCCTGTGCTCCCTCCCTCCGGTCCCTATACACCTGTTTAAACTGAAAAGAAATTTAACAAATAATACCTGTAGTAAGATCGTCCACATTCGTTACATAGAAATGTCTTGTCTTTAGTTGACTGTCCCGATTTCGTCAGATGGGTACGAGTGTTACGATGTTTGAACAAAGCCTTCGATGTCCGGAAAAACATATTACAAACTCTACACTCAATTGGTCTTTCACCTGCGGGAAGAAATGAGGACGAAAAAGAATTATTCGTAAAGTAATTTAAGTTGATGATACGTGTTGAAGTAAAACCATCACATGCTAAGATTGCTTTCCTTGAAGAAAAAATTGCCATTCGAAGATAAGTTGACATTAAATATCAGGGGCGTTGATACAGAAGGTGGGGAATAACTACCCCTCACCCCCCAACACACGCGGAGTTTAGTCAGTAAATGTTAGGTTCTGACGGATTTGTTTTCCTCAAACAATAGTCTATTCCCTCATTTTCCTAAAACTCGCTATTGTATTTACTAAAATTGTACTTTGTAGTTAGGACTTTAAATGGGTTGAAATGAACCATTAATATTTTCAAAGATGTGGCAATTTGCCAGTTGACAAATTGCCATATCTTTTAAAATGCTAATAATTCATTTTAGTCAGTTATATTAATAGGTAGAGAATACAATTCTAGAAAGTACAATTGTAAACGTTTTATAGTTGGGCCTGTTGGCTACTGGTGATAAATGAAGAATTCAAGAGGAGACACTTTGGTGGTATTTACGTTTCGAGAACATCTCGACGATTCGAAAAGTTTCGAATCGGCGAGACGCAAATCGGATCGAATCGAATCGAACCACTGGGACGATTTCTAATCGAATCGAACCGCTTAGCTTCGCATGACCCTTAACAATAATTGGTTACATACTCGCGGATACTGAATTATGGACCTTTATTTTAGAGATAAAGGTGGTTGGGAACCTTGAAGCTTCGAACTTCGATTCGATTCGAAATCATCCCGATGATTCGGTCCCAGTCCATTCACTTTGCATCGCGCTGATTCGGAAATTTATTTAGGACCACCTCACGCATAAATCATCCTTTTGTGGGAATCTACCAAGCTTATAACTGAATGTGGCCCGTGCAAATCTCGATATGCTGTTTTGAAAATGCGCTGAAAAATTCGGCGCAAACAACTACACTGTTTGAATGATTAGCTTGTGGAACCTGAATGGAAGCGGGAGGAGGGGTAACGACCGGAGTGTCCTAAGTAGTATATCTCGCACGTTTGAGGTAAATGGTGCAGGACCCCGGAAGTGACGTCATGTCACGTGACCTAGTGGCGCCATGTTGTGTTGTCATGGTAACCCGCGTGAGCGGCCATCTTGTGACGTCATCTCCATAGTGATACGTGGTGTGAGTGCGCAGCGCGTGTTGTGAGGGTGATACGTGTTTCCGTCGTCCATTTTGTGTACTGGAGGCCGCCATCTTGGTTTCTATGGTAGCACGTGGTTGCTATGTTACCCATTTGTTCTGCAATAAGACGGGGTATGTTCGGAGGGTATGTTCCTTTGTACAGGAGTATTTTCCCGATTCGTAGAATTACCACAAACAACCCGACAAGTTTCACTATTTCGAATTCTGTCATAACCCTATTTAGGACCAGGCCTGGCCTTTTGAAAAATCCAGGGGAGCCACTACGGCTCCCCTAAATCAGTTTCAGGGGAGCTATTCCACACTTATATTAATTATACACGTTTTTTAATAAGGGAATTGATAGCTTGAGGAGAGCCATTACAGTTTAAGGAAGGCAATTATGGCCCTCCCCAATATGATTTGAGGGGAGCCAAGGAGGATTTTGACGTCCCGGCAACCCGGCTCAACGGAGAATTTTCGGGCTCGTAGTTTAAGATAAATTAAATGGTGTTAGAACGAGGAACGGGCATATTTTCAGATTGGAATGTTGGAAGAACTCGATTGTGAATCCGCTGGTGCTGATAACTTGAGTTTTGGGGGTGTTATTTAAACAGAAAACACACGGGAAAAATTGAGGTGGGCGGAGGACGCTGATTTCAAAAAATTCTTTGAACGTTACGTCATTGACGCTGAAAGTCTCCAACTGAAGATCGATGATGGATAACGAGTCTCAATATTCTGCGTTTTGCCTGGCGCGTCATTGGTGTGGAAAATACCTGATTTGAAGATCGTCAGAAGATATATTTACTATTGTGCTTGACATTGCAAACCCAAAGGTGACTACGCTGTTCAGTAAATTTGAAAGGACTGGAGTGGAACGGAGAGTCAGGGTGTACTGACGGCGTTTCAAGTTCAGCTAACGCGACTATAAAACCGGCTACACGAAAACTGTTTAAAATGTGTACGACTGAGAAAAAAGCAGTATCGGAGCATCAGTCTACTACCTGCCACACGAAGACTGTTTAAAATGTGTACCGACCGAAATGTATTTGTTACGTGGACTATTTAATATGTCTACCGACTAAATTTTTCGAAGTATCGGAGCATCAGTCTAATATCTTCCATAGCAATTGTGCGACTGGACAAGTTGGCAGAACTTTTCTCATATCATAAGGAGTCTGCGCAAGACTTGTCACGCTTCAAGAACACCAACAAAAGAGCGAATGAATGGAAGCGAAACTCCCCTTTGTGATTAATATTAGGACTGGAAGTGCAATGAATCGTGCACCGCCCGGAACAAAACGGGCAGAAGCTTCGAACTGCAGCACCGGCCTACACGTTGAGTTGATGTTTTCTCCCATCATAGCCAAACTGTTGGACAAATAAACGACAACCGACAAGCTATCTTGCCATCCACGTCTCTGAATTGGACTTTTATTTAATTTTTACAATATCTTTGAGATATTGGTGCTCCTGATAGAGGAGGAATTTCCAAATACAGATACAGGAGAGTCGGAGCAATAGCTCTCCTCAAACGGCCAGGCCTGTAGGACCGTCATTCTTTTGGCTTATAATAGTAGCACTTAGTGCTATAGTACCAAGGGGTCCCTGGGGGTGTGTTCGATTGAACTAGAGTATTTTTCTGGTTCGGATTTTCCTCCACTCCTCGTTTACTTTAGAGAATTACCCAAATAGACCCGACCACCCTTACAAACCACCAAAATCTCCACCAAACCACCCAAACGGACATGTGAAGCCCCATTTTGGGCATATAAAAATAACACGTTATGCTATAGTACCAAGGGGTATAGGGGTATGTTCTATTGAATAGGAGTACAGGGCCTGATTTTCCCAGAATCCCATGTTAATGCCTATTGCATATGTTTCTCTATCACTAACAGTCTATCCAGTCCAAACTATCTCTGCTTCTCTCGTCCAAGTCTTATAATTACCAGTGCTTGATTTCCCATAATGCAGTTATCTCCCTTGTGTATAACAAAAACAGTCCCAAAGCCAATAAGCTATCGAGCAGTTACTGATAAGTCATTGCTCGAACGACTTGAAGCCCATCGAGCAAATGAGCTATCGAGCAATTGCTCGATCGAGTGACTCGGCATATTGCTCGAACGACTCGAATCCCATCGAGCAAATAAGCCAACAAGCAATTGCTCGTTCGAGTGACTCCTCGAACGACTCTTAGACTCATTTCAGAAAAAAGGGATTCCATAGCCATAGGCGTTTTCGAAAAAGGGATTCCACAAATGGGATTCCAAAAGTGGGATTCTGTCTTATGTCAAGTGACTCGGCATATTGCTTGAACGACTTGAATTCCATCGAGCAAATGAGCCAACGAGCAATTGCTCGTTCAAGTGACTCCTCGAACGACTCTTAGACTCATTTCAGAAAAAAGGGATTCCATGGCCATAGGCGTTTTCGAAAAAGGGATTCCACAAATGGGATTCCAAAAGTGGGATTGCGTCTTATGTCGAGTGACTCACAACTGTTGCTCGAACGACTTGAATCCCATCGAGCAAATGAATCAATGAGCAATTGCTTGATCGAGTGACTCCTCGAATGACTCGACGACTCATTTCAGTATTTGAGGATACCTATGACATGGCTACGTATCAGTTGAGGATACCTTTCGAGGATACTTTTTGTAGGATACTTATTTGAAGATATCTGGTCAACCCATTTTGCAGGGTCTTCTCCTACCCTGCTAGTAAAAAAAAACAAGAATTTCTGTTATATTTTAAAAATTTATTCACTTTTCAGTACACTGTTTGTTATATAGTTCAATATTTGTTCTGTTTATTCTGTTATCTCCGTTGTGTTCGATCACTTCATTCTTCGTTCACTTTGCTCTCTCCATTGTCTTCATTGGTTCTGTATCTTGACCGTTGTTGGCTGCGAAGCTTTATTGTAGAGTTCTCTATATCTTTGTAAAATCTGGTTGTAGTGACGAAACTTCTCGGTCTCGTTCATGGTTCTAGATTCTGTAATCTCCCTCAGTTCTCTATCCAGGTCCATCGAGGCACGTTCGTTGAGTTCTCTACGCACCAAACACTGTCGACCTAGTAAACTTTCCAATAAACTGGGTTCGACCAAAACGTATTTTTTGTCTTCACTTGTTGGATTATGCTTTGGTTCTGGTTTATTGCCCATTCCGATCATTACTTCATGAGGCGTTTCTGTTGGTGGCTCTGGTACCCACAAGTTTCCGGTTGGTTTATTTGGTTCTGGTTTATTGTCCGTTCTGGTCATTACTGTCCGAGGCATTTCTGTTTGTGGCATTGGTACCCACGGCTTTCTGGTTGGTTTATGGGTACTCACCAGGTACGGTTTTGACAGTTCCATTGGTTCAACTTGGTTTATTTCTTTGCGTTCTTCTCTTCTGCATATTTGCCGTAGTGCCAGTAGTGAGTGGACCTTCTCGTGTCTGGATAAGTGGTGTCTCCTGTTAAACGTCTTTGCACACTTTAAGCATCGATACCTCTTAGGGCCGTGGATGGTTCGTCTGTGTAGTATGAGACATTTAAAATGACTGAATGATTTCTGGCACTCTTCACAGGTGTGATGTTGATCCATCGCTGGCTAAACGTGGAATGACAAAATTTGGGAGAGGAATCCCTTTTTACACCCTCGAGATTTTATGTAAAGACACGGAACATCATTTTATGGAGTTGGATAGGAATCCCACTTTTGGAATCCCTTTTTCGAAAACGCCTATGGCAATGGAATCCCTTTTTTCTGAAATGAGTCTAAGAGTCATTTGAGGAGTCGCTCGATCGAGCAGTTGCTGGTTGGCTCATTTGCTTGATGGGATTTGAGTCGTTCGAGCAATATGCCGAGTCACTCGACATAAGATGGAATCCCACTTTTGGAATCCCTTTTTGGAATCCCATTTGTGGAATCCCTTTTTCGAAAACGCCTATGGCCATGGAATCCCCTTTTTTCTGAAATGAGTCTAAGAGTCATTCGAGGAGTCACTCGAACGAGCAATTGCTCGTTGACTCATTTGCTCGATGGGATTCGAGTCGTTCGAGCAATATGCCGAGTCACTCGATCGAGCAATTGCTTGATAGCTCATTTGCTCGATGGGCTTCGAGTCGTTTGAGCAATGACTTATCAGTAACTGCTCGATAGCTTATTGGCTTTGGGACTGTTTTTGTTATACATATACCCCGTCTTATTGCAGAACAATTGGGTAACATAGCAACCACGTGCTACCATAGAAATCAAGATGGCGGCCTCCAGTACACAAAATGAACGACGAAAACACGTATCATCCTAACAACATGCGCTGCGCATGCGCACTTACCCACCGTATCACTACGGAGATGACGTCACAAGATGGCCGCTCACGCGGGTTACCATGACAACACAACATGGCGCCACTACGTCACGTGACATGACGTCACTTCCGGGGTCCTGCACCTGGGTCCTGCAACCTTTACCTCAAACGTGCGAGACATACTACTGTCCTAGGTAGGACTAGGGTGTCACGTAGAAGTTCTTAGATACATGTATATCCTACTGTTGCTATTTTATGAGTGCGAGAAGCGAGAATAAGTATAACTGAGATGTAAAACAGACATCCATCTTGCTGCCATTTCAAATATCCATCGTTTTGTCCTTGTCGTTATATTTAAACTCTCTGGCTCACTGTAGGGAACCGACAACGGATATTGCGATCGACTATGTAGATAATTTGAAAAAAACATTTTTTACAGCATCTAGAGTTATAGAAAAGTTTGTATTTTTTGCACATTCTATCATTGCTCATAACGCGAGGCACCAACCGACGTGCGTATAGCGATGGGTAAGGGCGAGCACGAGAGACCTGTCCCATTCTCATCGGCGGGGTTTGGGTCCTCTCCAGAAAAAAAAATTATTTGGAAATGGCTTGTTTATATACATGTATAAACTCAATATCTTGCAGTCAAAGTTTTCCATCAATTTTATAAGAAGGCGTTCAATTTTTGAAGAAGAGAACCCAATTTACAAGGTAGTGTCTATTTACCACTGGGTGGTAAATAGCTTCCGCACGTGCAAATCGCTGTTAAACACCCGGTCGTAAATAATTTCTTTTTAATTATTATTACAAATTCCACATCCAGTATATAAAGAAATCAATAATAATTGAATGGCAGGGGCTCTATACATGGTGTACTTTGCGTTAGAGTGAACTGGTAGTGGTACTGTACTTTTTATAAGCGTGGATTAATATGTTGAATATTTATTGGAGAGTGAATGAACGAGGTGGTAAACACCGAATTTCTTGGCTGTGAAATCACACAGGGGCAGACAGACGCACAGACTTAAAGGATGAGTAAACTAGCAAAATTACTTCTTGAGCTCTTCCGCTTTCCCTTCAGCATCGACTAAAAAACCCTGCAACTATAAAGTATAATACAGTGAAGTGTGCTTTGTCCCCTTACCTAACACGAAAGGAAAACGACACCTGTAAACACAAAATTATTGAATAAATTACTAATTGTTTTCATTTTTTGCGTCAAAAACACAGCTTATGATCCCTCACTGGAACGAGCTCAACGAGCTCGTTCTAGTGAGGGGTGATAAGCTGTTTTTGACACAAAAAATAAAACAAGAGGCTCTACATAGCCTGTAATCGCTCACCTGGAACTACATATAATGAAAGTGTCAATGACACTGTAGCTTAACTTGTGTGTTGTTTTGATGAAAAGGATAATGTTCAATGTTTATGAAAGGATTATGAAATAAGACAAGAATTGTGATAATTGGGAATATGTTCATTTCTGTTCCCTGTATGCTATGTTTCTGATACAAATAATATGAGGTGTACACTGTACTAACGAGCTGAGGGGTGGGTTAATATGACCTTACAATTAATGTATGTGGCCCTCACAGTTAACGTATATGTATATCTTCGAAAGTTACCAAGTTACAGTGAAATTATTCCAAAACGAGTCATCCTATCAAGTTACATTGAAATCCCTTCATAAATATGGCCTGTAGACTGTGCTAAAGGTTTTCGGACTACTGGCCCCTGTAGCCGTCAGTTTCCCAATTGCGTCCAAAAGAGGACGTTCTCATCTAGACATTATATGAAGTCAACCTACTAAGTTACAATGAAATCCCTTCATAAATATGACCTGTAGACTGTGCTAAAGGTTTTTGGGCTCGGGCAGCCATCATGGTTGAATGATCGCAACCAAAAGAGGACATTCTCATCTGGGCATCATTTGGAGTGATCCTACGAAGTTACGACGAAATCCCTTCATAAATATGACCTGTAGACTGTGCTCAAGGGTTTCGGGCTTTGGGCCCCTGCAGCCATCACAGTTGACCAATCACGACCAAAAGGGGATGTCGTCATCTAGGCATTATATGGAGTCAAACTAACAGGTTACAATGAAATCCTTCCATAAATATGACCTATAGACTATGCTAAAGGTTTTGGGGTTTGGGCTCGGGCAGCCATCAAGGCTGAATGAGGGCAGCCATCAAGGCTGATTGATCGCGACCAAAAGGGGACGTTCTCATCTAGACATTATTTGGAGTCATCCTACCAAGTTACAATGAAATCCCTTCATAAATATGACCCGTAGACTGTGCTAAAGGTTTTCGGGCTTCGGGACCCTATAGCCATCACAGTTGCCCAATCGCGTCCAAAAGGGGACGTTCTCTTCTAGACATTATATGAAGTCAACCTACCAAGTTACAATGAAATCCCTTCATAAATATGACCTGTAGACTGTGCTAAAGTGGGGGCCTGCGAGCCGGGGATAAAACTTCGAGCCAAATCTCGAGCCGAATCATCCCTCTGGTATCGAGTCGAGTCGAATCTCGAACCTTGAAACCGGCGCGACGGCGACATTCGTGCTTCCATAGTCTGCAATACCGGTACTCTGCATGCTGGATGAGTTCAGAATCAATTGGTCTGGAATCGAGTATTCTCGCACTGCGAGAATACTCGATTCCAGACCAATTGATTCTGAACTCATAGACTCGCAGTTTTATTCTACCCACTTGGTGGTCGTGGCTCGTGCTCAGCCTCATCAGCACCAAATACCATTATTATAAAAGCAAACAAGGCATGTCGGAAAATATGATAAAAAATCTCAAACTCAAAGTCTCGCGAAACACAGTATCGCGCACTAATAGTGAAGATAGACATACAATATTCTCAAAAACCCGGGGACGAATATTCCCGAGGACGAATCTTCCCTGACCCTCAGAGATCGTACGGTAGCCCGGGGGTTTAATAATCAACAAAATTGGAGAGCTAATACGTTCAGAGAGCGATTTATTACACTATCGTTAGCGTATGACGGCGTGTTCTTGGTGCGAGCGAGTGCAATATAATTCGCCGTTTGAACAGAGGTCGTTTCGAAAAATACGAATCGGACGGTGAGGTATCGAGTCGAATCGAATCTCGGCGATGGTTTCGAGTCGAGCCGAATCTCGAACGGTTCGCAGGTCCCTATGCTAAAAGTTTTGGGACTTTGGGCTCGGGCAGCCATCATGGTTGAATGATCACAACCAAAAGGGGATATTCTCATCTGGGCATCATCTGGAGTGATCCCACGATGTTACAATGAAATCCCTTCATAAATATGACCTATAGACTGTGCTCAAGGTTTTGGGGCTTCGGGACCCTGTAGCCGTCACAGTTGACCAATCACGACCAAAAGGGGTTGTCATCATCAAGGCATTATATCGAGTCAACCTAACAAGTTACAATGAAATCCTTACATAAATATGACTATAAACTATGCTAAAGGTTTTTGGGCTCGGGCAGCCATCAAGGCTGAATGATCGCGATCAAAAGGGGACATTCTCATCTAGACATTATTTGGAATCATCCTACCAAGCTACAATGAAATCCCTTCATAAATATGACCTGTAGACTGTGCTAAAGGTTTTCGGGCTTCGGGCCCCTGTAGCCGTCACAGTTGCCCAATCACGTCCAAAAGGGGGTGTTTTCATCTAGACATTATATGAAGTCAACCTACCAGGTTACAATGAAATCCTCTCATAAATATGCCCTGTAGACTGTGCTAAAGGTTTTTGGACTTCGGGCTCGGGCAGCCATCATGGTTGAATTGTCGCAACCAAAAGGTGAATGCTCATCTTGGCATCACCTGGAGTGATCCTACAAAGTTACAATGAAATCCCTTCATAAATATGACCTGTAGACTGTGCTCAAGGTTTTCGGGCGTCGGGCACCTGTAGCTGTCACAGTTGACCAATCACGATCAAAAGGGGATGTCATCATCTAGGCATTATATCGAGTCAACCTAACAAGTTACAATGAAATTCTGCCATAAATACGACCTATAGACTATGCTAAAGGTTTTGGGCTCGGGCAGCCATAAAGGCTGAATGATCGCGACAAAAGGGGGCGTTCTCATCTAGACACTATTTGGAGTCATCCTACCAAGCTACTATGAAATCCCTTCATAAATATGACCTGTTGACTGTGCTAAAGGTTTTCGGGCTTCGGTCACCTGTAGCCCTCACAGTTGCCCAATCGTGTCCAAAAGGGGACGTTCTCATGTAGACATTATATGAAGTCAACCTACCAAGTTACAATGAAATCCCTTCATAAAATATGACCCGCAAACTGTGCTAAAGATTTTCGGGCTTTGGGATCAGACAACCATCATGGTTGAATGATCGCAGACAAAAGGGGAATGCTCATCTGGGCATCACCTGGAGTGATCCTACAAAGTTACAATGAAATCCCTTCATAAATATGACCTGTAGACTGTGCTCAAGGTTTTCGGGCTTCGGGCACCTGTAGCTGTCACAGTTGACCAATCACGACCAAAAGGGGATGTCATCATCTAGGCATTATATGGAGTCAACCTAACAAGTTACAATGAATCCTTAGATAAATACGACCTATGGTCTATCCTAATTTTTTTGGGCTCGGGCAGCCATCAAGGCTGAATGATCGCGACCAAAAGGAGGCGTTCTCATCTAGACATTATTTGGAGTCATCCTACCAAGTTGCAATGAAATCCCTTCATAAATATGACCTGTAGACTGTGCCAAAGGTTTTCGGGCTTCGGGACCCTGTAGCCGTCACAGTTGCCCAATCACGTCCAAAAGGGGAAGTTCTCATCGTGACATTATATGAAGTCAACCTACCAAGTTACAATGAAATTCCTCCATAAATGTGACCTGTAGACTGTGCTAAAGGTTTTCGGCTCGGGCAGTCGTCACGGTTGACAGATCGCGATCAAATGGGGACGTTCTCATCTAGACATCATCCGGAGTCAGCCTACCAAGTTACAATGAAATCCCTCCATAAAAATGACCTGTAGACTGTGCTAAAGGTTTTCGGGTTTCGGGCTCGGGCAGTCGTCACGGTTGACAGATCGTGAGCAAATGGGGACGTTCTCATCTAGACATCATCCGGAGTCATCCTACCAAGTTACAATGAAATCCCTCCATATTAAATATGACCTGCAGACTGTGCTAAAAATTTTGGAGTTTCGGACTTGGGCAGCCATCACCGTTGACAGATCATGACCAAAAGGGGACGTTCTCATCTAGAGATTATACAGAGGCATCCTACCATGTTACAATGAAATCCCTTCATAAATATGACCTGTAGACTGTGCTAATGGTTTTCGGCTTTTGGGCTCGGGCAGCCATACCGGTTGACCGATCGCGACCAAAAGGGGACGTTCTCATCTCCACATGACCCCAAACCTGCATATGAAATTTCGTGACGATCAGACAAGAACTGAGGGGTGTAGCCTGTGCTAAAGGAAAATGTCAAGTTAAGCTAAAAATGTGATTTTCCATAGGCTTTCCATGGTAACTATGAGCTGCAATTGTGGCCATGTTTGCAACGTTACATCAACATTACATGAGGATCATTGGTAGAAGGTGTCCCAGTTTTCAATGTTGTGAAGTTTCAAAACATTTGAATCCATCAAACAGAATCATAGAATGTCTCTGGTGGCCATATTTTCCAACCAACGGGAACAAAAAGAGGATCGTTTGTAGAGGGCCTCCTATAGACCATTCTTGCCAACTTTTGGTTCACGTTGGCTCAGTAGTTCCAGAGAGAAGAGGAAAATGTGATTTCCCATGGGTTTTTTTCTATAGTAACCATAAACCGCAATTGTGGCCATGTTTGCAAACGATCAACATTAAATGAGGAACATTGGAAGAGGGTGTCCCAGTCATCAAACATGCAAAGTTTCAAAACGTTTGGCCCTGTGGTTTCAGAGGAGAAGAGTTTTCAAAATTGACCAATCAGAATCAAAAAATGCTTCTGGTGGCCACGTTTTCACCAAACAGGAATAAAATGAGTAACAGTTGTAGAGAACCTCTCATAGACCATGCCTGCCAAGTCTGGTTCACATTGGCTCAGAACTTTCAGTGAAATTGATGAAAATGTGATTTCCTATATGGTTTCTATAGTACCTAAAAGCCACAATTGCAGCCATAATTGCAATGCGATGAAGATTAAATGAGGATCACTGGTAGAGGGGTTACAGTCATCAGTCACATTAAGTTTTCAAACCATTTGGCCTTGTAGTTTCAAAGAAGATTTTCTTGAAAATGCACACATTTATGAATTCTGTTTCAACAAAAAAATCAGTAAAAGAAGGTTAAATATTTTGATAATTACAATTTTTTCAGACAGTATTCTCTTTCAAAATAGCTTTGGTTAGGTAAAGGGTTACAGTAAACACATTTTACTCCAATCTTAAAAGATATATAATTAGTGTCATCTAAGCTGACATGATGGGAAGAGAATATAAACAAAACTTCCATGCTTTCCAAACACCTATCATCAATCAGTATTTTCTGATAAGTAACTTGAGAGCTAAACATAACATAATTACAGCTACAGTTGTTTACTGTACAAATCAAAATAAGTTGAAGTATAATCCTATAAACTATGTATCTTTCTCTTCCTACACTGATAAAACCAGAAGCTGACATCATTTTCTGGAAAGCTCTCACTTATTAGATTTCCAGAAAATGTCAGATTCTGATCTTGTCAGTGCAGAAGCAGCAGTTTACTTAGTTTATTGCAGTTATGCTACAGCTTATTTTGACTTGTACTGTATACACAATAATTTTGGGTTTTTTTCCACAGTTTTCAGTGGAGAAAACAGGAACCAACCCTTATCAGATTTTCAAAAAACAAGTATTTTGCTGACAGGACCTATCTTCATGCAGACAGGAGAGGCATTGGGTTAAGCATTAGAATATAGCCTCTGGCGGCCACATATTTCCATCCTCTTATAGACCATTCCTGCGATGTTTGGTTCACGTCGACTCACTAGTTTCGGAGAAGAAGATGAAAATGTGATTTCCCATAGGGTTTATATGGTAACTATAAGCTGCAATTACAGCCATGTTTACAACCCGATCAACATTAAATGAGGATCGTTGGTAGAGGGGGTCCCAGGCATCATTTTTGTGAAGTATTAAAAAATTTGGCCCGGCAGTTTCAGAGGAGAAGATTTTTGAAAATCCACCAACCAGAATCAAAGAATGTCTCTGGCGGCCATATTTTTCAACCCACGGGAACAAAATGAGGATCGTTTATAGAGAACCTCCCATAGACCATTCCTGCCAGGTTTGGTTCATGTCAGCTCAGTAGTTCCAGAGAAGAAGATGAAAATGTGATTTCCTATAGGATTTCTATAGTAAATATATGCCATTTTTGTAACCCGATCAACATTAAATGAGGATAGTGGGTAGAGGGCGTCCCAGTCATCATTTAAATGACGTTTCAAAACCTTTGGCCAGGCAGTTTCAGAGGAGATCGTTTGTAGAGGACCTCCCATAGACCATCCCTGCCAGGTCTGGTTCATGTCAGCTGAGTAGTTCCAGTGAAGAAGATGAAAATGTGATTTCTCATAGGGTTTCTACGGTAACTATAAACCGCAATTGCGGCCACGTTTGTGACCCAATCAACATTAAATGAGGATCGTTGGTAGAGGGGGTCCCAGTCATCATTTATGTGAAGTTCCAAAACATTTGGAATGCTTCTGGAAGCCATGTTTTTCATCCGACGGGAACAAAATGAGGATCGTTTGTAGAGGACCTCTCATAGACCATTCCTGCCAAGTTTGGTTAACACCGGCTCAGCGGTTACAGAGAAGAAGATGAAAATGTGAAAAGTTTACGGACGACGCCAAGTGAAGGTGAGCTAAAAATAATGAAAATAGAATGGTGAGCGAATCGCGCTGGACAGTTTTGGCTGTTACGTTGGGTAAAGCGTTAAACGAAATTATTTACCATCGGGTGGTAAATCGTGGTTTACTCGTACGGAAGATATTTAGCACCCGGTGATAAATACTAAATAGACACTGCCAATTTAAAACACCTCACAGAGACTCTCGCGGAGGCAAAAGCCGAAAGCGTTGGGTGCGGTATTATCCACAATAACACATTTACATCCACTTCTCATGGTTGTGGATGCCCATATGTTATCGCGGATAATACCCTGTCCCTTGGTACTGATGCTTGGGGAAAAAAGTTGAGTCACATAAAATAGGAGGAGCGCGTGCCGGGTGCCCCCACCCCCCCCCCCCCCCCACCCCCACCCCCCGTGAATCCACCCATGACTTGGTACGGAATGATCATTTTTCTTTTTCTTATTTTATAACCCGGACTAAAGCGTCGGTAAAGTTACAAACTTACCTGTGTGAATACGCAGATGAACTTCCATTTGCCCAGGTCTCCCAAACTTCTTATGACAATACAAACATTCGAACACTTTACTTTCCCACTTCATTTTTGTGCCATGAGCGTTTCTGCAGTGCAACTCGAGGCGCTTACGAGAAGCATACGACTGGTCGCAATCGGTGCATTTGTACTTGTCATGTCCGGCCATGTGGATCTGATAGTTGCGCAAATTAGAGAATGCCGCCGAACATTTTTCACATTTGTAGTTAGCGTCCTTTGAATGTTCCTCCATGTGGTTTGAGTATTCTTCAAAACTATTACAAAACGTTCCACACTTGAAGCACACCATCTGATTAACTTTAGCGTGGTCTTTGTAATGCGAATACATGGACACCTTTTTAACAAACCCTCTTCTACAGAATTTGCAGAAAAATGACGGCTCTCGTGACTTCAGATTATGGTCTGATCTCATATGGCAATGTAGGTCTCGCACTGTGTGGAATTCTTCGCCACATACGCGACAGAGTTTAGGACCTTTCCTATTTTTCTCTGTCAAGTGTGGACACTGATGATGAGTCAATGATACTGGGTTGGAAAACTCATTCCTGCAGTGTTTGCAGCATACTGGTGCATCACCGTGACTTTCCAAATGTTTTTGGAATGGTGAACCTCTTTGAAAAATTTCTTTGCATTCATTGCACATTTTTGTGGCATCGGGATTTTTAGTGTACTTTTTCTTGATATTGTTTGTGTTGAAGAACTTGTGCGATCGTATTATTTTTTTCTTCGGTGTCGGCAAACCTAACTGGTTCCTTGCAGAATTTAGCGGTCGGTTAACCTTTCTTTTCCTCCCATTTTCATCTTTAACATTTATGGTTGTGTCCACGACAAGATTTGGTTGATCGTATACATCGTTGTCATCATCCGCGACCATGTCTTGTACTTGCCCGTTTAAGTCTGATCCATCTTCGGCATCCGAATGGTTATCTTTACTCTCAGATACTGATTCCAAAAGTTTTGCTGTAACCTTTCGTTTTCGATTCCCTCGTCTGACTGTCTGTGGTATTTTTTCTGTGGACTTCGTATAATTTTTCGTTGCATTAATGCTGACGAGCCCAGTCATAGTCCTTGGGTCACTAGTGTCTGATGCAACAACTGATTGTTCCCTGGTTACGTCGGGGATATGTTCCTTTGTGTTGTTTGGTTTGTTTTTTATTTTTCCTCTAGATCCCGTCATCTGGTAAGGGGAATTTTGATTTTGCCTAGGTATGACTCCATCTGCGAGACCATTCGCCTGGCCATCCATTTGGTCCAAGGCTTCCTTTGATACCCTGGATCTGGTCTCAATACTGCACCCATCTTTAGTGATATTGCCACTCTCAACTTCTGGCCCAATCAGTGGCGATTCAAGCTTACTGAGAAGTAAATGTAGTTTTTGGAATGCAGTTACTTTACTGATGTCGTCGAGAATTAAAAACGTCTGTTCCACCTCGTCAATCTGAAAAAGAGACAAGATGGTGTGTGTACGTTAGTAGTATGTCTCGGGCTTTTCACCCCCCATTTGGGGGACTCCGGTGGGGGGACGTCATGTCACGTGACGTAGTGGCGCCATGTTGTGTTGTCATGGTAACCCACGTGAGCGGCCATGTTGTGACGTCATCTCCATAGTGATACGTGGTGTGGGTGCGCATGCGCAGCGCGTGTTGTTAGGGTGATACGTGTTTCCGTCGTCCATTTTGTATACTGGAGGTCGCCATCTTGGTTTCTATGGTAGCACGTGATTGCTATGTTACCCAATTTTTCTGCAATGGGACGGGGTATGTTTGGAGGGTGAGTTCGATTGTAGAAGAGTAAATCTAATTACCACAAACAACCCGACAATCCTTCCAAATCACCAAAATCCACCCCAACTTTTACTATTTCGAATTCTTCCAGAATTCTCTGCTTTTATCTATATATGCAATAGTTTTCCTCTATCTGGCCCTGTTATTTGTTCTAGAGTATACTCCAGTAGCGTAGAAGAGCCTATTAGTTGGAACAGTTTTGCTTATTATTACTATATTTAGCTTTTCTAGTCTATTCTTGTTAGTTCTAACCCTATACTCTTGTTGTTTAATTTATCTAGATCATTTATAACCAATCAGATTGCTTGCTTTTCCATAATCTGTATACAGAGTTATCTCCCCTGTGTATAATAAAAGCCTATATCCAATGGCCACGTCCCATGGAATCCCATTTTTGGGAAACACCCGTGGCTATGGAATCCCTTTTTTGTCGTATGAGGCCATGAGGGCTATGTAAAAGCCCTCAATGAGTCCTCATTTATTATCCCTCATAGCCTCATTGAATTTTGAGGTTATGAGGACCATTAAAATTCCCTCAATGAGGCATAATTTACTACGACTCTTAGCCTCATCTCGGTATTTAACAGCCATATCCCCAGGCACCCCAATTTCGGCACCCCTTTTTGGAAAACATATGGCCTTCGGCACCCCTTTTTGTCGTATGAGGCCATGAGGGCTATGTAAAAGCCCTCAATGAGTCCTCATTTATTATCCCTCATAGCCTCATTGAATTTTGAGGTTATGAGGACCATTAAAAATCCCTCAATGAGGTATAATTTACTACGACTCTTAGCCTCACTTCAGTATTTAACAGCCATATCCCAGGCACCCCAATTTCGGCACCCCTTTTTGGAAAACATGGCCTTCGGCACCCTTTTTTGTCGTATGAGGCCATGAGGACCATGAGTAATCCCTCAATGAGGTCTAATGCAGTCTTACCAACCGCTTCCATCTTGTCGCCAAAGCTCCAGGGCCACTACTGGTCTATGGTCTATCTGTCCTATCATTAGCTTCTACAACAGTCTTATTCCATTGCGGCCTTGTACCAGTACTATTGACTAAACTACCATCCATTAATATTGACTTGTATCACTACTTCCTAGCTATACCTTCGCCCAAGCCTTCAAAATGTTCAATCAGATTTTCCCTGTATACATATAAGAGATTCCTTAATTGAGATTCCTAGCCGATTCCGTAAAGTTGGATTCCGTGTTTTTACATAAACACCCGATGGTATAAATAGGGGTGAAACATCCGAATTACATTATTTCACTTCTGTCCAGAAATGGGTGAACTCCATAACTGCGACAAATGTCAGATATCCTTCATTCAGCAGAAAAGTCTGTTGCGTCATAAATTATCCATCCACGGACCTAAACGCTTCCAATGCTTCAGGTGTGCAAAGATGTTCAAAAGAAGAGACCATCTGAGAAGACATGAGAAGATCCATACAAAAAGGAAACCAAAGGATCATCAGAGAGAATATGTTGAACAAGTCGGAAACCATTGGACACAAATTGGTCAAAGAGAAGAATGCAAACGAATAAACCAATTGGAACCAATTGAACTCTCAAAACCGTATCAGGTGAATAACAATAATCCAACCACAAAGTCGTGGATACCAATACCTCCAACAGAAATGCCCCGTACAGTAATGACCGGAGCAGGGAGGAAGCCAGAACCAGAGCATAATCCAACAAGTGAAGAAAAAGAATACGTTTTGGTCGAACCCAGTTTATTGGAAAGCTTACTAGATCGACAGCGTTTGGTACGCAGAGAACCAAACGAGCTTGCTGCGATGGACCTGGACAGAGGAATGAGAAAGATCATAGAATCCCAAATCATGAACGAGAATGAGAAGATTCGTTACTACAACCAGATCTTACAGCGCTACAGAGAATTCTACAATAAAGCTTCACAGCCGATAACAATCAACATACAGAACCAGTGATGACAACGGAGAGAACAAAGTGAACGAAGATGAACTTTTGACCAGAACAGACATCGAATAAGAGAACTGAACAGACTAAAAAGAATGAAGAGAAGATCGAACTGAAGTGATCGAAGATCGAACACGATGAAGATAACAGAATAAACAGAACAAGTACTGAATTATATAACAGGCAGTGTACAGAAGAGGCAATAAAGTTTAAAAATATAACAAAAGTTCTTGTTTCTTTTTTACTAGGAGGGAAGGGGAATACCATCGGGTGTTTATGTAAAAACACGGAATCCAACTTTACGGAATCGGCTAGGAATCTCAATTAAGGAATCTCTTATATGTATACAGGGAAAATCTGATTGAACATTTTGAAGGCTTGGGCGAAGGTATAGCTAGGAAGTAGTGATACAAGTCAATATTAATGGATGGTAGTTTAGTCAATAGTACTGGTACAGGGCCGCAATGGAATAAGACTGCTGTAGAAGCTAATGATAGGACAGATAGACCATAGACCAGTAGTGGCCCTGGAGCTTTGGCGACAAGATGGAAGCGGTTGGTAAGACTGCATTAGACCTCATTGAGGGATTACTCATGGTCCTCATGGCCTCATACGACAAAAAAGGGGTGCCGAAGGCCATGTTTTCCAAAAAGGGGTGCCGAAATTGGGGTGCCTGGGATATGGCTGTTAAATACTGAAATGAGGCTAAGAGTCGTAGTAAATTATACCTCATTGAGGGATTTTTAATGGTCCTCATAACCTCAAAATTCAATGAGGCTATGAGGGATAATAAATGAGGACTCATTGAGGGCTTTTACATAGCCCTCATGGCCTCATACGACAAAAGGGGTGCCGAAGGCCATATGTTTTCCAAAAAGGGGTGCCGAAATTGGGGTGCCTGGGGATATGGCTGTTAAATACCGAGATGAGGCTAAGAGTCGTAGTAAATTATGCCTCATTGAGGGAATTTTAATGGTCCTCATAACCTCAAAATTCAATGAGGCTATGAGGGATAATAAATGAGGACTCATTGAGGGCTTTTCCATAGCCCTCATGGCCTCATACGACAAAAAGGGGTACCGAAGGCCATATGTTTTCCAAAAAGGGGTGCCGAAATTGGGGTGCCTGGGGATATGGCTGTTAAATACCGAGATGAGGCTAAGAATCGTAATAAATTATGCCTCATTGAGGGAATTTTAATGGTCCTCATAACCTCAAAATTCAATGAGGCTATGAGGGATAATAAATGAGGACTCATTGAGGGCTTTTACATAGCCCTCATGGCCTCATGCGACAAAAAAGGGATTCCATAGCCACAGGTGTTTCCCAAAAATGGGATTCCATGGGATGTGGCCATTGGATATAGGCTTTTATTATACACAGGGGAGATAACTCTGTATACAGATGATGGGGAAAGCAAGCAATCTGATTGGTTATAAATGATCTAGATAAATGAAACAACAAGAGTATAGGGTTAGAACTAACAAGAATAGACCAGAAAAGCTAAATATAGTAATAATACGCAAAACTGTTCCAACTAATAGGCTCTTCTACGCTACTGGAGTATACTCTAGAACAAAGGAACAGGGCCAGATAGAGGAAAACTACTGCATATATAGATAAACGCAGAGAATTCTGGAAGAATTCGAAATACTAAAAGTTGGGGTGGATTTTGGTGATTTGGAAGGATTATCGGGTTGTTTGTGGTAATTAGATTTACTCTTCTACAATCGAACACACCCTCCAAGCATACCCCCGTCCCATTGCAGAAAAATTGGGTAACATAGCAATCACGTGCTACTATAGAAACCAAGATGGCGACCTCCAGTATACAAAATGGACGACGGAAACACGTATCACCCTAACAACACGCGCTGCGCATGCGCACTCACACCGCGTATCACTATGGAGATGACGTCACAACATGGCCGCTCACGCGGGTTACCATGACAACACAACATGGCGCCACTACGTCACGTGACATGACGTCACTTCCGGGGTCCCCCATCGGGGTCCCCCAAATGGGGGGTGAAAAGCCCGAGACATACTACTTACATTCAAGAACGCACTTGCCTTTACAAAAGAGGCGAACGATCGCCTGTCGTTCCGTTCGTTAGCATTTAAAGATCTCAGACAAAGTGCAACAAAGTTTACTCGATTTACTCGTAGTTTTCGTTTCGCCATCATCCTTTTCTGTTCATTACTAAAAAATATATTAAATCATGTTTGACAGAGCTCAGAGTGCTAGATATATATTGATTTCTGAACTTGAAAAGTGATTCCGATTCATTCATTTTATTATCACGACCGCAACAAAGGTATGAAGTCAAGTTTAGCCAATCGTTCAGATCTACACTCTAAATTAGATGGGTTACAAAAAACCAACCCAAATCAACCGGGTTGAGTGAATATGAACCCAATTGGGTTCATATTCACTCAATCCGGTTGATTTGGGTTAATGTTTAACCCAACTAATTTTAGAGTGTATACTTCCCACTTTAGAGGACTTCCACACAGGCGTGGGTTCCGGGTCCTATTTTGCCAGTAAAGCAGAACAAGCACTACTCCACTTCCCGGGGTTCCCACGGGGTGGGGGGGGGGGGGGCGCATCTGAATGAAATGCGTTTATAAGGAAATACATTGATTACCTGAGGAAATTCCAGAGTGTATGAGAGTTTAAACTGATTTGAAACTCATACATCCTTCGTCTACAGACCGGGGTGTATCAGTATTCATGCCAGTGTACATTCCCATGCATCCTAAAGTTCTCATCAGATCACCTAAGCTAAGCAACGTCGAGCCCGGTTAGTCCTCGGATGGGTGACCGTCTGAGCGATCGATTCGCACTTTCGCGTTGTGTCCTTGGGCAAGGCACCTAACCCCGATGGTCCACATGGGGGCACGATGACGCCGCGTACTAAGGCGTACTGCACGTCGATGGTGCGCATGTCTTCAACCAGTCTGACCCTGCCTGTGCTGCAGTGCGGAGTTACGATGTTGGGGAGCTGGCAGCTGTTCGTCGTTGCTGGGTGGTTCTTTCCGGGTACTCCGGCTTCCTCTACCTGTAAAACTGTCTCGGTCATGAGTAGCCATTGTGCATAAGTATGTGACCTTGACCTTAAACATCAATAAATAAATAAATAAATAAATAAATAAATAAATAAATAAATAAATAAATAAATAATGCACCCTAGACTATATTCAGCACACTAATAATCAGGGAAGTTGTTAAGGGGTTTTGGATGTCCACCTCTAAAATTCCAATTGCATTTCCCCGGTAGCTAAAATTTCGACTTCTTCAACGTAATTTCCAACAAGTGGGAAAGAAATTCCATTAGCACCCCCCCCCCCCCTCTCCCCCACCCCACCCCCCCCCCCCCCCCCACACACACACAGTCAAGGTATTCCAACTATACAAGTTTTCACCCTTCACCTAACACTCACGATATCAAATTCTGTTATTTAAATTCTTATTTTTTCAAACAATTTCAACAAAACCACACTAGAGGTATGGGATCGTTTTCAAAATTGAAACTTCGAGATGTTAGCGAATTTTTATCATCGATGTGCACATCATTTCACAAACTGAAGGCATTTTACGAAGGGTAGTATTAAAAAGCTGGCCTTTTACAGTTTTCCCCGATCAGTTTGAACGGTTCACTATCATTCTCTGTCGAAACCCATTTAAAAATAAGTGCACGGCGTTTTCACCATCTTTTGATGTTCTGTAATCTTTTCTGTTCATTATATCAAAAATGTGCGAAAACAAACACTGTCCTTTCCATTAATCCTTTGAACTCTGGTGGTATATTCCCCATCAGTTCAATAGCAGCAATCGGAAGAGTCCATATTCATTATTTGGGGCTAAACCAATTAATATTTTCAACGTGCAGCCTCAAGGCTGCACAGTGAAAATATTGATTGTCGACCCCACACATTCACTTAGCAATCATCATACTTAATGAAATTATGACGTATCATGTTCCCGGATTGGAAAATGTGCCTCACGGATTCAAAGGGTTAATATAAAAGTATAGGAGGTGACATTTGCTAATTTTTTCCAGGGAAGAATAAAACTTTACAAATTACCGTAAAAACACCAAACAAAGATCCGAAGTGGACGCTTTAGTATTGGTGGGAGAAATACTGATAGATATTCTTGATGACGGATTATCTGTGAACTATAAATATAGTTGCTTCAAATTAGCTTGCCATAAAAAGCCAAGTTTCCTTTTATTGCTTTTTATAACAAAAGTACCAGACAGTGCCGAGAGCTGACTGTTGTTTTCGTTCATTGAAAGTAACAAAAGGGAACTTGACTTTATTTTCTATTGATGTCATAAGGGTTTTCTCAACAATTGATTGCATCTTAATAGGTGGGACCTTCCTATTCCGTCTAACAGCCTAATTTCAAAGTCGACTTTCACGACAATATACAATGTAAGTCAGGGACGTAACAAAATTAAATAATCAGTAGAAAATGATAAGCAAACATATGTACCTCTGTTTTGCAGACGAACAAATTCGTCTCGCGCTCCGATCTCGATCCTCAATGACATTAAGTAGTTTTTCTTATCATGTCTGGGCGGGGTAAAGGATGAAAGTGTCGGGGTTGTTAGCGGTGTTTATGTCTTTTTCGGTTCTTTTTAGGAGGGGGGGGGGGGGGGGCTGTGACAGAGAGACCGTGGCAGTCGTTGTGGGTGTTGTTGGACTGCTTGTTGACTGACCTGGCTGGTACGGTCTAGTCCTGGCCGCGTAGGATGTTGGTTGTTCTGGTAGTTGTTGTACTTTTAGTTGTGCCATGATGATTTGTTGTTGCAGTGCTTCTAGTTGCCGCTTGATTATTTCGTCTTGACGTGCCATGCGTTCTTTGTGTTCCTTCCGCTATCTTTCACTTCTTTCCCGGGTGTATTCCTCTGCCGGATGTTCCTCTTCCCGGGAAGTAATCTGGTGTGGAGGAGACGGTGTAGTTGGAGGGTTATGAGGAACAGCGTCCGGAACCACTTCCTGCACCAAGGAAAGGTCGCCTTCCTCCGTCTCATTTTCCGAAGACAGATGAGTTGGACTGGAGATTGACCTTGTTCCTTGCGATCCAGCTTCCCCCGACTGCTCCCCCATGCTAGGGGTGTACCGGGATGGATATAGACCGTCCCGCTGTGCAAGGTATAGCCTTATGAAGTCCCTCTCTGCCTCCTTCTCTTCCCTTTCCGTCTTCTTCCTCTCCAGAAACTCCGACAGTCGATGGGCATCGTGGCGTCTGGTACCTTCTCATTCTCCTCTTCCCTACGGCGTTCGACGGTTGAATCTTTGTCCGGCAAGTCCGAGTTACTTGGAGGGTGAGCAGTGTGGAAGGAAATCCTCTCAATAAAGGTGCTACGCCCCCCCCCCCCCCCCCAAAGACTCTGGTTCAGGGGTTATGTCAAAATCCACTGATAAATGAATTTTACCTCTGAGCACTTGGATACTCCAAGTGGTGTCAAAGGCAGCCTTCAGGTCTATTCCAGTGTTTTGGGGGATTTCAGTTGGTAATGCCATCTGAGCAGTAGATGTTCACACCTTGAAGTTCAAAGTGCGAACGAATGATCATGAACCCTGTTTTGCAGTAAGAGAATCAAATGTTTTTTTCACGACGAGGGCGCGCGGGGACGTTGGGGGCAAGCGCCTTTTGACCCTCGATGACGGTAGATTAATTCTTCTTACATGAGCGGGCCCAAGCGGTCCGGTCCGCATCTCCTCTTTCTCTATTCAAACGAGGCTCTTTGGCTTGGTGAACGGCCCTATCCAGTCTGCCAAGTATGTCATTCATAGTCTATATGATGAGATTTTGCCTTCTACGCACTCATTGTTTCCAAATTTCCCCAAGTTAACATGAACTCCCCCACCTCCCCCCCCCCCCCCCCCCCCCCCCACACACACACACACTCCTGGTGTGGGGAAGGATGCTAACTTGACTAAAATTTAATACTGAATTTCTGAAATCAAATTAATTAGCAACGGTACGCGGCGGTGATTTGCACCGCTAGTTTCAGTCGGACATTTTATGGTCTCCAGACTCGACTCTCGACCACACACTAGCCTACATATGCACTCTAGAACGCTATCGATCGTGTGTGAAGAGTGGATTGTCACCAATACACTCGTGAAGTGGAGTTTCCGATCGGGCGGTGATTTACATTTTGTAAAACAGCATTAGATGCACAAGCAATGTTTCTGCCAGTGCCTCGGTGTTCATTGGCTGAATCTCTGTGCTTCTTATGATTTTCAGTTTTCACATCTTTTGAGGCTAACGGTATTTGGGGAATCTTAGCACCACGAGGGTTTTAATATTAATCCACTCTTAAAGTCGAAAGGTAAAAAAAGCTTCAGAACGTTGTCAGTGCAACATATTAATACCATTCCTTCTCCAGTCACACAATGGTTTCTCCCTGAGGTACAGCCTTCGTATTTCAGTCCTGACGTCATATATAAATGTGTCAGCTTGAAAGTTGTCCGATTTTTAATTAAATTTCCCGACTTAAACACCAAACTCTTGAGAAAATGTCATATATATTGCTTTTCATTTAAATGAAGACCAAAGCGCTATCTCTCAACGAATGACACAACAAAATCATAAAAATATAGCGAGTCCCGTTACGCTTAAACCCACAAGAGAGTCAACCACGAATCGAGTACGATGGGTTCTACATGGTGGTCACGAAAGGTCAGTGCCGAAGTGATAACCTCATGAAATAAAATTAGAGTTCTTCAGATTTCTCCAAAGAAAATATTGTCTCGGCAACTGATTGTTTACCTACCAACAGGTTGAAGTTATCCATGCTGAATGGAAACTGATTTTAAATATGTTTCGAAACTTTATCATTTCACAAAAACGACAATGGCGATCAGTGGTTGTGAGCCTCCTTGGAGAAACTGTATCACGAAGGGAGAAATCATTTGAATTCGTCTGATAAAAGATTTCGAAGTTCGTTTCCATGCGTTCTGTTTTCGCGGACTAAAATATATATTTTTTTTATTTGCAAAAACGAAGGCAAAACAGGCAATGCGAAGCATCGGATCGAAAGATTTCCCGATGTACTACACGTGGGCAAGTCTGCTGTCTGGTTTTTGACTAGTACGTAACAGGCTATAATAGATTGTACAATAATTTGACAAATTTATAAAGCTAATCCATGTACCAAAAAATTAGCCCCCACCCCCATCCCGCCTTCCAGCCAGCCTATAATGGCGTCAAAATTTAACCTTTAGAAATTCTAGTGTAGACAACAGGCACAGCTAATTTCAGGCGCGTAGCCAGAGGAGGCGCGAACCCATTTCCCCACAAAAATTGGAGTTCCAATTTAGGAATAATAATAGATTGTACAATAACTTGACAAATTTATAAAGCTAATCCATGTACCAAACAAATTAGCCCCCACCCCCATCCCACCTTCCAGCCAGTCTATAATGGCGTCAAAATTTAACCTTTAGAAATTCTAGTGTTGACAACAGGCACAGCTATTTTCGGGCGCGGAGCCAGAGGAGGCGCGAACGCACCTCCCCACAAAATTGGAGTTCCAATTTAGGAACTATCTCCCAATTGTGATTTGAAAATTTTGATCAAACGGGTCGATCCCACTTATAGTATAGCGGCCAAACGCCAAAAGTGGCCATGTTCCCTCAACCATAACAAGTTGAATCTGCATTTTTTTACAAGGCAATTGTATGCAGGTGCTGGAAATGGTATTGATTTTTTACGAATGTGGTGCAAACCTACCCGATACAATTGTTCTCTCTTTGGGCTCAGGAACAGAGAGTATGATGTGTCGGGGGTAAGTTCTTTTAAAATATAAATGTTCTCGGTTGTATTTAGTTTCTGTGAAACGCCTAATCACTACTTAGATTCTTTTTTATAGCCTCTATATAGTATTATATCTTCAAAATGGCGGCAGAGGGGATACACGCATAAATCGTAGCTCTCGATATTTTGGGTGTTTTCCATCCAGTTTTCTAGTTTTTCGTTGCCAGCTTGGCGAGTATTTGTAATTCATGTATTGGGAAGATGCTGGATGAAGATATGCATATAATTTTAACCTTATAAAGGACATTTTTGAGGATTTGGAAGTTGAAGTACAGTACAGAACAGTTGGAATACACTCTTCTTGGATGACTTTCTATTATTGGATTGGATAACACGGCTGGTATAATGGTATATGGGCTTGAAGTTTGTAGACAGTGTTCTATGATGTATGGGGACTTTCGTTCGATGGGATATGGAGAGGTATGTGCAAACTGTCAGGAAATCCTCCGCCTACTTGAGACAATTGTTAAGTTTGAGGGGGAGATTGCTGAGCTGAAGGGAAAACTTGGTAGGGCGGGGCTGTCTGGAGTTACGCCTGTGAAAGTAGCTTTCCGAGAAGGATGGGTGGTTGTCGGTGGGTCCAAGAGGAAACATGGGGGTAGAACCTTTGATGTGAATGAGGTAGGTGATGAGGTGGGGGCTGCTAGAAAAATACGTAGGACAGATGAGGGGGGCCCAGGCCGGAGCAATGCTGTAAAGCGTTTGGCGTGGACTATCAAAAGTGGTAGGAAAGGGGGGCCAGAGAAGCAGGTAGATAGGGGTGTAAAGTCCAAAGGCAGTGGGGAGTGCAGCACCAGAAACAGATTTGATGTGCTCGATTCGGAAGAGTTAGAGGAGGAGATGGAGGTACTTGCAACAGATAGTAGGTTGGGGTCTAGGCCAGGAAAAAGGAGGAGGGATTCGGTAGAAGACCAGGGGAGTAGTCCAGGTAGTTCAGGGCCTGGAAAGAGACGGAGGGACAAGGATAGAAGTAATCCTAGGTCAAAGATACCGATACCGATATTGATTCCGAGTGGGGCTGTTGGAGAGGAAGAGGACGCTGTAAACAATAGGAGACTAGAGGAGATAAATAGGGCGAGGGACAAAAGTAAGTTGGTGGTTGCGGGAAGTAGCATAGTTCGGGGGATCGACAAGGTTGTCTGTGGTCCGGACAGTAAAAATAGAACAGTTCTGTGCTTTCCAGGGGCTAAAGTGGAGGACCTGAGGGATAGAGTGGACGGTATTGTAGCTGGGTCGGGGCCTGATCCGGTAGTGGTATTACATGTGGGGTCCAATAACATCAGGGAGAGGAAATCAGTTCGTTTGGTGGACACATACAAGGACCTAATTAGTAAGCTACTTAGCAGGAATGCTCGGATCATCGTTTCAGGGGTGCTCCCCGTTATGGGTGGTGGGAATGAGAGGAACTCGCGGATTATGGCACTAAACGAGGAGCTGGAAGAGCACTGCAAAAACTTGGGAATACATTTCATTGACCACTGGGACTCATTCTGGGGACAAGGAGAGTTGTATGGGCGAGACGGATTGCATTTAAGTAGGATGGGTACAGACCTGTTGGGCCAAAAAATTTTACAGGTGGCTGGGCCTTTTTTGGAGAAAAGGGGGGTAGGGGACCACAGCCGATAACCCAGAGGGGCACAAATGCTGGGAACATAGGAAGAACAACAAACATGCACAACACAGGGACACACCAGGGTTATAATAATGTGCCAGTGATGACAAAGAAACAAAGATTCATTAAGTTTGGATACTGCAACATCCAGGGTCTGCACAAGAAAGTAAGCGAAATATCAACACTGATGGACGAAGGAGACTTCGATATAATGGGTCTAAGTGAGACGTGGATACGACGGGATGAGCGGGCTGATCAGATGAAGGGTTGCGTGTGGATAGGAGCTGGGCGAACTGAGGGTCAGAAACGGGGTGGGGGTGTTGGCATCTACGCTAAAGAGGAATTACAGCCCTCATTGATTACAGATCTCACAGAAGCAAGGACTCAGATTCCAGTATCCAACGAAATAGTCTGGGCAAAAATCAAGTTAGGAAGCAGGAGTGTTGCCGTTGGTGTTGTATACTTAGCAGTGGAGGGAAGTAAGCCCGAGTGGAATGATTCAATATATACAACTCTTAGATCGAATATCACAGAACTTGAAAGCAGAGGGTTCAGTATTGTCCTAATGGGGGACTTCAATGGGCACATCGGGGATAAGGAGGAGGGCATACAGGGAGGTGATAGGAAAATTAACACGAATGGGAGGAAGATGTTGGACCTATCAAAAGAGCTTGGTTTAAAGATCTTGAACAGGGATGCGAAATGTAAGGGTAAATGGACCTGGGAGAGGAACGATAAGAAAACAATAATTGATTATATACTCACTGACATTAGCGTATGGAGGGAGGTTATAGATGTAGAAATAGATGACGAGGGAAAAAATGACTTAGGTAGTGATCACAACCTGATAACAGTTAAGATTATGGGCAAAAAGACGAATAGAGACAGAAATACCTTCAAGGAAGTTTGGGGACTAAAACAAGGAGCCGACTGGAAGCAGTTTCGGGAAAAACTAAAACCAAGTCTTGAATGTATACCTAGGGATGCAAATGTCCAGAGTATTTCAGATGGCATAGTAAATAGCCTAACAGAGGCAGGGAAGGATTGTATAGGAAGGGTGAGGGTCCCAACGAGAGAGCTTGGATACAGGGTTAACGAGGGACTGAAAAAGGCTATAAAAGAAAGGAAGGTAAAATGCGCTGCTTACAGAAGAAGTAGGAAGCTTAAAGGGGTGGATAACAATGACACGAGACTAATGAAAGGAGAATATGAACTGGCACGGAAAAAGGTGAATGAGATAAAGAATAATAATAGGAAGGAGCGCAATTGCAGTCTTGCCAGAACAATAAAGAAAACGGGGGGTTCGAGCTCAAACGTATTTTGGAACTGGGTAAATAAACGGGGGAAAAGTAGTGTGCAGAGTATCAAAGTGGATGGGGAAAGTACAGAAGATAAAGGCCGTATCGCTTCAGAGTTAGTCAAGCACTGGGAAAAGATAAACGATAGGCGATGGGGCAGTGGGTCCCCACCAAAAAGAAATACACTGGTGGAGGAGAACCTATCCAATCGTGTATGTAGCGAAATAACGGCAGAAGAAGTGCGGAACGTGGTCTCGAAATTAAAAAATGGTAAAGCGGGAGGGACTGATGAAATTCCGAACGAATTCCTCAAAAATGGAGGGGAGGCACTTATTGAAGTCCTGACAAACCTTTTCAACCTGGCTCTGCGAAAGCAAGAGGTCCCCAGAGAGTGGAGGGAAAGTAAGGTGTCGTTCATACACAAAAAGGGGGATAAGGAAGTTCTAGATAACTATAGGGGGATATCAGTTAGTAGTAACATCGGAAAAGTATTCTGTAAGGTCATATACAGTAGACTAGAGGAAGTTATTGAAGAGAAAGGTTTTCTAGGAGAAATTCAAAATGGTTTCAGGAAAGGACGAAGAGTCACTGATCACCTATTTACACTCACCCAACTGATAGAATCAACAAAGGCTGAAAAGAAAAAGATGTTTCTGGCATTTCTAGATGTGAAAAAAGCGTACGACCGAGTGTGGAGGGAAGGTATGTGGCGAAAGCTCGAGGGCATCGGACTGGGGGGTGACTTTGTGGGAATCATGAAAGCACTGTATACAGATGTGCAAAGCCAACTCAGTCTAGGGAGTATCACTACAAAACGAGTCCCTATGGATATAGGCCTCAAGCAGGGGTGTATCTTTTCACCGATTTTGTTTGCATTGTATGTTAAAGATTTAGGGGACGAACTAATTCAGAGTGCGGAGGGGGTAAATGTTGGAGACATAAAGATACCAGGCTTATTCTTTGCGGACGACATGGTGTTAATGTCTAGAACTGAACAGGGGCTAGAGAAATTGCTGGAAATTGTTGGTAGTTATGGGAACACTTGGCGGCTCGAACTAAATGAAAATAAAAGCAAGGTAATACCCGTTGGACGTAAGGTAGATATGACGAAGAGATGGAGAGTGGGGGAGTTCTCAATCCCCGAAGGGGAAAGCAAACAAATCACTGTAGGAGAAAAGGGAGAGTATGAGTATCTAGGGGTAAGCATAAATATAACGGGAAGAGGGGTGTACAGAAATTACTCAGCCAAACTGATTCTGAAAGGGAAAAGAATCCTGAACCAACTAAAACTTTTAGGGAAAAATAGTTTCAACAAGGTCTTTGTGGGGAAAACACTATGGGAGAGGGTGGGTTTACCAAGTATAACGTATGGCACGGACGTGATTCCATTAAACCAAACCGTTATTAAGAAGTTGGAAAGTACTCAGAATGATGCCGGCAGATGGATAACAGGGTCAAGTAATGCTGCAGCTTTGGAAGCAGTAAGGGGGGAGCTTGGGTGGATGAAAATCAAGGACAGGGTAGATTTGGGAAAACTGTGTTACTTTAACTACTTGAGAAACCTGCCTGACAACCGGTGGTGCAAATTGATGCTCGATACCATTTGGAATTCTAATATAGAAACGGGGTGGTCAAAACATGTGAGGGAACTAATGGACAATTACTCTATAGAGGTCACAAACATAGAAGTAGGAATGAAAGAAGGCAAAAGGTTTGTCAAAGAGAGAGTCATGGAAGATTGCAATCGAAACTGGCGAGCAGGGGTTAGCGTGAAAAGATCACTGCAGGGGTTACAATATAAAGAAAAGCCAGCTTTTGAGAAGTACCTAGATGGCACCTTTGGAGGGTCACTGCTGTTCAAACTGAGATCAAGATCACTGGAGCTTCGGGGAAAAATTGGGAGAGATGGGGAAAAGGGATGCCAAATGTGCCACTCTGGAGTAGTGGAGACCCTGGAACATTTTCTCTTGGAATGCCCACAGTATATACCTCATAGAATAAAATTTACTGGAAGAATAATGCAGAAGTGGGGTGAAGAAACAAAGGATAGATGGCTGAAGGCGGACACGAGGGAGAGGGTAGGAATGCTTATTGAAGAAATTGAAAAAGAGGAAGTGAGGGACACTATTAAGCAGTTTATATCTGAATGCTGGGAGGAGAGGAGGGGAAGAGGGGGTGGGGTGCAGGGGGAATGATGGCCTTCTCTTATGAGGACCGCGACAAATCAGCGGCTGGCCAAAGAGTTATTATTATTATTATTATAAGTGAATTCATCTCAGTAGCCTTTCACGATGAGTACCAATAGAAGGAACAGTTCAAACAAAGGTGCAGCCACTCCGACTATACGACAGTCTACTCCTTCAGGTGTGAAAAGATCATCCGACAACATCTCACCTATTGACTCGAGGGTTTCAAAGAAAACAAATGCAAGTGATCAAACGACAAAAGTCAAAGCGAAATTAAATATAGACCGTGATGTATCAGTGAGCGAATTTCAAGCCGAAAGTGACCCAGACAAATCAAGAGGCCCTGAAGGAAGGAAGATTGTAGATATGTCAGACGCAGTTCTCCAGACTATTTGTCAAAAGCCATTTCTGGAGAAGCTAACCTCACAGTTAGCGGAAACATCTTGCTCTGATGATAAACTTGATGCTTTATATGACCTTTTCAAAATGGAACTCAAATCACAAATGGATGAGTTGTCTCAGAAAACAATTCCGAATGCCATACAAGTGGGTTTAGAGACATTCGTTAGTAAGCACATCGCGCCGTTGAAACAAGAAGTTAAAGAGCTAAGAAGTGAAAACGCTAAACTAAAAGAGGATATCCGAAGGATAGAGGAGAATTTTGAATCGAAGATAGAGGAACAAGAGCAATATAGCAGACGAAATTGTTTAGTCTTTCGTAATATACCTGTAAATACCACTAACCTGAAGGAAATTAACCAAACTACTGACACTCAGATCTTGGATATTTGTAATACAAAACTTGGCGTAAGCGTGATCGATAAAGACATCAGTAGAACTCATGTTATCGGGAAAGTCAAAACCATTCAAGGCGAAACCAAAAAGGCGTGTAACATTATCTGTAGATTCACAGCATACAGACAACGAGAAGCTGTGTTTTCATCTAAAAGGGCTCTCAAGAACAATTCTGACAAAATTTTCATAACGGAATCCTTAACAGGTTATAGATCGTCTTTAGTTGGAAAACTTTCGCAACTCAAAAGAACTCATGTAATTAGTTCGTTTTGGACCAGTGATGGGCGTATTTTTGTGAAGACTCATTCCGCCGACAGACCGGTCTTGATTAGATCAGAGGCTGACATTCATGGACTTACCAGTTAGAATGACAAGTAAGCCCTATTCACTGTTTCTCAGACAGGTAAAATTTAATAACATTCATCCATTCCTTCACTTCAGCAAAGGTTCTAGTCCCACCCGCTCCATATATATATAATTCGGCCATCACTCGATTAAATAATTATTATTAATTCTTCCATGTGAGTACGCACAATCATGCAAAAAATCAATACAGAGTATAAATCGGCCCCTTGGTGAAGATCGAGCCTGACTAGCAGCCTCGGGGTAGGGGGGGGGGGGGGGGGGGATTGATATGGACATGAACATTTTCTCCTAAATATTGATAATAAATTAAAATATCGATGATTAAGTAAATACTGGGGTATAATTCCTTTTGACCACTCCAACGTTCACAAGTTAGACTAAAGAAAACCCCTAAAGTGTTTTTTTTTTTTTTTTTTTTTTTTTTTCTGGTGGGGGGGGGGGGGGGGGGTCTGCTAAGCAAGACATATTGAGCTTATTGGTACCCTCACGCGCCGGAATAATGCCAGCTGGCAAGAAAACATGCAAGTATGGATATCATTGGAAGTGATCCACTGAGTCAGTTGGAATGATATCCAATTTGCATTTACAGAGAAAGTCCAAGATTTTTCAAATTGTGAAGGCTTTACTTGGGCTAATGTTCTGGGCGGTTTTGGTCGTTTATTTGGATGAAGAGTTAAAAAATAAATTACTTTTAATTGGACAGAAGAGAGAAAAGTTCACTGTTCGTAACATGGTTGGATATTCTTACCAATTATTTCATGCTCTAATTTCCGATTAATTATTCATCTGATCTAGTCATGGCTGCTTAACATCAGACCAGACTGCAGCTGATAAAATCTCCGAAATTTGTACAGAAATGGAAAGTTCAAGTTCGTTGTCCTTATCAACCGCCAACTGGTAGCAGCCTTTTTCATACGGTAACTTAAGTCGTTGTATCTCACAATGTTTCATCAAACCGGGCCATGGCTGCTTAATGGTAAACATGGCCGGATTTGATGAAAAATATATGGAATATTGAGAGCTGAGTTCAGTGTTCTGTAATTTGAATTGATATTTTCACCAGTGATTTCTTGTGTTGTGGATTTAAATCATGTAAATAAATTACCTGAGTGTGTGTAATTCAACAACCCCAAAGAGTCAGCCAGATAAGTGCTCGAAAGAATACTTGTTTCTGGTACAAAATTATTTGTAATTGATAATGTTCATCAAATCGAGTCACGGCTGCTTTACGGCAGGCATGGCTGGATTTGATAAACATATCTGAAATATTGAGAGATGAGTCCAGTGTTCTGTTGTTGATTTAAATCATGTAAATAAATTACCTGAGTGTGTGTAATTCAACAACCCCAAAGAGTCAGCCAGATAAGTGCTCGAAAGAATACTTGTTTCCGTTACAGAACTATTTGTAATTGATCATGTTCATCAAATCGAGTCACGGCTGCTTTACGGCAGGCATGGCTGGATTTGATAAACATACCTGAAATATTGAAAGATGAGTCCAATGTCCTCTTACTAGAAGGGATATTTTCACCGATAACGTAATGTATTAGATTTTAATTAAGACATTTATTATCCTTAAAAGGTGAAGTCTGTTGCCGGTTGAACAGAAAGAAATATTCACTTTTGATGCAACTGAACAACTGAAGATTGCAGATTTCCTCGTCCGTTCTGTGAGGGATTGTACGAGTGTTGAAATGGCCCAGTGTTTTTATATGACAACTTAAGTCGTTGTATTTCACCGATCTTAATTTTTTTTTTTTTTTTCATCAAACCGGGTCATGGCTGCTGAATGGCAGACATGGCCGGATTTGATAAAGAATAACAGAAATATTCAGAGTTGAGTTCAGTGTTCTGCAACTTGAACTGATATTTTCACCAGTGATTTTTTGCATTGTAGATTTAAATGCGAGTACGAGTGTTGAAATGGCCCAGTGTTTTTATATGACAACTTAAGTCGTTGTATTTCACCGATCTTAATTTTTTTTTTTTTTCATCAAACCGGGTCATGGCTTGTAAAAAAAAATACTTGAGTGTGTATAACTCAGCAACACAAATGGGTTCAGCCAGCCTTAATGCAGTTTTTATTGCTGACCTGATAATTAGTGCAACTGAGGATTGTTAATTTCCCAATGTATCCTGTGGATGACTGTATGAGTGTTAAAATGTCCCAACGCTCAAGATGTAATTGCCTGAAAGTCCAATTGTTTTCATAACTTAACTATTTGAGATTGATCATGTTTATCAAATCGAGTCACGGCTGCTTTGCGGTAGACGTGGCTGGATTTGATAAGCCTTAATGCAGTTTTTATTGCTGACCTGATAATTATTGTGAAGGCTTTACTTAGGCTAATTGTCTGGGCGGTTTTGGTCGTTTAGTTGGCTAAAGGGTTAAAAAAAAAAACGAAAATTTACTTTTAATTGGACAGATGAAAGAAAAGTTCACTGTTCTGCAACATGATTGGATATTCTTACCAATTATTTCATGCTCTAATTTCCGATTAATTATTCATCTGGTCTAGGCACGGCTGCTTCACATCAGACTGCATCTGATAAATTCTCCGAAACTTGTACAGAAATGGAAAATTCAACTTCATTGTCCTTATCTACCACTAACTGGTAGCAGCCTTTTTCATACGATAACTTAAGTCCTTGTATCTCACAATTTTTCATCAAACTGGGCCATGGCTGCTTAATGGTAAACATGGCCGGATTTGATGAAAAATATATGGAATATTGAGAGCTGAGTTCAGTGTTCTGTAATTTGAATTGATATTTTCATCAGTGATTTCTTGCGTTGTGGATTTAAATGCATGGTATCAAATCCGGTAAATAAATTAACTGAGTGTGTGAAATTCAACAACTCCAAAGAGTCAGCCATGCTTAATGCAGCTCTCATTGCAGACCTGATAATTAGTGCAACTGAAAACTGGTAATTCTCCAATGTATTCTGTGGACGGATGTAGGAGTGTTAAAATGTCCCAACGTCCAACGTGCTTATCAGATAAGTGCTCGAAAGGATACCTTTTTCCGTAACAAAACTATTTGTAATTGATTATGTTCATCAAATCGAGTCACGGCTGTTTTGCGGCAGGCATGGCTAGATTTGATAAACATGTATGAAATATTGAAGGATGAATCCAACGTTCTGTTACCAGAACGGATATTTTCACGTGTAACTTAATGTATTAGATTTTAATTAAGACATTTATTTTGATTATGTTCATCAAATCGAGTCACGGCTGCTTGGCGGGAGGCATGGTTGGATTTGATGAACATGTGTGAAATATTGAAAGATGAATCCAACGTTCTGTTACCAGAACGGATATTTTCACGTGTAACTTATGTATTAGATTTTAATTAAGACATTTATTATCCATAAAAAGGTCAAGTCTGTTGCCGGTTGAACGCAAGTGAACAAGTGAAGATTGCTAATTTCCTCGCCCGTTCTGTGAGGGACTGTACGAGTGTAGAAATGGCCCAGTGTTTTTATATGACCACTCAAGCCGTTGCATTTCACCAATTTTCTTCTTTTGTTTTCATCAAACCGGGCCATGGCTGCTGAATGGCAGATTTGATAAAGAATATCAGGAATATTCAGAGTTGAGTTCAGTGTTCTGTAACTTGAACTGATATTTTCACCAGTGATTTTTTGCATTGTAGATTTAAATGCGGGAATCAAATCTTGTAAAAGATACCTGAGTGTGTATAACTCAACAACACAAATGGGTTCAACCAGCCTTAATGCAGTTTTTATTGCTGACCTGATAATTAGTGCAACTGAGGATTGTTAATCCCCCAGTGTATCCTGTGGATGACTGTATGAGTGTTAAAATGTCCCAACGCTCAAGATATAAGTGCCTGAAAGTCTAATAGTTCCATAACTTAACTATTTGAGATAGATCATGTTTATCAAATCGAGTCACGGCTGCTTGGCGGCAGGCGTGGCTGGATTTGATAAGCCTTAATGCAGTTTTTATTGCTGACCTGATAATTATTGTGAAGGATTAACATAGACTAATTTTCCGGGCGGTTTTGGTCGTCTATTTGGATAAAAGGGTTATAAAAAAAATACTTCAGTTGGACAGATGAGAGAAAAGTTCACTGTTCTGAAACATGAGTGGATACTCTTACCAATTATTTCATGCTCTAATTTCCGATTAATTATTCATCTGATCTAGTCACGGTTGCTTAACATCAGACTGCAGCTGATAAATTCTCCGAAACTTGAACAGAAATGGAAAATTCAACTTCATTGTCCTTATCTCCCGCTAACTGGTAGCAGCCTTTTTATACGATAACTTAAGTCCTTGTATCTTACAATTTTTCATCAAACCGGGCCAAGGCTGCTTAATGGTAAACATGGCCGGATTTGATGCAAAATATATGAAATATTGAGAGCTGAGTTCAGTGTTCTGTAATTTGAATTGATATTTTCACCAGTAATTTCTTGCGCTGTGCATTTAAATGCATGGAATCGAATCATGTAAATAAATTACCTGAATGTGTGTAATTCAACAACTCTAAAGAGTCAGGGGGGGGGGGGGGGGGGGGGCTTAATGCAGCTCTCATTGCAGACGCGATAATTAGTGCAACTGAGGATTGTTAATTTCCCAATGTATCTTGTGAATGACTGTATGAGTGTTAAAATGTCCCAACGCTCAAGATAAGTGCCTGAAAGTCCAATTGTTTTCATAAATTAACTAATTGTGATTGATCATGTTCATCAAATCGAGTCACGGGTGCTTTGCGACAGGCGTGGCTGGATTTGATAAGCCTTAATACAGGTTTTCGTGCTGACCGGATAATTGTTGCAACTGCAGATTGCTGATTCTCCAATGTATTCTGCGACTGACTATTCGAGTGTTAAAGTGTTCGAATGCCTAAAATAAGTCCCTGAATGGCTAGTTGTTTGCATGTTTTCATAACTTAATTATTTGTAAAAGATCATGTTCATTAAAACAGTCACGACTGCTTTGTGGCAGGCATGGCTAGATTTGATAAACGTATCTGAAATATTGAAATACGAGTCCAGTATTCCACTACCAGAATTGGATTTTAATTAAGATATTTATTATCCTCATAAAGGCCAAGTCCGTTGCCGGTTAAACAGAAAGAAATATTCACTTTTGACGCAATTGAACAACTGAAGATTGCTGATTTTCCCATCCATTCTTTTGTCTGAAATGGACCAATGTTTTATGGTTTTTGTTTTCTTTTATGTACGACAACTAAAGTCGTAGTACTTTACCAATTTTCATTTATTTTCACCAAAGCAGGTGAATGGCAGACATGGCCGGATTTGATGAGGAATATCTGGAACATTGAGAGTTGAGTTCTGTATTTTGTAACTTGAATTGGTATTCTCATCAATGATATTTTGCACTGTAGAATGTAATGCACGAAATTTCATTCAATTTTCTTGAGAATGTGTAACCCAACAACACCAACGGGTCAGCCCTAATGCAGTTCTTTATTGCTGACCTGCTAATTAGTGCAACTGAAGACTTCTACTTCCCCAAAGTATTCTGTGGATGACTGAACGAGTGTCATAACTTAATTATTTGTAACTGATCATATTCATCAAATCGAGTCCCGGCTGCTTTGCGGTAGGCATGGCTGGATTTGATATGCGTTAATGCAGTTTCTATTGATGACCCGATAATTATTGCAATTGTAAATTGCTAATTCCCCAATTTATACTGTGAACGACTGTACGGGTGTCAAAATGTCCCAAAGCTTAAGATAAGTGCATGAAAGGCTATTGTTTTCAAAACTTAGCCATTTGTAATTGATCATGTTCATCAAATCGAATCATGGCTGCTTTGCGGCTGGCATGGCTGGATTTGATAAACATATCGGAAATATTGAAAGGTAAGTCCAGTGTTCCACTACCAGAATGGATATTTTCATCATGTAGTGGATTTTAATTAAGATGTTTAATATCCGTGTATTGGATTTTAATTAAGATGTTTAATATCCTTAATAGGTCAGGACTGTTGCCTTTTAAACAGAAATAAATATTCACCTTTCACGCTATTGAACAACTGAAGATTGCAAATTTCCCATCCGTCCTATGGAGGACTGTACGAGTTTTGAAATAGCCCAGAGTCTTTCATATGAAAACTTCAGACGTTGTTTTTGTCCACTTTTTCATCAAACCGGGTCACAGCTGCTGAATGGCAGACAAAATTTCCCATCCGTCCTATGGAGGACTGTACGAGTTTTGAAATAGCCCAGAGTCTTTCATATGATAACTTCAGTCGTTGTTTTTGTTCACTTTTTCATCAAACCTGGTCACGGCTGCTGTATGGCAGACATGGCCGGATTTGATGAAAAAGATATGGAATATCGACAGCTGAGTTCTGTAACCTGAATAAATATTTTCACCAGTGATTTCTCGCATTGTGGATTTAATAGTATAGAATTAAAGGATGTCAATAAATCACTTGAATGGAGGACTGTACGAGTGTTGAAATAACCCAGAGTTTTTCATATGATAACTTTAGTCGATGTTTTTCTCCACTTTTTCATCAAACCGGATCACGACTGCTGAATGGCGGGCATGGTCTGATTTGATGAAAAAGATCTGGAATATTGACAGCTGAGTCCTGTAACTTGAATTAATATTTTCACCAGTGATTGTGCGACTGACTGTTCGAGTGTTAAAGTGTCCGAACGCCCAAAATAAGTCCATGAAATGCCAATTGTTTTCATAACTTGACTATTTGTAAAAGATCATCAAACCGGATCACGACTGCTGAATGGCGGGCATGGTCGGATTTGATGAAAAAGATTTGGAATATTGACAGCTGAGTCCTGTAACTTGAATTAATATTTTCACCAGTGATTGTGCGATTGACTGTTCGAGTGTTAAAGTGTCCGAACGCCCAAAATAAGTCCATGAAATGCTAATTGTTTTCATAACTTGACTATTTGTAAAGGATCATTTCATTAAAACAGTCACGGCTGCTTTGCGGCAGACACGGCTGGATTTGATAGACATATTTGAAATATTGAAAGATGAGTCCAGTGTTCCACTACCAGAATTGATATTTTCATCAGTAATTTCGTGTATTTGATTTTAACTAAGATGTTTAGTATCCTCAATAGGTGAAGTCTGTTGCCGTCTAAACAGAAAAAAAATACTCACGTTTGTCGCAATCGAAAAGTTGAAGATTGCTAATTTCCCCATCCGTTCTGTGGAGGACTGTGCGAGAGATGAAATGGCCCAGGGTTTTTTTTTTTTTTTTTTTTTTTTTTTTTTCTTTTTTTTTTCAAGGCAAATTAAGTCGTTGTATCTCACCAATTTTCATCAAACCGGGTCATGGCTGCTTAATGGCAGACATGGCCGGAGTTGATGAAAAATATGTGGAATATTGAGAGCTGAGTTCAGTGTTTTGTAACTAAAATTGATATCTTTCACCAGTGATTTCTTGCATGACAGTACTGTGCAGCATGGAATTAAATTATGTAAATAAATCACTTTAGCGTGTATAATTCAGCAACACCAAAGGGTCAGCCAGCCTTAATGCAGTCTTTATTTTCACCAGTGATTTATTGCATTGTAGATCTAAATGCAGGGAAACAAAGCATATAAAAAAATTACTTGAGTGTGTGTAACTCAACAGCAATACTTTGCAGCAAACAAGGCAGTATAAGATAATCGTATCTAAAATACTGAAAGTTGAGTCCAGTGTTCCGTTTTCAGAATGGATATTATCATCATTTGTTGTAATAAATTAATATTATTGCGATATCCTTCCATGTGAAAGTCCTCCAAATCCAAATCCCATAACAGTTTTTTGAACAACCTAATTTAAAACATATACCCACCCGAATTATCGCGTGACAACAACTGTAAGTAAAGTGATGTCGCACTCAATAAGTATATGTATATGTATATGTATATTTTTAACAGTTTTGATATATGTACAGAGTTATTGTATTCCCAATCTGACCTCAAATCATGGATTCATATTGCAACAGACTGTGACTAAAAGTGATACTGAAGTATCGATAGTCCCTCATGAACAGTTCATTTACCACTTATTATTTAGGGAAATATTATTATACTTTTCCTGCGGAAGAGCGGGTGGTACGATAATGACATATGGCGGGTAATGTTGCACTAGACGAGGTGCAAATGGAACCAGAGTATGACTTTATACAGCTCTATAATGAGAAAGTATGTTCCTCCCCAGAAAATGACGAATCTCCGTTTAAACTCCACTCAAATGAGTGTAAATACTTTACACCTAAAGATTTTCAGTCTATGACTAGTAAAATAAACTCAGAATTTTCTTTGTTCCATCTTAACTGTCGAAGCTTAAAGGCTCACTGGGATCCTTCCAGAACCTGCTCTATAATTTACAAACAAATAATAATTTTGTGGACATAATTGGACTCACAGAAATATTTCAAATTCCCCCACAAAACTCATTTACTCTGGAGGGTTATGCGCCAATTATCAAATGTATGAGACCCGAAAATGATGATGGCCGAGGGGGAGTTGGGCTATATATAAAAGAGGGGATATCCTATAAAGTTCGAAGTGATATTACAATTTTCATCCCCCACGTTTTCGAATCTCTATTCATAGAAGTTGAAGATAAACACAACTCTAAAATAATTGGCGTCATATATAGACCAAATACTCCGCCGAAAGCCGATATAAACCTCCTCATATTAAAATTAGGTGAAATAATGGATGTTCTGAATGCCGAAAACAAGAAAGTTTATATCATGGGGGATCTCAACCTGGACCTTTTAAAAGCAAATATACATTCCAAGACAGAAGAATTTGTCGATCTCATGTTTAGCCAAGGATTCTTGCCTCATATAACCAAACCAACGAGAATAACTAATCATTCAGCTACTCTGATAGACCACATATTTTCAAACAATGTTTCACAAACAACAATACCGGGTATAATTATAACAGATGTATCAGATCACTTTGGTGTTTTTTACATTGAAGAATCTACCAAGGCAAATGATACACCACGGTTTACTATAAAACGAATCATAAACGCGGAAAAAATGTCTGAATTTAAAGAATTACTCTCAGAAAGTAATTTTTACCCTGTCTTGCTTTCAAACTGTCCCAATGAATCATATGAAACATTTTTAAACATCTATATGGAAGCTTACGATAAGGCATTCCCTTTGAAGCGTGTCCGCCAGAACAATAAATTTATTAAAAAACAACCTTGGATGACAAAGGGACTTGTCATATCCTCAGTTAATAAAGAAAAATTCTATACAAGAAAACTTAAAAACCCTAATGAACATAATTTACGAAATTACAAAAACTACTGTAAAATTTTTAATAAAGTCAAGAAACAATGTAAATCAATTTATTATAGGGATATCTTGAATGAAAATAGGAACAATATGCGAAGAACATGGCAGATCTTAAACGAAGCTATCAATAAAGGAAAACGTGAAAGCAGACTACCCACTTTCTTTATCCAGGGGGGTACAGAAATAATCGAAGCCCAGGACATTGCAAGAGAATTCAATAATTTTTTCGTCAACGTTGGTAGAACCATATCCGACCAGATCCAGAAACCGGATAAATCGTATTTAAACTACATGCATGGTAGTGTTTCCAACAACTTTTATCTTCTACCCACAAATCCCGTAGAAGTTAGTCAAATTGTAAACAGAATGAAAGTAAAATCGTCGAAAGATTGCGATAGTATCACAACCAGTCTTCTTAAACAAACGATAAATGAGATATTGGTCCCCATTACCCACATAATCAATAATTCCTTTACCGAGGGCAAAGTACCAGATAGAATGAAAATCGCAAAGGTGGTACCCATTTTCAAATCAGGCGACGAGCACAGCTTTACAAACTACAGACCCATTAGTATCCTTCCAGCTTTTTCAAAAGTAATGGAAAAGCTCATGGACAAAAGACTTAGAATGTATCTCGAGAGGTTTAATATCTTATATCCTTATCAATACGGATTTCAAAAACGTCATAGCACGATTCACCCAGTCCTCCAACTCCTCAAAAGCACCGCTATGGAAAACAATAAACGGGAAAAGAATAGTACACTGGCACTATTCTTGGACCTGTCTAAAGCATTCGACACGATAAACCATGAAATACTATTGGGCAAACTCGAATACTACGGCATCAGAGGACTGGCCAACAACTGGTTTAGAAGCTACTTGTCCGATAGATTCCAATATGTTCTATATGACGAACAAAAATCTGACTTTGCCAGGCAAAGCTGTGGTGTCCCACAGGGCTCGATCTTGGGCCCCGTTTTATTTCTTCTGTATATAAATGATATAAGTAACTCAACTTCGCTTAATCTCTTGTCGTTCGCTGATGACACTACAGTACACTGCTCTGGTCTCAACAGTAGTTCAATAACACCTTATTTTAACGAAGAACTTCAAAAATTATTCGAATGGTGCTCTGTGAACGAGTTGATGCTGAATGCTAAAAAAACCTCATACATTATACTTAATCCAACAAAAGGAAGGAATACTGATTCCCGTCATGAGGTAAAAATAAATAACCAAGTTATTAAGAAGGTCGGAGACAACGAACCAGAAAAATCCATAAAGTTTTTGGGAATAAGCCTCGATGAACATTTATCCTACAAAGCCCACATATCCCGAATAAGCTCGAAAATAGCGCGAGCAAACTATAGTCTCAACAAAGTAAAAAATATCCTCCCTCATCGAGTCCTGAAGACATTGTATTTCGCCCTGGTTCACAGCCATTTAATATATGGAATCGTAACATGGGGGAGCTCGAAAGCAATTAATAAATTAGCTATTATGCAGAAGCGTTCATTACGAATTGTCAATAACAAAAAATACAACTCTCATACTGACCCTCTGTTCAAGAAGGATGAAATCCTCAAAGTTGACGATTTGTTTAAACTACATGCATTGCTGTTCATGTTTGACTGGCACAAAGGCCATTTACCTTCTTCCTTTAATGATATGTTCAACGTAAATGACAATTCGTCAGGTAGAACAACCAGACAGTCTGGACTTCTGAACATAGAAAAAACACGAAACCGTACCTTAGATAAACTTCCATTACACACGTTCCCGAAATTATGGAATGCTCTAGACGTCACTGTTCGAAATATTAACAATAGAACCGCCTTTAGACGCAAATTAACCTCCGATTTTATTTCTTCCTACTCAAATTATGTCCGGTGTAATAACCCCTATTGCCCAGAATGTTCATAATAAAAATCAGTATTTTCATTAAATTACCGAGAAGAACTTACCAAAAAGAACTTATACACACAAGTTATGCTCTGTGTCCCATTCTGGTATCCTCGTCCTGTACAACCTGCAAATCCTTCGATTTGATCCGTGAAAATGCACAAATAATTTACGTGTCATGCCGACTGTCACACCGTGAGGTACCGCGGGGGGAGCCGTTCCAGTTTAAACTGAAACGGGCTGATTCACCGCTATTTGCGCCCCATCGTGTGTCAGCCGATGTGGACCTCCCATTAACAGACTTGTATTATTCCAAGATTTGTACGATAGTTTATGACGGGATCTGTTGTTACTGTTTGCAACCCTGAACTGTGTTAACAATATATTAAGCAGGTTGTTTCGGGATATTAGCAATATTGAGGTACCAGTCGTCCGCTGGAATCTATAATTATTTCCCCCTAACTTATTTTTTATACGAGAACAAATTATTGGCAAAAGAATATGAACACCCATTCCTCATTAGGAATTAGACTAATTACGTCAAGTCCGATCACTTCATCACAGTCTGTTGCGATTTTTATTTTCCTAGGGAGTGTCAGGTAGACAGCCAATCTGGCTATGTCACTTCCCACGGTATGCTGAATACATTGTCTGTAAAACATTTATCTGTAAAACGTTTTTTATATGTATACCGTAAATAAAGAATCTGAATCTGAATCTGAGTGCCTTGGCGTTTCACAGAAACTCGTTGCATGGACCTGGTGTTACAGGCTCCATATGTTACACCGGCCTCACGGCTGTTTAATTTTTGCCAGAATTACATATACAGGCTTCAGATATATATCTGGAAAACAAAATATGCCTGTCAACTTTGTCGATCCATTTTGTACGTAATTTTCACAAAAGTGCTAAAATTTTAGTTCCAAAAGCTCCATGTGATAGGCCAAGGCTACTCATTTTTTAAGATTTTCTTCGCCGAGCCATAGTCGCCACGGCGGAGCAGGTAATTGTCGCCTGACACCTAGCGCACCTTGCCAGCAAAATTCCTGAATTTCATTGTACTGTGATTCTGTGATTCATACTAGAGTCGGGGGAGAGTGGAGCCCAGGGGAGGGGGTGCTTCACCCCTTTCTTTTTTGCCCAACAATACTGAAAATAGTAAACAGAATGAGCTTGTTATTCTACTTGGCATCCTCAATACCACAGAACTTACTTTCGAATCGGTTATTGTCGGAGTCGTCGGTGGAGTAGTAACTGGGCCCATCCCAATAGCGTGTCAGAGTACACAGTGTAATCCTACAGTACAATCTGGGAGATTTTAGATATTTATTGGACTACAGGCACCGATCTGGTGCCGGTCGTCCACTAATCCCTTAAAATCACACAGGGTCCTTCTTGGGTCATATTTTGTGCCTGAATTTGGAAGAGAAGGTTTAGGAACTCCCGCTTATATTTCAGCACCCACCCCTGAACACCCCACCCCCTCACCACCACCACCACCACCACCACCACTACCACCACCACAACCACCACCACACACACACACTTTCAAAGTCGCACCATGTCAGAACACCTCTATCCACGTGGGAGGGGTGATAAGGGGTTGTTTAGCCTCGCCTTTAAAAATATTGGAGGACGAGCCCACTTGGAGGATCGGAATCCTGAGCTGGAACCGCACTATGATGTTCTTCTCTGCCCAGTGAACTCGAAATATAGGTTCGTTCTTTGTTAGATGTGATTCCTAATCACTTCAGGCTGCGGAAAGGAAACAACGATTAAAGTAACAACGTTTCTTTTATTTACATTCAAAATAAACTCATTTCCATATTCCACACATTTAACAATTTGATCAACATGGTAGAAGATTTATTACAGGGGTTAATAGTTTTCAGCAAATTCAGTTTATCTATAGCCCTGTACTGGCGCTATAGTACACTCTCAAAATGTCACTGTCGTGGGCTCGCAACAGGAGCTTAAAACACCGAGTCTTATCTTTTGCGCCTGTGCGCGTTTGCAGCTCTGACTGCCAGGGGATCCCGACTAGCAATGTTAGTTACCTTGTGGCAACACAGTTCTGATTTGGCTTCAGTTTATCCACTCTGTAGGCTAATTTAGCAAGTCTACATCACATACCTTGTACATATGTCCTTTGATAGAATTCTCCTTGAATGTTTCCTGCCCTTTGAAATACACACAGTTCATGCAGAACTCACAACTTCAATATGCGCTTCGAGATTGCGCGAATTGTCACTGTCGACCCTGAGTCGATATTCACACTCTGCACTCTGATACTGAACTGATACACTCTGATACTGAACAGGCTACTTCGCGATCAACATCTGCGTTCCGAAGGGTTAATTCTACAATACAGTAGCCTACACTTTGAGACAGGTGCGAGTCGATCCTTGCTTATGACATCTAAACTTAGCCGTTATTTGAGTTCGTAATTTACTCTCTAAATCAGGGCTTGTAGCCCTATTACGTCCACCTAATCTGATAATAGCGGCGTACAACGGAGCTTCGTGGATTGCCCAGCAATTCCACTAGCACGAGACCCAATGTGGCGTCTCACTCCTAAACGGTCGGAACCCAAGTCTATCCTTAAACGGTCGGAACCCAAGACTCTCTGAAATGGCTTGTTCCCCACACTTTATATCTCGTCTGTGGTGGTCAGATAGCAATATGTCAAGATGCCTAAACCTGGCACACGACATTTCTGAAAATGAAATCACCTTGCATCAATGCATGTGCTATCAAGCGTATCCCGAGAAATAATATACTTGATAGCCATGATGATTGAAAGTGTCGGTCACTCCAATATTAATTGACTTAAGATAGCATGGAAACATTTTATGCTGACTTGTGATATGCCAGAGAAGTATCCCACTGTGAATCGCCTAAGGCTAATTATCTAATTAAAACATGTGTGCTTACAACACAGAGAGAAGAAATATTTATACATATATCTGAACCTGAAAGTAGGGGGAGGGGGCCTCCTCCCTTTTAGACTGGCTTTGCCCTGACACTCCACAGCCACTGAACGGAGTTAGTCGACCTGTGGTCCACATATCTGGCACCGCCATCTACCCGTTACAGGTATATCCACCCGGTCTGTGCGAGTCGTCTAGAGATGGACTGAGAACTTAGACCAAAGTGATGTGAGGACATTCGGTACATATGGGCTATATTTTTTTTTCTCCAAAAGAATGCTATTCCATTAATCAACAAAGTTAAATATACATAGACCTATGAAGGCGTAAATAGGGTTGGAGAAAAGGGTTGGAACGATACATATTTTTCATAAATAAAAAATGCTAAACTTTTTTATCAGTTTAAACTAAATAGTGATGAAGTCATGTATAAAGAGAAACAAACAAAAAAGGCTCTTACCAAATAATTGACTTGCACATTATGATTCAGTTGTTAACTTACAAGTTTTAGTGTTGCTGCCCAAAAAAAAAAAATATTACCATGCATTATTAGAAGAAAAAAAGCGCAAGCGTGGAAATAAGACATACTATTTATGAAGTAATTTATATTTCGATTTTTATTGAAAGTAAACTCATCATCAAAACACATGTAATGTATTAATCCATTGGCGTCGATACAGAAGGAGAAAGTCATTTCCCGCAAAGATACAGAAAAGGGAGAGTGACACCTCCACCAGAAGTTTGTCAGAAATTAGGCAATGGCACAAAATCGACTAAGATTATTTTATTTACATGTACATGTGAATTGGATTAAAAGTACACATGTGTGAATTAAACGAATGGACCAAACCGAACCTTTAAGGAGATAAGCCGATGTTTGGGTCGAATACAGGGGCGTTAAAATGGAAACTACTTTCGCTAGAGATCGGTTTTTGTTTAACTTCTTCGTTGCATACATGCACCTCTTGAGGTATCAGTCAATTGGAAGGGGGAGTTTATGCCCCTCCTCAGAATATTTTAAGAGTGAGCTATTTGCCCCAAATGGTACTCTCTGGGGACGTTTTTTCGTTTTGATGCGCGTCAAAACATTAATTCCCACCGAGTGTCGTATGTTATCTGTAACTATGCTTTAGCTACAGATTAGAGACTTCGAGATTTGAAAGAGAGGAGGGATACTCCACTCTGGTATTTAATTAAAAAAAATACAGAGGATGAGACATTCCCACTTCCTACCACCCCACCACTTCGCCCCAAAGAAACTATTACATTTTTTCCAAACAGTACCAGTTGTTTGTCTGCGTAAAATCATATAATTTGGTATTTTTAAAGTAGCGTTCTCGGGGTATGCCCTGGGGTGTTTGATAATATACATGGGCATTGAGCACCCCTTCCCCCACCCCAAGAAAATTGTTCTGTTGTTTTTCTCACACAATTTTGCTTCCTCCAACGCGCAGATCAGAACATAAAATTTGAGATTTTGGGGGGTCCGTCATCGTGGTGTTGTAAAGATCGTTTCGCAATTGATATGTAGATAAGTAATACATGTTTATTTTTTAATCATTTTTTATCTTTTGGCGCGTTGATGTCCAGGGAATCTTTAATCTAAACTTGCCTCAGGCTATCGGTAATTTATCAATCCCAGCGCCAGGTGCGGCCATACAACAGGTGTATAAGCCACTCCTAAATGTACATGGGGTGTAGCGAATCAGCGATCTTCATGGTGCTGAAAACGTAGGTGAAAACAATATGTGCTTGGCTAGCCGTCCGTCTTTTCTATGAACCTAAAAGAACACATTAATCACTATTACGTGCTTCAAACAGAGACAGCTCGACTGACTAATGGGCCTTTCTCTATAGTATTTAAGGATATTGGAACCATGGGGTAGTGAGTGCCTGCTGAAAGGAAATATTGGAAGTACAGCGATAGGCCGTCGGAATGAGATGTTGGGTTGAGTGACCCAAAAGTAGTTTTACGTGGCGAGAGGCTTTTAAATGTATTCGAGGAAGTTATTGGGGTAATTTAGTGAACCCAAAAGTAGTGTTATTTGGAGAGAGACCGTTTAGGACAGTAGAATAATTTATTAGACTAAGTGGAGCGAACAGTGGAAGGACCCTGAGCCATAGATGCAGTTTGGCGGGTCCGTATAACGCAAACGTGAAGTTATCGAGAGCTCATAGATTCGACCCAAGCTAAGAGATTGGAGTGGGTTGATTGGAAACCAATCAAATCTCATGCATGGTCATTATACGTTTTAGACGGTTGCAGGAGAGTGGTCGATTCCGTTCGAGACTCTGCAGTGCATTCGAAGGAGCATGGTAAGATGATTTTGCAGTGTTATAGTAAGCAAAAGATGCAGGATGTTTGTAAGAAGCAACAGACAATAAGTTGTGGAGTGGCGCGCCGACAAGAGACATTGACAAGAGAACTCCTGGGAGTAGTATGTCATGTTCCCCTACACCTCTAGTTTGTATGACCCCAGTGGATGACCACGGAAGTGACGTGATGTCACGTGACCCAGTTGCGCCATGTTGTGTTGTCATGGTAACCCGCGTGAGCGGCCATGTTGTGACGTCATCCCCATAATGATACGTGGTGTTAGTCCGCATGCACAGCGCGTGTTGTTAGTGTGATACGTGTTTCCGTCGTCCATTTTGTATACTGGAGGCCGCCATCTTGGTTTCTATGGTAGCACGTGGTTACTTTGTTACCCAAAGGCTTCTTATGGGATAGGGGTATGTTCGGAGGGTGTGTTCCTTTGCACAAGAGCAATTTCCTGTTTCGTGGAATTACCACAAACAACCCGCAAATCCCCCCAAATATGCAAAATCCACTTTTATTTACTACGGATTCTTCAGAAATCCCATTTAGGACCGCCATACCGTAGATTTTAATAATAGCACGTAGTGCTATAGTACTGAGGGGGTACCAGGGGTAAGTTTGATTGAATAGGAGTAAATGTAATTACCGCACACAACCCGACAACCCCCCCCCCCCCCCAAAAAAAAGAAAGAAAATCACTCAAATCCACCCCAAACCACCAAAACGGACTTGTGAAGCCCCATTTTGGGCGTATAAAAATAACACGTAATGCTATTGGACCGAGATGCCTCCTGGGGGTATGTTCTATTTAATAGACCTGATTTTCCCAGAATCCCATTTTAATGCCTATTGCATATGCTACTGTAACATTAACAGTCTATCCAGTCCCAACTATCTCTGGTTCTCTCGTTCAAGTATTATAATCACCAGTGCTTGATGTCCCATAATCTGTATGCAGAGTTATCTCCCTTGTGTACAACAAAAGCCTATATCATTCCCAAAGCCAATAAGCTATCGAGCAGTTACTGGTAAGTCATTGCTCGAACGACTCGAAGCAGATAGAGCAATTGAGCTTTAGAGCAATTGCTCAATCGAGTGACTCCACATATTGCTCGAACGACTCAAATCCCTCTAACAAATGAGCTATTGATCAATTGCTCGCTCGAGTGACTCGCACATACGACTCTTATCCTCATTTCAGAAAAAGGGGTGACGAAGGCCATACGTTTTTGAAAAAGGGGTTCCACAAATGGGATGCCACAATAGGGATTTCATAAGTGGGATTCCGTCTTACCTCAAGGGACTCGCACATACTGCTCGAATGACTCGAATCTCATCGAGCAAATGAGCTATAGAGCAATTGCTCGTTCGAGTGATTCGCACATACAACTCTTAGCCTCATTTCAGAAAAAAGGGTGCCGAAGGGCATATGTTTTCGAAAGAGGGATTCCAGAAATGGGATTCCACAAAAGGGATTCCATAAGTGGGATTCCGTCTTACCTCGAGTGACTCGCACATACTGCTCGAATGACTCAAATCTCATCGAGCAAATGAGCTATCGAGCAATTGCTCGTTCGAGTGACTCGCACATACGACTCTTCGACTCATTTCAGAAAAAGGGATTCCATAGCCACAGGCGTTTTCCAAAAAATGGATTCTTAAAACGTGATTCCGTAAGTGGGATTCTTATCTGAGTACGTAAAATTATTTTCCGTGTTTTGACATAAACACGCGAAGGTATGGAAAGGTACTAATAATGCCCAATTATTATTGCATGAACCTGAACAGATACAAATGACAACCAACCGCTACAACCAAAAAAGGTACAAAAGTGTACGAAGATCCAACACAACCAAGCTCGAACTGAACAGAACTTTACAAACTTTATCACACTGTTTGAAAAGAACAAAGTTTTGAACTACGACCCCTAAATATAACACAGTGTTAACCCATTTGATTTGAACATAGTTTTGAACTCTACTTTTTAACTATAGCCCTAATGAAGGTATATATATATATATATATAGTTTATTCAAACAATTCAAAGGGGTTCACACTGTGTTATATTTGCATTAGGGCTATAGTTAAAAAATAGAGTTGATTCAGTTTAAAGGGTTTTACAGTTAATATTAAGTTATACACAGTTGATTCAAATAGTTCAAATGGGGTGTTAAATTTATATACCTTCATTAGGGTTATAGTTAAAAAGTAGAGTTCAAAACTATGTTGAAATCAAATAGGTTAACACTGCGTAATATTTAGGGGTTGTAGTTCAAAACTTTGTTCTTTTCAAACAGAGTGATAAAGTTTGTTATGTTCTGTTCACTTCGTGCTTGTTTGTGTTCAATCTGATCAGTTCGATCTTTTTCACTTTGTTATGTTCTGTTCACTTCGATCTTGGTTGTGTTGGATTTTCGTTCACTTTTGTACCTTTATTGTTTTGTAGTGGTTGTATCTGTTCGGGTTCTTGCAATAATAAATGGGCATTATTAGTCCCTTTCCATACCTTCGAGTGTTTATGTCAAAACACGGAACACAATTTTACGTACTCGGATAAGAATCCCACTTATGGAATCCCTTTTAAGAATCCCTTTTTGGAAAACGCCTGTGGCTATGGAATCCCTTTTTCTGAAATGAGTCGAAGAGTCGTATTTGCGAGTCACTCGAACGAGCAATTGCTTGATAGCTCATTTGCTCGATGGGATTCGAGTCAGTCGAGCAGTATGTGCGAGTCACTCGAGGTAAGACGGAATCCCACTTATGGAATCCCTTTTTTGGAATCCCATATGTGAATCCCTTTTTGGAAAACAAAAGGCCTTCGGGACCCTTTTTTCCAAAATGAGGCTAAGAGTCGTATGACCGAGTCACTCGAATGAGAAATTGCTCGATAACTCATTTGCTCGATGGGATTCGAGTCATTCCAGCAGTATGCGCGAGTCACTCGAGGTAAGATGGAATCCCACTTATGGAATCCCTTTTGTGGAATCCCATCTGTGGAATCCCTTTTTCAAAAACATATGGCCTTCGGCACCCCTTTTTTTTGAAATGAGGCTAAGAGTCGTATGTGCGAGTCACTCAAATGAGCAATTGCTCGATAGCTCATTTGCCGAATGGGATTCGAGTCGTTCGAGCAATATGTGGAGTCACTCGATCGAGCAATTGCTCTAAAGCTCATTTCCTCGATCTGCTTCGAGTCGTTCGAGCAATTACTTACCAGTAACTGCTTGATAGCTTATTGTCTTTGGGAATGATATAGGCTTTTGTTGTACACAAGGGAGATAACTCTGCATACAGATTATGGGAAATCAAGCACTGATGATTATAAGACTTGGACGAGAGAACCAGAGATAGTTTGGACTGGATAGACTGTTAGTGTTAGAATAGGATATGCAATAGGCATTAAAATGGGATTCTGGGAAAATCAGGTCTAGTACCCCTATTAAATAGAACATACCCCCAGGAGATATCTCGGTCCTATAGCATTATGTGTTAATTTTGTATGCCCAAAATGGGGCTTCACAAGTCCGTTTTGGTGTGGATTTTGGTGATTTGGAGGAGTTGTCGGGTTTACGTTTATTCCTATTCAATCGTCCTTACCCCCGGTACCCCCTCAGTACTATAGCGTTACGTGCTCCTATTAAAATCGACGGTATGGCGGTCGTAAATAGGATTCTTGAGGAATCCGTAGAAAATAAAAGTGGATTTCGCAGATTTGAAGGGATTGTCGGGTTGTTTGTGGTAATTCCACGAAACAAGAAACTATTCTTGTACAAAGGAACACACCCTCCGAACATACGCCTATCCCATAAGAAGCCTTTATGTAACATAGTAACCACGTGCTACCATAGAAACCAAGATGGCGGCCTCCAGTATACAAAATGGACGACTGAAGTATGTATCACCCAAACAACACGCGCTGTGCATGCGCACTAACACCACGTATCACCATGGGGTCACAACATGGCCGCTCACACGAGTTACCATGACAACACAACATGGCGTCACTGGGTCACGTGACATCACGTCACTTCCTGGGTCATCCACCGGGGTCATCCAATCTAGAGGTGTAGGGGAACATGACATACTACTCCTGGGGCCCGGAAGAGAATTTTAACATTCGGTTGGGGGTTAAATTCATTGTGGTTTGCGTTGTGCATAATTCTATTTTCACGGACCATTCCTGTTACTGGCATGCGAGTAAATCATGTTTTATTTTTCATTAAATTATATTCAGACGATACCCGTCGGTTATCTTTTTAAAAACCAAGTCATTGACATCTCCTGATGATGACTCCACCTAAAACACAGCGAGGTGGTGAGACATATGTTCTCTCAAAGGCTGGTTAGTATACTCTGAGTACGGCCGAGCTCTATGGGGACCATAAATCTCTCATCTCCACCCATCCGTGTTTGGCAGTGGTTCATAATGTACAGGGGCGTGGGGAAGCGGGAATAAGTGGCAGATAGATAGGTGTGAAAATGAAGAAATCAAAGATTTCTATTAAGGCCTGCGTTATTAAAAATAATTCAAATTCAAATTCGTTTCAGAATTTCCTTAACAAGTCGTAGATCTGCTTTTTCCCCATTTCAACCGAATGATCAGAATTCATTTGAATCGGCACTTCATCAAACACTCACCTCGTTTTTGATTGAATTTGAAACTTGAAGGTTTGCGTGATTTTGTACCCATTGGCAACATACATATAACAATGTCAGATGTCAACAAATACAACTCTTACTTTTAAATCAACCAAAGGTTTATAGGCCCTCTTGATGCACGATCGCTTCATAAACCATCCTGAGTTCCAAAAAACAATATTTTGATTTTCTTGGAAGCATGTTTCACCCATCAAGGATGGCAAATCGGTGTCGAAATGTGATCTGTAGTCTATTGATTTGATGACGTGACCTCTCACGCAGAAGACACGATGCATACCTAAGTCGGAACAGACTAGGGGTGTGGACCGGACAGCAAAAAACCAGTACGGTCCGCGGACCAGGACCGCCGTCATTGGACCGGTCCACACATGGCGGACCGGTACTGGACCGGTTCGCAGACTTTAATACATAGATCTGTGTCTAGCTTTAGCACTGGTGTTATCTGGTACAGAAATCCGAAGCTCCAATCACCAGTCAATAGACTCAATACACAGTGTCTCAAATGTCTGGTCATCTTGTGTAATATCTCATAACAGGTCATCAAATACATTCTTTGATGTCGGTGACACCAAACGACAGTGACTACCGAGTACCGCCTCTGTCTTTTGATTCCACCGACTTCAGAGAATGCCCTGACTGGAACGCGCTTGGTTTAGTAACAAAATAACAATCTTTAATCACGACGATATCACTTGGCAAACGTTCACTGGCTTTAGTGTTGGGCCGTTGGCAGATACCAGATGGTTCCAAATAAATAATTTGTAATTCTGTAACTCTACCTACCGGTCGTTTGTTTAAAATATAGCATAACCAGCTGTTAAAATTTTAAAATAATAATTGAGCCTTCCAGAGATTCGAATGATACTCAATCTAGTGAAACTAGTCAATCGCCCAGTAATTCTAACACAGCGAGAAGTAGAGGAACGACATTAAAATACAGGACTCTACGGGACTCGCAACTGGCAAAATATTCTTTCCCAGTATATGGGAATTTGTATTCAGAAAAGAATGATGCAGCTGGTGTTTTCCGATCTGTAAAATGTGAGGAAAAAATAAAGAAAGGTGGTGGCCAGACCAACATAAAAAAACATTTTAAGAGGCACCATAAAGACATTTCGATACTGTCATTGAACCACCAACCAAAAGACACACATCCATGTAGAACTATGAAAAAAAGACATCCTCGACTGCATCATCATCCGAATCTATTCCGCTTCCACAAGGACTTGCAGCCGCTGAATTCGAGTTCGGGTCATCGCTACGCGCAATGTGAACGGAATCTCGCTGAGACATATGTTCAGATATTCAGCCTGTATCTATAGTCAATGACCCTGGATTTCTACAGTACTCTTACACATTAAATCCAAGATTCGTAGTGCCGTCGAGAGACACAATGGACAATGCGACCATAAAACAATACGACGAGAGGAAAGCTACAATACAGAAACTATTTGAAAAAAAACATCACATACTTCTGTGCCACTTTTGATATATGGACATCTGAGGCAGAATTGCATTCATATATCAGTTTGACTGTACATTTCATTTCAAATTCATGGGAATTAGAGAATGTAAGACTTGGAGCTGTATCTTTTCCCGGAGAACGCTCAGGGGAAAGTATCGCTAGCAAAGTTCTCGAAATGTTGTCAGCATGGGAGCTGCCGAGAAACAAGTTAGTAGCGGCAACATGCGACAATGTCAATTCGAACCTCAAATGTTGCAGAGACTTCTTATAAGTTGAACGATTTCCATGCCTCGGCCATGTTTTGAACTTAGCTGTGCAAGATGAGACTCATTCAAGATGTATGTACCCGATAGAACTCCATGTATTTAAAGTTGTCAAGACTTTTGAAACTTAGAGACATTATAACCACCATTGTAGATGATACCCTACCACAAAGGAATACTCCAAAACCCATATGTGGACCATCATTTCCGCGCTTTCGGTCACAAGTTGGAGGCGAGGTCGACTATTGAAGCAGAGGTGACATCAGAAATTACGGGCTAATCGGCTGTATAAAAGCGCAGACATCAGATACCTGTGGAAGTGATTCCGTGGTGTCAGGTGTTGGGGATCCGAGAGCACCGGCACCATGCTAAGAGAAAGGACTTGGCCGTCTTCTTGACACCATGCTTGGAGAACACGTGTCAGCCACGTAATTCGAGCAATTCAGACATCGCAATGACAGAAATAAGTAGGTACAATGTCCTGCCGTGCGCTGGGATAAATACTAACCCACTTGATTGGTGGAAGTTACATAAAGGTACGCTTCCATACATGTCTGAATTGGTGAAAAAGTTGATGTGCGTAGTTGCTACTAGTGTAGCAAGTGAGTGCAAGCAAATGTTTTTTCCCGATTTTTAAAAAAAGATTCTCCAAACTTTGTGACCAATTATAGACCTATTTCCCTTTTACGTTGCATCGGCAAGGTTTTCGAAAGATGTATCTTCAAGCAAGTTTTTACATTTCTTGAGTCGAATTCTCTTTTGACTCGTTCGTTGTCAATCAGGGTTTATTCCAAAAGATTCTACAGTATTCCAACTAACTGGCATTCACAGTACGATTATTCAGGCACTTGACGATGGTAAAGAAATACTTTTCCTCTTTTGTGACATAAGCAAGGCATTTGACAGGGTTTGGCACAGCGGGCTATTATATAAACTAGAATGGTTCAAATCTTATTTAAGTGACAGGCAACAACGTGATGTAATCAAATCAGATTCATCGTCCTGAGAAATTTTACAGCTGGAGTTCCCCAGGGATCTATATTGGGTCCCATGTTATTCCTAATCTATATCAATAATATTGTTGATGATATTAGTGGTGATATTCGCTTATTTGCGGATGACACTTCGCTTTATATCATTGTTGAGGACCCTAACCGAGCAGTGGAGGTCATGACAGAAGATATAAAATGGTTAGAGGGATGGGCGGGACAATGGTTGGTAGATTTCAATGCAAATAAGACTGAACCACTGGTCGTTTCACGAAAACGGATGGGAAGCATACACCCTCCGCTTTTAATGTCAAACACAAAAATAAATGACGTTGCTCATCACAAACATTTGGGTTTAACGTTTAATAATTATGGCTCCTGGGAAAATCATATTTCTGAAATAAGCTCAGCAGCCTGGAAAAGATTAGCCCTTGTCAGAAAACATAAATTTTCCCTTGACCGTAAAACTTTTGAAAAAATTATTTTGCATTTATACGACCTGTTCTCGAATACGAAAACACTGTGTGGGACAACTTGTCTGAAAATGAATCTTTGGAATTAGAAAAAAATACAAATTGAGGCTGCTCGAATTGTCATTGAGGCAACAAGGGGTGCAAGAGGGAGCTTTTATACGCTGAAACAGGATGGGAAACGTTACGAAACCGGCGATTAGAACAATTAAACGATTAAACAACGATTAAAACAATACTTTCAAATGTATCATCATCTTTTTCCAACTTATTTATCAGCTTTACTTCCTCGCTTGTCATCTGAATGTCACGAATATACACTACGTACTAATACAGATTTGTCTGTCCCACTCAGTAGGACTGTGCAGCACCAAAGATCATTTCTACCATCTACCACTGTGTTGTGGTACAGTCTGCCGACGGCGATCCGCGACAACAGTTCCACAGCAAATTTTGAATCCCATATCGACAGGGGAAAGGTGTTTGTTCCCACCTATTTCCTTTTCAACAAAACTCGAAAGACCCAAATATATCATTGTCGACTTCGTTTGAGGTGTAGTACCTCAATGAAGATTTGTATAATAACCACTTGACCAGCTCACCACTCTGCGGTTGTGGAGTTCGCGAAACTGTGGAACACTTTCTGCTAGATTGTTCGTTGCATTCAGATACAATGCGTTCAACTCTAAATCAACTAACGTGGGTAATAGATACCGACACCTTCTGTGTGGAAACCCGTCTTACAGTATCCAAACTAACTGAGCAATTGCTAGCTGTTTACACGAGAGATTTTAATATTTCAATGTATCTTAGCAATAGTATCCCGGTATGTTTACTTCCATTGGGATGCCCTCCTTTCGAATGTTAAATCATAAACATAGATCACTAGAGCTTTACAGAATTTTCCACCTGGTCCCATTGCACTCCATCCATTAGAATGCTACTGCAACAGGGCTATATGGTCTGCAATAATTATCACCCACCAACATTTTCAAATGCTACAAATAACCGTTTTGATATGTCTCGAATACCCCGTGACCGATTTTTGGATTGTTCTAAACTGCACACTGTGTGGCTACAAGTTAACAATCACTCACGGAAAGTACCCACCAGTGTATCCACCCTTGAGTCCGAAACATGCTCCAAATAAATATTTCTTCCAAGTCTATATGGCACTGCACCATTACTAAATGTACACTTCTCTACACTGCTATCCTACAAAAGAAACAGTATATTTCCCTTCCAAATAAATGTTCAGATATTTTGTTCTTATTGTTATTTATTAAGTAATCTCGCTGCGTTGATACCGACAAATGTTTGTAAATCATATGGAGAGAGCTTACAAAAGCTTTAGCTTACTGTTGGATCCCTTTTCCATACCCTTTTGTACCATTTACTTTGTTATAATTCTGTTGAATATTTTGGATCGGAAATAACATATTGTTTAAACTAAACTAAGTGAGTGCTTGTGCATTGTTACAGTAGACATTACTACTTCAATACGAAATCGTCTATTGCCCGATAGAGTTGCTGTGTTATCATTTTGGCATGACAATATTAGAAGTGCCACCTTCACCAAACCTACGGATACGTAGTTTGTGCAACTGCGGGAATTGCAAGCGTATCGTCCAAGAAGAAGGACTTGAAAACCTATGAAATACCTGACTGAATTGGAATACATGTGTATTGTGTTTACTGTTTATGTAACTCCCGTGTGACAATCAACAATCAACATGATGCAACACGTTAACAATTGCAAGTGTTTTGGAATTATTTTTCTGTTAAAATTTGCACAATGGCAAGTGACCAGTTTACAATAATAATTATGCATTGCAGATTACACAAATTTGAGACGATAGTTGTAGTTTTATTCTGGTTAGGGCAAATGGGTAAGCGACGTTGTAGTCTGCAATATACATTATCGTTTACAATAAACCGTTTTATAAAGTCATACATTGCCGCTTTGGAGGTTAGATGTTTAGCGGGACACTTTGTAAAACGCGTTTTCATTTTCATTCGTTTTCATTCAGCCATCATCTCTAACTTGACAGCTTGCATCCAGGACAAAAACGACGATCCTTAATGAAACGAATAAGCGTTTTACAGAAATATCCTCTTTAACATTCGATCTCTGAAATGACAATGTCTGAAATTACGAAGCCGCTTATACAATTACCATGTTCTCGCCATTTGGGTCTATATCTGACACATTGGGTAATTTGCGTAATACCCAATGTGTCAGATATAAGCCAAAATGTCGAGAACATGGCAGTTGTATAAGTGGTTTCGTAATTCCAATGGGTAATGGTATGCATATTGCTAGTGACAATGACTGATGTCAGACAAGATAGCGAATTAGGAATTACCATGTCAAATTGTTAACTAACCCTCATAGGCTCATATACATTTCAATGTACGGAAGATAGGTTGCAAATCGCGATATAGCCTATAGTTGGTAATATCTAACTCCAAGTCACTTCATCCAATATCGAATACCGGTACGCATACCTGCATGTTGGAAATTGACCAATCTATCTGGAATATGTCAAGTGCCAGTGCTAAGAACAAAACGTACTTGTGCTGAAAGACATTTGCACTGTTTATCTTTAAGTTCTTAACCCAATCATATACTATATGTATATATATACTATATGATATATAGTATATGATTGGTATATAGTATACGATTAGGTTAAGAAGGTACAGATAGATAGTGCAAATGCTCCAAGTCTTTCAGTACTAATAACATTTAGTCTGTAGTTCACGTTCCCGCTATCCTCCATATGATATATGACATACAGAATGTGCAGGATAGCAGGAAACGTGAACTACACACTCCACGGTGAGTCATAGTCACAAGCTGTAAGCACGTTTATTCGATCTCTAATTTCTCTCATGATGGATATGAGAAAATATTTCAATATACACTACACATTTCCAGTGTGCATACAATGTTTTATATAACATGCCCAGGACTACCAAGCTTGCCCGTCAGATGGCAGTAACTTGATGCTTTCTTAAACTCAAATGCGTATACCAATTCAATCACTATAAAATATCTTAAATAAAGCAAATGTGTTAAAATCTTAATTTGGTATTACCAAAAGTAAGATTTTAACACATTTCACTTCATTTAAGGTATTTTATAATGATTGGATCGGCCCGGAACCGGTCCAGACAAGAATATCGGATCACCTAGGGTTGGTTCGGACCGGACTGGACCATCTCTCACCTGACAGGAGAGCACTGGCGGTCCGGTCCGCATCCCTAGAACAGACCACAATATCTCTGAGTCGCCGTATTTTACTATACCGCATGACGATTATACACCGGGATGTTCGAGATTCCCGTGTGACGTCGCGCTCATCTTTAATTAATACACAGTCAATCCCTCAGCTAGCTACGGAGTTTTTCGTTGATTTCACAAGAAATAAAGAACTTCAGCTTCTGATACTTAAAAATGACCTTCTATTGTATGTGTACTACCACTTGGAAATATACTTTCTGGTGTACCCCCCCCCCCACCCCACCCCCACCCCCACGAAGAAGATTCCAGAAGAAAAACTGTTTATTCTTTTAGGATATACAATATTAAGCGTAGTCTATATATAAAGATTAATTATCCATTGCACAGGAATTTGCGAGCAAGCTATGTAAATAAAATTAACGCTTTACCTACTGCAGATGGCATGGGTAAGTGCGGTGACCTCTCATGATTTAGCTGAGAGTAGGCCGTCTTGCAAAGCCATTTGACACGATAACGTAAATGAAAATGAGCATTTTCTGGTAAAGAACAACAAGAATTCTTCTACCCCAGTATTTATGGTCAATATGCTGTCAAACTTTGGAGTACTCTAAGCCTATACCAAAAATCACATCATTATTTAAGAAAGTGTACAGATTTTCTAAATGGGTTCAACATTTTATGCTCCCTACCAGTATGGGTTCAGAAAAATCCATTGCACCATTTACCCAGTCCCCCAACTCATTAAAAGCACCTCTATAGGCCTTCGATACGATAAATCATGACATACTATTAGGTAAACTCTAAAAGTAAGGCATCCGAGGCCTCGCCAATAATTGGTTTAGAAGTTATCTGTCTGGCAGGCTTCAGTGTGTTATGTACGAAGGAAGTTAAAAAAATACAAAAATATACGAATGGTGAATGCTAAAATTTCGTATATTATACTTAATCCAAATATAAGTAGGAATAATAATTTCTGTCAAGAGGTTAAAATAAATAACCAAAACATAAGGAAAATCGGGGGAATTCGGACCGAAAAATCTTTAAAATTTATGGGAATAAGCATTGATGAACGCTTAACCTACAATTACAAAGCTCATGTATATATCCCGGCTATGCTCGAAACTGGCGCTCACAAATTATAGTCTCAACAAAGTAAAAAATATTCTCCCACACCGAGTCCTGAAAACATTGTACTACTGCCTGGTTCGTAGCCAGTTGGTATACGAGATCGAGGAATGGGGCAATTCAATAGCAATTAATAATAATATTTTCCCGCGTTATGGCAGTTTAGCGGGAAAATGTTGTCTTTGAATATTCAAATAAATGGGTTGCTGATTTGTACCAATGGGAAGGGGTGGTGGTGTCACGTGCTTGACAAGGTTTTGTCGCAGGGTTTTTTTTGTCAGTTCAAGCGATTCTTTCACGACGCTGACATCTCTTGTTTTAAAATTATTAGTATATTGCTAGCCTTAATACTCACTGGCTTAGTGTCGCGCCTCTTGTAAAAAAAAAAGAAAAAAAAGTGAACTTCCGACACTTCATAGTTACGATGGCAGTGCATCATGTATGTACAGCTTCGGATAACAGGTTTCCATAGGCCCCTGATATCAAAGATATATAAAATAGAATTAAAAATACAGGGGTATCTATGGTTTTTCCTGGGCGGCCACGTAACGCCACATTTCCTGTTGTATGATTTGGATCATTTTGGTGTGCTTTGCACATTGTGCCTGTGGCACAGTATTTCCATTATGTCAAAATAAATTTGAGAGCGTCACTCAATGTCGCCATCGCTTGTCGGCAAGCTGCTGTGTTATGTGTTATTTATTTGGGAGGGGCACAGACACTAGCTACCATGCAAAAGTGTTCATTACGAATAACGAATAACAAAGAGAACAATTCCCACACAGACTCCTGATTTAAGAAAAATGAAAACTCAAAGTAGATAATTTGTTTAAATTACATGCACCACTGTTCGCACATGACTGGCAAAATGGCAGATCACCGGCTTCTTTAACGATATATTTTATATTAGAGTCAATGCATTTGGTAGGACAACCCGGCAGTCTGGACTCCTAAACATAAAAAGCACGTACACGAACCCCAGACACACTTCCTTTATACACCATCCCGAAACTATGGAACGCTTTAGGCGACAGAGTTCGAAATATTAGTAGGTAATAGAGCAATGTTTAAGAAAAAAATAACTTTTACATTCATTTCGTCATAATCGATGTATGTTTGTTGCGATAAACCTCACTGCCCAGATTACACTGTAAATTTTAAAATAATCAAGGATAGTAGACTACTAAGAATCTAAACGGACCCGCATAGAAAATTACTTGTCGTGCCATGTGTCTTAATCTGGCATCCTCGTCCAGTGCAACCAGCTGCGTTTTTCTCTAGTTGTTCCACAAACCTCGCATCGTGCCACACGCAATTAAGAAGCTGCAAACAATACTCTCGGGCAACAGATTTGCAGTCTGGAACACGTATTTCAGCAAATGCTGGTTCATGTCGGTTGGCTAACCATGTGGAGTCACATGCGATAGATTAGCCCACATCTTACTGGAGTGGGTTAATTCGGTCGTTGCGTTCGGCGCCCCAGTGTGCGCCGGCCAACATAAACCCCGAGCCCAATCATAAGGATTATGTTCTTCTCGAAGTCTGAACGGGGTGTCAAATGCACAGGGCATGGCCTCATCAGAGATAGAGAACGGTATGGTTCAGTGACGAGTCACGTTTCCTTCTTCGCCGACTTCATGGACGATGCCGCGTGTACAGACGTTGTGGAGAACGTTTTGCGCGTAGCTGCGTTCGGGAGGTGGACAGATTTGGTGTTGGTGGCGTTATGATGTGGACAGCCATCTCACACACTGGTAGAACGGACCTCGTCCATGTTGAGGGTAACTTAACGGCGCTGAGGTACAGAGGTGAAATTTTGCAGTCACACGGGCTCTCCATTATGCAGAATGCCAACGCCATTTTTAAGCCCAACCCCATACAGCAAGACTCACGTCAGCTTATCTACAGGATAATAACATCGAAGCCCTGCCCTGGCCCTCCAAATCGCCAGATTTGAACCCGATCGAACATCTAGGATCAACTGGACAACGTCAACCACAACCTCATACGTTCCCGCAGTTGGCACAAGTGTTACAGGAAGAGTGGGCCACCATACCTCAAGCTTCCATCCGGAATCTGATTGCTTCAGTGAACAGAATGTGCCAAGCAGTATTGGACTCAGATGGCGGTCACACTAGATATTGAGTTTGGATGACGTCGACTCGTGACGTTAACGTCTGATACGTCTCCATTTGTGCTACATTCGTCCATTAAAACGTTGGTTATGAATTGATTTCGTTCTCTATCTCATTATCCCAAAACGCGGGAACGTCCCTCATCACAGAAAACCCGTTTTGCGTTTCTATTTTTGAACAGTATATATAGGTTATAATTGATTAACACACCTCATCTTTTACCTGGGCTTAGGATCGGCAACTATAATACTTTGCAGACTTAGGGTTTTTTTTCTACAGTGAATTTCGCTACTGTTTTTTGTTGTTGCTGTTTTAAATTATCGATTCCCCTCATTCTTTACTCGGGCTTGGGAGCGGCAATTATAAAACTTGGCAGGTCTATATTTTTTTTCTCCAGTGAATATTGCAACTGTTTTATTTATTTATTTATTTATTTATTTATTTATTTATTTATTGAATTTTGCTACTGTTTTATTTATTTATTTATTTATTTATTTATTTATTTATTTATTTATTTTATTTCGGCGTCCATACCACGGACCAAACCTTACCCAAAGTCATCGTACCACCAGAATGGATTAGGTACGTTAGCGTGTTCGCTGGATTCAGCAGCGTTGGAGCAGAGTTCTTTTTAGTGATAAATCACGATTTTGTCTACGGCGCGCTGATGGTAGGGCAAGAGTGTATCGCCGAAGCGGAGAACGGTTTTCTGATGCTTGTGATCGGGAATGCGACTGTTTCGGCGGGGGTAGTGTAATGGTTTGGGCAGGAATTTCCTTGCGCCATCGAACGCAGTTGATCTTCATCGATGGTAATCTGAATGGGCAGTGATATAGGGACGGAATTCGTAACGCTGTTGTTGTCCCGTTGTTCAATTTAACGTCGGATTGCAGTTATTCCAGCAAGACAATGCTCGATGTCACGTGGTGCGTATCTGTCGTGACTTTCTTGAAGAGCAGAGCATTCAACTTCTTCCCTGCCCCCCCCCCCCCCTTTCGCCAGATTTGTCGCCAATCGAGCATCTTTGGGATCAATTGGACCGTCGGATACGACTTAATGATCTTCAGACGTTAGGCGATTTACGTAATGTTCTAAGGCAGGAGTGGAACACAACACCACAGGGTGACATCCAGAGACTTATCAGGTCTATGCTCCGTCGATGTATTGCCATCCAAGAGGCAAACGGTGGACATACACGCTATTGACTGCATGAGTGAACTTTTCATTTCACCCCATGTCTGAATTGCGCCTGGTGTGACGCTGCCAACAGTAAGAACATGAAATTATGCAAATGCATACAGCTAGACTCGAAATATGAATTTACAAGAATTTGTTTGGGATTAAAGTCGACAACACTAAAAAATTTGCTCCTCAAAGTTTATTATACTTTCTTTTTTGACTCAGTATATTAGATGGGATGTCTGCGAAATGTCTGTAGCCTACATTTAAGTATTCTGCTTTGTTTATCTTGTGTGTGTGGGGGTGGGGGGGGGGGGTACTTTTTCTCAAGTTCTTTCGAATGGAGATATTAACCCCTATAGTGTAGCCACCACCGCCCGTGTCCAATAAGTTTGAAATTCTTTAAAACGAATTTTCGAGAACCCCCCCCCCCCCCCCCCACACACACACTGACTGCACTTGGAGATGGGCCGGGGCAGTTCTTATCAAAATCACTTGCGTTTTGTCCCAAGTCGAGTTTCGTACCGGGAGCTCCGTCCAAAAATAAAGCTTTTGTGTGGGTGTGTGTGTAGGGGGGGGGGGGGGGGTCGTGTGTGGGAGGGGTGCATTTTGAAGCGTTTTCGAAGAAGGATGTTAATCCCCATAGCCTAGAACCCTGTCCCATAAACTTGAACTTATTTTAAACTAATTCCTTATGAATCACCAGTCACAGTGCTTTGAGATGTGGTATTCACCTCCTTTATGTGAGAGAGATTCAACTTTGTTCACAGAATATCTCCTGTTTGTTTGTTTTTTTTTTGTTTGTTTGTTTGTTTGGTTTTTTTTTGGGGGGGGGGGGTTGTGTTTGTCTTCTGATCTTCAAGGATACGCACATATCGGATGAAAGCCATTTCGGCCACTGACAATTTTATTCAGTTGGGCGTCAAAACTTTTTGGTCGGTTGCATTTTTGGTCGATTCAGCTACTAAAGAAATATTCATTTGGGAGTGTACATGTATTAATTGAAGGCTGTGTGATGAATTAACATCATTCGCATTATTTTTGTGATACAGAAAACAGTATGCATATATAGATTTGATGCATCAATTTAATTTACAAATTGGCACGAAAGGGCGCACGTTTTTTGCTGAAATAATTAATATTACATCCCCATAATCATTCCCCTCAACCAATAACGTAATAGAATGAAGAAAAACAAAAACCAGAAACAAACAAAAACCAAACCAAATAAACATTAACAACCTCCCCCCCCCCCCCCCACACACACACACAAAAAAAGAAAGAAAAGAAAATCAACAAAAAACAAACAGCCATGAAAATAAATTGATACAAAATTGGTTAATATTCTCTGTTTATTTTCTTGTGAGCAAGCGTTTTGAAATTCATGCTTAATTTATACCTGAAATCATTTTTTTTCAGAAAATGAAATGATTCTATATTTGAAGAAATATAAAATGTTTTCTTTTTTTAATTAGAAATCCTAGTGCGTTGAGAAAAGATGTTTACTCGCAACCCCTTCCCTAAAAAGATCCCACCTGTTTCTTGCTTTACCCAACAATTTGTTCCGTTTTCGTCGTCGCTGTTGGAGTCTTTCCATGTTTGTATCTTCGGGTGAATAATAATAGAGCGAGATTGCTATTAATCTGTAACCCAATTCCAAAAACAATCCCAAACACTTTTATATTCTCCCTTCGAATGCGTTCCAATTCTGCCTCGCTGACCAAGCCTTTCCATGCCTCTATCTTTGTGTGAATTATGATCTTGCGAGATTGCAGTAGGAGGTTTTCAATAGTTTTCACGGCAATTCGTCGCCTGAGTGCTAGAATGTTCTATGTCCCCTATGGGACATAGAACATTCTCGCACTCAGCCGACGAATTATTGGGCCACTGCAATGACAGCACTCGCTTCGAGTTATATATTTTCTTTTGAGAAACATCACATTTATTTTTTTTTACAATAGGCCTATACACTATTTGTGAGACAAAAAGCCTATTAATTATTATTACTGTGTTAAATCCCTTTGTCTGAAAAATGCAACTATTTTAAAGGCCACGTTTGAAGGAAAAGGAAATACTCAGTCGAGTGCTATTTTTATCTCAGTTTCTAAAAGTTTTTTTGCGTTACTCGGATCATTGTCTGATTTGTCATTATGGCGGCATATTAGAGCGACGTAATTTTTAGTTATCAAATTGCAGGTGCAATTTAGTAAATTGTACCTGCAATTTAGCTGAATTGTAGCTACAATTTAATAAACTGTATCATTCGTTTAGCTAAATTGCACTTACAAGTAACTAAATTGTACCTGCAATTTAGGTAATTGTAGCTACAATTTACTGAATTGTAGCTACAATTTAGCATCTTCACTCTCATTTGTCAGGCAAAATTGTAGCAGCAATTTAACTCAACCAGTCAGTGGCACGGGCACGTTATTTAGCGCGCTTGTATATTGGGGCGATGTTGTCCCAGATCATGAAGTATTGAATTCGTATGTCGATTCAAATGACTTGAAAAAAAATGGAACTGTATATATATATACTGGATCCACTAATATGCGGAATTCGTTATTAAACTGATATTCACCGGATTCAATGTTTCAGTATTCGTGTTGTGTTATGCCACCTTCAAAGTTAGAAATACTTTTTTAAAACCTTTTTTGTTACGTTATATCCACCCTCGATTATATAAGACGAGATGTCTGCGTGAATATTTTCTCCCAATTCGCGATATGCCCGTAGCCTACATTTTAGCATTCTGCTTTGTTTATTTTGTGTTGACGGGTTGGGAGTTTTCCAAGTTTCTTTTCGAATGGAGATCTTAACCCCAAATTGTAGCCCCCCCCCCCCCCCCCCCTCTCCTCCAGTAAGCTTGAAGTTCTTTAGAAAAAATATTCGAAAAGCACCACTGACAATACTTGGAGATGGTGCCGGGCAGTTCCTCTCAAAAATCACCTCGGTACGGGCGTTTTGTCCAAAGTCGAGTTTCGTAACGGACGATTCGTCCAAAAGCTGGGTTTTTTAGGGGGAAAGGTGTTTGTGTGTGGGAAGGCTGCCTTTGAAGTGTTTTCGAGGGAAGATATTAACCCCCAGAGCCTTGAACCCTGTCCAATATACTTGAAATTATTTTAAACTAATTTCTTGTGAATAACCAGTCACAATGCTTTGAGATGCGGTATTCACCTTATTTTAATGAGAGGGGCTCTACTTTGTTCACAAAAAGTGTCTTGTTTATGTTGTAATACGAAACGAAATGATTGCATGATCTATGCACACAATAAAGATTTTCATGGGTATTTTATCGCGCGCTTGTGCTTCCACAAAACTTTATTTGTCCTGGTTTTAGAACGCACCCAATATGCTGAGATGAGTGATGTCGCAACGTATTCAAATGCCAACATAGACGGAGAAAAATTCCAAAAGTTACCGGTAAATCTAGACATTTCTAGATGGATTCAGGGCGTAGCCATACTAAGAGAAGCCGGGAAAACAAAATGTTTTTCCAAACTTCATGTCACCTTGTGCATGGTTAAGAGCGTGTGTCCCCCACAGGTGAAGGTCCGGGGTGTTCTTCACATGGAAAAATATCTTCCCATGTCACCTGGGTGCCCTGGGTTCTTCTTGCAGGCTTGTGTACCCAGAAAATGAAGCAATAACTTTAGTACCCGAAATATCAGGATGAAAGAACATGAACATTTTTTAAGGGATTTCAGGCATAGCGGATTGTGTGTAAGATTGACATTTAGCATGAAAAGTGCGCAGCCACCCAATCACTACCTGGCTACGCTACTGGACGGATCAGAAAGTTTATGGGCCAGTTGAGTGAGTAAAGCATCGCCGAACACAAACTCATAGACCACCAGTCTAATTCTCTCAGGAATTAGACGCTGCTACCCCTTTGCATAACGTAACAACCAAAACCGGCCAGCGGTATTCACAAAAATTGCTATTCAATTTTCATTATTTTTTTTCCATTTTTTTGGCCTAAAAAACATAGCTTATGACCCCTCATTGGAACGAGCTCGTCCCAATGAGGGGTCATAAGCTATGTTATGACGCAAAATATAAAAAAATCAGTTATTCAATAATTTTGTTTGCAAATGTCGTCTGCTTTTCATGTTAGATAAAGGGTTAAGGTCTGTTTGTTTGCTCACTGTTCGGGAATGTGGTTTGAGATAGATTACCGTTGATATTATGTGATGTCCCTTTATTCACAAAGATATAGATATTCTTTCGGGCTGGAATTATAAATATTTCAATCGTTAAATTTTTATTTCGCCTTGAAAACATCAAGATATTATCACAACTGGTGAAACTTCGCGACGTAATCATAAAACTACAACCCTGATGAATCTTCATTTATGAGTATTCAGTTCAGCGACATGTCTAATACTATTGTAATGTCATTAAAGATTCGGTGCAATCAATTCTCGATTGAGAAACAGTTCTTGCGTTGATACAAAGAAAATGAACGTTTATGGATGGTACTCTTTTCCGCTTTTCCGTCCAACTGGTATATTCCAGACGATTGAATCTGAATATAGGCGATGGACTATTTAAGGTCATAACAGCGTCGAATTTGTTACAGAATTTTACTGATGGAGAGCTCGCGTCGAACAGTGTGGAAATAATCAACGACATTGTGATGAACAAACAGTTAAAAGGGATCAGTAATTATTTTATTCGCCCCCAAGAGCAGTGGGATTAAATTATCACTAATCCAACCAACCTTGGAATGCCACGACAATGTATCCAATTCCCATGGAAGCATGTTTGCGTCATCGAAATTTAATATACTCATCCGCTATAACAGTTTACTAAAGTGTTGTAACAGTTAACACCGGTCCCACTTTTAAAATGCTCTTCATTGAATGAGTTTCTTTTTGTGATCTGCTCCCGCAACCCAAAATTACCCCCAGTGCTCATCATTATTCCTCACCTCTTTCTTCCCCTCCCCTATTTATGACACCTAGCCACATCCCCACGGATATGGCTAAGGGGTATGAATAAGGGGATACACTGCAAAAAATAAAGGTTCTTTTTAGAACCAAAACTGGTTCTATCTTGTCCCTGAGATGGAACCAGTTTAGTTTAAACAGTATTTATTTCAAATCAAATAAATTTACCAAGATTAGCATTCAATTTTAACAGAATAATACATGAACTGAAGTAGATTCAGCAGTAAACTTGGAGCTTATTCAACGCAGTCGCCAAACATTTTGAAACAAAGCGAATATAAGTACTTGGTATATTGGTTCTATACAGAACCAAAACTGGTTCGATATTCCAACTGTTCATATCTCATTTCCTTAATAATGATTTGAGACAACCCAGTATAAGCTCTAAACTTACGGCTGAAACCCCCTCAATTTATGTTTAATTCTGTTAATTTTTAATGTTAATCTTTATAAATTTATTTGATTTGAAATAAATACTGTTTAAACAGAACTGGTTCCATCTCAGGGACAAGATAGAACCAGTTTTGGTTCTAAAAAGAATCTATATTTTTTGCAGTGTAGGTTGAGTACTCTGAGAATTACAATTTCACCTTTCCGCTTTCCCCTCCTAATATCTGGAAATCTTTCCGAATGGTGCCAAAAGTCCGACTGAAGACCTTTTTGAATCTGAAAAGTTAGGACTGAGAAGTATAAATTGGTTCTGACTTCAGTGAAAATGGCTTGACTCATTTGGTGTCTGACATTTATAGCTTTTTTCGATCGTAGGCCCTAAAATCTCCAACTTCTAAGATGTAGGCAAATAATATGGGGTGTGCTCACTCCCCCCCCCCCAGACACACACACTATAGCCATATCCCTGCAGGCATTGAGGGAGTTGACTTGTACTTAAAGTGTTTGAGCATTAATGCATTACATTTCATTTTCTCTAACACCGAGCCCTCAGTCGCCGACTTGAGTTCTGACCAATGACTTCACCCTTCTTCATTCACATCCGTATACAGAATCTTACAGCTTGATTCGTGTGAGAAGAAAACTACGACAAATTGAAACTGCAAAATTTCCAACAAAATCTTTGGCTGTTGAGCGTTTAGCAGCAGCTTAATCTACGTACCACTTGACTTCAGCATTCCCTGCACCCCTCGCTGATGAGGGTTGGTCTCTATCGCACCTCACCACACCGCCTCTGTCCATCTCCAATTCACAGATCCGTCCCTGGCAAGGATAGAAGTAGAAAATCGTCCATTTATTTATTGGGATTTAACAAAACTTTCGACAGTCAGGATCACCACGTGTCGGGCAGGTGGAAGAAGCCGGTCTATCCGAAGAGAACCACGAGCAGCGACGAACAACTGTCAGACTCCACAGCGTACTAACTCCACACTAGCGGGGTTAACATTGATTGAGGACAAGTGCATCATCAACGTGCAATATATCTCAGTACACAGCACGACCGTGCCCCCCTCCCCCCCCCCCCCACGTGGGCAATCGGGATTGAGAGCCTTGCCCAAGGACACAATGCAGTTACCCCTGGCGGGGATCGAACCGTAGACCTTTTGGTTTGAAGTCCAATGCCATAACCAATGAGGCGCCGCGCTCCATGGAAAATTTTACGACCTGAAATTACTGACTTGTCCTTGCGTTTTCCCACAATTATCGGATTTTCCGCAACACACGGTAACAGTTCTTTCGATCGGTGTTAATCGGTTATTGGGTCAGATGTATCACGGTCCATTTCTACCAGACACGACCCTGTTTACTGTCAGGATGAATTCATTATTGTTTTTCTGTCCCGTTTTTCGATTGATCATTTTGCAGCCGGCCGGCCAACCAGGATCAACAGATACTTTTTGTTTGTTTGTTGAATATGGTTGTTCTGAGTTTTTTTTCTTTTTTTCCATTCAATCAACGGCATCTTGTGTTTCGGTGTAAGAAATCAAATAATCCAAACATGGCCTGAAAGACCGTATTTTATTTTTATTTTTTAAGTCTGTTACGTCCTTTAAAAATCAAATTGCCCGCCCGATATGGACGGCGGAATTGGCGGAGGCACGAAAGGAAATCGTCAGCCGTATCGAACACAGTCCCTCGCAGCTTGATCAATATTTTTAAATACAGGTACCATCATCAAATATCAATACCATAAAAAAAAACAGTCGAGACAAATCAGGTTTACACCCACATCGTCCCCAGGGCAACATTACACGAGATTATTATTATCCCTGGAGGATGGGATGAGATGGGGAAATCTCACCCGAGGGCAAGATATTTGAGCCAGAAACGAGGCTTGCCGAGCATCTGGACCAAATATCTTGTCCCGAGGGTGAGATTTCTCCATCTCACACCCGCCCCACCAGGGATAATTTGTCTCCCCCACCAAAACAGTCTGATGTCATCAAAAGAAATTCCGGGGCACGTGCAGCTATATCGAACAATTTTGTTTTCCATTTCTGAAAAAAATTTTTTATTTGCTTATCGGAAAGAGCTCACAAAAGTTCTGTATTTACTACAGGTATATTCCACGAAATTAAATCCCAACGCCGGAAAGACAGGGTTTAAAGATTTGTAATGAAATGAACATTGACACAAGTAGTATAGCATGTACCCCATCGTCCCCCATTACCCGGACTTTGGGGGGGGGGGGGGACAGCTAGTGCTAAATTCCCATAGGAACCGGACTTTTTGGGGAGCAGCTTTTTCCTGTTCAAAACTTCGGCACCATCCAACGAGATCCTGCAAGTAGTGTACGTACTGCATATATAGTATGCTATGGTATGTATAGTGATATATGTACACATGGGGCTATGGGTATATAGTATGGGTATGTGATGGAAAATTAATGGGGGAGTTGAGTTTTCTTGAAAGTTTTCCCCGCGAAACAGTTGACGTTGGTATTGACGTCGTGACGTCATGATGCGTACGTGACGTGATAGAGACGTTGACCACTGTTGTTGTCCACTATACAATCTGACATTGGGCTTCTCGTAAGTGGAGGTGGGGAGGGGGGGGGGGTGGTGATATGGTAGTAGTGGTATATATCTAACTTCTGGTAGAAAAGAAAATTTAAAACTTGGGAGAAATCATTAGAATAAGTTAGGGTAAAGGTTAGCAGTCCAACCTAACTAACTACCAGGCATCACCCCTACCCACAATACCGCTATGCCTAGCATTACATACTACCTATACCAATCATAGGATAACATGCAGCATTAGGTGGATTAATAGTACTAAGGGGTCACATGGGGTCTGTAGGGGTACAAAGCGTACATCCTATACTACCACACTAGGCGACCATGGATTACCTTTACCCACCCCACAAAACCGTCTGGCCCAGCATTACGGATTACCTATACCATTCATGGGATGACATAAAGCATTAAGTCGATTAGTAGTACAATGGCTAGCGGGGGGCCCACAGAGGTATATGTCGCCCGTACTATACTGCCGTTCTATACTGCCACGCACTACCCCCCCCCTCCTCCTCCCCCCCCCCCCACACACAATATCACTTGACCTGCCATAACGTACTACCTATACCAGTCATAGAATAATACAAAGCAATCGGTTGGTTAATAATACCGAGGACTAACAGGGGACCTACAGAGGTATATACCGTGAATCCTATGCCCCCGTTCTAAACAAACGATTATTATACTGCCTGACCTAGCATTACGAACTACCAATACCAGCCATAAGATAATACAAAGGATTCGGTAGGTTAAGAGAACTAAGGGGGCTAATAGACCAACAGACCATTCATCCTATACTGCCAATCTAAACAATCAAGGACTATCTCGCAATACCGCACTAGGCGACCATACATGACCCCATCCCCACAATACTGCTTGACCTAGCTATAGCAGACATAGGATAATATGAAGGCCCAGCGGCTAATAGTATACCAACATTGATATATACCACTACTACCATATCACAAGACCCCCCCCCCTCTCCTCCATTTACGAGAAACCCGACACCCCCTGACCCGAACAACGTTATGTCAAATTGTATAGTGGACACTTTCAACAGCCAGGGTCACCGCGTGTCGGAATTCCAACAAATAATAACTGATTCCGACGCAACAATATCATATTTATTAGTTATTTTAACCCTTTTCGTAACGTAACCTTAGCATACTGAGAAAAAAATTCCCCTGCTTGAAGTGATCTTGAATGGGAGACATCCATAATGGTTTAGGGGCAGTATAGTAAGGGTGAGTGTTAGCAGTGGACTGCTAACCTTTACCGTAACTTATCCTAATGATTTCTCCCAAGTTTTAAATTTTCTTTTCTAGGCGATTTATAATACAAAGAGAACACAGACAGGAGGAAAGTGTGTACCATTTTCATACAGCCCCCCCCCCCCCCCCCCATCCTCTCGAAAAAATGGGCTCATAAAAGTGACACAGGAGAGTTAAATCCAGTTTTTCCCCACTAAACGTATTGAAAATATGATGGTGAGTAATGGAAAATGATAACAAAGTTCAGGAGAGCAACAGGGGCGCAGCGAGAGTGTGAAGAAGGGGTGTGCCCCCCACCCCAATTATCGCCTAAAATTACAAAAGTTAGAAATTCAGTGATGTAATTTCCAAAAAGTTAGAAATTCAATAATATCAATTTAATTTGCTCATCACAATTTTTCGGTCAGAACCAAAGTGATTTTCCAATTTTCGATCAAATTCTCCGACTTTTCCAACCAACTGACAAAATTTTCCGAAATTATGACTTTGACCGATCCGGTTTTTCGAATACATCGTTCCCGTTTTCCGACTCTGAGTGGTAGGTAGGAAGGAGTAGGTATTGGCCGAATAGCTGTCAGTCTATAGTCCTTGTATAGCCTGGTCAGTGTAAGGGAAAACTCATAGATCTACCTGGGGAAATGTTTTTTTCTTGGGGATAAAATGACTCGATTTAAGCCAGAGGTACGCTTTACAATCAATGTCAGGGGTTCACAAATATAAACCTTTCCCGGGTGAGCCCCCCCCCCCCCCGATCCCCTAATCGAGGGGGGATACCTCCTCTCCAAGGGGGTTGGCGGCCAGCACGACATGCCTAGGGTATGTCGTGCTGGGACCCCAACCCCCATTTAGAAATTTAACTAATCTCCCCCCCCCTCCCCCCCCCCCCCCATTGAAAACCTTCTAGCTACGTCCCTGGAGACCAGATATGTGTAAAATAAATTGATGAGTCCCTTCTTATTCAGTTTTACCGATGTTTTATTCCCCTTCGCAACGCCCGATCCATATGTAAGAGGTCATGCTTGTCTGGCTATCTATGCCACTCCGTTTACGTCTTGCATCGAAAACGTTTCTCGACCCTTGGCGACCTGAAGCACAAACACATTTCCACACAATATTCACCTCTGCCAAACGGTCATGACCCGAGATTCAACTCGGCGCCCCAGAATGTTCTGTTCCATGATTATTGGGAGTAAAAATACACCATTCACCACCGAGAAATGGTATGAACCAATTTATCAGTGATTAAATACCATAACCATCACTCCACTTGATCAGTATTTAATAATGCGTAGAGAGATTATTGTAATAAAACGTAACCGGTTTTCAGCTTGCAGTAGGACTATTTTAATATAATCTATGAATGAAGAAATCCTTTAACTGATTGCAAACGAACATTTAATCGTGATAATCAATTTTCATCTCGAACGCTGTGGGCTCGTGCGTCGTAATAAGGGCAAGTCAACTCGTGTACATGCTCGGACGTTTATGGTCATTAGTTTGTATAACTTACCTTTCCATTGCTAGCGCCCAGAGATCCCCGACTCATCCTTGCAAAGAAAATGATGGCCCGAGTCACACAACCCTTTGAATAATGTTGCTCCACTCGGAGACAACCGGCCTGCATTGTGTGAGCAAGTTGTTTCAGTGTGCCCTCGGCTGTGGACAATATGGACGCATGCGGTGTTCCAATTCGTTCCACGGATGCCTTTTCGCGTTCGTGTGTGTATAGGTTTGTGAGGGTGTGTGAGGGTGAAACGAGGACGTTCTCGGTCGATTAATGGAGGACGTCTTCGGTCGTTATTTTTTTTTAATTTATTGGTGTTTAAGGTCACTTTCTGCATCTTTGGCTATCTCATGACCACGTTATATTCTAGTCAAGTTTTGCCAGCCACTTTTATCTAAGCTGTCCACTTTATAGGGGACAATCACTCCAGGCGTTGGTTCTGGGTAATATTTTACCAGTAAAACAGAACATATTTACCGCAGGGGCGATAAATCGCACCCTAAATGCATCCCGAGCTAGTTCTCTACCCCACTATACAAATTACTCCATCTTGTTACAGATCCACGACCGAACAAAAATAATAATAAGCATTCGTGTGTGTGAGGGGGCTGTGAAGGTGTGTGTGAATCGGGCCTATCGGGTGTTGCAGTAGCTTACGCTTAGCATCTTTCTTCACTCGTGGAGGTTTGATCCGTTATTAAATATTGAATATATTCTGCTCAAATGCGAATGATTATGGGGTTCCGATATGGTCAAAGTCTCTTCCAAATCGAGGTATGGCTGCTGATGACTTGATTTTGAACGAGGTTCGACAAAATTGAGTTTACCGTGAAGTACAGTGTAGTTAAGCTCTTTTCATTTGGTTTAATACACTCTAAAACCTGCGGGGTTAAATATCAATCCAAATCAACTGGGTTGAATGAATATTGAACCCCAATTGGCTGAGTTAAAAATCTGGTGCGTGGGAGGGGGCTGAGATGGTGTGTTTGTGTGAATTAGGTCTATCAGGTGATGCCGGTAGTTTACATGGAGCTTCTTTCTTCACTTCAGCACACTTAATATACTATAAAATCAGTTGGCTTAAAAATCATCCCAAAACATTTAGGTTGAGTAAAATATGAACCCATTTGGGTTCATATTCATTCGGCCCAGCTGATTTGGAATGATTTTTAACCCAACTGATTTCAGAGTGCATCATGTTCAGCATCTGCGGTTAGTTTAGCCAATCATTTTCATTTTGCTACCTTTTTAAAGAATTCACACCCCAGCTGTGGTAACCGGGTATTATCATACCAGGAAAGCATAATTTGTCTGCAAAAAATAAATTAAATAGCACTGCTCCAACTTTCCGAGGTTTCCACGTTGTGTAAGTACAAAGAAGTAGATTTTATTTATTATCGGAGTGTTAAACAGCAGCTCTTGATAATACCTGTGTCGGTCTATAGAACACAGATGATGAGCTGTAAATTAGGAGCGATGTTAGTAGGTTAGTGTGTTAGTAAACATCAACGTGTTGCATTCGATTTAGCATATACAAATTGATCAGTCAAGTAAAGTAGCGACCGGATAATGTGCTCTTAACAGATCACAAGGTTTCGTGAACCTTCCATTAGGCCAATTCCCTCGTAC